>CM052657.1:5240030-5268120 GCA_028533165.1 Leontopithecus rosalia | reverse complement strand
ATGACTATCCTTTAACTTCCTTAAACATTGGCTCTAAAGGAGTCTTAATATATAGATATTTTTTGAGACAGGGTCTCATTCTGTTACCCATGTTTGAGTGGAGTGGCATGATCATGGCTCACTGCAGCCTGTACCTCCTAGGCTGAAGGAATCCTACCTCAGCCTCCTGGGAAGCTGGGGCCACAGGTGCAAGTTACCGTGGCCAGCTAATTTTTATGTTTTATATATATATATATATATATATATATATATATATATATGTACATATTTTTGAGACAAAGTCTCACTTTGTCACCAGGCTGGAGTGCCGTGGCATGATCTCAGCGCACTGCAACCTCTGACTCCCTGGTTCAAGCGATTCTCCTGCCTTAGCCTTCTGGGTAACTGGGACTACAGGCGTGTACCACCACACTTGACTAATATTTTGTATTTTTAGTAGAGACAGGGTTTCACTATGTTGGCCAGGCTGTTCTCAAACTCCTGATCTCCTGATCCACCCGCCTCGGCCTCCCAAAGTGCTGGGATTACAGGTGTGAGCCACCGCGCCTGGCCTGGGAAGTTTTTTTTTTTTTTTTTTTGAGATGGAGTTTCTCTCTTGTTGCCTAGATTGGAGTGCAGTGGTGTGATCTCAGCTCACTTTGCAACCTCCACCTCTTGGGTTCAAGTGATTCTCCTGCTTCAGCCTCCCAAGTAACTAGGATTACAGGCACACACCACTACTCCTAACTAATTTTTGCATTTTTAGTAGAGATGGGGTTTCACTATGTTGGCCAGACTGGTCTTGAACTCCTGATCTAAAGTGATCCACCCACCTTGGCCCCCTAAAGTGCTGACATTACAGGCATGGGCCACCGTGCCCGGCTGGGAATCACATTTCAACATGAGATTTGGAGGGGACAAACGTCCAAACCACTATTTAGAACTAGTCTTATTTTTCTTATTTTCTAATGGATGGTAATCTTAACATGGATATGAGTATGATAGCTTTTCTTTTCTTTTTTTTTAAGATGGGGTTTGACCATGTTGGTTAGGCAGGTCTTGAACTCTCGCCCTCAGGTGATCCGCCCACCTTGGCCTCCAAAGTGCTTGGATTACAGGTGTGAGCCACTACTCCCAGCCAGCTTTTCTTATTCAATATGCTGTGTTTGGTGAGATCTAAGAAGGATATCTATTTATAATGATTTTTACAAGCAATGAAAAAAAGATATTGGGAAAGAGGCTCATACATGCTTGTCAATTAAATTGGAAAGACAGCTTGGTGATTTTTTTTTTTTTTTTGAGACAGAGTCTCACTCTGTTGCCCAGGCTGGAGTGCAATGGTGTGATCTCCGCTCACTGCCATCTCCACCTCTCGGGTTCAAGGGATTCTCCTGCCTCAGCCTCCCGAGTAGCTGGGATTACAGGCGTGCGCTACCATGTCCGGCTTATTTTTGTAGTTTTAGTGGAGATGGGGTTTTACCATGTTGGTCAGGCTGGTCTCGAACTCCTGACCTCGTGATCCATCTGCATTGGCCTCCCAAAGTGCTGGGATTACAGACATGAGCCACCGCGCCCAGCCAGCTTGGTGATTTTAATGTCAGTATCGGTTCATCGCTATTCTGAAGATCTTGGGAAATTAATCTTTTCTAAATTTAAGTTTACTCACTTGAAAAATAGTATTAATTGTGCCTGAGAGCAATTTGCAAAGCATTTGTGGCAGACCATAGATGGCTGCAACAATATCCTCCATCCCATATGCTTTTTTTCCAGGTGATGGTGACACCGTGTTCCTTTGAAAGGTGGGGTCTACATTTCCTTTCTTTGAGTCTGGGTGGGTTTCGGACTATGGTGGTGATGAGACTAGATGACTTTTGTGGCTAGGTCACAACAGGAGCTACTGAGAAGATAGAAAAATAAACAGTGTTTGTTTTTTGAAACTGGCCTGGCACTTACAGCTGAGCCATATTATTCTTTTTTTTTTTTTTGAGATGGAGTCTTGCTCTGTTGCCCAGTGGTGCGATCCTGGCTCACTGCAACCTCTGCCCACTGGGTTCAAGCAATTCTCCTGCCTCAGCCTCCCCAGGAGCTACCACACCCAGCTTTTTGAATTGTAGTAGAGATGGGGTTTCACCGTGTTGGCCAGGCTGGTCTCGAACTCCTGACCTCAGGTGATCTGCCTGTCTTGGCCTCCCAAAGTGTTGGGATTACAGGCATGAGCCACCTCGACCAACATTCATATTATCCTTTTATAGGACATAATCTAACAGAAATCATTAGACCCTGAGACCATGAAAAAAATAAAGCAAGGCTAGCTCATAATCTTCTCTAAGCTCACAAACAACATCATTGTGCCACCCGTAAAATACTAACTCTGGGCTTTTTGCCAAAATGAGTGACTGCTAGTTCTTTACCAATTACAGTTCTTTTCTTCACTCTAGTCTGCCCTCCATCTAGATGTATTAAGATACCAATAAGAATTGCATCCAAACAGCCTCCAATCTAGAGTGAACTCCTGCTTCCTTAGACCCTTCTTCAAATCACTCAACCAGGCTAATATCATATATATATGGTTCTTTCTAACTCCCTGTTACTGAGAATCTATGATTCCACGTCATGTGAATTCTCTCTCTCAGCGAGGAGTATTAGTTCAACTTGCTGAACTTCATATACATTCACAGTGGTCTTTGGTTGGAGGATCGTGACCGTAAACTCTGCTTTTTTTCTCTCTTAGGGCACTTGCTTGGGGTAAGAACCAGCTGCATGTAAGCAGACCAATTATCCTGAAGTCACCTGGCTATGAGGAAGCCCAAATTGGTCAATTAGCCCACAAAGAGACACCACAAGGAAAGCCCCTGAAACTAAAGGGAAACAGAAAGATGCTGATCAGGCCCTCCCTGCTCCAGCCCAGACCTCCCACTCCACCCGTTGCCTTCTCACTTTAGCTGCCTTTCTGACTGCAGCCCCAAGAGAGATCTCCAGCCAGAACCACCTAGCCCACACCCTCCTAAATTCCTGACCTACAGAAACCTCAAGAGATAATAAAATGATTGCTGTTTGAAGCCGCTATGATTTGGGGGTGATTTGATAATATAAATTATAGAAATAGAAAATATAAATTATCTGGCACCCAGTAGGTGCTCAACAAGTGGTAGCTGTTATTTTGTACTTGCAAGAAGTAAAGTTACTATGTGCAAAATCCCCAACACCTACATTATTTTTCCAGTAAACTTCCACCGACATAAACTTGTGGATCGGTGCCCACGGTTCCACTCAATGTATTTTAATCCTGATACCAAAATAAGGTAGACTGATCAATACTTCTCAGCAGGGAAGAGCTCATTTTGGAGCAATGCTAGAGCAGTACTACTGTTGCCAGTTTTTGAGGAGGATTTTGTGTTTAAGAAATACATATAATTTTGTCCGTAACTTTAGAATCCATGCCAGTGCTTAATTATATTTCCTGGCCCCATGACTCCTGGGGGTGGCATGTTGAGACAAGTTTATTTTTTTCTTTTGAGACCGAGTTTTGCCCTTGTTGCCCAGGCTGGAGTGCAATGGCCAATCTCGACTCATCTCAAGTTCTACCTCCCAGGTTCAAGAAATTCTCCTGCTTCAACCTTCTGTGTAGCTGGGACTACAGGTAGGCACCACCATGCTTGGCTAATTTTGCATTTTTAGTAGAGACAAGATTTCTTCCTGTTGGTCAGGCTGGTCTCGAACTCCTGACCTCAGGTGATCTGCCTGCCTCGGCCTCCCAAAGTGCTAATACGGTTTTTTTTTTTTTTTTTGAGATGCAGTTTTGTTCTTGTTGCCCAGGCTGGAGTCCAAAGCCGCAATTCCAGCTCATTGCAACCTCCACCTCCTGAGTTCAAGTAATTCTCCTGCCTCAACCTCCTGAGTAGCTGGGATTATAGACATGCGCCCCCATGCCAGGCTAATTTTTTGTATTTAGTAGAGATGGGTTTTACCATGTTGGTCAGGCTGGTCTTGAACTCCGGATCTCAGGTGATCCACCCACCCTTGGCCTCTCAAAGTGCTGGGATTACAGGCGGGAGACCCTGCACTTGGCCCAGCCTATATGTTTTGAATTAAGATTAATACAACCTATTGAAAAATGCCTTAATTGTACATTTTTAAAATTGCAAAAGCAGTATGTGCTCATGGTAAGAGCACAAAATGAAGATATATATGACAATCTCTCACCCGCTAATAACTCCCCGCCCCATCCCCAACCACTGACATGATTTAAACATTATCAGTAGTCTGTTATATCCTTTCTCTTGCTTATACGAACACAGCAAACAAATATGTCTTATCGATGCATCAATACATGTATAAAGATATTTAGTTGGTAGCTTTTATTAAAATGGAGTCATACAATCATCTTATAATTTGCTTTTTTCACTTGATGGTGTACCCTGGTTTCTACACATTAGTGTGTATACATCTGCATTTATTTCTATGGCTGCTGTAATAAATTACCACTTGTTTAGTTGCTTAAAATGGCATGGATTTATTCTCTTACAGTTCTGGAGGTCAGAAGTCTGAAAGCAGTTTCACTGGCCTGGTCAAGCCTAAAGTTGTCGGGGCTACTTTCTTCTGGAGCCTTTGAGCTTCTGGTGGCTCCATGTATCCCTCTTTGTGTTAGCCTTTCTCTGTTCTTTTTTTTTTTTTTTTTTGAGACGGAGTTTCGCTCTTGTTACCCAGGCTGGAGTGCAATGGCGCGGTCTCGGCTCACCGCAACCTCCGCCTCCTGGGTTCAGGCAATTTTCCTGCCTTAGCCTCCGGAGTAGCTGGGATTACAGGCACGTGCCACCATGCCCAGCTAATTTTTTGTATTTTTAGTAGAGACGGGGTTTCACCATGTTGACCGGGATGGTCTCGATCTCTTGACCTCGTGATCCACCTGCCTCGGCCTCCCAAAGTGCTGGGATTACAGGTGTGAGCCACCGCGCCCAGCCCTTCTCTGTTCTTGAAGCGCATCACGCTAACCTCTGCTTCCCTTGTCACATCACTTTCTTTTCTTCTGTTGTACATTCCTTTCTGTCCAATCCCCCCAACTTTTTTTTTGGAACAGAATCTTGCTATGTTGCCCAGGCTGGAGTGCAATGGCGTGATCTCGGCTCACTGCAACCTCTGCCTCCCAGGTTCAAGCATTTCTCCTGCCTCAGCCTCCTAAGTAGTTGGGATTACAGGTGCGTGCCACCATGCCTGCCTAATTTTTGTATTTTTAGTAGAGTTGGGATTTTGCCATGTTGGTCAGTCTGGTCTCAAACTCCTGGCCTCGGGATCCACTCACTTCAGCCTCCCAAAGTGCTGAGATTACAGGAGGGAGCCTCCATGCTCAGCCTCCATTTCCTTCCTGTGACCCTTGTGATTAGAGTATGGCCCATTTTAATCTCTCGATGTGTAACTTAATCACATCTGCAAAGTCCATTTTGCCATCAAGGCAACATTCACAGGTTCTAGGGATTAGGAACTGGATATTTTGGGGGACATTATTCAGCTTGCCACAATGTCTAAATTCATCTTTTAGTATTATATATTTATACAAAAGCATACATTTTACATAAAAGGGACACTGTCTGCTGGGTGCAGACTCTATCTGCTGGCTCGTGCCTGTGATTCCAGCACTTTGGAAGGCTGAGGCAGGCAGATCACAAGATCAGAGATTGAGACCATCCTGGCCAACATGGTGAAACCCCATCTCTACTAAAAATACAAAAATTAGCCAGCTGTGATAGCATGTGCCTGTAATCCCAGCTGCTTGCGAGGCTGAGGCAGGAGACTTGCTTGGACCAGAGAGTCAGAGGTTGTAGTGAGTGGAGATTGTGCCACTGCACTCCAGCCTGGCAACAGAGTGAGACTTCATCTAAAAAATAAAACAAAAACAAAAGGGACTCTCATATGTGCTGGAATTTTTTAAAAGTGTAATTAAAAAATTTGTCTTGCTTTCTGCACCACCACCCTTTTTTATGCGTTTTCTTTTCTTTTCTTTTCTTTTTAAATATCTTTGCAGACATACTTCAGTTTTTTTTTTTTTTTTTTTTTTAAAGACGGTCCCACCAGGTTGCCCAGGCTGGTCTAAAACTCCTGAGCTTAAACAATCCTCCTGCCTCAGTCTACTGAAGTGCTGGGATTACAAGCATGAGCTACTGCACCTGGCCCCAGCCTCTTTTAAAGTTACTTGTGTTGACGTGTATCTTTTTTTTTTTTTGAGACCGAGTTTTGCTCTTGTTACCCAGGCTGGAGTGCAATGGCACGATCTCGGCTCACCGCAACCTCTGCCTCCTGGATTCAAGCAGTTCTCCTGCCTCAGCCTCCCGAGTAACTGGGATTACAGGCACGTGCCACCATGCCCAGCTAATTTTTTGTATTTTTAGTAGAGACGGGGTTTCACCATGTTGACCAGGATGGTCTCGATCTCTTGACCTCGTGATCCACCCGCCTCGGCCTCCCAAAGTGCTGGGATTACAGGCTTGAGCCACCGCGCCCGGCCGACGTGTATCTTTTATTTTTCTTCATACTCACATAATCAAACACGGCAGTCCCCCCTTATGCTTCAAGACCCCTGGTAGATGTCTGAAACTGCAGATCGAATTCAGCCCTATACAGTATATACTTTTTTTCTTATACATACCTATAATAAGTTAATTTATAAAATTGGCACAGTAAGAAATTAACAGTAACTTGTAATACACTAGAACAATTATAACAATATTCTGGAATAAAAGTTGTGTGAATGTGGTCTCTCTCTCAAAATATCTTACTATACTCTCGTCACCTGTTTTCAGAAGGTGATTGGCTGTGGTAGCTGAAACTGTGGAAAGCAAAACCTCAGGTAAGGGAGTGACTACTATACATATTGCAAATAAAAAACAAATCTGGGCCGGCTAGGTGGTTCACACCTGCCATCCCAGCACTTTGCTTTGAGAGGCCGAGGAAGGTGAATCATGAAGTCCAGAGTTTGAGACCAGCTTGACCAACATGGTGAAACCCTGTCTCTACCAGAAATGCAGAGATTAGACTGGCGTGCTTGTAATTCCAGCTACTCGGGAGGCTGAGGTAGGAGAATTGCTTGAACCTGGGAGGTGGAGTTTGCAGTGAGCTGAGATGGCGCCACTGCACTCTAGTCTGGGCAACAGAGAGAGACTTGGTCTCAAAAACACACACACACACAAACAAACACAAAAAAACCAAATCTGATTTAGTTAAGGAGAGGCTTTATTTGAAGTGATTATTGCAAATGGAGATGGGTGAGGATGGTGGGAAGGGTTCCTGAAGCAGGCGGAGGGAGCTACTCCCACCTGTGGGAAGTGGAATTAAAGGGTGGCTCAATTGGATAAGATCGGAGAATGTTTCACCCTGAGGCCAGCTTTTCAGGAGGGGTTACCTGCGGCTCAGACTCAGGGTGGGTGAAAGTTCAGAGGTATGGAGAGGAAGAGAAATTTAACCAAAATCTTTGGGGGAAAAAAAAGGATGAGAGGTTTCTTTTCTTTTTTTGGAGACAGAGTCTTACTCTGTTGCCTAAGCTGAAGTGCAGTGGCCTGATCTCATCTCACTGCAACCTCTGCCTTCTGGGTTCAAGCGGCTCTCCGAGTAGCTGGCATTACAGGCGCGCACCACCACGAGCAGCTAATTTTTGTATTTTTAGTAGAGACAGGATTTCACCACATTGGCCAGACCGGTCTGGTACTCCTGACCTCTGGTGATCCCGCCGCCTTGGCCTCCCAAAGTGCTGGAATTACAGGTGTGAACCACCACACCCGGCCTAGGGAGGTTTCTTTCTTTCTTTTTTTTTTTTTTAGAGACGGGGTTTCACCATGTTGGCCAGGATGGTCTCGATCTCCTGACCTCGTGATCCACCCGCCTCGGCCTCTCAAAGTGCTGGGATTACAGGCGTGAGCCACCGCGCTTCATTGTTTTCCAGGAGCTCGGGGAGGGTTTAATGAGTTGTTTACGTCTTAAATGTGCTTCTAATGTCCTCTTGTTTCATGATATGCTTGCGTAATAAGACTTAATTAGTCCTCTATGGATGACCACATTCTTAGTTTTCAAGGTTTTTGGAGGTCCAGAGTTTGAGACCAGGTTGTACTGAGTGGAGATCCTACCACTGCACTCCAGCCTGGCAACAGTGCAGCTGCTAAACTTGGGGTTCCTGAAGCCATATTTCATTTTCAAAAGGTTTTTTTTTTTTTGTAGACTCCTCTTACAGAATTGCCAGCTCCTCTGCATAGCCTGTCTATTCGAACATACGTTTATTTTGCCCCACCTCAACCCCCAAAGGAGGTGGCCAGGAAAAAAAAAAGGTCCCAACGCCTTTTCCTTTGTCTTCTGGACCTCCTCCTTTCCTGAAGCCGGTGATCAGTCACAGGAACTTTTCGACCCCAGATCTTAGTCTCCCTTAATCCCTCTTTGGTCCGCAGAAGCCTCGGAAGGCTTGGCCAGGGCAGGTCTTCCTGGCCGAGAGCCGGGGGTTGGCACCGTCTCGCTGCCTGGCACGGCGGGACAAATGAGTTCGGAAAGGCAAAACCGACACACCGCGAGGAAGGGGATACGCCTCCATCCACGCCACAAAGGCACCTTTCCAAGATCTTTTTAGGATCTTATCCATGTTTTTGCAGGAAAAAGCGACACCTGAAGCTCCTTCAGGTTTTTTTTTTTTTTTTTTTTGGCGGCGCCTCGCTCTGTTGTTGCACTGACGGGAGTGCAAAGACGCGATACCGGCTCACTGCAACCTCCGCCGCCCGGGTTCAAGAGATTCTCCTGCCTCATCCCCCAGAGTAGCTGGGATTACAGTCGCCCACCACCACGCCCGGCTCATTTTTGTATTTTTAGTGGAGACGGGGGTTTCACCGTGTTTTCCGGGCTGGTCTCGAACTCCTGACCTCGGGTGATCCACCCGCCTCCGCTTCCCAGAGTGTTGGGATTACAGGTGTGAGCCAAAGAGCCCCCCAGCCTTTAGTTGTTATTATTATTATTTTTTTTTCGAGACGGAGTTTCGCTCTCGTTACTCAGGCTGGAGTGCCACGGCGCGATCTCGGCTCACCGCACCCTCCGCCTCCTGGGTTCAGGGCCTTTAGTTATTTTAATGAAGATACCAAGTACTCTTCAGCCAGAGGGAGGGAGCGTGGGAGGGAAGGGGCGGGGTCAGTCTGTCCTTCCAGTTTGCGGAGTTCAGGCTCACTCCCTGCTTCAACTCACTGCTCACTCACCGCTTCTTAGCTCAGAAATCAGCGACAATAACCTCGGGTCACCGCATCTTGTGATTTCAAACAAGGAACCCTAAAAACCTGAAAGGCACATTGGGTGCCACTCAACAATGAGGCTCGGCTGCGAAGAAGAAGAAAAAAATTGCTTTTTCTCCTCCTGCCACCCTGGAGGTGCCAGGTTGTAATCTGCAAATGCATTGTCTGGCCCTTAGGGTTTGACAGTTAATGATTGGTCGCCGAAGGAGCCTGGTGGAGGAGCGAGAGGGACGCGAGCCAGCGAACGAGGGAGGGAGCGCGGAGCCCGAGACGCGCAGGGGCGCCCATGGAGGCAGCCTCGCCGGCGGGCCCCGGCTCCCCCTCGCCCCTCGCCGAGGGAGCGGCGGGCGAGTTCTCCAGCCTGCTGCGCAGGATAAAAGGCAAACTCTTCACCTGGTGAGTGGAACGCGCGCAGCAGCTCCGCTGGGGCGCTGGGGCGCTGGGGCCGCTGCGGGCCCGACGCGCACGTGGACACGGCGCACAAGCTCTGAGGCCCCGGCGGGGAGGCCGAGGCTGCACGGACTTCGCTTCCGGGCTCAACACGTGCGCCAGGGATGCCGAGCTTCACCTGGCCTCGGAGAGCACGTCCTGTGCCTCCCTCGGCTCCCCGTTCGAAATCATTGCAATGTATTTTAGAGGATTTTGGGTGGGGGGCGGAATCCACCCTGTTGGCACTGCTAGGTCAGTCCTCGGTGGCGTGCCGCCGGGGAGGGGACCAGGTCCCCAGGGATGCTGTGAAGGAGGGGTGCCCACCTCGGGCTGGGGAGGTGGGTGAGCGTCACTTCCTGGCGCTGGCGCCCTCATTCCGTCTACTGCCGAGCCCGCCAGACCGGGCGCGGTGATCCAAGAGTTGACACAAGTGAGAAATCCTGGTTAAGTTTTGTGCTGCTGCCAGGCGGGAGGGAGACCAGAGCCAGCCTTCTTTCCTGGGCTTGAGCCAGGTGACATGGCCACCCCCAGGGCTGGGGTCCAGGGAAGCCTGTTTGTGGTGTCAATATGCTTGTGCGAAGTAGGGACAAATGTTTTTAAGGAGTGGACAGAGACTCTGGGGAAGGCATTTCTGTTGTTGCTGGAGGATTTGTACTCTGGAAATGAGAGAACCCAGTACCTAAATAGTGAAAGGCATTATTGAGCATTTGCTCTGTGTCAGGTACTGTAACAACAATATATATGGATAATATCAACGAATCCTCACCACTTTAGGAGATGTCACTATTGTTGTATCCACTTTACCGTTGGAGAAACTAAGAAGGCTAAACAATTTGCCCCAGTCCTGTAAGGGGTGGTGCCTGCAAGCCCTAGTCTAAACAGTGTTGGCCACTGGCACCTCATGAAACAGACAGGCTTTCTTTTCTTTTTCTTTTTCTTTCTTTCTTGAGACGGAGTTTCGCTCTTGTTGCCCAGGCTGGAGTTCAGTGGCACGATCTTGCCTAACTGCAACCCCCGACTCCTGGCTTCAAGTGATTCTCCTGCCTTAGCCTCCCAAGTAGCTGGGATTACAGGCATGCACCACTGCACCTGGCTAATCTTGCATTTTTAGTAGAATCAGGGTTTCTCCATGTTGGCCAGGCTGGTCTTCAACTCCCCACCTCAGGTGATCAACCTGCCTGGGCCTCCCAAAGTGCTGGGATTACAGGTGTGAGCCACTGGCCTGGCCTGATTTTTTTTCGTAGTAACAAAGCAAATTTCCCTTTAAAGATTGTGAAAGGTATGTCCGGAAAAGCCATACCATTTAAAAAACTAGATCAATAAAGGTGTAAGCATTTTTTATCATATAAATATAGTTTTAAATTGATGCATGTGTTTAAAGGGGAAAGTTGCTAAAAACCACCTTGCAGCGTCCATATGTGTCTGTCTTGATATATTTGTTATAAGTTCTCAGCTGGGAGGCAATTGAGCGTAATAGTTAAGGATACTCACGTTCTGGACTCAAATCCTGACTGGGTGACCTTGGACAAGTCACTTAACTTCTCTATGCTCCAGTTTTCTTTCTTCCCTTTTTTTTTCTTTGAGACAGAGTCTCGCTCTGCCTTCGAGGCTTGAGTGCAGTGGTGCGGATCTTGGCTAACTGCAAACTTAGCCTTCCTGGTTCAAGTGATTCTCCTGCCTCAGCTTCCCAAGTAGCTGGGATTACAGATGTGTACCACCGCACCCAGCTAATTGTTTTGTATTTTTAGTAGAGATGGCGTTTCCCCATGTTGACCAGGCTGGTCACAAACTCCTGATCTGATTTGCCCACCTTGGCCTCCCAAAGTGGTGGGATTACAGGTGTGAGCCACCGGGCCTGGCCTGGGCTCCAGTTTTCTTATTTGTCAAATGGAGGTAATAACAGTACCTGCCTTGTAGGGCTGTTATAAGGATGAGTTGGGTGACTAGGCAGGAGAGGGCAGACAGAGCCTGGCTCCCTTCAGTGCTCTGCATGGGTTGCTTGTCACCATCGGCTCTCTCTTCTTGGGTGATGGGAACATGTGGTGATTGCTTCAGGAATGCCAGTGGCCTTAAGGTTGGGAGGTGATATGGCAGGCAGACGTCTGTTTAACAAGATGTGATAAGAATTTACAATGATTTTTTTTTTCTTTTTTTCTTTTGAGACAGAGTTTTGCTCTTGTCGCCCAAGGTGGAGTGCATGACACAATCTTGGTTCACTGCAACCTTTGCCTCCCAGGTTCAAGTAATTCTCCTGCCTTAGCCTCCCTAGTAGCTGGGATTACATGTGCCAGCCACCACACCTGGCTAATTTTGTATTTTTAGTAGAGATTCGGTTTCTTCATGTTGGTCAGGGTGGTCTTGAACTCCTGACCTCTGGTGATCCACCTGCCTCAGCCTCCGAAGTGCTGGGATTACAGGCGTGAGCCACCATGCCTGGCCTCCACACACAAATTTTTTGAGGTTATTCTTTCTTATGTAATAGCTGGTTGTGGGCATCTTTACATTCCATATGGCCGAAGTTGTTGGGTTTTTTTTTTTTTTTGAGACTAAGTTTTGCTCTTGTTGCCCAGGCTGGAGTGCAATGGTGTGATCTCAGCTCACCGAAACCTCTGCCTCCCAGGTTCAAGCGATTCTCCTGCCTCAGCCTCTTGAGTAGCTGGGATTACAGGCATGTACTCCCACCACCTGGCTAATTTTGTATTTTTAGTAAAGACGAGGTTTCTCCATGCTGGTCAGGCTGGTCTTGAAGTTCTGACTTCAGGTGATCCATCCATCTCAGCCAACCAACGTGCTGGGACTACAGGCGTGAGCCACCACACCCGGCCATGGACAAAGTTCTTTAACAGCAGGAATGTTGTCTTTTTTAATATCTCTCATAACCCTTAGCACATGAATGAATGAATGAGTGAATGGCTGAGGGATGACAAAGGTTCCTACCTCTGGCAGGCATCCAAGCACTTGGATTTTGAATTAATGCAGTTTCTCTTTATCCGACCCAGCAGTCGGAAGAGTGGTTTACCAGATAACCAGCACTCCAGATACTTAACATTTTGAACTTTGTTGTCAAAACTCATGTCCCAACTTTGAGTTTAGCTTTGTGAATCCCCACCTGTGGCCACGGAACCAAGGGTAGGATAGTGTAGAAAGAGGCTGGTGAATGGATGTGATGTGTTATCATCATCTGGACAAGATACAGAGGAAGATTTATAACTACATAGGTCATTTCTACTCCTTTTACCAAAAAGGGGCAAGAGCAGCTTTTTCGGGCAACTGGGTACTAAATATAGGGAGAAGACTGGGACCTAGACTTTGTTCTGTTTTCATTATGAGGAGGATACGTTCTAAGTGACCCCAGCTCCTAATATACCTGCCCCCATAGGGTACAGACAACTTTTCTCTATGATTAGGAATATCAGCTCACTCATTCAATAAAAGTTTATTGAGGCTGGGCACGGTGGCTCATGCCTGTAATCTCAGTGCTTTGGGAGGCCAAGGTGGGCGGATTATCTGAGGTCAGGCATTGCAGACCAGCCTGGCTAACACGGGGAAACTCTGTTTCTACCAAAGATACAAAAAAAAAAAAAATTAGCGGGGTGTGGTGGTACATGCCTGTTATCCCAGCTACTCAGAGTCTGAGGCAGGAGAATTGCTCGATCCAGGGAGGCAGAGTTTACGTTGAGCTGAGATTGCATCACTGCACTCCAGATTGGGCAACAAGAACAAAACTTTGTCTCAAAAAAAAAAAAAGAAAAGAGAAAAGAAAAAAAGTTTATTGAACACTTACTATGCTCCAGGCATTCATGATAATGAGAATCATGTATTCCTTAGTGAACTCTGTAATTTTGGCATTTGTCATTTATTGCCGTCAACTTAAGTGAAAAATATTGTGATAGAAGGCCATGGACTTCCAGGAATATCTGAGAATACTTCTTATTTGTTTTTTAATTTTATTGTTATTATTTGAGACAGGGTCTGTCTCTGTTGGCCAGGCTGGAGTAAAGTGGCATGATCATGGCTTACTGCAGCCTCGACCTCCATGACTCAAGTGATCCTCCCACCTCAGCCTCCTGAGCAGCTGGGACTACAGGCATGCACCACCATGCCCTACTAATTTTTTTTTTTTTCCTCATAGAGACAGGGTTTCACCATATTGTGCAGGCTGGTCTCAAACTCATAGGCTCAAGTGATCTGCCTGCCTTGGCTTTCGAAAGTGTTGGGATTACAGGTGGGGGCCACTGCGCCTGGTCTTATTATTTAATTGTATACTGTGACACGGTTTATATTCTGATGCATAGGTCCTAGTTTATTCATATATATGTTTTTAATTTTTAGTTTTAATTTTTGTAGGGACAAAATCTTACTATGTTGCTCAGGCTAGACTTGAACTCTTGGGCTCAAGCAATCCTCCCATCTGGTATCCCAAAATGCTGGGATCATAGGCATGAGTCACTGCACCAGGCCTGTTCATGTATTTTTAAAATGTATATTCCTTATAACAACCATCAACTTTATATCTCTAGCAAAAACCTTTAGTTATTATTTTATATATTTATCTTTTCCCCAACAAATACATAGTAAGCTTTTTGAGGGCATTGATTTCATCATATTCCTTTTGTAGCAGAGTGCTGGACGTGGTTCATTCATTGATTCTTTCTTTTTTTCTGTTTTTAAAATTTTTTTTTAAAAGCGGGGCTTTCACCATGCTGGTCTTGAACTCCTGACCTCCAGTGATCCACCCACCTCGGCCTCCCAAAATGCTAGGATTACAGGCGTGAGCCACCGTGCCCAGCCCATTCATTGATTCTTTCATTCACCAAGCCTCGGACATTTATAATGTTCTAGGCTTCAGACTAGTCTGTTTGGCAATATAGAATAGGACTAAGATCTTGCTCTAGAGAAAACTCGTAATAAAATTATGGTAAGAAGTTATGATAAGTGCTATAAAGATAAGTGTTCAGAAATGGCACAAAAGAGGGCAGAGACCAAGTCTACCACAGTAAGATCCGATTGGGAGCTTGAGAGGGAAGATGATCAGGATTACGAAGCATGAGTGAGTTTTCAAGGAGGCCTAGGTGGGGAAGCGTAGTCTGGGCTGGGAAGTGTCCGAAAATGTTTTGCTTAAGGAACTTCCAGTAGCTTGGTGTGAAGGGGGCATGGGCTGCGGGAGGGAAATAATTGGTGGTCAGTCTACACCCACATTCCTCTGTTTTCTGGAGATGGAGTCTTGCCCAGGCTGAAGTGCAGTGGCGTGATCTCCTGAATTCCAGGGAGTCTCCTATCTCAGGCTGCCTAAGTAGCTGGGATTATAAGCATAGACCACCATGCTTGGCTGAATTTTTTTTTTCTTTTTATTTGAGATGGAGTCTTGCTCTGTTGCCCAGGCTGGAGTGCATTATAATCTCTGCTTCCTGGGTTCAAGTGATTCTCCTGCTTTAGCCTTCCTAGTAGCTGGGAATACAGGTGCCCACCACCATGCCCAGCTAATTTTTAAAATTTTTAGTAGAGATGGGGTTTCACCATGTTGGGCAGGCTGGTCTTGAACTCCTGACCTCGTGATTTGCCCTTCTCAGCCTTCCAAAATGCTGGGATTACAGGTGTGAACCACCACACCTGGCCAACACCCACACTCCTTGTTACTGTCTAGCAACAAGTCTGGGGTAGACCTGTGCTTTCGCCTTTCATTTTGGTTTCTGCCTTCCAAAGGGTAAAGCCCTGACATTTTGAAGGAGTCATTTAGTTGTGCTTAACTGTATAGCCTTTATCCAATCAACAGACATCTTTTTTTTTTGAGACAGAGTTTCGCTCTTGTTACCCAGGCTGGAGTGCAATGGTGCGATCTTGGCTCACCACAACCTCCGCCTCCTGGGTTCAGGCAATTCTCCTGCCTCAGCCTCCCGAGTAGCTGGGACTACAGGCACGAGCCACCATGCCCAGCTAATTTTTTGTATTTTTAATAGAGACAGGGTTTCACCATGTTGACCAGGATGGTCTCGATCTCTTGACCTTGTGATCCACCCGCCTCGGCCTCCCAAAGTGCTGGGATTACAGGTGTGGGCCACCTTGCCTGGCATCAACAGACATCTATTGAGTGTTCACTGTGTATGCAGCACAAATCCGAAGCTGGTATGTAGCCCTGCTGGAGGGTATTGTTTTATAGTGTTATTTAAACAAAGATGTAAAGCTAGGGATCTTTTGTGGCTTGTGCAATTCCCTGGGGAATTGGGAACTCTAGATTCTATGAATCTCCATAAATTTTCCTCTCTCCCCCCTTTTTACTATGAAATTATTTAATATCTGCCATTCTAGTGGACTCCAGGAGTCAGGAATCATATCTAGTTTTGGCCACTGTTGTATATATACTCTGATTATTTTGTTACTGACCTTGCAATAGATTCACAATAAATCTGGGATGCATGACTGAGGATGAGTCCTTAATACCAATGGGCATTGTATACAAGGTTACATCTTTTTTTTTTTTTAGAAAGGTTACATCTTTTTTTTCCCACTCAGCATTATATGTTTGTGACCCAGTCATGTTGTTCTGTTCATCTAGTGTGTTTCTCAACCTCAGGCTTTTTGACATTCTGAGCTTACTAATTCTTTTTTTCTTTCTTTCTCTATTTTAATTTTTTTGGAGACGGAGTCTCACTCCAGGGTGGAGTGCAGTGGCGTGATCTTGGCTCACTACAATCTCCCCTCCTGGTTCAAGTGATTTTCTTGCCTCAGCCTCCTGAGTAGCTGGGATTACAGGCACCTGCCACCACACTTGACTAATTTTTGTATCTTTGGTGGAGATGGGGTTTCACCATTCTGGCCAGGCTGGTCTCAAACTCCTGACCTCAAGTGATCCACCCACCTTGGCCTCTCAAAGTGCTGGGATGAGCCACCGCGTCCAGCCTTGAGTGGACTAATTCTTGGTTGGGGCTGTTCTGTGCATTGTAAGATGTAGGTCCCTGGCTTCTACTTAATAAAAGCCAGTCTAGCACCCTCACCCCCACTCCCAGTTGTGATAATCAAAAATGTCTCCAGACATTGCCAAATGTCTCCTGGGGGACAAAATCATCCCTGGTTGAGAACCACTGATCTAGTCTATTGTTTTTACCTGCTACAGAGTCTTCATGGTTCCATGGTCCACCTGTGTTAGATAACCAATTTCCAGCTCCCAGGCTCCACAAACATCACTGTGATGATCACTCTTACATGTCCTGTATGTGCTGAAGAAAGAGATGACAGCCAGGCTTGGGTCTGAGTCCCTTTAGGTAGAGGGGAGGGGATGGACACTAGGTTGGAGAAACCCTGGGCACCGCAGAACCACTGTTGATTTCTGTCGTTCAGTGACCCTCCATTAAGCTATTTCTATCAGCTGCTCTGGAAGGAGGAGGCAGCCTCTCTAGGTTGCTGCCCATTAGCCTAAGGAGCTTGGAGAGGGAGGGTGGAGGAATGATTGCTGGCTGGACAGCCTGAACCTGTTTTATTAATTTCTCAACACTGCAGGGAGTTGTTAAAGGGGCAGGCATGTACTGCAGGGAGAGGTAAGAGTGGAACTGGAAAGCTTTTCTCTAGCACACCCTCCGTGGCCCCTGGCCCCTCTCTCTGACCCCGGCTGTAGTCACCTTCTCCCCTAGGCCAGTTCTAGACAGCCTTTGTGTTATACCTTCTTTTCTTTGCTTCTTTCTTCTGGTTGACCTGAAGGAAGTCGGTGCTTATTCCCCATCTTGACAGCATTTCCAGAGTAGCCCTGGAGTCCACCTCCCCCTTTTCTGTATTGTCACCAGTTCAGTTCAAGCCTTTATCATCTCTCAGTTAGACTCTTGTGATCACTTCCATCCATGCCCCCACCAGCTCCCCCAATCGTCTTGCTGCACAGAAGTCAGAGTGCTGAATAAAACGAGAGGATTAATAGCTGTCATCAAATGAAAATTTGCTATGTACAGGCACCGTACTTACATTTCATCAATCCTCATGACAATCCTATAAAAATAGGTTTTTACAAAATTTTCTATTTATTTTTTTTAAAGACTGGGTTTCACTGTATTGGTCAGGTTGGTCTTGAACTTCTGACCTCAGGTGATCTGCCCTCTCAAAGTGCTGGGATTACAGGCATGAGCCACTGTGCCAAGCAAAAATAGGTTTTTTAGTCTGTTTTGACAGAGCAGATAAGTAACTTCCTCAGGATACTTGGCTGGTGAGAGGCAGAGCTGAGATAGATTCATTTGTTTCTAAAACCCAGACCTGCTTTACTATTTCACAAGTCTCATGTGATATAACCAGTTTACCCACAAAAATTAAAAGAAAAAAAGAAATCTCACTGCATTACATTCAGGCTGAAGTCCTTTCGGGATTCTTCCTATCACCTACGCCAGTGGTTTGCAGACTGGAGGAGCTCTTGGGGTTCCCTGGAGGTTCTTAGGGTTCATCATGGGACACAAGTAGGGAATAGGAGCTGGCGGGCTTCTAGGCTGGCCTCTTGCGCCCACCCGGGTATGTTGCTATTGCTTGGTTTATAGTTGGGCTTTGATGCAAGATCAATAACAATAATACTGTATACTGGATAACTTATAAACAGAAGAAACTTATTTCTCACAGTCTGGAGGCCTGGAGGTCTGAGACTGAGGTGTCTGCAGGTTTGGTGTCCCTGGTTCATAGTCAGCCGTGTTCTTGCTGTGTCCTCACATGGTAAAAAGGATTTGGGAGCTCTCTGGAGTCCCTTTTGTAAGGGCACTAGCCATTTATGTAGACTCCACCTTCATGACCTGATCATCTCCCAGAGGCCCCCTCCAATAGAATCATATTAGGGATTAAGCTTCAACATCTGAATTTTAAGGAGACACAAATATTAAGTCTATAGCAATGCTGTTTGAAGAAAGGGGTCTGTCTCTAAAACAAATCTGAAAGCCACTGTTTATTGGTTAAAGCTGCAACTGCTGCTCCTCCTCCTTCTCTTCTTTCCCTCCTCTCTTCCTCTTTCCTTCCTTTTTTTTTCTTTTTTTGAGACAGAGTCTCACTCTGTCTCCAGGCACCAGGCTGGAGTGCAGTGGCACAGTCTCGGCTCACTGCAACCTCCACCTCCCAGGTTCAAGCAATTCTCCTGCCTCAGCCTCCTGAGTAGCTGGGATTACAGGCACGCACCACCACGCCCAGCTAATTTTTGTATTTTTAGTTGAGACGGGGTTTCACCATGTTGGCCAGGATGGTCTCGATCTCTTGACCTCATGATCCACCCGCCTCTGCTTCCAAAGTGCTGGGATTATGGGCTTGAGCCACCGCGCCCGGCCTCTTCTTCCTCTTTACCTGAACATAATAATTCTTTTTTTTAGTTTTTTAAAAAATTGTGGTAAAATATGCATAACATAATAGAGAATGTACCATTTTAGCCATTTTTATGGGTACCATTCAGGGGCACTAAGTACATTTGTAATACTTCCAGCCATCACCATTATCCATTTCCAAAGCTTGTTTATTATCCCAAACAGAAACTCTGTACATTTCAAATAATAACTCTGCGCTCCCCCTCCCAGCCAGTAGAACTGGCAGCTCCTGTTCTACTTTCTGTCTCTATGAATTCGACTTCTCTAGATACAGCATGACATGGAATCATATGGCACTTGTCATTTTGTTAGAGCTCAGGCTTCTCCACATGAACTATGAGGCTTTCCATCATTGGCCCACTTACCTCTCCAGGCTCCCCTCTCAGAATGTCCCTCTCTCATTTGGCACTGGGTCCAACGACATGGACCTGCCGGTGACTCCCTTGTGCATGCCTTACCTGCACCTTTGCACCTGTAGTTCCGTCCTGGGATGTGTTCGCTGTTAGCACCAACTTGAGAAATCTTCCCTGATTCCCCTCTTCCCTCTGGCACACATCTTCAGTTGGGTTCCCCTCTGTGTACCTGTTCCTACCTCGTCATTACACTTCCTGTATTGTAGCATGAAGTATAATTATTGGTTGCCTGGGAGAGTGCCTTTTAAAAAATTTTTTATTTTATTTTATTTTATTTTTTCTATTGTTCTTGGGAGAGTGCCTATTAAAGGACAGAGACGATAGTTCATCTTTGACGTTCCTGCAGTACTTTATGCCTGGCACAGAACTGAAATGGCAGCAGTTCCTCCCGTGAGATATATGAGTTAAGACTGAAATAAAAATTAAGCTATTTCTGAAGAGCTTTCAGAGATTTCTGAAGGTAGCCACATTTGTGGAAGAAGTGTTTCCTCCCCAGGAAATTGCTTTTGTAGGCATGTTTTGGTGTGTTTATTAAAAAGCTCTAGTAGACTGGGTGAGGTTGCTTATGCCTGTGATCCCAGCACTTTGGGACACCAAGCCAGGAGGCTCTCTGGAGCTCAGGAGTTCGAGACTAGCCTGGGCAACAAAGTGAGACTCCTGTCTCTACAAAAAAATAAATAAATAAATAAAAATTAGCCATATGCAGGGGTGTAGGCCTATAATCCTAGCTACTTGAAAGGCTGGAGCAGGAGGATCACTTGAGCTCATGAGTCCAGGATTTCAAAGTCACTCCACTGCACTAGCCTGTGCAACAGAGTAAGTCCCTATCTGTAAAAGAAAAAGCTATTAAAACTTCCTTATGTCGTGATTTACTGAAGATCATCTGAGAGAACTAATCATTTCACACAGGTTAACTTTCCAGATAACTTAAAACTCATTCTTTTTTTTACTTTATTTATATTTTTTAATTTGTCAAAGACAGCTGAAAAAACTCATTCTTTTTTTTTATTTTTATTTTTTGAGACGGAGTTTCACCTTGTTACCCAGGCTGGAGTGCAATGGCGCGATCTCGGCTCACCGCAACCTCCGCCTCCTGGGTTCAGGCAATTCTCCTGCCTCAGCCTCCCGAGTAGCTGGGATGACAGGCACGCGCCACCATGCCCAGCTAATTTTTGTATTTTTAGTAGAGACGGGGTTTCACCATGTTGACTAGGATGGTCTCGATCTCTTGACCTCGTGATCCACCCGCCTCAGCCTCCCAAAGTGCTGGGATTACAGGCGTGAGCCACCGCGCCCAGCCAAAAACTCACTCTTTTAAGCATTAAAATTCACTTTTAAGTCCAGTCAAATGACACTATTTGTGTAATGGATTATTAACTTCTGCGAATTCATTTATTCATAATTTTGGCAGCAATGCTTTGAGGTTTAATTGATTTGTACTCAACAACTATCTCAGGGTAGGCCAAGCCATTTAGTCCATTTGCAACTAATCCTGAAGATTCTGCTAAGAAAAGAAAGCATTATTTAAAAATGTTTATGGCATATTTAAGACAAATATTTAAGACCACTCTTCTTTTGATAAAGTACATTTAACATGAGATCACCTTTTCTCATGATTAAGGATCATCATCATTAACTGATTTCTGCTGAGAGGCCACAGTATGTTCATGGAGCACTGAAATGAATTATTTGTCTGATTTGTTTCGGCCTTTTTTCTCCCATGTTGTCACACGTGGTTTTTTTTCTGTTACCAATCATATCTCTAGAACCCTGTGTTCTTTCTACCGTGTTAACACTGTAGAAACCAGATAACTCCATTTCTTAGAATTGCTTATAGTTGAAGTATAAATAGGCCCCAAATAAAGATTTGAATAAATGATACAACCTTTAATAAATGAAATTAAAATTTCATTTTAATAAATGATACAACCTTTCAATCCAGAGATTTTGAGCTGTTTATTTTAGAAGATGACAGGAATCTATGTTATTTATTTGTTTTTTTGAGATAGAGTCTCACTCTGTCCCCCAGGCTGGAGTGCAGTGTTGCGATTTTTGGCTCCCTGCAACCTCCGCCTCCCGGGTTCAAGCAGTTCTCCTGCCTAAGCCTCCTGAGTAGCTTGGATTAATTACAGGCACACACAACCATGCCCGGCTAATTTTTGTATTTTTAGGACAGACGGTATTTACCATATTGGCCAGGCTGGTGTCAAACTCCTGACCTCAGGTGATCTACCCGCCATGGCCTCCCAAAGTGCTGAGATTACAGGCCTGAGCGTCTGCACCCAGCGGGAGCCTGTGTTATTTAAAGACAAGTGATGTGTCACAAAAACTTGGTTATTTATGTTAATGACACACGGAGAGATTCCATGAAAAACCACAGGTAAGTCCCAAACCTCTTTCTAGTCATTTCTTTTTTCTTTTTTTTTTGAGACAGAGTCTCACTCTGTCACTCAGGTTGCAGTGCAGTGGGACAAACATGGCTCCCTGCAGCCTCAACCTCCTAGGCTCAAACAGTCCTCCGGCCTCAGCCTCCTGAGTAGCGGGGTTTTGCCATGTTGCCCAGGCTGGTCTTGAGCTCCTGGGTTCAGGCGATCTGCTCCCCTTGGCCTCCCAAAGTGCTAGGATTACAGGCGTGAGCCTTCTAGTCATTTCTTAAAAATGTCAGGGTACTTAAGGTACAAACAGATTCCATTTCTCCAGTCCACCACAGCCTTACTAAGGAGGATGGTGTTGTGCTGGGTGCAGTAGATCTTCCCAGAGAATTGTGGGGATATTCCTGCACCGGAAGTGTTTAGGGTATTCTTGGGGGAAGAGCATTTCCTAAGCTTTTCACTGTGATATTAAACAAGAGATAAACATAATAACCTTTGCTGAGGAAGGCTTACTTTGCACTGAGAGTAAACGACACTATTCTGGGACCTCGGGGTGAATTAACTCATATAATTCTTACAATAACTTTATTTGTTTGTTTGTTTGTTTGTTTATTTTTTGGAAAAGGAGTCTGGCTGTGTCACCCAGGCTGGAGTGCAGTGGTGAGATCTCAGTTCACTGCAACCTCTGCCTCCTGGGTTCAAGCAATTCTCCTGCCGCAGCCTCCGGAGTAGCTGGGACTACAGGCACGCACCACCATGCCTGGCTGGTTTTTCTATTTTTAGTAGAGATGGAGTTTCACCAGGTTAGTCAGGCTGGTCTCAGACTCCTGACCTAGGTGATCCTCCTGCTTCGGCCTCCCAAAGTGCTGGGATTATAGGCACAAGCCACTGTACCCCTCCCTTAAAATAACTTTCTGTAGCAGGTATTATAGTTCTGTCACTGCCAGCACCATTTCACAGATGTGGAAGTTGGAGCACGGAAAGGCGAGGTAATTTTCCCTAACAGTATTAGTCACACAGCAGTAAGGAATGCAACCGGGCTTCCCCCCTCAGGCAGCCTGGCCCCCAGAGCCTGTGCTCTTACTCACTGCACTATTCTGCCTCTCGTGATAGGGCAACGAACAAACAAAAACCAGACCCTGGGCAGTCTTTCCCGAGGCCCGTTCTGGGTTATTTGTATCTCTAGGGATGGCAAAGACTATATAAAGTTAGGATAAGTGGAGTGCATTTTCTGGGAGCATTATTTATTTTTTAGACCCTAGTTGCGTGGAAATGAATTAATCATAATCCCTGATCTATAACACGCTCTCATTGTGGGCCCATGAATGGCTTAATTTTTTTTTTTTTTTTTAAGAGGCAGCGTCTCTCTTTGTGATCCAGGCTAGAGTGCCATGGTGTGCTCATAGATCACTGCAGCCTTGAACTCAAGTGATCCTCCTGCCTTGGCCTCCAGAGCAGCTAGGACTACAGAGGTACACCACTAGACCTAATTTTTAAAATGGGTTCTTGCTATTTTGCTCAGGCTGATCTTGAAGACCTAGCTCAAATGATCCTCCTGCCTTGGCCTCCCAAAGTGCTGGGATTATAGGCATGAGCCACTGAGCTCAGCCTCAATTATTTTTTATTTTTTGAGATGGAGTTTTGCTCTTGTCGCCCAGACTGGAGTGCAATGGTGCAATCTCGGCTCACTGCAACCTTGGCCTCCTGGGTTCAAGCGATTCTCCTGCCTCAGCCTCCTGAATAGCTGAGATTACAGGCACATGCCACCACACCTGGCTAATGTTGTATCTTGAGTAGAGATGGGGCTTCTTCATATTGGTCAGGCTGGTCTTGAACTCCCAACCTCAGGTGATCCACCTAGCCTCCCAAACTGCTGGGGTTACAGGTGTGAGCCACTGTGCCTGGCCAAAACAACACTTTTTAAAAGTTGCATATAGGGCAGGAGAGGGAGTGAAGTAAAAGGCATATGTCTGAATATACCTTATTTTATTGATTCTCCTTCCTCAGCCATCTGCGTAGTTTGGATTACAGGTGTGAGCCACCGAGCCTGGCCAGCCTCAATTAATTTTTAAATGTGATAAGTTCCCATAAATCCATCACAGGCCCTAAAACTGTAATTTACATGTACCTAGACCAAAGATAATCACAATCTGGAATTTTCCTTTCACTATTCCTTTGCTCTCATTTTAATATTGTTTTGTGCCTCTGTGTTTCTAAAAAGTATGCTTTTATTACCCTGTTTGACTTTATAAAAAGGATATCATGCTCTATAATCTGGTGAGATTTATATTCCCTTATAGCATGTTGCTAAAATTCCTTCATATTGTTGCAGGTGCTGATGCTGTAGAACGCTCACTTTGGGTCTATATAATATTCTTTCCTGTGAATATACCCCACTTTCTTTCTTCATGCTGTTGATGGCGTTTGGGTTTTTTCCAGGTTTTTTGCTATTGCGGACAGACTTCTTGAAACATTCTTCTGCATTCCTGTTGATCATGTGTTAAGAGCTTCTTTGTTTCTTTTTTTTTTTTTGAGACGGAGTTTTGCTCTTGTTACCCAGGCTGGAGTGCAATGGCGAGATCCTGGCTCACCGCAACCTCCGCCTCCTGGGTTCAGGCAATTCTCCTGCCTCAGCCTCCTGAGCAGCTGGGATTACAGGCACATGCCACCTAATTTTTAGCACACAGCTAATTTTTTGTACTTTCAGTAGAGATGGGGTTTCACCTTGTTGACCAGGATGGTCTCGATCTCTGGACCTCATGATCCACCCGCCTCCTCCTAAAGTGCTGGGATTACAGGTGTGAGCCACCGAGCCCAGCCAAGAGCTTCTTTCATTCAAGACATGCACATATGCATCTATCTAGGAGCAAAATTCCTGGTTGATAGGGCATGTGATGTTAGATTTCATAAAATAATGCCAAACTATTTTCCAAAGCAGTTGTGCCAATTTCCACCCTAATTAGTCAGATATGGTGGCACATACCTGTAATCCCGGCTACTAGGGAGGCAGAGGTGGGAGGATCACTTGAGTTCAGGAGGTGGAGGTTGCAGTAAGCTGAGACTGTGCCAGTGCACTTCAGCCTGGATGACAGAGTGAAGCTATATCAAATTTGTTTTTAATTAGAGTGGTGTGGTGGCACATTACCTGTGATCCCAGCTACTTGGGAGGCTGAGGCATGAGAAGTGCTTGAACCTGGGAGGTAGAGGTTGCAGTGAGCTGAGATCATTGCTACTGCACTCCAGCTTGGGCAAGAGAGTCAGACTCTGGCTCAAAAAATAAATAATTTTTTTTCACTCTCACAAGCTGTATATGAGAAATCCTATAAAACAACTTCTAGTCAAGCTTAAGGGTTTTTTTTTTTTGAGACAGAGTCTCTATCACCCATGCTGGAGTGCAGTGGCGTGATCTTGGCTCGCTGCCTCCCAGTTCCAAGTGATTCTCGTGCCTCAGCCTCGTGAGTAGCTGGGATTACAGGCACACCACCATGCCTGGCTAATTTCTGTATTTTTAGTAGAGATAGGGTTTTGCCATGTTGGCTAGGCTGGTCTCAAGCTCCCGGCCTCAACTAATCTGCCTGCCTCATCCTTCCAAAGTGCTGGGATTACAAGTGTTAGCCACTGTGCCCAGCTGGGCTTTAAAATTTTTGACCGTCAAATAAATGTAAAATAACATAATAATTTACATATACTTGATCACTAATGAAGGTGGGTCTCTGTGTATGTTTATTGGTTTTAGTGTACTTTGTGTGTGTGTGTGTGTGAGAGAGAGAGATGGAGTCTCATTCTTTCACCTAGGCTGGAGTGCAGTGGCACAGTTTTGGCTCACTGTGGCCTCTGCCACCCAGGTTCAAGTGATTCTCCTGCCTCAGCCTCCTAAGTAGTTGGGATTACAGGCCCACGCCACCACACCTGACTGATTTTTGTATTTTTAGTAGAGATGGGGTTTCACCATGTTGGCCAGGCTGGTCTCGATCTCTCGACCTCAGGTGATCCACCAGCCTTGGCCTCCCAAAGTGCTGGGATTACAGGTGTGAGCCACTGCACCTGGCCAGCCTTAGTGTACTTCTCTGAAGTGCTGCTGTTCTGTGAAATACCCACCTTTTCCATATTATTTTTCTGTTAAACAGACTGCTCTATACACATTGTAACTTACATGGATTTAAAGATCCCACCTGAGACTGACATGATTTTGGCTTGTGTCAGGTTCCCCAGTAATCCCCGTTTACTTCTTGTGTAGTAGTGGAAATTGAAAAGTTTTTGAGAATATTTGGAGTTGTCTGGATTAAATAAGGAGAAGTAGAAGCTGGTTTAAGGGAGGAACATGACAGTTTTTCTGGTTTGGGCGTGTGGGGTGTTGAAAAGCTAGAAAGGATAGTATGACTCATAGGAAATCTCCCCTCCACCTCCGCTTCCCTTACTGGGCCAGGTCTCCAGGAGCTTGCTTTCTTTTTTTTGAGACAGTCTCACTCTGTCACCCAGGCTGGAGTGCAGTGGTGTGATCTCGGCTCACTGCAACCTCTGCCTCCCAGGTTCAAGCGATTCTCCTGTCTCAGCCTCCTGAGTAGCTGGGATTACAGGTGCCTGCCACCACGCCTGGCTAATTTTTGTATTTTTAGTAGAGACAGGGTTTCACCATGTTGGTCAGGCTGGTCTCAAACTCCTGACCTCATGATCAGCCTGCCTTGGCCTCTCAAACTGCTGGGATTAGAGGCTTGAGCCCCCAGGAGCTTTCTAGATTAGTCACAAACTCCTGTTTTCTTCAGGTGCCTGATGGGCGAGTGATGAGTGTATTGGGCCAGTTGTTAGAGGTACTGGTGGTGTCCAGCTTACCACTGGCACAGGAAAACAAAAGAGGATTTATTACTTTACAGAATCGTGGAGGGTTACACTGCCAAACCACAGAGAGACCAGAGCAGCAGCAGGAGCCAGGAGTCCAAACCACAGCAGGATTCCGAGTGAGCCTTTGTGCACTGCGTTCGCTGTTGGCTTCGATCTTCCAGCTGATACCAGCTGATTAGCTTCCTCTGAGGATCGCATTTGACAATTTAGATCACACAAAGCAAAAAATGAACAAACCTCTCACGTGTTGAAAGTGGTTTTTGTTTTGATAATCTGCAACCAGGGAAATTTAGCTTTTACAATAGTTAAAGGGAATCATCCTTCAAAACCGTCTGTTCCACCTCAATGGGCAGGCCGTGTTAAGAACTGAACATTTTCTGTGGTTTCTTGGCTGCTGTTGAGAACAGGGTTGGTTTGTGCTCAGTTCCTGTGCCAGGCTGGGATGGGCAGAGGGAGGGTTGCGTGTTCGTCTCGGGGATGTACTTTCCTGCAATCCAGACTTCTGAAACAGCAGCATGTGTATTACCCAGCAATGCTGATCCCATGCTTCCTGGTCCTATCTGCCTCCCACCCTGGCACCCACCTTTTCAGCCCCGCTGGAGCGCCTGTGTGTCTTCTGGGGTATGTCCATGTTGGTGCTCCTCGTAGAATTTTTCTCACACAAGAGTTGTGGGGAGGGAGGATCCTGGAGGCAGAGACCACATACTCCACACATTGCCTACAGTTGAATGCGGCCCTCTCCATTTTGCCCCCTTCCTCCTAATCTAGGCAGTGCACTTAAGTTCCGCTGAGTCATATCCAAAGAGAATAGTGATTTGAAAATATGTTTCAGCCAGGGTGCAGTGGCTCATGCTTGTAATCCCAGCACTTTGGGAGGCTGAGGCCGGGAGTTCAAGACCAGCCTAACCAACATGGAGAAACCCCATCTCTACTAAAAATATAAAATTAGCCGGGCTTGGTGGTGCATGCCTGTCATGTCAGCTACTCAGGAGGCTGAAGCAGGAGAATGGCTTGAACCCAGGAGGCGGAGGTTGCCATGAGCCGAGATCACGCCATTGCATTCCAGCCTGGGATACAAGAGTGAAACTCCGTCTCATGAAAAGAAAAAAAAGAAAATGTGTTTCATGCTTTCTCACTGCAGCCAATCAAAGCCAGAAGACAAAGAGAAGGATATCAGAAATGGATTTTATATTTTCCCTTATTTTTATTAGAACGCTCCTGTTAAATTGATTGTAGAACATGTAACCACATAGGTTTGGCTAATCAGTGCCTGTTGTTAGAGAGGCAGGGTAATTTGTTTTCTTGTTTTTTCTTTCTTCTTCTTTTTTTTTTGAGACAGTGTCTTGCCCTGTTTTCCAGCCTGGAGTGCAGTGGTGTGACCTCGGCTCACTGTAACCTCCACCTCCCGGGTTCAAGTGATCCTTCCACCTCAGCCTCTTGAGTAGCTGGGATTACAGGCATGTGCCATGATGCCCAGCTAATTTTTTTTTTTTTTTTTTTTT
>CM052657.1:5194709-5232963 GCA_028533165.1 Leontopithecus rosalia | reverse complement strand
TTTTTTTTTTTTTTTGGCGACGGAGTTTCGCTCTTGTTGCCCAGGCTGGAGTGCAATGGCGCGATCTCGGCTCACCGCAACCTCCGCCTCCTGGGTTCAGGCAATTCTCCTGCCTCAGCCTCCTGAGTAGCTGGGATTACAGGCACGTGCCACCATGCCCAGCTAATTTTTGTATTTTTAGTAGAGACGGGGTTTCACCTTGTTGACCAGGACGGTCTCGATCTCTTGACCTCGTGATGCACCCTCCTTGGCCTCCCAGAGTGCTGGGATTACAGGCGTGAGCCACCACGCCTGGCATCTTTCTTTCTTTCTTTCAACAGGGTCTGTCACTCAGGCTGGAATGCAGTGGCGCAATGTCAGCTCACTGCAACCTCTACCTACCAGGCTCAAGCGATTTTCCTGCCTCAGCCTCCTGAGTAGCTGGGATCACAGGCATGCGCCACCATGCCCAGCTAATTTTTTGTATTTTTAGTAGAGACGGGGTTTCACCATGTTGACCAGGATGGTCTCGATCTCTTGACCTCGTGATCCACCCACCTCGGCCTCCCAAAGTGCTGGGATTACAGGCGTGAGCCACTGCCTGGTCTGGTTTTTTTTTTTTAAACAAGGTCTTACTCTGTCACCCAGGCTGGCATGCAGTGGCATGATCATGGCTCACTGCAGCCTTCAACTCCCCAAGATCAGATTATTATTTCACCTCAGCCTCCTGAATAGCTGGGACTATAGGTGCGTGCCATCATGCCCAGCTAGTTTTTGAATTTCTTCCTGTAGAGGAGGCATTTGATGATGTTGCTCAGGCTGGTCTTACACTCTTGGGCTTTAGCAATCTGCCCACCTTGCTTGGCCTCTCGAAGTGCTGGATTACAGGTGTGAGCCACCACACTCGGCTGTAATTAGATTTCTCATTGTTTGAAAACTAGTATGTACCAGATAGATTAAAAAGAAAATAACCAAACATTTCCACAATCCCACCCAAATTATTTGGTTCCTTTAAGGTTTAGTCAATCAGGCAATTAGATCCATCAACCAATTCATCAAGTCATTGACTTCTTAACACTTCCACTGCTGTCTTTTGGCTCCAAGCCTTCTCTTGTTCTCAAAGATTCAGAACAGAATGAACCCGTTCCAGGAACTAACAGAATTGGGAATGCCCAGAGGTTGAAGTTGTCTTGATTGAAAATATCCTAAATTACACTAAAGCGACTGGACATAACCCAGTGGGTTGCTTGCTGGATCTAGATCCACTCTAAGCTTGCTCTGCTCTAAACTTCTGTTGTATTGTTATAGAATACTGCAAAATTAGCTCACCCACCCCCTCCTTTAGTCTAAGAAATGCAGTATGACATTTGGTGAAGATCAGCAGAAAAAAATATTTTGCCAATTTCAGAAATATCCTGCTCTGTAAGAAAATGTAACTGGTATTATAATTCATAGGGTAATTTTTGGAAAAGCTTGCTTTATTGCTTCATTAAATAGTGAGACTATGGTTTTGGTAAAACTTTATGCACATACTTCTAGAGTTGTAGATAAGAAGGCTGACACCTTAACCTCTTGATTCCTGCTCTTTGCCAGATTTTTCCAGTTCTGTTTGTCTGGAACACCATGATCAGTTCATTTGGTAGTGACCAGTCTCTAGAAAGTGGCTCTTGCTGTTCAAACTTACACTTATTCTTGAAAATATAGGTGCTAGTTTTTAATGAGAATTGTCACTGTTAACTTTGACAGGTGGTCACAAGATGACCATCTCAAAAGAAAAACCTACCAGGGAAATATAGGATCTAACGTTGCTTGGTGTACCTAGAACAAGGGCAAAGAAATTGCATGTCCCCCCATTTCATGAAGATACTCTTGTATCTGCCTCATAACCAGATAAGATTGTCAGGCCAGACATGGTGGCTCACGCCTGTAATCCTAGCACTTTGGGAGTCCGAGGCAGGTGGATCACGAGGTCAGGAGATTGAGATCATCCTGGCCAGCTTGGTGAAACCCTCTCTGTACTAAAAATACAAAGTCAGCTGGGTGTAGTGGCACGTGCCTGTCGTCCCAGCTACTTGTGAGGCTGAAGCAGGAGGATTGCTTGAACCCAGGAGGTGGAGGTTGCAGTGAGCTGAGGTCGAGCTATTGCACTTCAGCCTGGGCAACAAGGGCAAAACTCTGTCTCAGGAAAAAAAAAAAGGTTGTTTTGTTGGTTGGGTGCGGTGGCATGTGCTTATAATCCCAGTGCTTTGGGAAGCAGAGGCATGAGGATCTCTTGAGGCCAGAAGTTTGAGACCAACCTGGGCAACATAGTGAGGCCTTGTCTCTACAAAAGTTTTAAAAATTAGCTGGGTGTGGTGGCATGTTCCTCTAGTCCCAGCTACTTGGTAGGCTGAGATGGGAAGATCACTTGAGCACAGGAGGTTAAGGCTGCAGTGAGACATGATAGCACCACTGTACTCCAGTGTTGGGGACAGAGTGAGACCCTGTCTCTATTAAAAAAAAAAGATTATCTAGTTAATGAATCAGGAGACTCTTGCTCCTGTATGGGACTGGAGAAAATGTCATAATTGCCATGTTTCCTTTTTCTAGAATTTATACTGCCCAGCAGAGCAGATTACTATCACTCTATCCCATTCCAATGAGTTTTGCAACTTATTTTACATTTTTATTTTTAAGTTGAATTCTTTCTGATGGTCACATTTGGGTTGACACATTTCCAAGTTAAACTGTAGACTGATTTCTTCTTGTAATCTGTTTGTTCCTACTTATTCCAGTTGAACTAATAGAGATTTCAAAAGGTCAGCTTTCTCTGGCATTTCTTACCTTTGCAGCAATTCTGGCGGTCCATATTGATTCATATCCTGTGTAAACAAAGATGAATATGATGTTGCTCAGGCTGGTCTTGCACTCTTGGGCTTTAGCAATCTGCCCACCTTGCTTGGCCTCTCAAAGTGCTGGATTACAGGTGTGAGCCACCACACTCGGCTGTAATTAGATTTCTCATTGTTCTTTTTCTGCCTAGGAGCTTGTTACCTACCCGGGGAGCCAAACACGTAATAAATAGAATGCAGCGTGAGACATTTTATATTAGATCAGCAATCTTCAGGTTTTCTTCCTATGAACCCCTTCGATTATTATTATTTTCTTGCCAGGAGTCTTATGTTTTGAAAGATTTTGGCACCCTTTCCCCAAAACTCATTTGTTAAATAATAATGAGCTTATTTTTTTTTCTCTCTCTCTTTTAACTAATCAGACACTAGAACTTCTGATTAGCAAGAGAAATGACTGCTACCACATTTGGTTGATATAATTAGAGCTGAAAGCAAATACATGTGATATTTTGATTTGTCTGAATAGCCTTGGCATGCGTACCTGTAGGGTTTCTGTTGACTTAAAACAAAAGTTTTATGGGACCATTCAAATAAAAGTAGAGGCTGTGCTCTACTGTGGTGATAACCCAGTTAACCCAGTTCATTTGTTTGTTTCTTTCTTTCTCTCTCTTTTTCTCTTTCTTCTTTTTTTGAGATGGAGTCTCGCTGTCACCCAGGCTGGAGTGCAGTGGTGTGTTCTTGGATCACTGCAACCTCTGCCACCTGGCCTCAAGTGATCCTCCTGCCTCAGCTGCTCAAGTGGGCTACAGGCATGTGCCACCATGCCAGCTAACTTTTGTGTTTTTAACAGAGACAAGGTTTTGCCATGTTGGCGAGGCTGGTCTTGAACTCCTGGCTTCAAGTCATCCTCCCACCTCAGCCTCCCAAAGTGCTAGAATTAGAGGTGTGAGCCACTGTGACTCTGCCCTCATCACCCAGTTTCAATGAATATCAGCAGTTCATTCTTGTTTCATTTATACACCTCTACTTTCTTACTCCTGGATGATCTTAATCTCAGGTATCATGTAATTTCATGCACAGATCAACATTAATCTCTAACAAATAAGAACTTAAAAACAAGTCTGGGCACGGTGGCTCAAGCCTGTAATCCCAGCACTTTGGGAGGCCGAGGCGGGTGGATCATGAGGTCAAGAGATCGAGACCATCCTGGCCAACATGGTGAAACCCCGTCTCTACTAAAAATACAAAAAATTAGCTGGGCATGGTGGCGCGTGCCTGTAATCCCAGCTACTCAGGAGGCTGAGGCAGGAGAATTGCCTGAACCCAGGAGGTGGAAGTTGCAGTGAGCCGAGATCACACCATTGCACTTCAGTCTGGGTAACAAAAACGAAAGTTCGTCTCAAAAAACAAGAACTTAAAAACAATTGTAATACCATCAAAAAATTAACAATAATTAATATAAAATATCCAGTTCATATTAAAATTTTCTTAACTATTTCATAATTAAAAAAATAGTTTGTTCAAATCACAATGCAAATGAGACCCATATATTTTAATGGGTTGTTATGTTTATATCTTTTTCTCTCTGTAGGCTTATTTTCCTCTCTTTTTTTTTTGCTTGCAGTTTATCTTCAAAGAAACGGTTCATTTATCATGTGGTTTTCCACATTTTGGTTTTTGTTGATTGTGTCTTTCTGATAAGTTAACAGTATTTTCCTCTTAGGATAATGTTTTCAATGCATAAATATATAAGATTATAATGGAAAGCAATTGCAAAGATTTAATTGTCAAATTATTAAAAAGCGAATTGGGATATCTGTTAATATAGAGGCTTGTTTTCTTTAAAATTTACTAGATAACAAAATATTACGGGAGGTTTTAACTACATGTTTTTTTTAAGGGATGGCGTCTTGCTCTGGGACAGGCTGGAATTCAGTGGCACCATCATAGCTCACTGCAGCCTCAAACTCCTCGGTTGAAGCAATTCTGCCTCCTCAGCCTCCCAGGTAGCTGGGACTCCAAGCACGCATCATGATACCCAGCTTTTTTTTTTTTTTTGTGGAGATGAGGTCTTGGTGTTTTGCCCAGGCTGGTCTCCAACTCGTGGCCTTAGGTGATCCTTCTGCCTTGGCCTTCCCAGTGTGCTGGGATTACAGGTGTGAGCCACCATGGCTGGCTTACCATGATTTTGGAGTAGTGATCAATATACATTTCCTTTGAAACTTTAGCTACAGTTGCCATACGAAGTGAATTATTTTGGCAGCAAAGTCTTAGGTATTGTTAGCACCACTCGTTTGTTGCCTATGTTTATAATTGAAAGGACTGTTAAATTTTTAGTTCACTGTTACTGAAAATGAGGATATATACATATATTTTCTATTCAAGTTCATAGATCCCAGAATGTTTTCACGGACCTGGTCTGTGTGCCCCAGGTTAAAAACTCTGCAGTCCTATTTTTTTTGGTGAGATTTCATAGGTATTATGTATTACCAACAGGAGATGTCTTAGTTTGTTTTCTGTTGCTATAAAAATATCCAAGACTGGAAATGTATACAGAAAAGCAGTTTATTTCATATAGTTCTAGAGGCTGGGAAGGCCAAAGATTGGGCAGCTGCATCTGTTCGGCTTCTGGTGAGGGCCCCGTACTGTGTCAGCATGGTGGAAGGCATCACAAGGCAAGAAGGGTGAGTCTTACTTTGACACCCAGGCTGGAGTGCAGTGGCGCAATCTCTGCTCATGCAGCCTCTGCCTCCTGCGTTCCAAATGATTCTCCTACTTCAGCCTCCCAAGTAGCTGGGATCACAGGCACCTGCCATCATGCATGGCTAATTTTTGAATTTTTAGTAGAGATGGGGTTTCACTATGTTGACCAGGCTGGTCTCAAACTCCTGACCTTAGGTAATCTGCCTGCCTCAGACTCCCAAAGTGCTGGGATTAAGGGCATGAGCCACCATGCCTGGCCAAATAGGCTTTTTTTTTTTTTTTAAAGATGGTTTGCTGTTGCCCAGGCTGGAGTACAAGGGTGCCATTTGGCTCACTACAACCCCCACCTGTCAGGTTGAAGCAATTCTCCAGCCTCAGCCTCCTGAGTAGCTGGGACTACAGGTGTAGAGACAGGTTTCACCATGTTGGCCAGGCTGGTCTCAAACTCCTGGCCTCAAGTGAGCTGCCCACTTTGGCCTCCCAGAGTGCTGGAATTACAGACATGTGCCTGCTGGGACTAAGTTCCAGCATGAGTTTTAGAGGGACGGATATTCAAATCATAGCAGAAGACATATAATGTTTCTTTGTCTCTTTCTTTTTTATTATGTTAGGAGCTATTGATGTTTATTGTCTAGATCCCTTAGTTCATTAGGGCTCCTAAAGTGATATTTTGTCATCTCATCTTCATTTATTATACAGACTATTTCTACAAGGACAAACTCCTCTTCGTCAACTCTTTGATTACCCTGAGGTGTAATTTGTATACAAAGGGCAGGATAAATATTGATTCTTTTCTTTTATTCACCAGTCTTCAAAATAATGAGTTCATTCCCTAGCATCCTCCAAAGAAGACCAGCAAGTTGAAAAAAACTTTTTTAGTATTTCTATTAACTCATGGATTTAAACATTTGAGGTGTTTCAGTCCATTGCAGTTACTCTTCCCAATGCTAAGAATTAATTTTTGTCATAGATTTAATCTTTAGTGTTCTTGTTATTTGGTGTGACAGGATGTTCCAGGCTTATTTTGTACATTTCCTGCCCCAGGTCTGAAATCAGCCATTCTCCAAAAAGCCCTAGTTCTTTTTATTTTTATTTATTTATTTTGAGACGGAGTCTCACTCTGTTGTTGGAGTGCAGTGATGCAATCTTGGCTCACAGCAACCTCCATTTCCTGGGTTTAAGTGATTCTCCTGCCTCCGCCTCCTAAGTAGCTGGGATTATGGGTATGTTACCACACCCAGCTAATTTTTGTATTTTTAGCAGAGACAGGGTTTGCCATGTTGGCCAGGCTAGTCTTGAACTCCTGACCTCAAGTGATTCACCCACCTTGGCCTAGCAAAGTGCTGGGATTACAGTCGTGAGTCAGCATGCCCAGCTCCTATTCTTTTTAGTGGGAGGTAATATTTAGTTGTCATTATCTAGGCACTAGGGGTGTTCATAATTAATAGATTAGTCATTGTTTCAGAGCTCGTTAGGGGAAAGAGATAGGATATATATGTGTATATTGTGAAAACACTCATGACATACTGCAAAGTACTCATGAGTCAATTGTACTTTTCAATAAAGTTCAAAACTATAGGGTCATTAACTCAGCATCTTCAATCTTACACCTTCATCTTTTTTCCTATAGCCCAAATTAACACATCAATATAATTTCTTTCTTTTTTTGTGGGGGGACACAGCACTCAAAACCAGAAGAGGTTAAAGGGGTTCCCATCAATATAATTTATTTGCTGTATTCCCCAATATTTGCACATAATCCCAAAATAACATCAACACTATTTCCAAACAGTTTAAGCTATTGTATAGTTCTTTTTGATCCTATGGTATCAAAAAGACAGGACACAGTAGGAATGTACTGTCCAATTAGGATGTTTTAAAGTCCCTTAAAATAATTCCTGTCTGGTTTTGCTACCAATCTTTATTTACTTATTTATTTTATTTTTTGTTAATCAATGAGAGCTTGTTATGTTGCTCAGGTTGGCTTTGAACTCATAGCCTCGCCTCCTCAAGCGCCAGGACAACTGGCCGGAGCCACTGTGGTTCCCTGCTACCAACCTTTAAAGCATCAAGTTTAAATTTTGTTTATTTTAGATGTGGCTTTTTAAAATTTAATTTTTGTTTTACATAATTATAAGTTATGTAACGTATTTACATGGCCTCAAAGGCAAATCTATAAAATAAAATATATTCAGACATATATCTTTTTTTTTTTTGAGACAGAGTTTTGCTCTGTTGCCATGTGCCAGGCTGGAGTGCAGTGGCGCAATCTCGGCTCACTGCAACCTCTGTCTCCCAGGTTCTTTTTTTTTTTGTTAAATAAAGACGGGGTTTCACCATGTTGGTCAGGCTGGTCTTGAACTCCCAACCTCAGGTGATCTGCCTGCCCTGGCCTCCAAAGTGCTTGGATTACAGGCGTGAGCCACCACACCCAGTCAAATTCAAGCAATTCTCCTGCCTCAGCCTCCCGAGTAGCTGGGACTACAGGCATTTGCCACCATGCCCAGCGAATTTTTGTGTTTTAGTAGAGACCATGTTGGCCAGGATGGTCTCGATTTCTTGACCTCGTGATCCGCCTGCCTTGGCCTCCCAAGTGCTGGGATTACAGGCGTTAGCCACCACGCCCAGCCTCAAACGTACATCTTTTACTTTGCTTCCTCTCCTGCCCTACACAACTTGTAAAACATTTTGTTTTGGCTAGGCACGGTGGCTCATGCCTATAATCCGAGCACTTTGGGAGGCTGAGGCTGGTGGATCACCTGAGGTTAGGAGTTTGAGACCAACCTGACCAACATGGAGAAACCCTGTCTTTACTCAGAATACAAAATTAGCTGGGCATGGTGGCATGTGCCTGGAATCTCAGCTACTCAGGATGATGAGGCAGGAGAATTGCTTGAACCTGGCAGGCCGAGGTTGCCGGGGGCCAGTAGCTTGCCATTTTCACCCCAGTCTGGGCAACAAAAGGAAAACTCTGTCTCCAAAAAAAAAGTTTTGTTTTATCTTTTCTTTTAAAAAAATTAACCAATTATGCACCGGGTGCAGTGGCTCACGCCTGTAATCTCACCATTTCGGGAGGGCGAGGGGGGTGTGGATCACCTGAAGTCAGGAGTTCAAGACCAGCCTGGCCAACAGGGTGAAATCTCATCTTTAAAAAATAAAAATTAAAAATTAAAAATATATAAATTAACAAATTATAGATAAATATTTGCATTCCATACCCATTTTTCTCCACATTTGCTTCTTCTTTTTTGAAATGGTATACCTGGCAGTCACTTTGTAGCAGTGCTTGGAAATATGTGCCTTGCTTTTTTCTTTTTTTTTTTGAGACAGAGTCTCACTCTGTCGCCAGGCACCAGGCTGTAGTGCAGTGGCACAATCTCAGCTCACTACGACCTCCGCCTCCCAGGTTCAAGCAAGTCTCCTGTCTCAGCCTCCCGAGTAGCTGGGACTACAGGCGCACGTCACCATGCCCAGCTAATTTTTGTATTTTTAGTAGAGACAGGGTTTCACCATATTGACCAGGATGGTCGTCTCGATCTCTTGACCTTGTGATCTGCCCGCCTCGGCCTCCCAAAGTGCTGGGATTACAGGCTTGAGCCACCGAGCCTGGCCATGCCTTACTTTTTATAGCTGTACAGCACTCCTCTGTGTTCATTCAGCTAGTCTCCCATTGTTAGACATTTTAGTTTTTTCCTTTAGTCTGTTGCTAGCATAAATAGTGCTGCAATGAATCACTTTGTAGATACACCTTTTTGTATCTTTGCCATAGTTGCCTTGCGGTAGATCCCTAGAGATAAAATTGCTAGAAGTTATCAAATCAGCACCGCTAAACTCCTCCACTGAAATAGAGATTTATTATTTTGCACTCTTACCAGCAACGGTCAGAGTACTATTAAGTTTCTGAAGTGCCAAAAACAGATCCTGAACAGCCCATGGATTGCATTCACTTCTTCCATGGATTCCTAAAAGTTGAGAGACCTTAGAATCAGAAGCATTGCTCTAGACCCTTGCTACTCAAAGTCTGGTCCATGGGCCAGCAGCAAAAGTACCTCCTGACAGCTTGTTAGAAATGGGAAATCTCAGGCCGGGTGCGGTGGCTTATGCTTATAATCCCAGCACTTTGGGAGGCCAAGGTGGAGCAGATCATGAGGTCAGGAGTTCAAGATCAGCCTGACCAACATGATGAAACCCCATCTCTACTAAAAATTCAAAAATTAGCTGGTCATGGTGGCACACCCCTGTAATCCCAGCTATTCAGGAGGCTGAGGCGGAAGAATTGCTTGAACCCGGGAGTCCGAGATTGCATGAGCTGAGATCGCACCACTGCACTCCAGCCTAGATGACAGAGTAACACTCAGTCTCAAAAAAATAAATAAAAATAAATGTGCAATCTCAGCCCTCTCTCCAAACCTATACTGAACGAGAAGCTGCAATTTAACAAGAGCCTTAGATGATTCCTATCACATGAAAGTTTGCCTAGAGCTGTGTTCTTTAGTACATGACCCTCAGCCACATGTGGTTATTGAAATGAAAAGGAATTAAAATAGAATAAAACAAAAAAGTCAGTTTCTCATTTATACTAGCCACATTTCAAGTGCCCAGGAGCTCCTTTCCAAACATCTCCATCATTGCGGTGACATCTATAGTATTATACAATGCTGATCCCTGGCTGCACTGTCTAATATGGTAGCCATTCACCATATATGGCTATTTTATTTACGTTGAAATGAAATAAGATGAAACCTCTAATTCCTCATTCACATTAGCCATATTTCAGGTGCTCAGTAGCTGCATATGGGTAGAGGCTACTGTATTGGATGGTGCATATATAGAATAGACAGCTATGGTCAAGAGGTTACCAAAAGGCTGGGCGAGCCAGAGAAAGGAAAGAAATAAAATTCACTGAGTGCCTCAGGTGGGTGGATGTGCTAGGTACTTTTATAGGTTATACCAATTAACCCTTAAGCCCATAAAGGTAGTATTACACTCCCTTAAAAATATATATATAAGAGAACTACCTAACACTAATAAAGAATAGAGTTAGATCTTCTGATTCAAAGACTAGGTTTCCTTCCTTCCTTCCTTCCTTCCTTCCTTCCTTCCTTCCTTCCTTCCTTCCTTCCTTCCTTCCTTCCTTCCTCCCTCCCTCCCTTCCTTCCTTCCTTCCTCCCTCCCTCCCTTCCTCCCTCCCTCCCTCCCTCCCTCCCTTCCTTCCTTCCTCCCTCCCTCCCTCCCTTCCTTCCTTCCTTCCTCCCTTCCTCCCTCCCTCCCTCCTTTTTGTGATGGAGTTTAGCTCTTGTTGCCCAAGCTGGAGTGCAATGGCACGATCTCATTGCAACCGCCTCCTCCCGAGTTCAGGTGATTCTCCTGCCTCAACCTCCTGAATAGCTGGGATTGATTACAGGTGCAATTGATTGATTACATGGCTAATTGATTACATTAGCCATGCCTGGCTAATTTTTTGTGTTTTTAATAGAAATGGGGTTTCACCGTGTTGGTCAGGCTGGTCTCCAACTCCCAACCTCAAGGGATCCATCCGCCTTGGCCTCCCAAAGTGTTGGGATTACAGGCGTGAGCCACCACCCCCGGCAAGAATAGGATTCTTCCTACTGTGTTCAGAAGGAATAGTCTTTTCCTGACGGCCACATCCAAACTGTACTCTCTGCTGGCCTTTTCCAGAACAGGACATGGTGTGAACTGTTGTTTTCACTTGCCTGCACCTGTTTCTCTTCTCTTTCATGTTTCAAATTTAAATCCAGACCCCAGTCTTTGCTAACTCTGGAGCTTGTATTTTTTCTACTGTCATATTCATTGAGTTCACTTTTGAGGGCTCTTGCCTACAGTCTTGTCTACTTTGCATTTTAACATGACGCCACTGTAATAAATGTAGCGTTTATTTGTTAACTTACTAACATTTACTGAGCACCTATTCCGAGTAAGACATAATCCAGTGAGCAAAGAGAAAACACTGATATCCTTTCTTTTACTTGTCTTCTTTTTGAGGTGATAATATGTGCCACTACACTTTCTATTTATTTTATTTCATTTATTTTTATTTTAATTTTATTTTATTTTATTTTTTTTTGAGACGGAGTTTCGCTCTTGTTACCCAGGCTGGAGTGCAATGGCGCGATCTCGGCTCACCGCAACCTCCGCCTCCTGGGTTCAGGCAATTCTCCTGCCTCAGTCTCCCGAGTAGCTGGGACTACAGGCACGCGCCACCACGCCCAGTTAATTTTTTGTATCTTTAGTAGAGACGGGGTTTCACCATGTTGACTTGGATGGTCTCGATCTTTTGACCTCGTTATCCGCCCGCCTCGGCCTCCCAAAGTGCTGGGATTACAGGCTTGAGCCACCGCGCCCGGCATCTATTTTTTAAACTTTGGCTTTTTTAGCTACTTTGAATTTTGAATATGACTATCAGAATGTGGGTTCTTCAAAACTGCAAGCTACTTATGCTTACTAGAATTAAATGATATCTTAATAGCTAAACTTTTGAATCATAGGAATGTGGAGATGGAAAGAAAACAGTTCATCTTGGCTGCTACTCACTATGTAAAGAAAAGCTACTTGTAAAGTCTTCCTCCCTCCCCCCCTTCCTTTCTTTGTTCCCTTTTTTCTTTTTTGAGACAGTTGTGTGTCGCCCAGGCTGGATTGCAGTGGCTCCATCTTGGCTCACTGCAACCTCCGCCTCCCGGGTTCAAGCAATTTTCATGCTTCAGCCTCCTAAGTAGCTGGGACTAAAGGCACATGCTACCATACCTGGCTAATTTTTGTATTTTTAGTAGAGATGGGGTTTTGCCATGTTGGCCAAGCTGGTCTCAAACTCCTGGCCTCAAGTGATCCACCAGCCTCTGCTTCCCAAAGTGCTGGAATTACAGATGTGAGCCACAGTGCCTGGTCAAAAACTACTTATTATTTATTTCTAAGGTTGATTCCAATGGAATTTAAAATGCTTTAGGAATAGAAACTGGGTAGCTTATGTGCAGAGTGTGAGGACTTGGTCTAAATGAATATTTCTTTTTGGGTTCATAACAGGATTTTTATAGACATGTTATTATTCAGTATGTCTATAAAATTCTTACCAGGTATTGACAGGTGGAAGTTATTATCAGGTATTTACAGGTGGAAGATGTAATGGATTTTAAAATCTCCAAATAGCTATGTTCCATAGGAATCTTAGCACCAATATGAAATCCTGCTTTGACAACATGGAACCTAGCAGCAAAGATTTATTGAGACATAAAGTGAAGGAAATACATGATTTGCATTCAAACAATGCCTCTTATCCATCATTTGGAATTCTTTTTCCTTCAAATGAAAAGGAAAGAGTAATTTAGTGGTTTGCTTCCCTGATTGTGTCTTGGACTCATCTAGGACACTTAAAATAGGCTGATATTTGGATCTACCTCTTGAGAATCTGATCCAATTGCTTTGGGCTAGGGTCTTGGTGTTAGTGTTATTTTTAAAGCCCAGTGGTTTTTTTAAATATGTAATCAGGTAGAGGACTGCCTGTCTAATTTGAAATTGCAAATGAAGAAGAGCTAACGAAATGAATGCATCCCATCATTGCGTCTCATATATATAATGTAGAACTAGTGTTTGAATTAGGCAGAAGCTTGTGTCAGGCCTTTCCTCCATTCTTCGGTCCTCCCAAAATACCTTCAACTTATGCGATCGTTTCTGATCCTCCACGAACCTTCTCCAGGACGTCTTCACTTTTCCTCCCCCTTGGCCGCGTGCACAACTCTTATTTTAACCCTTTCTCATTTTATCGTGCTTTTGTGTTGTGAGGTCTTTCGACTCCTCACCTCACACTGAAAACTCCTGAGGCTGTTCAACAATAGCAAATACCCTATTTGCCAGGCACTATTAGTAATGGAGAATGTCATGTCCCTTTCCTCCTGGAGCTTAGAGTTCTGGGGAAAGAACAGCCATAAGTGGTGTGCTGGGTGCTATGATAGAAGGGTGTAATATTTTGTGGGGCACACAGGGGAGCTTCCTGATCTATTTTGGGGAGAAGAAAGAGGGTCTGGGACTAGAAAATAGGTGAGTCTTAATTCTAAATTCCTTGTGCTGGGCACATATTAACAACCATTGCACTTTGGTGGCTTCATGACTGAGGAGCATACTGACGGAGTCTATGAATAAAAGCATATTTTCATTGGAAAGCAAGTAAGTGCATAAGTATATACTTAGGAAGGGAAGGGATGTTAAGATGTAGACTTTGGGCTCCTAGAAGAAAGAAGGAGGGAAATAAAGTGTCTCATGATCTTTTCTTCTTTCATTCCTTAAATTCTTTTTTTTTTTTTGAGACAGAGTCTTGCTTTGTTGCCCAGGCTGCAGGGCAGTGGCATAATCTGCAACCTCTGCCTCCTGGGTTCAAATGATTCTCCTGCCTCAGCCTCCCGAGTAGCTGGAATTACAGGCATGCGCCATCACACCAGGTTACATTTTTTTGTATTTTTACAAAAAACATGAGGTTTTACCATTTTGGCCAGGCTGGTCTCGAACTCCTGATTTTAAATGATCCGCCTGCCTCAGCCTCATTCCTTAAATTCTTAAAGTTATCAAATAGATCCCAACAGTAACGTGGCTGGAAGTGGCCTTACCCAGTCCACCTTCTACCTGTTTGTCCACCCCTGCCCTCTGTGATCCATAACGCTTGTTTGCTGTGTATTCTGGTAGCCTGGCTCCCCCGGTGTGAAGCCGCCCTGGGGAAATTTGTCTTGGAGTTGGATCATATCCTGCCATTGAAGTTCATTTTAGTGGAGGTTCCGTTAGAAAAACCGTGACAGGATATCCAAGGTCAGATGCATGTTCCTTCTGTCGACTTCACCTAGACAGGAACAGGTTTTGTTATGGTATAGAGTTCCTCTGTTCAGAATTCACATGAACCGGGACTTTGTACAAATTTATACAAACATGAATGTGGAGCTATGAGTAAAAAACATTGTTTTGAGGCATTCGGTGTTTTTCTCTGTCAGTTTGAGTGTGTCTTCGTTCTTCCTTTGTTCAATTTCCTCCCTCCCACCCCCACCAGCTTCTCTCTCTCACTCTTGCTCTCTTACTTTTCTATTATAGATGAGGTCATGATGATTTGGAGCCAAGAGAAGTGCATTCCTGTAACTTTAAATCTCCATACTCAATTTGTGACTCTCCTTTTTTTAGAAGATGGTTATACTTTATAGTTGGAGGACAGCTTGCTTAATTGTGCTATTTTAGAATGCAGATATGAGCTTACTGTAGGAATTTTGTCAATTTGTGTAGAGGGCTTAATGCTTCCACACTTTTTATTCTCACTAATTTCAGATTTATAATTGCTTTCAAGTCCATTATGGGCCGTGAAAAATATTCTCAATTTGATTAGGTTATCAGCCACGTGGTCAGAGTTTCTATCCGACTCCCCCATGATGTACAGGGAAGCAGCGTAACTACTGCGAAGAGAGAGATCAGGTCAGGCCTCATCTCTCCTGACAGCAAGGTGAGGTGCAGGGATGCTCTGACGAAGGGCTTTTTGTTTTGTTTTGAGATGGAGTCTTGCTCTGTCATCGCCCAGGCTGGGGTGCAGTGGCGCAATCTTGGCTCACTGTGACCTCTGCCTCCCAGGTTCAAGTGATTCTCTTGTGTCAGCCTCTTGAGTAGCTGGGATTACAGGCGCCCGCCACCATGCCCGGCTAATTTTTGTATTTTTCGTAGAGACAGGGTTTCACCGTGTTGGTCAGGGCGGATTTGAACTTCTGACCTCAAGTGATCCACCTGCCTCAGCCTCCCAAAGTGCTGGGATTACAGGTGTGTGCCACTGCTCCCAGCCTGCAGGGGTTTTCTAATGTAAACTCTGCTATAAAATCATCATGGAGAGATAAAGGAGGGAAGAGAGGGAGGAGGGGAAGGAGAAGAAGAAGAAAGAGATATAGAATGTAGGAAGATACCAACTGTGAGGGACGATCCACCTGTTATCTCAAGACTATGTGCTATAGGAGGGATAGCAGACGTTGAATGGCGAGGAAATTTGGGCATTAACTCTGCTCCTGTGTGATCTTAGGCAAAACACTACTCTCTTCTGGGCCCCACTGTCCTTGATGAAAGTGGGTTAGTGCCAGGGTTCTGCAGTTCTGAGACTTTCTTCCAGGGAAGAGAGGAAGTTTTTGGTGGCTCACACTTGAAATCATAGCACTTAGGGAGGCCGAGTTAGGAGGATCCCTTGAGCCTAGGAGTTTGAGACCAGCCTGAGCAACATAGTGAAACTCTGTTTCTGTGAAAAAGAAAAAAAAATTAGCTATGGTGGCATGTGCCTGTAGTCCCAGTTATTTGGGAGGCTGAAGTGGGAGGATTGCTTGAGTCTGGGAGGTCAAGGCTGCAGAGAACCACAATTGAACTATGGCACTGTAGCCTAAGCAATAGAACAAGACCTTATCTCAAAAAAAAAAAAAAATCACACACACAAATGCCTTACAAAGTATATGTCATAGCTGAGTAATCAAAAAAATCTCTAAACAGATGTTCAGTGAAGTGGGAGAATACGCCTTTGTGGGAATGGAGATCAGAAAGATAAAAATGTAGTTCTTCAACATCCAACCTAATTTTTATTTCGTAAAATGAAATAACCACCTGGAATAATTAGCATTTCTCTTTGCGTTTGGCTGTGTGTGTGTGTGTTTGTGTGTGTGTGTGTGTATAAGTAAGGTATAACTTCTTTGTAAGCTGTTCTGATTTCTTCCTTTATTTTCTAGGCATATTTTGAAAACAGTTGCTCTGGGCCAGATGTTGTCCTTGTGTATATGTGGGACAGCTATCACTAGCCAGTATTTGGCAGAGAAATACAAAGTGAACACCCCCATGCTTCAGAGCTTTATCAATTACTGCTTGCTGCTCCTGATTTATACAGTGATGCTGGCATTTCGATCAGGTATGTCAAATGTGGAAATGACCTTTTCAACAAAATAATCTTCATAAAAACTGCTAGAAAAGTAGGACACTTGTAAATTCCGTGAAGGTGGTGACTAGAGACTTATGTATAATTCTCTGAAATTGTTGATTAAAATAAGTGGCACCATAGTGTTTGTGACAGAGAAGTCGTCAAAAAAGTGTGGGTTTTTGTTGTTGGTTTGTTTCTGTGACAGGGTCTTACTCTGTCACCCAGGCTGGAGTGCAGTGGTGTAATCATTGACTGCAGCCTTGACCTCCCAGGCTCAAGTGATCCACTCACCTCAGCCTCCCTGGTTAGCTGGGACTACAGGCGTGCACTACCATACCTGGCTAATTTTTGCATTTTATTTATTTATTTTTTTTTGTAGAGATGGGTTTTGCCGCCGGGCGCGGTGGCTCACACCTGTAATCCTAGCACTTTGGGTGGCCGAGGTGGGTGGATCACCTGAGGTTGGGAGTTCAAGACCAGCCTGGCCATCATGGTGAAACCCCCATCTTAAAAAAAAAAGAGATGGGTTTTGCCATGTTGCCCCAGCTGGTCTCTAACTTTTGGGCTCAAGTGATCTGCCCACCTTGGCCTCCCAAAGTGTTAGGAATACAGGCATGAGCCATTGGGCCCAGCCTAAAAAATGTAAATGTCATTACAAGTTAGGTTCCCCCCCAGTTTTAAAAAGACTTTAAAATATTAAGTCGATATTAAAAACACTTAAAGTCAAGAACCTTACTCTCCAAAATATTTATTTCCAACTAAATAAAGATGCTAAATGGAATATCAGTTGCATGGATAGATCAGGTGTCTGGTTTTTTTTTTTTTTGAAACAGAGTCTCACTGTGTCACCAGGCTGGAGTACAGGGGCACAATCTTGGCTCACTGCAACATCTGCCTGCTGGGTTCAACTGATTCTTGTGCCTCAGCCTCCTGAGTAGCTGGGACTACTGGCGTGCACCACCATGCCTGGCTAACTTTTGTATTTTTAGCACAGACGGGGTCTCACCATGCTCCTGACCTCAAGTGATCCACCTCCCGCAGCCTCCCAAAGTGCTGGGATTATAGGCATGAGCCACTGCGCCCAGCTAAATTTTGTATTTTTTGTAGAGACAGGATTTTACCATGTTGCCCAGGCTGACCTAGAATTCCTGAGCTCAAGCAGTCCTCCCACCTTGGCTTCCCAAAGTGCTGAGATTACAGGTGTGAGCCACTGGGTCCAGCCAGATACATTATTATTAACCAAAGTCAGTAATTTACATTAGGGTTCACTCTTGGTATTGTGCATTTTATGGGTTTTGACAAATGTATAATGGCATACATTTACCATTACAGTACCAAACAGAACAGCTCTATTCCCCTAAAAATCCCTCCGCCCCACCTGTTCATTCCTCTTTCCCTCCCCACAAACTCCTGGTAGCTACAGCTTCAATTTTTTCATGTGCGTTTTTTTTTTTTTTTTGAGGCAGAGGCTTGCTGTGTCACCCAGGTTGGAGTATAGTGCAGTGGCACCATCTTGGCTCACTACAACCTCTGCCTCCTGGGTCCAAGCAATTACAGGCATGTGTCACCACACCTGGATAATTTTTGTATTTTTAGTGGAGATGGGGTTTCACCATGTTGGCCAGATGGGTCTTGAACTCCTCACCTTAAGTGATCTGCTTGCCTTGGCCTCCCAGAGTGCTGGGATTACAGGTGCCCGATCAGCTTCATGATTTTGTAAAACTTTAGTTTAACCCTTTGTTGTAAAGGGGTTTGAAGGTCCAATTTTAAGTTTACTACTTGCTTTTGAATCATATGGCTGACATAGCAGAAAAAAAAGCCTCGCAAAGGTTAGTGAATCCAGTGAAGGAGGACAGCACTGTGCACACTTAGGAAATTACAGTAATTTATTTCATCCCATGGACCAGATATCTAAAGGTCTTTATTGAAATTTAGGGCTGGGCATGATGGCTGACACCTGTAACCCTAGCACTCTGGGAGGTTGAGGTCAGAGGATTGCTTGAGGCCAGGAGTTTAAGACCAGCTGGGCAACATGGTAAAACTCCCTCTCTACAAAAAATACAAAAATTAGCCAGGCATGATGGCATGTCCCTGTAGTCCCAACTACTTGGGAGGCTGAGGTTGCAGTGAGCCAAGATCTCACCACTGCACTCAAGTCTGGATGACAGAGCAAGACCCTGTCTCCAAATGAAAAAAAAAAAAAAAAAGAGTTGGGAGTAGAACTGTACATGGTTAATAGCCCTGGACTTTGTGAAAGCTTTGGGCTTCAGGAATTCAGTGAGACTCACAAATATATCAGTGCAGTTAGTCTCTCTATGGGATGGTGGTTAGGTGCTTTCCATGCCATCTGATGGTGAGGAAGACTAATTCTGTTTTTGTTTTGTTTTTTTCTGAGATGGAGTTTTGCTCTTGTTCCTCAGGCTGAAGTGCAGTGGCACTATGTCAGCTCACTGCAACCTCCGCCTCCTGGGTTCAAGTGATTCTCCTGTCTCCGCCTCCTTAGTAGTACCTGCTACCACGCCCAGCTAATTTTTGTATTTTTAGTAGAGGCGGGGTTTCGCTATGTTGGCCAGACTGGTCTGGAACTTCTGGCCTCAAGTGGTCTTCTCTCCTCAGCCTCTCAAAATGCTGAGATTACAGGTCTGAGCCACTGTGCCTGGCCTCATTCTGTGTTTTCAAGATGTTCCTGCTAATTGGATTTTACTGATAATTATTTGGTTATGATTCTCACTACTTTTATTCATTTGCAAGTTATCTTGCCATAAAGCCTTCTCATATATGTGCCAACTCTGCATCTCCTGTGCTGCTAGATTCTCCAAAGAAGGGAAACCAATTAATTTGAATAAATATAATTTGGGGGAATAAAAGGTGTTTCTTCAGTGTGCCACTAAGCCTCTTCTCAAGCTTATCACAGACTTAATTTTCACTTGAAAGTACATCCCTTCCAAAAGAATGATCACATGCAGAGTTTCCTTTGAAGAAGCCAATGAATAGAAGTTAAATAACCAATTAATTTCTAGGAAAACATTTCATTTCCTAGGATAGTCCGTGGCTTGTCAGAAATGGCAACATTCAAGCTCATGTCCAGATATTTTATTTGTTACAATAGGAAAGGGATTTTTAAAAAATTAATTTTTTAGCTGGGTACGGTGGCTCACGCCTATAATCCCAGCACTTTGGGAGGGTGAGGTGAGTGGATCATGAGGTCAGGGGTTCAAGACCAGCCTGACCAACATGGTGAAACGTTGTCTCTACTTAAAAATACAAAAATTAGCCAGGCGTGGTGGCGTGCACCTGTAATCCCAGCTACTTGTGAGGCTGAGGCAGGAGAATTGCTTGAACCTGGGAGGCAGAGGTTGCGGTGAGCCAAGAGTGTGCCATTGCACTCCAGCCTGGGTGACAGAGTGACACTCTGTCTCAAAAAAATAAAAATTAAATTAAAAAAAATTCCAGGGTACAAAATGTGCCAGTTTGTTACGTAGGTAAACATGTGCCATGGTGGTTTGCTGCAGCTATCAACCCGTCACTTAGGCATTAACTCTTCCTTAGTGCGCTCCTCCTGCCCTGCCCTCCCCCTTGTTTTTCCTAGAGGTGGAGTCTCACTATGTAAGCCCAGCTGGTCTTGAACTGGGATCCAGCTGTCCTCCACCCTCACCTCAACCTCCTAAGTAGGTGGGGTTACAGGTGCACACCACCATGCCCAGCTAGGAAAGGGGATTTAACTACTTTTCTCTGAGTTTCATTCTGGTGCTTTTGTTGGACACTTGGTCTATGATGACACTTTAACTAGGGTCTCATACTAGAAAAATATCTCACTCTGGGGAGCTGTTACAGGAGTTTGGGTTATGAAGAATGGGAACCAGGAGGGAACACGTTAGAAATACACAGTAGCCAGGTGTGGTGGCTCATGTCTGTAATCCCAGCACTTTGAGAGGCTGAGGCAGGCAGATTGCTTGAGCTCAGAAGGTGAAGACAAGCCTGGGCAACGTGGTGAGACCCCATCTCTGCTAAAAATACAAAAATAATTAGCTTGGGATGGTGGCATATGCCTGTGGTCCCAGCTACTGAGGAGGCTGAGGTGGGAGAGTGGCTTGAACCCAGGAGGCAGAGGTTGCAGTGAGCCTAGATTACCCCACTGCACTCCAGCCTGGGCAACAGAGTGAGACCCTGTCAAAAAAAAAGAGGAGGAAAGAAAGAACGAATGAATGAAAAAAGAGGGAAATACACAAGAAACTCTTGCTTCTCCTCTTTGATATTCAAATCAACGTGTATTACCATACATGTCATTTGCAAGTAACATGTACTAACCCAGATTTCTTTCAACCAGGCAGCGATAACCTTTTAGTAATCTTGAAAAGAAAATGGTGGAAGTACATCCTGCTGGGACTAGCAGATGTGGAAGCTAATTACGTGATTGTCAGAGCCTACCAGTACACAACTCTAACCAGCGTCCAGGTAAGAGGCAGCCCTCTGACCACTTTGGATTTTATACCTTCCAAAGGAGAACACGAAGTCATACGTGTTGACCTAATTTTATCGAAAACCTGTTCACTTGAAGAAAACCTAAACACAGGTGGATGCTGTTTTCTAGTGAAGCATATGCTCCAACGAGTAATGTTTCCTAGAATTAGTGAAAATGTATTCAAGCTAAGCAGCCCCCAAACTGCTAATGCTATGGCAGATTAGAACAGTTCCTACCAAAATAAGCATAAATATTTAGTTGGCAGTTGATGCTGTGGTATTGACGTGTTCTGTTTTATATGCTGCTCAAGCATGGCACATGAAAGCAGATATACCTTTGTTCTATAGGAAAGTTGGAGCTTTGCAAACATAGTAGATATTCATGACAAAGGAACCACTGGAAGAACCCTACTAGACATTTTGGGGAGAGGTGGTAGCCAAAGTTAAAACTCCCATCCCTATTTTTTTGTTAGGTTTATTCTTGCTACATTGAAAGAAAAATGTTCCTACATTGCAGTGCTTTTCAACTTTGTAAAGTTGAACACAACTGATTTCAGTTGTCTTTTTTTTTTTTTTTGAGACAGTTTCGCTCTTGTTACCCAGGCTGGAGTGCAATGGCGCAATCTCAGCTCACCGCAACCTCCGCCTCCTGGGTTCAGGCAATTCTCCTGCCTCAGCCTCCTGAGTAGCTGGGATTACAGGCACGCACCACCATGCCCAGCTAATTTTTTTGTATTTTGAGTAGAGACGGGGTTTCACCATGTTGACCAGGATGGTCTCGATCTCTTGACCTTGTGATCCACCTGCCTCAGCCTCCTAAAGTGCTGGGATTACGGGCTTGAGCCACCGCGCCCGGCCTCAGTTGTCTTAATGGGAGCAAACTATGGGATGTGTCTCCTAACACTGACTCACCATTGCTAACTACAAAATGTTTTATAAATGGAAGTGAAAGTGAAATAGTCAGTGCCAGGTTTAGATGTCACAGTTTAGTAAATTTATAACTGTTATTTTTCATTTTTTTAAGTCATAAAAAAATGTGTCTATCAGAAGTGGGATTTGAAGTTTATAACTTTTTGATGTATCTCTTTCTCACTGTACAACATACAGAGATGTTCTTATTTGACTCTAAATTTTAGGGCCTGGAAAAATGGAAATTACTTATTTCGCATAGAAAAGTTAAGGATTAGCCAGGCGCGGTGGCTCACGCCTGTAATCCCAGCATTTTGGGAGGCTGAGGCAGGCGGATCACCTGAGGTCAGGAGTTCAAGAATAGCCTGACCAACATGGTGAAACCCTGTCTTAATTAAAAAAAAAAAGATTGATAACTCAGTATTTTTCTAATGTGAACCTATATTAAATGTTATTACCAGAATGCGTTTTATTAAATACTTTCTTTTTTGTAACATGGTGCTAAGCATTGTTCTCAGCAAACCTCTTGGATTTTGACCAGTATTGGTTAAAAAGCTGAGGCAGGAAATGATTTATTAAGACAGACACCATAGGAGGCATACAAAGAACCTAAAATTTCATAAAAATTAAGCCCAGCAGTTACCTAGAGAATGAAGTTTGTCACTAGCAGGAGTAAGTGTCCTTTTCGCATTGGGTAATGAAGTACATGTAAGTAAGCAGCAAATGGCATTTTCTAGTCATGTCTGCTCTCGTGATCTCACATACACTTTAATTACTTGATTCCAATTCTCAGGAACTTTGATCTCTGACTAATAATGATTAAAAGTCTTGAACTGATGCAAGGCCTAAGCACAGTTCAAATGTACAGTTGGATATCTGTGACGTTCATGCCTTTTTTTCAGTTTCAAAGAAATGGAAAACAATTTCTTTCATGCTAGCCTCTTAGAAAAACCTAAGCATTTGGTTGCCAAAAGTCATGTACTTATAGTCCTAGCAAGGAATATGTTATTAAAAAGGCATGGAACAATTAATGTTTTCTCCAGCAGCGGAGATGGGTGTCACAGGAGTGATTCAGGCTGGATCTCTACCTGAGTCCGCCTCTGGCCTGGGTAGTCCAAAGGGTTGGAAATTTGGATTAGGTGGCCTTTGAAACTTCTCCTTAAAGATTCCTTAGAAGGTTCTGTAATTACAACAGTCATGGGATAGTTCACGTGAAGATCATGATGTGGTCATTGCCATCCTGTGGGCTAGGTTTCTGCTCATGTCCCTTCCCTCTTTACTGCCACATCAACCCGTTTCCCACCCATGGCCTGCTCCTTCTCTCCTGTGCTGCTCTGCTCTTCCTAGTAGGCAGTCCTTTCGGAGGCCTGCCCCGCTCAGTGTCTAAGGCGAGTTCAATTTTCATTGTCTCTTCTATGCTCCATTGCGCCTCTCATATGGTCTAACTTACAGTTATACTCACGTCCTAGGGTTTTACTTAGTACTGTGCTTCCTGTGACTATACAATAATCTTCTAAAAATGAATCGATACTCCTAGAACTGAAAGTATCAGAGAAGACATCTATCATCAAGAATACCTTTTTTTTTTTTAAATGAGAAAATAAGTGCTGCTCTGTTGCCCAAGCTGGAGTACAGTGGCACAATCTTGGCTCACTGCAACTTCTGCCTTCCAGGTTCAAGTGATTCACCTGCCTCAGCCTCCTGAGCAGCTGGGATTATAGGCAAATGCCATCATACCTGGCTAATTTTTTTTCCCCAAGACGGAGTCTCACTCTCTTACCCAGCTGGAGTGCAGTGGCGCAATCTTGGCTTACTGCAGCCTCTGCCTCCCAGGGTCAAGTGACTCTGGTGCCTCAGCCTTCTGTGAGTAGCTGGGATTACAGGCATGTGTCACCATGCCTGGTTGATTTTTCTTTTTTGATTTTGAGTAGATAATGAGGTTTTGCCATGTTGGCCAGGATGGTCTCAAACTCCTGACCTCAAGTGATCCTCCTCGCTTGACTTCCCATAGTGCTGGTATTATAGGCGTGAGCCACCGTGCCTGGCCACCAAGAATATGTTTTGAAATGAAGGTTCACGTGACTGAAGGTGATAGGTATCAGATGAGAAGTCATGGAATGTTAGAGTCGGAGGGAAACTGTGAGGTCATTTGGTGTCTTTTTATTTTACTTTTTGACTCGGAGAGTGACTGGCTGAGGACCACACAGCTAGCTGGACGGTGTGTGCCTGGGGCCTGAGGTCTCCGGAGCTCTGTCCATGATATACACAGGCAGCTCCCTCCGTGCCCAACAAAAATTGTTAAAGATCGAGCAAATTTAAGTTTGATTTTAAGATACAAGGATACGGGGCTCTTCTGTGGTCGTTCTTAGACTGTCTTTTTCTACTTGTTTTGTTTAAGGAATGCAGTTGAGATTTTGTTAAGCCGTTATGGCTGGATTCTGCTGGTGTCTTTGGGGACAGGGTATTATCATTTGCATAGTTTAATGTTTTGTTATTCAGGCAGGCTCAATAAAGCACTTAGGAGATTAGTTCTGCAGCTGGCATACATAACAAGGCACGATGCCCATTCCTACACATGGTGCACTGGACTCCACTGGAGCTACTGCAGTGAGAGGCAAGCAGTAAACAACCGTGGGCAGGATCGAATGGGCTCTGGGGATTTAGGGGCCTGTCTTCTTCAAGACTAAACAGATAGAGAATCTGGGACAAGGTTGAAACAACAACAGGGTGAGCAGTAACAGCAGTTTCAGGAGGATTATTAGTATAAAGAATACATTTCTTCCTTGAAAACATTTGAATGCATCAAGAATTTCTTGAATAGATTTTATCCTTGAGTGCACATTAAATTTGTGAATTTGGGAATCGAGTGAGTGTACTTTTTTTTTAATCTTGCAAACAATTTTGGACCTGCTATAACTTTGGCATGCTTAATCCCTCTGCCTTCCGGATGAGCAGTATTAGGGGTATAGCCAGTGTTTTCCAGACCCAGGATCAACAGGTGGAGGAGCACGTGATGAAGATGAGCAAGTGTCTGCTGTGAGCATGAGTGTGTCTCACGTGGTGGGGCTGGACGCTGTCAGGGGCGTGCTGTTTGAACTCACAGTAACGCGTCTTCTTTGTAGCACTTAGCCCAATTCCACTGAAATACCTGGTTGTGTGATTATTTATTCCACGTCCTTTATAGCGTTGTGTGGCCTGAGGGCACACTGGTTCTGTCCTGTTCACCTCTATTTCTAGCTTCTTTCATGGCATCTCACACATGCAAGGCGTTTGACAAATATTTGTTGACTGAGTGAACGGTTGCATGAAGGAAGAGATGTTTGTCTACTGGACTTAAAGATACACACAGGGCCGGGCGTGGTGGCTCACACCTGTAATCCCAGCACTTTGGGAGGCCGAGGTGGATGGATGGCTTTAGGTTAGGAGTTCAAGACCAGGTTGTCCAACATGATGAAACCCCGTCTCTACTAAAAAATACAAAAATTAGCTGGGCATGGTGGCAGGTGCCTGTCATCCCAGCTGCTCAGGAGGCTGAGGCAGGGAGAGTTGCTTGAACCTGGGAGGTGGAGGTTGCGGTGAGTTGATATTGTACCAGTGCACTCCAGCCTGGGCGACAGAGTGAAACTCTCCCTCAAAAAATAAAATGAAATAAAGATATACACGGGTGGGAGCATAGAGGTAAGGCGCACAGGCCTTCGGCAGTCTTATGTTCAGCAACTGACTCTTCCACTGTATTTTATTATTTATTTTCAGACAGGGTCTCTCTGTGTTGTGAAGGCTGAAGTATAGCGGCATTATCACAGCCCACTGCAGCCTTGACCTCCCGGGCTCCAGTGATCCTCTCTCCTTAGTCTCCCCAGTAGCTGGGACTACAGGCATGCACCACCACACCTAACAATTTGTGTGTGTGTGTGTGTGTGTGTGTGTGTGTGTATATAAAATTTTTTTTTTTTTTGGTAGAGATAGAGTTTCACCACGTTGCCCAGGCTGATCTCGAACTCCTGGGCTCAGGCAATCTGCCTGCCACAACCTCTTAACGTACTGAGATTTTACAGGCATGAGCCACCATGCCCAGCTGTCATCCCATTTTTAACTATGAGATTTTGGCAACTCATTTCACCCCTCTGCCTTCATGTTTTCATGTATAAAATTAGATGGTAATTTCAATCTCATAGAGTCGTGCGGATCAAATGAGTGGATCCAGGTAAAGCTCTTGGTAGAGGGCTGGCAATAATAAGTGCTCAATGACTACTGAGTCCTAGTATTTCTTCATTACCATCTTTTAGCTAACGAGGGAGGTTTTAAACTGTTCTCTTTCCGTGCAGCTTTTGGATTGCTTTGGGATTCCTGTGCTGATGGCTCTGTCCTGGTTTATTCTTTATGCGAGATACAGAGTGATCCACTTCATCGCTGTGGCTGTCTGTCTGTTGGGTGTAGGGACCATGGTTGGAGCAGACATACTCGCAGGGAGGGAAGACAATTCAGGTAAGACGGTATCCCAGGTTTGTGCTTTAATCACAGCAGGAGTTTGTTCATGTTTTCACTTTTATTCTGCAAAGATATAGTAAAAAGCAGAAAGTATGTTCTGGTTAACCACATTTTAAATTGTGTTTTTAGATTTACTTATATCTGGTATTTTGCAACTACCCCCACACAAAACAATCTGTGTGTTCCTACCAGCCCACAGTTTTTCTTCCTTTTTCTCACATTAAGTAGTTTTGTCTGTCTCTTGACAGCAAAGGTTCTTCATATACTTGCAATAATCTTTTGGCTCATGTATTTAGATGGGTTATGGGAAAACCTACTGGCAATTCTTGTTTTGTTTTGTTTTGTTTTCTTCTTTTTTTATCTCCTTCAGCCTATTGCAGAATCTTTTTAAAAATTTTTAAAATTTAAAAATTTTTCCTAAGTAGCATCTCAGCAATGTTTGCTTGTTTTATCCAAAAAGAAACTCGTTCACTGGAGTATTTCTTTTGAAGTCACTGTGTGGGTGAGAGCATCTTTGCCATACTTCGGTCGAATTCAGTTGATAGTATAAAATCTAATTAAGATCTATGAATTCATCTGGTCTACATACAAGTGACTTAAATGTCTCCTTGGATTGAGAGAGAAAATTACAAATGATAAAATCTAATTAAGGTCTACAAATTCACCCAATCTGTAAGTGAGTTAAGTGTCTCCTTGGATTGAGAGAGAAAATTACTTTGAAAGCAGGTTCCCACTTTTCAGATTGACCTTCCCCTTCAATGAACTCCATTAATTTGTCATGTCATGGAATCATTTTCTGAGGCCTTACATTATGATATGTACCATCATCTTCTAGCGTGTTAGACTTCTGAGGAATTAAATTATGAAAAAATCACGGCAGAAGTGCAACAGAAAGTGAGAAAAGTAAGAGATTTTAAACTTCCAGTAATGGGCTGGGTGGGGTGGCTCACACCTGTAATCCCAGCATTTTGGAAGGCTGAGGTGGGTGGATCACCTGAGGTCAGGAGTTCAAGACCATCCTGGCCAACACGGTGAAACCTCCATCTCTACCAAAAATACAAAAATTGGTCTAGGCAAAGTGGCTAACACCTGTAATCCCAGTACTTTGGGAGGCCAAGGTAGGCAGATCACTTGAGGTCAGGAGTTCTAGACCAGTCTGGCCAACATGACAAAACCCCTTCTCTACTAAAAATACAAAAATTAGCTGGGTGTGGTGGTGCATGCCTGTAATCCCAGCTGCTCGGGAGGCTGAGGCAAGAGAATCGCTTGAATCTGGGAGGCAGAGGTTGCAGTGAGCCAAGATCGTGCCACTGCACTCCAGCCTGAGTGACAGAGCAAGACTGTTTCAAACGCGCGTGTGTACACACACACACACACACACACACACCTTCTAGTAACCAATTTCTTCTTCTTTAGAGTTATTTAAATGAACACAAGTCAGATACCGCCTGGAGGCATGCTGTAGAGGTTCACCTGTTGACAGTGTTTTGCTTCTGTGCCTTGTCTTCCTGCAGGGAATGATGTATTGATTGGTGACATCTTGGTCCTTCTTGGGGCTTCCCTCTATGCCATTTCTAACGTTTGTGAAGAATACATCGTGAAGAAGCTGAGCAGACAGGAGTTTTTAGGAATGGTGGGACTGTTTGGAACAGTCATCAGTGGCATACAGCTGTAAGATTCTAAACGTTTTTCTAGACAAAATAAACAAATCTATTATAGATGATAACTACTAATATTCATTGTTTATTTGGCCCATATTTACATTTAAAATTAATATTAGGTTGGTGAAAGAGTAATTGTGGTTTGCCATTACCTAATAACTTACTGAGTGTCTATTAGAGGATTGTTAAAACATCAAGAATTACTCCTATTTTCCTAAACATGTGTGATGCTTATGGATTCCTGATAACGATGTGGTAAAGGCATTTACCAGTAAGGAGTTTTATTTTTTAGTTATTTCCAGAAAATATTAACACATTAGCTTCCTAAGCTTATTTAAAAACAAGCACAATATCCTATTTTTCCTCCTATAATTGACTATTACTACAGAGTACCTGTAAGGGAGTCAAACATATCTGTATGAGTTCCTTTGGTTTTATTCTTTGTCATTTTTATTAAAGATAGTTATTTTTATATTCAAAGACAAATTCAAAAGTCAACGTAATTCCTCACTTTAGCTCAAGTATAGTAACTAAAATGCTTATAAAACAGTGAAAATTAGTATATGGATCTCTCTGTGACCTCTTGTTTTAATCTCAGATTGATTGTGGAATATAAGGACATTGCCAGCATTTCCTGGGACTGGAAAATTGGTATGTAAAGAAATCATAATTCCTTTTAGTGAGCATTCTTTCCTTTATCTAACAAATGAACATCTAGGAATATGTACATTTTTATATGCATTTATAAAATGCATATAAAATACAAAATACCTTTATAAAAATGTATATTAGTACTTTAATAATAATTTTAATATTTAGACATCTTTGTAAAATCTCAGAGTGATTTAATACATGTCAGCTATAATGGTTTACATTGAGTTTTCTCTGAAAATTGGTAGATAAACTTCCATAAAAGTTAATTCTTAATCTTTACCTGTAGGAAGCCTTTGGTTACTAGGAATCCTGAACAAGACTGGAGATTGACCTTTGGTCAAACCAGCTTTCTTTTTTTTTTTGAGTTGGAGTCTCATTCTGTCGCCCAGCTTGAGTGCGGTGGTGTGATCTCGGCTCACTGCAACCTCCACCTCCCGGGTTCAAGCGATTCTCCTGCCTCAGCCTCCCAAGTGGCTGGGACTGTAGGTGCCCGCCACCACGTCTAGCTAATTTTTGTATTTTTAGTAGAGATGGGGTTTCACCACGTTCGCCAGGATAGTTCGATTTTCTGACCTCGTGATCGACCTACCTCGGCCTCCCAAAATGCTGGGATAACAGGCGTGTGCCGCTGTCCCCAGCCCAAACCAGCTTTCAAATTAGATCTGTATCTTGGGTCCTCAAACTTCTCATGAAGTTTGTTTGCTTGATACAAATTGTGAAGCACTGATCTGAATTGTTGATGATGTGGAATCTCCCCCACCTCCCACTGCTCCTGTCATCTATATTCCCAGGCATCTGCATAAATAAATAAAGGAAAAGAAAATGGTGATGGGACAGTCAGAAAAGATTTGAACCTGGTTTAATGATGAGGTGTGGAAAAGTTAAGTAGTACCTAGGTGTCACTGAACATTTTCTACCATGCGATAATTTAATTCAACGAAATAACTTAGATTGCCAGAGGGAAGGAGGGGGAGAGAGAGAGAGAGAGAGAGAGAGAGAGAGAGAGAGAGAGAGAGAGAGAGTGTGTTGAGCATGGGTTGTGTTGAGCATGGGTTGAGATTAAAGAAGTGGTTGCAGCTGGGCGCGGTGGCTCACACCTGTAATCCCAGCACTTTGGGAGGCCGAGGCGGGTGGATCATGAGGTCAAGGGATCGAGACCATCCTGGTCAACACGGTGAAACCCCATCTCTACTAAAAATACAAAAAGAGGCTGAGGCAGGAGAATTGCCTGAACCCAGGAGGCGGAGGTTGCGCTGAGCCGAGATCACGCCATTGCACTCCAGCCTGGGTAACAAGAGCGAAACTCTGTCTAAAAAAAAAAAAAAGTGGTTGCAAAGCAGAGCTGGGTAGTCAACATCACACCATGAGCACTGTCCTAAATAGGATAATTATATTGTGCTTCCTTGGAGCATTTAATGTAATGAGATGAACAAAATACAGTGAACCTAATAACCGTCTTTGATGTCTCTAAAGATACTTTATTCTGAATCCGATGATATAAATCACATCCAACCAAACAAAAGCAAAGATGATTTTTCTTGACTCGAGTTGTTGATTCTGCCTTTACTGGCCTTTTATCGCAGGCATCACTGTCCTGGGAGGATGCATAGCAAGGGGTATGTGATGGACTCAGTCACACCATAAGCAGGATTTTCTGGCCTTGCTCATCTAATACCTTGTTGGATTTTTGAGGTCCTTTATCTGCATCACAACTTGCTATGAACATTATTTTTTCCAGAGAGCTTTATGGTCTCATTTGCAATGCTGACTGTTAACAAGGGGCTTTGTAGATAATATGTTAACGGGTTAGGGAGTTTTACATGGCAGCCAAGCCTCAAACTCCTTTGTCTTCTGATTTCTTGCCCTAATATCAGATATTCCTTCTTGTTTTTCGCAGCCCTGCTGTTCATGGCATTTGCCCTGTGTATGTTTTGCCTGTACAGCTTCATGCCATTGGTGATTAAAGTCACTAGTGCCACTTCCGTCAACCTGGGCATCCTGACAGCAGACCTCTACAGCCTTTTCTTTGGACTCTTTCTGTTTGGCTATAAGGTAAACAAATAGATCATGTTTAAAGAACACTTGCTTGAATCCAAAAAATGTAGCAAGTTTCTTCAAGTCGCTAGATAAGAAAATAAGACCTTCTTATTCTCTTGGCAAGAATTTCACTGGTCAGGCCTCCCTTACTGCTTCTGAATCAGAAAAGTGGTTCCCATAAATTGCCCTCCTGGGGTTTTTCTAAAGGGCGAAATACCTGGATTTCATCTTCGATGGTATGGCCCAGGGCACTCGCTTATGGAATTGTTAACGCTGTTGCTAGGTGATAAAAAAGCAGACCCAGAGCTGCTGCTGACCTTGAGGGAGAATGTAACTTAGCCCGAGCACTAGGTGCTTTTCCACTCACTCCTTTTGCCCTGGTACACAAAAGTCTGGAGTGCCTGATGGGAAGGGAAGAGAGGTGGCTTATAATGCACGTGTGATTGGAATGGTTCCGTCTTTGATAGTGATTTTATATCTTAAAGGTAATTCAGTCCAGGGGTGTTTCCGACCTTTCTATCCACGTCACCACAGCATTTGCAAATGTAACCTGCTGCCATCAGCAGTGGGTCCTATTATGTGTACTAATTCTCAAGGCAGGTGGGGTAGGAGGGAATGTATCAGTGTCTTCAGGGGAAGCAAGAGAACAAATACAGAGTTTGAACAAAAGAGCATCCTCAGAGAGTCTGATACACCTTCCCTTGATAATTACTGATTGGGCCATTCGTTTTATTTATATTTTATTTCTTTGAGACAGAGTTTTGCTCTTGTTGCCCAGGCTGGAGTACAGTGGCGAGATCTCGGCTCACCACAACCTTTGCCTCCCGGGTTCAAGCGATTCTCCTGCCTCAGCCTCCTGAGTAGCTGGGATTACAGGCACGCGCCACCATGCCCGGCTAATTTGTATTTGTAGTAGAGACGGGGTTTCTCTATGTTGGTCAGGCTGGTCTCAAACTTCTGACCTCAGGTGATCCGCCTGCCTTAGCCTCCCAAAGTGCTGGGATTACAGGCATGAGCCACTGCACCTGGCCCATTCTTTTAAAAATCTTACGCCCCTTGATTAAAAATTGGGAACCTCAGTCATTTATACCTATTATTTATATTATAAATGAAAACTGAGAAATTAAAAAAATTAACTCATTAAGAAAATAATTCATATGTTAACATAACAATTTTATGAAAAACTATTTTTCAAAATGTTGAGAAGAGTGTCATTGATTTATATTTAAAAAATCTCTTTACTGTGTGGCTTGCTAGAAAACAGCTGGATTCTCACATCTGCTTCTTCCTTCTGCCTTGTGATATCACATCATGTAGCCTGTAGAACGTTTCACTGTGCACTTGTAAGAAGATGAAAGTGAAAAGGGAAAATAGTGTTTTAGTAGTATAGTAATCATAGTTTTGAGGGCTGGGCATGGTGGCTTACGCCTATAATCCCAGCACTTTAGGAGACTGAGGCAGGTGGATCACCTGAGGTCAGGAGTTCGAGACCAGTCACGGCCAACATGGTGAAACACCATCTCTACTAAAAATACAAAAATTAGCTGGGCGTGGTAGCGCATGCCTATAATCCCAGCTATTCGGGAGGCTGAGGCAGGAGAATCGCTTGAACTCAGGAGGCGGAGGTTGCAGTGAGCTGAGATTGCACCATTGCACCCCAACCTGTGTAACAAGAGCTAAACTCTGTCTAAAATAAAAAAAGTAACAATAGCTTTGACTATATAGATTCCTCCTGGGGTTTTGAGTTCCCTCAAGGATTTTGGATTATACTTTGAGCACCCCTGCTTTAGAAATCTCTCTTTTTAGCCTGGACAACACGACAAAACCCCATCTCTCCAACAAAATTAAAAAAAAAAAATCAGCCAGACATGGTAATGTGCACCTGTACTTCCAGCTACTCCAGAGAGAGGCTGAAGGAGGGTCACTGGGGCACAGGGAGGTCAAGGCGACAGTGAGCCGTGATCTGATCACACCACTGCACTCCAGCCTGGCTGGCAGAGTGAGACCCTGTCTCCGAAAAAAGAGAAAAGATATCATCTCTTTTCTCAGCATGCCTTCAGTAAAGCATTCCTATTTTCCTGACAGTCGTTTGAGCAGATAGGATGTTGGCTGTTACCTGATAATTTTAGTTTCTGTATGGGCAATCAACTATATCTCTTTGTCCTTGTACAATTTTATATCCAAACAAATCCTTATTTATGCTATTCCCAGATATTGGCCATGAACTTACAATACTAAGCTGAATTACTGATACATTAAGCTCAGTGGGTTCTCAGAAATTTCTGCTTAAAGAGTCTAAACTTTTTTGCTTTGAGCAAGGTTGCATGTGAAGGAACCAGTTGTTATCTTTTCAAACTTGCTGGTTAAGGTGTTCCTGAACTAAGACTGAAGGAGTATTCATAGCTTATTGGTAATATCATTAAGAAAAAGTCAAAGTGAATCAGAGAAGTCATCCTGATGAGCCCAGATTTTTTTCTGAGAGCCAAAGTGTCCTGGACTACAAAGTCAGCCTGAAGTTTTTCTGTGCTGCATTTCATCTAGCGACCACTAGGGGTGCTGGTGTTTCCATATAGCAATTCCAGGCTAGTTGGCTGGCTGGCTATAGCTTCAACTGTTTTTAACTTTAAAATGAAAAATCCCCTTTTATGTCATTTTTTCAGCCACATAACTTTAAACTACGATTTTCAGAATCAGAGCATGCAGTTGATAAATTCCTTTCTAGTTCTTTTGTGTTTCTTTGTCCCTGCACATCTAATAGTTCATTCTTAGATCAGATTTTTACTGTTTTTGGTCAAAGGTTGTTTCAAGACTTATGGAGCAAAGAGCAGGTCTTCTGAAATCTAAAGAGTAAATTACAGAGGTAGAAAAAACTCAGAGGATAATGAAGACACCTAGCACTTTACAAGTAGTTTTTTTGTTTTGTTTTCTTTTCTTTTGCAACAGATTCTTGCTCTTTTGCCCAAGCTGGTGTGCAGTAGTGTGATCTCAGCCCTTGCAACTTCTGAATTCTGGGTTCAAGCGATTCTTGTGCCTCAGCCTCCCGAGTAGCTGGGATGACAGGTGCCCACCACCAAACCTGGCTAGTTTTGTATTTTTAGTAGAGACGGGATTTCACCACGTTGGCCAGGCTGGTCTCCAGCTCCTGAGCTCAAGTGATCCACCTGCCTTGGCCTCCCGAAGTGCTGAGACTACACGGCATGAACCACTGAGCCTGGTCAAGAAATAGTTTTCAAAGATCATAAGCTTGATATACTACCAATTTTAAAAATTGTGTCTAAAATAACTTTAGCTGTAATTATTTGAAGCAGACAGTTGAAAAAGAGGTTCAGAATTTTTTACACTCATCTGTGTCAGACCTTTTTTTTTTCCTGTTTTTTTTGCTTTTATTTATTTTTTTCAGCTATTACCCAGTCCTCTTGATGGCATGTGTCAGACCTTAAGCACACTGCCTCTCCTGAAATTGATCTTGAGTAAATATCTGCTAGTAAAGTAGCCCAAGAAACTTCCTGCATAGATCCAGACACAAAGAATTTTACAAGAGAAAAAAGTAACAGCCTCAATTCAAGAGACTTACCTAACTCCATCTCTTTGTCTCTCCATGCTAATAAAAGTGACTCAATTTAATCAGATGGCTTCTTAAGAGAGACATAATAGTTTTTCTTCTGAACATTTAAAAGCCACCAAACAAAATATAACCAGTTTTGAACAAGTTATATAGGTTTTTACACAGGTAACAATGAACATTTTATGGGACAGTATGACTGCCTTTTTAAAATACCAACTTCAGGCCAGGCATGGTGGCTCACACCTGTAATCCCAGCACTTTGAGAGGTCGAGGTGGATAGATCACTTGAGGTCAGGAGTTTGAGACCAGCCTGGCCAACATGGTGAAACCCTGTCTGTACTAAAAGTACAAAAATTAGCCAGGTATGGTAGCATGTGCCTGTAATCCCAGCTACTCAGGAGGCTGAGACAGGGGAATCGCTTGAACCCAGGAGGTGGAGGTCACAGTCAGCCAAGATAGCACTGTTGCACTCCAGCCTAGGTGACAGAGCAAGACTCTGTCTCAAAAATAATAATAATAATGAATAAATAATACCACCTTTAAAAGTTGAGAGTACTCCAAATAGCTCTAACTTCCCCTAATGTTCTCTGAATCAATTTTTTTTTTCAACAAACATTTATTAAACACCAGCTACGTGTTGGGCCCTGTGCTACATATTAGGTCCAAGAATGAAAATCAGTGGTAGGAAATTATAGTTGACTGCTCAGCTCGACATTATTGGTGTCGCATTCTCATTGAATCCAGGAAATATTTTCCTGTTGGGGAGGGCTGTGGCTATTGCATTCCTCAAGGCATTCTTAAGGTTTAACGTAGAGAAATAATTGAGCGTCTGTAAAAAAATTAGCACGTTAAAGCTGTTGGTGACCCAAGGAGCCCACAGCAATCTACTTAATACTCATTTCAGAAAATTAGCTTTTTCTTTTTATCTTTGGGAGTATATCTTGCTTAATTTTTAATTTTTTTTCTTTCCTTTTCCAAACTTCCTCTGGAGTGAAATTTTTTTATTTTTAGCAACAGGGTCTCACTGTGTTGCCCAGGCTGGCCTCAAACTCCTGGGCTTGAGCGATCCTCCCATCTTAGCCTCCTGAGTAGCGGGGACTGCAGATGCTTGCCACTGTGCCCAGCTAGCTTGCTTGCTTTTTCTTCTCTCCCCGTCTCTCTCTCCTTCCATTCCTTCCTTCCTTCTCATCTTCTTTCTCTTCCTTTTCCTCCTTCCCTAGCCCATTCTGTTTTGTTTTTTTTTTGTTTGTTTTGTTTTTTTGAGATGGAGTTTTGCTCTTGTTACCCAGGCTGGAGTGCAATGGCACAATCTTGGCCCACCGCAACTCCGCCTCCTGGGTTCAAGCAATTCTCCTGCCTCAGCCTCACGAGTAGCTGGGACTACAGGCGCGCACCACCATGCCCAGCTAATTTTTGTATTTTTAGTAGAGACGGGGTTTCAACTTTGTTGACCAGGATGGTCTTGATCTCTTGACCTCGTGATCCACCCGGCTCAGCCTCCCAAAGTGCTGGGATTATAGGTGTGAGTCACCACGCCCGGCTTTTGTTTTGTTTTTATCTGTCATTCTCCTTATTTGAACTTTTTATTGGGCATAATATGAAACCTAAGCTAATTTAAAACTATTTATTGGTGTGAATAAAATAACATACCCCTATTCTTAATTTTTTATTGATATGAATATGCATACTTATGGGATATCTGAGACATTTTGTTACATGCATAGACTGTACAAGTCAGGGTGTTTGAGCTGTCCATCACCTCAAGTATTCATCATTTCTGTATATCGGGAACATTGCCAGTCCTCTCTTCTAGCAGTTTTGAAACATACAATACACTATTGTTAACTATAGTCAAGCTACTCTGCTGTCAAACATTAGAACTTATTCCTTCTGTCTACCTATATGTTTATGTGCATTAAACAACCTTCCTTAGCCTGGGCGTGGTGGCTTATGCCTGTAATTCCACCACTTTAGGAGGCTGAGACACAAGGATTGCTTGAGCTTAGGAGTTCAAGACCAGCCTGGGCAACATGCATAACACTGTCTTTACCAAAAAAAAAATATATATATATATATATATATATATATATGTGTGTGTGTGTGTGTGTATACACACACAAATCAGCCATGTATGAGGGTGCACACCTGTAGTCCCAGTTACTTGGGAGGCCGAGGTGGGAGGATCACTTGGGATCCTCCGCCTGGGAGAGAGGGGTTGCAGTGAGCCGAAATTGAGCTACTGCACTCCCGCCTGGGTGACAGAGCCAGACCCTGTCTCAAAATGACGACGACGAAACCTAACCTGTTTATCTCGCAGCCTCTGGTGTCTGTCATTCTATTCTCTACCTCCACAAAGTGGACTTTGAGCTCCCACATGTGAGTGTAACATGCATTATTCTCTCTCTGTGCCTTGGCTTATTTCATGTAACATAATGACCTCTAGTTCCATCCACGTTGCTGCAAATGATAGGATTTCATTTATTTTTGTGGCTCAATAGTGTTCCATTGTGTTTCTATTCCATATTTTCTTTATTCATTTGTCCACTGATAGCCACTTAGGTTGATTCCGTATCTTTGCTATTGTGAATAGTGCTGCAGCGAATGACTGAGCACAGGTCTCTCCCTTTTCTTTTCCTTTGGATAAATACCCAATAGCCGGATTGCTGGATTGTATGGTAGTTCTATTCTTAGTTTGTTGAGAATCTCCATACTGTTTTCCAAAGTGACTGGACTCTACTAATTTATATTTCCACCAGCACTGTTAAAAGAGTTCTAGCGGCCTGGCGCGGTGGCTCACGCCTGTAATCCCAACACTTTGGGAGGCCGAGGCGGGTGGATCACGAGGTCAAGAGATTGAGACCATCCTGGTCAACATAGTGAAACCCCGTCTCTACTAAAAATACAAAAAATTAGCTGGACCTGTAATCCCAGCTACTCTGGAGGCTGAGGCAGGAGAATTGCTTGAACCCAGGAGGCGGAGGTTGCGGTGAGCCGAGATCGTGCCATTGCACTCCAGCCTGGGTAACAACAGTGAAACTCCGTCTCAAAAAAAAAAAAAAAAAAAAAAAAGAAGGGGAAGGGAAGGAGGTTGGGGAAGGTTACCAAAAACTCCATCCACACTTGTGCTATGTCTCTCAGAATGGGCTTCTGCTCTATTTGGTCCTTCTGGGAGCAGACAGTGTATGAGACAACCTCTGTTCCCTATGACTGTCCTCACTGGATCTTACACTAGTCACCCCTTTGGGCTTTGGATTCTTCTGATATCTAGGCTCTTTCTGGCTGTAATATTCTGAATCTGCTCAGTCCACCATAAATTTTACTATGTAATACTTGCCTGCAGAGACAAGGTAATGTATTAAATTTTAGCAACATGAATTTCACTGAATAGCACACATCGAGAGGCTGTTGAGCAGATGCCACCTCTGAACTTCACGTTACATCATAGTCTTGTGTTCCTGTTTCCCACCAATATGGTAAACTGTGTCTAGGGTCTGAATGGGGCTCTCTTGTAGTATCCGTGATGACCACCATTTTCTCCACTAAGTGGGACTATACGCAGAGTGGGGTGTAGCTGGATTATGACAGAGACAAGCAAAGGTTCCATTTCTCCTGAAGATCCAAGGATCCCGGTGGCTGGTGTGCCGGCTGCTGTTGGCAGCCCCAGCATTCACCAGCATATGTGGGAGGGTTTTGTGCATTACCATCTCCTTAGGCAACTTTCAGAAAAAAGATCATGAGGCCAGGCATGAAACCCCTGGACTTGGGGAGCCTGAGGCGGGCAGATTGCTTGAGCTCAAGTGTTCAAGACCAGCTGGGCAACATGGAGAAACTGTGTCTCTACAAAAAACACAAAAATTAGCCAGGTGTGATGATGAGTGCCTGTGGTCTAAGCTGATCTGGAGGCTGAGGTGGGAGGATTGCTGGAGCCTGGGAGGTGGAGGTTGCAGTGAGCCAAGATTGCACTACTGTATTCCAGCCTGGGCCAGAGTGAGATCCTGTTGGAAAGGAAAGGAAAGGAAAAAGGAAAGGGAAGGGAAAGGGAAAGGGG
>CM052657.1:5144646-5187949 GCA_028533165.1 Leontopithecus rosalia | reverse complement strand
TAAACCTCTAGATCCAGGTCGGCAATATCTCTCTCATTGCTTGATTTCCTTCCTTCCATTCCCTCCTTCCCTCCCTTCCTTCCTCCCTTCCTCCTTCCCTCCCTTCCAGCCTTCCTCCCTTCCCCCCCCCAAAAAAAAATAAAAAAACAAAGATGGTAACAGCCCTTTCCCCAAAACCAGCCTTCTTCCCTGGGGACTAGACTATTAACATCAGCCACAAGATTAGAAATGATGGTTAACGGCCGGGCGCGGTGGCTCAAGCCTGTAATCCCAGCACTTTGGGAGGCCGAGGCGGGTGGATCATGAGGTCAAGAGATCGAGACCATCCTGGTCAACATGGTGAAACCCCGTCTCTACTCAAAATACAAAAAAATTAGCTGGGCACAGTGGCACATGCCTGTAGTCCCAGCTACTCAGGAGGCTGAGGCAGGAGAATTGCCTGAACCCAGGAGGCGGAGGTTGCAGTGAGCCGAGATCACGCCATTGCACTCCAGCCCGGGTAACAAGAGTGAAACTCCGTCTCAAAAAAAAAAAAAAATGATGGTTTAGGAGTCATGCAGCTGGAGGCCACAAGATTCTGACCTTTCCTAAGCTGCCCCTAAGATCAGTGCCTGAGATATTCTGCAGACCCTGCACTTGATGGATCATCTGGCACCACCCAGGTTGACTAACTGGCTCATCTGATCTGTGGTCCCCACCCAGGAACAGACCCAATGCAAGAGGACAGCTTCAATTCCCCATGATTTCATCTCTTACCTAATCAATTAGTACTCCTGGCTTACTGGCTTCTCCCCACCCACCAAGTTGTGCTTAAAAACTCTGCTCTCCGAATGCTTGGGGGACTGATTTGAATCATAAAACTGCTCTCCCACACAGCTAGGTCTGCGTGAACTGCTCGTTCTCTATTGCAATTCCCCTGTCTTGATAAATCAGCTCTGTCTAGGCAGCATGCAAGGTGAACTCACTGGGTGGTTACAATTTGGGGAAGAAAGAAAAAATTATCGTCATTATACTAGTGTATCACTGCCTTGGCAAGAAGTGTATAGTCATTACCAGCATCCTCCCCAGGCCTCCTTCCCCAGATCAATCACAAAGAAAAAAAATCTAGTGGGGACATTCTAGTTCCACTCATTTTGAGTGAGCACTCATGAAGGTATGTAAGACAGCTGTTCATCTTTTTTTTTTGAGATGGAGTGTCAAAAAAAAAAGGGGGGGTCCACTGCCCCCTTTTTCATCTTTCTAGCCCATTGGTCAGCTCACTTTTTAGGTTACATCAACTTTTGCCAGCTGGGCACAGTGGCTCCGGCCTGTAATCCTAGCACTTTGGGAGGCCGAGATGGGCAGATTGCCTGAGCTCAGGAGTTTGAGACCAGCCTGGGCAACATAGTGAAACTCATCTCTACTAAAATTAAAAAAAAAGAAAATTAGCTGGGCGTGATGGTGTGTGCCGGTAGTCCCAGCTACTTGGGAGGCTGAGGCAGGAGAACTGCTTGATCCTGGGAGGAGGAGGTTGCAGAGGGCTGAGATCTGGCCACTGCACTGCAGCCTAGAGGACAGAGCCAGACTCTGTCTCAGGAAAAGAAATAAACAAACTTTGCCTTTGGCTCCGGTACAGAGCATTGAAAGGGCATTGAGCTAAAGTAAGTCCTTTCCTGCAGACACACGTGGTTAGCCAGTTGTCCTGCCCTGCTCTGTTCTCTTTCCTTCCGTGCCTTTCAGTCCTAGCCTTTCCCCTTGCCTGCTCCTCATCTGGAGAGGGGCAGAGGAGTTCCAATCTGGACATCCCAAGTTAAAAAACAGTGTCTCAGAGAGGAAATGGCATGAATGGCAGCCATTAAATCATAGTACTGTACAAGACTATGCAAGCTGGTTAAGGAAATTTGTGAGAAATGGGAGTTTAACCAGCCTGTATAACACTGCTTCCTTGAAAAACTTCTTTTCAAACATCTGGCTTACATGGGATCTTAAATTTTAAAAAAATAATATATTTTAATTCAATATATTTTAAATATTATCATTTCAGTATGTGTCACTAGCCACATTTCATGTATCCAGTAGCCACATGTGGCTGGTGACTACCCTGTTGGACAATGAAGCCTTAACTTCTTTAAATTAGACTGTTAGAGTAGGTGGGTAGGCAAATGGGCTCTCCCTATCAGGCAACGATCCGGTGATGGTCGGGCAGTTGTTAATTAAACTGTCTCTTTAAAATAACATCTAGTCAGCCGGGCACAGTGGCTCACGCCTGTAATCCCAGCACTTTGGGAGGCCAAGGCGGGTGGATCACGAGGTCAAGAGATTGAGACCAACCTGGTCAACAAGGTGAAACCCCGTCTCTACTAAAAATACAAAAATTAGCTGGGCACGGTGGTGCGCACCTGCAGTCCCAGCTACTCAGAAGGCTGAGGCAGGAGAATTGCTTGAACCCAGGAGGCGGAGGTTGCAGGGAGCCGAGATCATGCCATTGCACGCCAGTCTGGGTAACAACAGTGAAACTCTGTCTCAAAAAAATAAAAATAAAAATAAAAATAAAAATAACAACTAGTCACAGTTGGCACCAGGGAAAGGCAATCTCCCAATAGATAGAAAACACCTGAAGCTGGTTATCAGCAGCTTCCCAATTAGATCTTAGGAACTGAGCGAGTGGGCTTGAGAAAAGAAACCTCTTCCCATCTCCTCTCAAAGGAGGAAGTAAAAGTTGAGACACAGCAGGCATGAGATCAGGGGCCTAGAGGTTAAAGATTAACCGCCCCCCAATCCTTAAGATCTCAGGTGATCTTACGGGTGGGGCGACATGGAGAAACGCCCTCATGCTCCCATTCACCATCCCCGCACAGGTACTTTCTAAAACTGTAAACCCAATACCCTTTTCGCATGTAATATCTAGAGTTGTAAGCCTATATAAAGGCAGAGATTTCCCTTGTTAGAGGAGCTTGGCTCTTAGGCAACTTGACACCTTGCTCCTGGCCGAATACATCACCCCTTCCCAGTTCGGTGTTTGACAGGTCTGCTTCTTGCTTCATTTGGTTCCCCGGCCAGGAAGCAAGTCTCCGTTGGCAGACGGCTGGCACGGCCTTTCGGGTGGTCTGCCTAGCCCTTCGGAGCATCCCTGTGGGGGGCTCCCACCTGCTCGGGTGACGCAATCCTGAGAGGGCGCCTGGGTGGGTATTGGCCTGGTGGAAAGCCCCACAGTGGCTGAACACCGAGAAGGAACGGGTACTTGGAAGGTCCGCACAACGGAAACACAGTAGCACTGATCCTGGAAACTTGCCCACCCCCGTGTGTGGAAGCGTGGCCTGATCACCCACGCTGTGTCAGTCTCTGCACTCTGGATTTGATTTCCTTTCTCTCTAACTGGTTTCAGTACCTAACTTGTTTCAGTCTCTGTGGGGTACTAGCAATTTTGCCTCTGTTCTTGACTTGGTTGTTTCGAGGTGTGTAATTGTGAGTGAGTGTGGCAGGACCCAACTGGGGAGAATGTGTACTGTACCAGTAACAGGCAGAAAGCTGGGGGTAAAGTGCTGAGCCCCAAGCTTCAGTAACGGGCAAAGCCAGCGTGCAACCCCTTCACCTTTGGTGAGTGCTGCTCTTATCCTAACAGAGGGAGATGGGTAAGATGCGGAGTGAACCCACGCCATTAGGGGCCATGTTAAAAACAAATTAAAAATATTCAGTGAAAATTATGGTGTCATCATGACACAGGGAAACTTAGAACTTGGTGTAAAATAGACTGGCCAGCATTTGAAGTAGATTGGCCTTCAGAGAGAATAATTATGGTACAGCTACGTGGGCACAAGATTAGATATGGGGATATGGTACTCCCATAGAAATTATGGCTAATGAAAGATCCAGAGCTTTAGATTTGTTAGCTGTACAGTGTACACAAACGAGAAATGCAGTCTATCAAAACAGACTAGCATTGATTATCTGCTGGCCTCAGGAGGAGGAGTCTGTGGTAAATTTAACTTAACTGTTTAAACATTAATGACAACAGACAGGCAGCCAGATGAAAAAGTTATACCCAAGTTTCAGTCCAAACCATCTGGAAACGGTTGAACTCCAGATTTTTTGGTGGATGGTTTTCATTTTTTGGTGGATTCAAGACTCTCATAGGGAGCGAAGTACTTATATTAGGCAGCTAATACTCCTTTGCTTATTGCCACTCCTGTTTGGGAGTATACAGTCCACCATAGAGGCAGTGATCGCAAAACCCACCACCTCCCTGAGGATGGCACCAAGTAGGTCTCAGCCATTACCCACATCTCATGAGTGAGAGTCAGAAAGCTCATCTCATGAAAAGGCAGGAGGTTATAAAACCGACCAGGTCTTTCGTACGCTATTTTCCTTTCCCATGTCTCCCGTTCCTCCCCTTCTATGTGGCTTACAAACACAGATGTATGAGGATAAACACAGAGGTTAAGCCTTAAACATCACTTGTGAAATAACTTGCTAGGGTATAATCTAACTCCTACCTCGGCACAAGCAACTGGTGCAAGAAGGAGCTCCGAGTTTAACTCCTAACTGGCTTACTTGTGCTTCTCCCCAAGAGAAAGCTGAGTTGTGCCCCTCAAGTGGATGGCTGGTTAGTCAACGACGGGTAAGACTCCCTACAAGATGAGAGTGACCTAGGACAGGCACAGCCGCGAGACCAACAGAGGCAAAGGTCAAGCCAAGAGCCTGTCTGCTCTCACACAGAAAACAAGCAGTTCTGGGAGCAGATAAGCAGCAAAGTGACTTCCCAGGCAAGCAAGCACGTTGCCTGTGACTAGACCTAGACTCTGTCCCATTGTTCTAGCACTCTGTACATTAAAAAGCAAGTAAAAGCTTTCTGATCATAGTTTTCCTTTAAAAGAAAGCCTTTAAGGGGGGAAATGTGGAAGGAAAATAAAATAAATAAAATAAATGGAACAAAGTAAAGTTTAATAAGCACAACACAGGTAGTGGTTAAACTTTAAACAGAGGCCACTGAGGCTAAGGAATTAAGTAACCTCTCCCTAATGAAGCTACAAGGTTATTTTGCTTTCCAGGCTAGTTTGTGAGCTGTCTAGGGGTTTGTAAAACCTCTTTCTCTAAATGAGTTAAAAGGTAAAAATGTTAAGCCGGTTCCCAGAGAGTAAAATTCTGTATGAGTGTAGTAAAACCAAAGGCACAAGAGACTAGGATAGTCGTTACTCTGCTGGTAAGTCATTGTTCAGAACAGTTTGCCAGTTGAAAGTCCATAAACTTGGTCAGCCTAAAAACTCAACTGCAAGATGGAAGCTGTCCTACCTGTGGCTTTTAGCATGTGGTTAAATTATATTATTGAAGTCTCTGCTTCCAGAGATCTTTTCAGATTTTCTTTTAAGCTTCGTGTTGCCAACTTCAACTTGCCATCTTCATGATTAATGTGGCCAGTTGCTAAGTTAATCCCAACGTCACCAAAATTCCTTTGAGGAAAAAGCAATTCAAAGCAGTATCGTGATTCTCTGCGCCTAATGCTTTAACACTGTTTACTGATGAGTCAGGTAAACAAGGAGAGAGTGCAGTCCACTAAACATGACATAATCAAGTAACTTGGCTTACTCAGTTTATTTGATATAAAATCTTGAAACAACCCTAATTAAGTCTAATCTTGAAGACACGGCTCCCTGCATAGCCTATTGGCTTTGGCAATGAACAAGCAAACTACAGTCACTGTTTGACCTGGGGCGGGGGAGGGCACGGGGGAGGGAGGGAGGGAGGGAGGGAGGGAGAGAGAGAGAGGGGGGGGGTAAAGAAGGCAAAGAGATAAAGAGTCACAGAAAAAGAGTCACAGAAAGACCAAGAGAGAAAGATAAAGGAAGAAGTAAGGAAAAAAATATTAAGAAAGTTGTAAGATTGTACCCTGGCCGGATGCGGTGGCTCAAGCCTGTAATCCCAGCACTTTGGGAGGCCGAGGCGGGTGGATCACGAGGTCAAGAGATCAAGACCATCCTGGTCAACATGGTGAAACCCCGTCTCTACTAAAAATACAAAAATTAGCTGGGCATGGTGGCGCGTGCCTGTAATCCCAGCTGCTCAGGAGGCTGAGGCAGGAGAATTGCCTGAACCCAGGAGGTGGAGGTTGCGGTGAGCCGAGATCGAACCATTGCACTCCAGCCTGGGTAACAAGAGCGAAACTCCGTCTCAAAAAGTATATATATATTTCACCCTTAGTAAGGAAGGTTATGAAACAAAGTTTACACACGTCTGAGTTTGTCAGTGAAAGTTATAGAAATGTTATAAAAGGTGATTTATGCAAGTAGTTTGTATAAATTTTGTCTTAAAGGTCTAAGCAAGTTTTATAACATTAATTGAAAAAGAAATAGTGTTAAGAGTTTAAAAGTACCATCTAGTTAAAACACAAGTTTTTTTAAGCACTAATCTGGGCTTTTACAAAGATTAGAAAAGTCTCTTGGCACAGGCACAACCCTAGAATTTCCAGTACACCAGCACCAGGCAAGAGACTGCGTCTTCATCAGAGGATTGAAAGGAGGGAAACACTTCAGCCAGTCTAGAGCACAAGTCCCAGACGTCACCTGGGGAACGCGGAACAGGAAAACACAAAAGGCGAAGCAATCCTACTTAGGGTTTGTTTAGTTTTATCATCTTCTAATCTACATTTTTCTGCCCTGTTACTTAAACTAACACCCTCTTCACTGCTTCTAATGATGCAACTGCTATTTGCTGCATTTGGATCCCAAATCTCTCACTTTTATTTTTTATTTATTTTTATTTTTTGAGACGGAGTTTCGCTCTTGTTACCCAGGCTGGAGTGCAATGGCGTGATCTTGGCTCACCACAACCTCTGCCTCCTGGGTTCAGGCAATTCTCCTGCCTCAGCCTCCCGAGTAGCTGGGATTACAGGCACGCGCCACCATGCCCAGCTAATTTTGTGTATTTTTAGTAGAGACGGGGTTTCACCATGTTGACCAGGATGGTCTCGATCTCTTGACCTCGTGATCCACCCGGCTCGGCCTCCCAAAGTGCTGGGATTACAGGCATGAGCCACCGCGCCCGGCATCTCTCACTTTTATAAGCTACAAAGTGGGGGCAAGAAAGAGTCCCTCCTCTGGGAGACCGCAAAAGGTGTTAACACAAGCCCCAGCTTTAGGCCTCCCAGATCAGACTAAACCTTCCTTTCAGTACGGACCTGAAAGAAAAGGGACAGCAGTAAGAGTTTTAACACAAATGCTAGAATCGTGGCGTAAACCTGTGGCCTATTTATCTAAACAAGTAAACGCAGTGGCACCGGCCCGGCCACCCTGCTTTAGGGCAGTAGCGCAACCACCTTGCCGGCCAAGAAACTGGCAAATGAACGCTAGGACAGGAGGTAACCATTTGAGTGCCAGCGACTGTAAAACCCTGCTGGACCAGAAAGAGCATCACTGGCCGTCTAATCCAAGAATGGCTAAATATCAGGGACTGTTATGTGAACATAACCGCAGAGACAGTAAAGACCCTAAATCCAGCTGCGTTGTTGTTTACAGGGGAATCAAAAGAATCCCCATCACATTATTGTAAAGATGTAGTAGACGAGGCATTCTCAAGCAGAAAAAAAAACCTTAAAGGATCAGCCTTTTAAAAAAAGGAACCCCACCACACTTGGACCTGTGTGGGACGGCCCCATCCTTGTAATCCTCTTTACCCCTACTGCTGTTAAGATTGCTGAGGCCGTGCCCTGGATCCAAGACAAGGGGACTAGTCGACCAGACCCAGAGCGCCCTACCAGGCTGACTTTGAGGTGCATCGTCAACAGGGACAAGGACCAAGACCGATTCAGTTCTGTTCAAATGTGATGAGTCCTGAGGGCTCCTCAGGCCCTGCTCTAGTCACACAACCAGAAGCTGACTAGTCAACGCACGGCCGAAGCCTGAGGAGCCCTTTCAGGGAAGTAAATTTGGACTGAAATCTCAATACTTGGTGCTGTTTAGTAATAGTTACTGTTTTGCTGTTAATGCTGCCATTGTGGCTGTTCCTTGAAGGACATTCCTTGCCCATGCCTGTTGTAAAACGTTGCTCCCTATTTTAACCTCACAGCAAACTTAGAAAGAGGGGAGGCTTTGAACAAATGCCCTAGGTTTACCCATATTGCCTGGGTGAGAAACATCGCAAAGACAGACAAAACTGGCAAGCGTGCCCGTGTAAGTCTGGCATGGATTTAACCCTGAGCCTTTATTTGGAGGTTGGTTCTCATCCTTGGGAGGATTGAAAACCCTCATCAGGCGGAGGTTGCGCTGAGCCAAGATTGCGCCATTGCACTCCAGCCTGGGTAAAGAGTGAAACTCCGTCTCAAAAAAAAAAAAAAAAAGAAAACCCTCATCAGGCGGAGGTTGCGGTGAGCCAAGATCGCGCCATTGCACTCCAGCCTGGGTAAAGAGTGAAACTCCGTCTCAAAAAAAAAAAAGAAAACCCTCATCAGGCGGAGGTTGCAGTGAGCCAAGATCGCGCCATTGCACTCCAGCCTGGGTAAAGAGTGAAACTCCGTCTCAAAAAAAAAAAAAGAAAAAGAAAACCCTCATCATAGGTATACTATTGGTAATAGGTACTTGCTTACCACTCCCCTGCTTGCTACCCTTGTTTCTCCAAATAATTAGAACGTTTGTTACCACTGTAGTTCATCAGAAAACTCTATCTCAGGTATATGATATAAATTACCATCGATCGATCTCACAGAATGACCCTAATAGTGAAGTTAAGAATGAGAACCCCACTATTACTAGTAAGTGAGTGAGGTTCTCGAAGGGGGGAAATGAGGAAAGAAACCCGTCTTTCCTGTCTCTTGTCTCAAAGGAGGAGGAAGTAAAAGTTGGGACACAGCAGGCATGAGGTCAGTGGCCTGGAGGTTAAAGATTAACCACTCCCCCTACCCTTAAGATCTCAGGCAACGTTAAGGGTTGGGGCAACATGGAGAGACACCCCCTATTGTTCCCATTCATTCCTGCTCAAACCCCAGTGCTTACTTCATTGATTAGGAGCCCTCACACGTACTTTCTAAAGCTGTAAACCCCATACCCTTCTCGCATGGAATATCTAGAGTTGTAAGCCTATATAAAGGCAGACATTTCCTTTGTTAGAGTGAAGAGGGAGACCCAGGCATCTCAGATCAACTTCCCCTTTTTCCTAAGACTGGAAACTTCCCCTTTTCATTCCTAAGACTGTAAACCAAAGCCCTTTTCATATGTAATTCCTAAGACTGTAAACTGAGACATGTTAAGCTATAAACCTAAGATTCTTCCATGTGTAACATCTAAAGTATAAGCCTATATAAAGAAGGAACCTTCCTTTGTTAGGGGAGCTTGGCTGTTAGGCAACTATGCCACCTTGCTCCCGGCCGAATAAACTCCTTCCTCCTGTATTCGGTGTCTGAGAGATCCGTTTCCCGCGGCTGCTCCTGCTACAAGAGGAGTTTGGTGGTTAGGCAACTATGCCACCTTGCTCGGCTGAAAAAATCACCCCTTCCTTCCCAGTTGGGTGTTTGAGAGGTCTGTTTCTTGCAGCTGTGCCTGCTTCAGGCTCACCCATGCACGCTAAGATGCAAAATGGTGGAGTTTAACTGGTATGTGACCTCCCTCTAGGAAGGCTGGACTGGTAAGGGCAACATGCCGCGAGGGAGCATGCACAGCTTCAGTAAACACACTGCACATGCGTCTCCTCCCATGTGCTGGCAGACCCAGCACATGCAGACAGCCCACCCCAAGGAAAAATCAGAGGACGAAAGACTCAAAACCCCACTTGGATCTCTGAAGTCACCTGCTTGGTCCTATTCCAAGTGTATTTTACTTTCTCTTTTTCCTGCTCTAAAGCTGTTTTCTTTTACTTTTACTTTTTTTTTTTTTTTTAATTTGAGGCAGAACCTCGTCCAGGCTGGAGTGCAATGGCACACTGTTGGGCTTACTGCAGCCTCCGTCTCCCAAGTTCAAGCAATTCTCCTGCCTCAGCCTCTGTGGTAGCTGTGATTACAGGTGAATGCCACCACACCCAGCTAATTATTGTGTTTTTAGTACAGTTGGTGGTCTCACCATGTTGGCCAGGCTGGTCTGGCCTCAAATGATGCTCCTGCCTCAGCCTCCCAAAGTGCTGGGATTACAGGCATGAGCCACCGCGCCCAAACCCTGTACCAAAGCTTTATTTTGGTCTTTTTTTCTTTTCCTTTTTGTGGAGAACAGGGTCTCGCTATATTGCCCAGGCAGGTCTTGAACTCCTGGGCTCAAGCTGTCCTCCCGCCTCTGCCTCCCTAACAGCTGGGATTACAGGCGTGAGCCACAGCACTAAAGCTTTTTAATAAGCTTTCATTCTTGCTCTAAAGCTTGTCTCAGTCTCTCTCTCTGCCTTATGCCCCTCAGATGAATTCTTTCCCCTGAGGAGGTAAGAATCAAGTTCTGCAGACCTATATGGATTCACCTCGGCTAGCAAGACTCTTCAAGGGAGTGTTGATATAAGTCGTCTTAATACGGAGATTGAATCTAAGTTATCACAACATTTAAAATCACAAATATGTTTTGATAACAACCATTTTCATAAAGAATCTTTTGTATTTTACTATAAAATTCAATTCATGAAGATAAGAAATCATTTATCTAAATGTGTGCTGATCCCTGAGGCTAAAAATCAGGAGCAAGCACAAGCTTTTGAAACATAACACCTTCTTCAGTTAAAAACCACGCCTGTAATCCTAGCACTTTGGGAGGCCGAGGTGGGTGGATCACCTGAGGTTAGGAGTTCAAGACCAGCCTGGCCATCATGGTGAAACCCCATATTAATTAAAAAAAAAAAAAAGTGCTCTCTTCGGCAGCACATATACTAAAATTGGAATGATACAGAGAAGATTAGCATGGCCCCTGTGCAAGGATGACACGCAAATTCGTGAAGTGTTCCATATTTTAAAACAAAAAAGAAAAAGAAAACCTCCTAAATGCTTTTTTTTAGCCCATTAGAACAATATTGATTGATTTTAAAATGTTTTTTGTAGATATTCATGCCATTAAAAAAAATAATGCTGCTGGTGGCTCACACCTGTAATCCCACCACTTTGGGAGGCTGAGGTGTGAGGACTGTTTGAGCCCAACAGTTCGAGACCAGCCTGGGCAACATAGTGGGAATCCCAGTCTCTACTGAATTAAAAAAAAAAAAAAAAGTATTTTTTAAAAAATCCCAAACCCTACTGAAGGGCGTAACAGAGTTGCTACATTGTTCTATAGTGTTGGGTTGCACGATAAGAAGAGAGGATTTTGCTGGTGTTACTTTCACTATTCGCGTTTAGAAACAAAGTTCTCTTTTCAGCCTAAGGAATTGGTATGTATTTATCGGTAGACTTTCCAGCAGGTGGCGCTTTAACAACTGAAACAACGTAAAGACGGTTTGCATAAACAATAGTTCTCGTCTTACAGTGCTTCCGTAATGTCCTGTAAATCAAAGTGTTTTGTTTGAAAAGGGGTATTAGAAACACTGTTCTCATAAGTGGCTGCCTTTGGTTAACAGATGAGCAATTGTTGGAAGCTACCAATGGGTACATGTGGACATAAAGAGCGAAATAACAGATATTGGAGACTCCAAAAGGTGGTAGGGCAGGAGGGAGGTGAGGGTTGAAACATGACTTGTTGGATACAGTGTTCACTGATTGGGTGAGAGGTACGCTAAAACCCCAGATTTCACCACTACCCAATATATATATGTAAGAAACCTGCACTTGTACTTCGTGTGTGTGTGTGTGTGTGTGTGTGTGTGTGTGTGTGTGTGTGTGTATATTTGAAATGGACTCTTGCTCTGTCACCCAGGCTGGACTGCAGTGGCATGATCTTGGCTCATTGTAACCTCTGCTTCCCGGGTTCAAGTGATTTTTCTGCCTGAGCCTACCAAGTAGCTGGGACTACAGGTGTGCACCATCACGCCCAGCTGATTTTTTTTTTTTTTTGAATTATTAGTAGATATGGGGTTTCACCATATTGACCAGGCTGGTCCCGATCTCCTGACCTGGTGATCCGCCCACCTCAGCCTCCCAAAGTGCTGGGATTACAGGCATGAGCCACTGTGCCAGGTTTTCCTTTTTTAAGCCTCTGTGGCACTGGTATGGCAGGCCAGGTTTTCATTTCCAGCTACAACAGTTTCCACTAACCCTTTTCTGATGAATGTGTAAGTTAAACATTAAAGAACTAAAAAATACTGGTGTCTGAGGGGGAGTGCTGGAATGCAAAAACAAACCCATTAAGACCTGGCCTGGGTTTTCTCCAGCCCTAAAGTCTGACCAAATAATAAAAGCATTCTTACACAAACAACTTGTACCAGAGCTCATTTAAGATGAAGAAACTTTCCAAGACTCTAGAGAAAGCTTTCCAGACCTTAGACTCTAGCTAAAGATTACATACAGATTGAGCGAAAACTCCCGCTTGTAGGTGCACTCCCACACATAGGCATATAACTTAGAATATGTATAAACACTGGGGGAAAAAACCTTGTAAATTTGAGTTGGTTTGGTGAATTACTCAGAACTCCCTGAAACCAGTTGCTGAAATAAACTCCCTTCTTCTCGGTCTGCATCTCATTGCTGGACTGCAAGAACAAGCAGCTGGACCCCTCATTCTGTCCAGGTGCATGGGCAGAGGAACAGACACACAGATCAAGTGAACCCAGAAAGAAACTCACACAAATATGCTGAAATTGATATTTGACAAAAGTAGAGCAGTTCAATGGAGGAAAGACAGTCTTTTCAACAAATGGTGCTGGAGCAATTGAACATCTACTAGGGAAAAAAGGTACACATTGACATGTCAGTTAGAAATAAACTGTTGAAGAACTGGGGTCCTGGCTGGGTGCAGTGGCTCACGCCTGTAATCCCACAACTCTGGGAGGCCACGGCAGGTGGATCACCTGAGCTCAAGAGTTCGAGACCAGCCTGACTGACATGGTGAAACCCTGTCTCTATTAGCTGGGTGTGGTGTTGTGTGCCTGTAATACCAGCTACTTGGGAGGCTGAGGCAGGAGAATCACTTCAACATGGGAGGCAGAGGTTGCAGTGAGTCAAGATCGCGCCACTGCACTCCAGCCTGCGTGACACAGTGAGACTCCATCTCAAAAAAAAAAAAAAAAAAAAAAAAAAAAGAATTGTAGTCAAAAAGTTGAACCATCCGTCTCGGGTCACACAGAGTTTGGCAGCTAAGGTAAAAACAGAAACCAGGATTTTAACCTTTCAATTTAGTCAGCAGCCAAAGTCTCCACTCCGTAAATTCTGCAGGGGTCATGGCTCCTGTGGAACTGCTGAGACAGCATATGCAAATACATCTCTAAGGCGTGCTGTTGGGATGGTTTTTTTGGAAAAATTAGCTTGGGAGTGCAATTTTCTCTGCAACACTGGGGGCTGCCCTTTTAAGAAGCTTCTACAGTTTGTCTCTGTGAGGTCTTATGTATGCCTAGTCACGATTCTCTTTTCTGTCATAATTATGGTGATGTGCCATTTCATCTATATTTAATCACTTAGTATCTGGACATATCCTCAGCCTTCAAAATATATCAATAAATCAGGGAAATTTAGCAGATAGCCACTTAGCTGATTAAAAGGCAAGAGATTTATGAGGAAATTCGGTAATGCTGAACATGCAGTTCTCCTGTCGTCCTATAAAGGGTGTTTTGAGAAGTCTGGCAATATATAAATGTGTATTAGGGGAAGTACGGCCTATTCAGAATGACAAAATTTTACCCGCCCTTCATGCATAAACCTGTAGGATTTAATGTTCCAAGGTTTCTTGTCTCAATGCTCAAACTTTTACAATGTACTTTATGCCTTGGTTTAAATTAAATATTATCCTCTTCTAGCAATCTTTTTTTGAGATGAAGTTTTGCTCTTGTTGCCCAGGCTGGAGTGCAATGGCGTGATCTCAGCTCACTGCAATCTCTGCCTCCTGGGTCCAAGCAATTCTCCTGCCTCAGCCTCCTGAGTAGCTGGGACTACAGGCATGTGCCACCATGCCCAGCTAATTTTTGTATTTCTAGTAGAGATGGGGTTTCACCATGTTGACCAGGATGGTCTCGATCTCTTGACCTTGTAATCCACCTGCCTCGGCCTCCCAAAGTGCTGGGATTACAGGTGTGAGCCACCGCGCCTGGCTCTAGCAATCTTAATTTAAAATGTGGACACCTTTGGAGAAGGAAATGAAAGAATTCATACCAATTTTAAAAGGCTATTTGAATGATTGCTAGCTCCAATTAACCATAAACAAGCATTCAGATGGTCCCATAATTGCCTCACTCAATCAGCTATTATATTCACTGCCTGCCTATTGGAAGCCACAGTCAATATACCATATACAATGTGTGATGGAGAACCGGCAGTGCTAGAGCTGGAGTTCCCATGCTGTCTTTGTCCATTTATGCAGCTATAACAGAACACCCGAGTCTGAGTACTTTATAATAGACAGAAATTTACTGGGCTATAGTTCTGGAGGCTGAGAAGTCTAATATCAAGGTGTTGGCATCTGGTAATGGCCCTCCTGCTATGTCATAACATGGCAGAAGGCATCATAGGGCAGAAGGGGAGGGAAAGAGAATGAGATAGAGCAAGGAGGGTGAAACTACTTCTGCAATAACAAATACACTTTCTTTCTTTCTTTCTTTTTTGAGATGGAGTTTCGCTCTTGTTACCCAGGCTGAAGTGCAATGGCCCGATCTCAGCTCACCGCAACCTCTGCCTTCTGGGTTCAAGCAATTCTCCTGCCTCAGCCTCCTGAGTAGCTGGGATTACAGGCACGCGCCACCATGCCCAGCTAATTTTTTGTATTTTTAGTAGAAACGGGGTTTCACCTTGTTGACCAGGATGGTCTCGATCTCTTGACCTCGTGATCCACCCGCCTTGGCCTCCCAAAGTGCTGGGATTACAGGCTTGAGCCACTGCGCCCGGCCAACAAATACACTTTCACGATGATGACATTAGTCCATTTGTGAGGGCAGAGCCCTCTTGACCTAAACACCTCTTAAAGGTCCCACCTTTCAATATAATCACAGTGGCAATTACATTTCAACGTAAGTTTGGAGGGGACAGACATTCAGACCGTAGCACCTGCTAAGTCTCACTTTCTTTGACATCACATATTAAAAACTTCTCTCTGACCAGTGACGGTGCTTTTCCACTTTTGCCTCAGTGTTTATCACACTTACTAATTCATAATCTAACTTTGGTCTTGTGGGACCTTATTCACCTTGGTCTTCATGAAAAGCCTGCTAGTTCAGTGTGCACATTTTTTTTTTTTTAATTGTTAGAGAGGGAGTCTTGCTATGTTGCCCAGGCTGGTCTTGAACTCCTGGCCTCAAGCAATCATCCCGCCTTGGCCTCCCAAAGAGTTGGGATTACAGGTATGAGCCACCACGCCTGGCCAAAGACATATTTAAATGGGGGAAACACATACATACCACCGCCATCACAAAAACAAACCCCAATGAGGTCTACTTTCTTGAGGAATTGCTGTTCTTGATAAGACTGATTACAGTAGCTTTAGGGAATCTGCCTCTGGCCCTGACACACATCAGGAAGCATCCTGTAGGGCTGCATCTCCCCACTCCATCTGTTGCACTGAGTGTGTATGATACCTGTACTTAGACATAACTGGTGTACAGCACTTACTTCATTTCTACTGTTAGTTTGAAGGATTAGACAGGCAGGGGGAAGGCCAGGCGTAGCCCCTATTTGCTGAGTGGAGTGAGACATGCTAAAGCAGGGGGATTTGGCTTAGTTGAGAGCCAGACGTGGCTGGTGAGCACAGTGGACTATCCTGAGTGTAAGGTTGATAGCCTCGCTGGGAGCCGGAGGAACACCACCCACCCCCCTCTATGCCTGGTAACAGTTTGTCAGTCAGGACACATTACTCAGCATCTGGCTCCTCCATGCGGCTCCCCTTGCCCACCTCTGCATTCTGCTCCCGGGTCTATATTCAGCACTAGACTGCACGCTCAGCACCAAGCTGTGCATCTGAACCTCAGCACTAAACTGTGCACTCTCAGCACTGAACTATACATTTGAACCCACGGAAATTTAAGAAATCCTGCCAAGCCTTACCCAATGGCAGCCCACCCCATACACCCTTGGCCAGCCCACCTCTCAATAAGTCCCACCTCCCTACCTATAGCGGCTCGCCCCGTCCGGGCCCTGTCTCCCTACAATGAATGAAATTGCCTATGCTTTGTTCTCCCAATATCCAATCAATCGCCTCAACCCTATAAAACCCCCTGCCCTGAGAAGTTAAGTGCGACTTCTCTGGCCCCGTCCCGGACCATAGAACCTCACCTGGAAGTTGAATAAATTGCTGAATAAATTGAATTTCTCATTTCTGTATACTGGCCTCAGTTTCCTCATTGTGACTCGGTAATATACGTTTCACGGAGCACTTTGTGGTTATGATGGAGGACCAGGGTTCAAGCCCACATCTCACTGTGGGAGGCAGAGCAGCAGGCCTCTAGGCCAGGCCAGGAGACCCTGTATAGGAGGTCTGCTGTAGAGAGGAGGGTGCTCTCAAACTGCCTGGTGTGTGCTGGCTGCACGCCAGTCTCCTAGGAAGGCTAGCTAGGGAATGGGAGGCCACTTAGGTTCCCAAGACGGGACCCACGCAACAGGGAGAAAAAACTGGGAAGAGTGAGAGTCCTAGGCACCCGGGACATGAGCTCACGAAAGGTACCTGGGGACACCAAAGACAAACTGAACTGAATCGGAGACTAAAATAAGCCTGTGCCCTTAGAATGTTCTTTAACTTTCTAAAACGAACATTTCTCCAGCTGACAACCTCATCATTGCCTCAAGCTCAGAAAGTCAAACCAAGGCATGTCGTGCCTTCAAATTGCCTTCACTTCCTGCACTGTCTGCTCTCACTTTTGAATTTCCACATCTGACTTTTCCATTCCATTAATGGCATATTCTACTGTTGCTCAGACTCGAACCTTTGAAGCCATATTAGATTTATTCCTCACCTTTCACAGCCAGCAGGACATACCAATGCCTGTTACTTCTTTGGTGACACTGGTCATCTCTCTCTCTCTCTTCTTTTTATTACTTTGTTATTTCTTTTTCTCTCTTGTTTTTATTGATTGATGCATAATAGTTGTACATGTTTAGGGAATACATGTGATATTTTGATACATGTATACAACATGTAATGATCAAACCAGGGTAACTGGGATATCAAATAATCATCACTTCTTTGTGTTACTGAATGAAGCTCTTTGTGTTTCAAAGCTTTTCTTCTAGATGTGAAATATACAACGTATCATTGTCTCTCTTTTCGTTCGTAATTCTCGAATAGGCTCAAGCCATCGTTTCTTTTGCTCATACTAGGTCATACTAGGTCTATCGCTGTCTGTATTAGTCAGGGTTCTTAGACAGATAAATAGATATAGACACAGGTGTAGATATCTAGGAAGAGATTTAGTAGGAGACATTGGCTCACATGATTATGGAGGCCGAGAAGTCTCATATTATGCTGTCTGCACACTGGAGGCCAAAGAAAGCTAGTGGTATAGTTCCAGTCCAAGCCCCAAAACTTGAGAAGCAGGAGAGCCAATGATGTAAGTCCCAGTCCAAGTCAGAAGACCTGAGAACCAGGGGTCCCACGTCCATGGGCAGGAGACCGATGGCCCAGCTGAGCAGAGAGACAGAATTTACTCTTCCTCAGCCTTTTTGTTCTATTCAGACTCTCAGGAATTGGATAATGCTTACCATAAGAAAGGGCGATCTTTTTGACTCTGTCTACCAATTTAAATGCTATTTTTTTTCTTTGAGACATTGTCTCACTCTGTTGCCCAGGCTAGAGTGCAGTGATGCTACCTTGGGTCACTGCAACCTTTGCCTCCTGGGTTCAAGTGATTCTCCTGCCTCAGCTTCCCAGTAGCTGGGACTACAGGTGTGCACCCCCATGCCCAGCTACTTTTTGGTTTTAGTAGAAATGGGGTTTCGCCATGTTGGCCAGGCTAGTCTCAAACTCCTGGCCTCAAGTGATTCACCTGCCTCAGTCTCCCAAAGCATTGGAATTACAGGCGTGAACCACCGTGCCCGTCCTCAAATGCTCACTCCTTCCTTTCCTTCCCTCCCTCCCTCTTTCTTTTCTTTTGAGACAGAGTTTCGCTCTTATTGCCCAGGCTGGAGTGCAATGGCTCAATCTTAGCTCACTGCAACCTCCACCTCCCAGGTTCAAGTGATTCTCCTGCCTCAACTTCCTGAGTACCTGGGATTACAGGCATGCTCCACCACGCCTGGCTAATTTTGTAGTTTTAGTAGGGACGGGGTTTCTCCTCAGGCTGGTCTCTGACTCCTGACCTCAGGTGATCCATCCACCTTGGCCTCCCAAAATGCTGGGATTACCGGCATGAGCCACCACACCCGCTAATTTCTTTTAGAAATATTCTCTCACACACACCCAGAGATGTGTGTATCTGATAGTGATTTACCAGCTATCTGAGCATGTCTTAGCCCAGTCTAGTTTACACATAACATTAACCATCACAGCTGGGCACAGAGCCTCATGCCCTTAATCCCAGCACTTTGGGAGGCTGAGGTGGGTGGATCACCTGAGGTCAGGAGTTCAAGACCAGCCTGGCCAGCTTAGTGAAATCCAGTCTCTATTAAAATACAAAAATTTGCTGGGTGTGGTAGTGGGTGCCTCTAATCCCAGCTACTTGGGACGCTGAGGCAGGAGAATTGCTTTAACCTGAGAGGCAGAGGTTGCAGTGAGCCAAGGTTGCGCCATCGCACTCCAGCCTGGGGACAGAGTGAGACTCCATCTCAAAAAAAAAGGGTGGGGTGGGTAGGGTGGGACAGTACTAGGAGAAATACCTAATGTATGACAGGGTGATGGATGCAGCAAACTGCCATGGCACGTGTGTAACTAGGTAACAAACCTGCACGTTCTGCACATGTGCCCCAGAACTTAAAGTATAATTTAAAAAATTAACCATTACACCTATCTTGAGTTTCTGTCTAGTTTCTTTTGTTCTCTACACACTCCTAAAGTTCTTTCAGTCCCACATATTTCTGCTGGAAGAACCTTTCTCAACTATCCCTACTTGACCCAGAAACCTTCAATGGCTTCTTACTACCCTTAGAATAAAGTCCAAACTGAGGCTGACTCTTCTCCCCTTGCCCGTGTTCCCTCCTGTTACTCTGCTCGCACAGATCCTGCCAGCAAGCCTCCTCCCCGGTCTGTGCCTGCAGGCTCTGTGCATTCTGCCTTCACACACTTCACAGCCAGGTCTCCTTAGGTGAGATGCTTTCTTCTACTTCATCCTCGTGTATCTAACGCTTCCTTCATTCTCTGAACTTCTGCTTAAGTTTTCTTTCTAGACGATAGAGTCTGTAAAGTTCTCTCCCTCTTGAGAGCGCCTGTAGCACATATTCTCTCTCTCTCTCTCTCTTTAGCAGCTACACAAGAAAGCACTTACTCTAGTTATTTAACCCAAATGAATCATCTTCTACCAGAAACACTGCGTTCCTCAGCAAATTGAATGTGGCAGTCAAGCAATATCCTCACCTATCACGAACGGGAAAGAGGTTCATTCCAAGAGTCTCACGTTGTAGACACTTATTTTGTTGATAATTCAGCATTCTGTAAGCATTTTACACACAGTCTTTACTGCTTTCCCCTTCACAGTATGGCTGACTCTTCTCAGATGAGATGCTCACGGATGCTGCAGACACACCACTTTTATGATTTCTATTTTTCTGGAAAATGGAAACATTTTCTTTTTGTTCCATTGTATTCCATTTATAGGAATTACGCACATCACTGGGACTTTACGCTCACTCCCATTACAAAATAAGTTGAGCAAGATAAGACAGAATAGTCAAAGAGTTACATAAATCCCAATTGCCCAATGGGGATAATGCTGGAATTAAACTGTTGGCTGGCAGCAGCCTCATTCACCTATTCACTCAAATACATATATATATATATATATATATATGAAACTTACTATTATTTTGAGATGGAGTCTTGCTCTGTCACCCAGGCTGGAGTGCAGAGGTGTGATCCAGGCTCACTGTAACCTCCACCTCCTGGGTTCAGGCAATTCTCCTGTCTCAGCTTCCCACATAGCTGGGATTACAGGTACCCGCCACCACACCTGGCTAATTTTTGTTTTAGTAGAAACAGAGTTTCACCGGGGCCGGACGCAGTGGCTCAAGCCTGTAATCCCAGCACTTTGGGAGGCCGAGGCGGGTGGATCGCGAGGTCAAGAGATCGAGACCATTCTGGTCAACATGGTGAAACCCCATCTCTACTAAAAATACAAAAAAATTAGCTGGGCATGGTGGCTCGTGCCTGTAATCCCAGCTACTCAGGAGGCTGAGGCAGAAGAATTGCCTGAACCCAGGAGGCGGAGGTTGCGGTGAGCCGAGACCGCGCCATTGCACTCCAGCCTGGGTAACAAGAGCGAAACTCAGTCTCAAAAAAAAAAAAAGAAACAGAGTTTCACCATGTTGGCCTGGCTGGTCTCACACTCCTGACCTCAGGTGATCCGTCTGCCTCAGCCTCCCAAAGTGCTGTGATTACAGGTGTGAGCCACCATGCCAGGCCAAAATATATTTATTGAGCAAATGAGTGGGGTGCTGTTTGAGGCTATGGCACTATAAAGTGTTGGAGTATTAATATATAACATGTATAGGAAAATGGGAAATCAATGAAAATACTGAATTTAAGGTCTACCTTCTGCCTTAAATTGCAAATATATTAATTCATACAAATATACTATTCTAATAATATATTCATAGGATATAGTATTCATATGATATAATGTGTAATTCATCATCAGTCAGTCACACTATACACTGATTGCAAGATCCTTGTTATAGAGATTGGGCCTTGCTCTAGAGTGAATGTTTGTGTCCTTCCAAATGCCACATAAACCCTAATCCCCAGTGTGATGGTATGAGGAGGTGACGTCTTTGGGGAGGTGATTAGGTCATGAATGGGATTAGTGGCCTTATAAAAGAGACTCGAGGCCGGGCGTGGTGGCTCATGCCTGTAATCCAAGCACTTTGGAGGCCAAGGCGGGTGGATCACCTGAGGTCAGGAGTTCAAGACCAGCCTGACCAACATGGTGAGACCCCATTTAAAAAAAAAAAAAAAGGTAGAAAAAAAAAAAGAGAGACTCCAGAGAGCTCATTCCTTCTTCCACCATGTGAGGACACAGTGTAAAGGTGGATCTACAAGCCAGGAAGAGTGCCTTCACCAGCACGGATTTTGTTGGCAGCTTGACACTGGACTTCCCAGCCTCCAGAACTGTGAGAAATAAATGTCTGTCATTTGTGAGCCAGCCAATCCACGGTACTTTTATTATAGCAGCAAGAATGGACCACGACATGCCTTACTACACTTTTCAGTGTACCAAAACCTTAATGGAATGGGAAGGGTCAGAAACAAACACTTTTTAAACATTCAACATAGAACCAAACATGAAGCCTGAAAAATAACAGGAACTCAGTAATATTGCATTTGTATGTGTTGATTAACTATGCTTTCTCCTATGCTCTATCAGATCCTAAACTTGCGAGTTGCTAGTTTTTGTTTGGGTTAGTAGTAATAATCCTATAACGTATTAAAGCAAAAAAAAGATTTAATATTCAGGACACTGCCCAAATATGATACCTCTAAATTGCATATTAATCTTTTCCAGGAAGTCTCATTCTTGGCATAAGTGGGACAGAGCAAAGAACTTTAGAAGATGCTTGAGGAGGAAATGATACTCCTGTTTAGGAAAAGGAAAGCATAGATCAATAGGTTACATTTTCTGGGGTTGGAATGTATGTTATTGACAAACAACAAAGTAAATAGAAGGGGGATGAGAGGAAAGTATGATCACTCCAGTGGTAACAAGAATGCTGGTGACAATGGCTACATTTGGGAGCCAGAACCTGCATATCTGAGTAGATGATTCACACTCTTACAGACTCCAGACAACTGCTTAGGATTGAAGAAATGGGTTCTATCATTACAAAGCTGGATGATCTGGGGGATTGGTCACTTCCTTTTCATGACTCTCACTGACCTAGCAGTAGTATGTGTCTGGCAATGGACCGTTTTTTTTTAAAAAACATACATTGTCTTATTTAAGCTTCACATCTTAAGGAGGCATAGACTATTTACATCTTCATTTAACTAGTGAAGAAAGAAATGCTTGTATTAGATAGGATAGAATTAGGTTATGCTACTGTAACAAACACCACCAAATATCTTACTGGCTTAAAACAAGATTTGATCTTTGGCTGGCTGGGCATGGTGGCTCACACCTGTAATCACAGCACTTTGGGAGGCCAAGGTGGGAGAACTGCTTGAGCCTGGGAGTACAGGACCAGCCTGGGCAACACAGTAAGATCCCACCTCTACAAAAAAAAAAAAAATTAGCAAGGCATGGTGGCACACATCTGTAGTTCCAGCTACTCAAGGTGCTGAGGTGGGAGGATTGTTTGAACCTAGAAGGCTGTGGCTGCCGTGAACCCTAATCACACCACTGCACTCCAGTGTGGGGGACAGACCAAGACCCTGTGAAACAAAAATTATTTTTGGCCAGACTTCAGTTCCACTGTGGGCTTCGGGTTTTGATCACTTCCCTGACAAAGGCGTGCTACCCAGAGGACTGTTAGAAAGGCCAGACCAGTAAGTGATGTCTTGAGCCCGGGAGTTCGAAATCAGTTTGGGCGTCATGGTGAGACCCTGTCGCTACAAACAGGTGGTGTTTGGTTACATGAGTAAAGTCTTTACGGGTGGCTTTGGAGATTAGGGTGCACCCAGCCCTTGAGCAGTGTACTGTACCCAGTGTGGACGTTCCCTCACCTCTCTCCTGCTCCTCCCCTGTGTCTCCAATCATGACCAGTTTTATACCTTGTCTCTCGAGGTTGTCAATTTCTGCCTTAGTCACCCACCAGCCTTCAATAAAGACTTTGAAACTTGGCTCACAGGTTTCCCACGCAACTTCCTCCCTCACTTGAATGATTCATGCCTGACTCCCCTTGAACCTCATAACTTCTTTATCTCCTTAACGCCAATGACGGTCACCTTAACTTCTCTCTAGCAGCTGCTCACATATTACATCTAAAGTTTGTTACCACTCAGAAGTGCTTTCCCTGTGTCTTCAGTTCTCATGTTCTAGATGTTGAAGACAATTCACCTCCTCAAACCCAGCACAGCCATTTTTTATACTCTCCTGAACTCTTATTCTTTTTTTTTTTTTGAGACGGAGTTTCACTCTTGTTACCCAGACTGGAGTGCAATGGCATGATCTTGGCTCACCACAGCCTCCGCCTTCTGGGTTCAAGCAATTCTCCTGCCTCAGCCTCCCGAGTAGCTGGAACTACAAGCGCACACCACCATGCCCAGCTAATTTTTGTATTTTTGGTAGAGATGGGGTTTCACCTTGTTGACCAGGATGGTCTCGATCTCTTGACCTCGTGATCCGCCCGCCTTGGCCTCCCAAAGTGCTAGGATTATAGGCTTGAGTCACTGCGCCCGGCCTCTGAACTCTTATTCTTTAAGAGTGTTGACTCCCTCTCCTTGAGGACTTTCACCCTGCTTGTGGTCTGGTTGACTGCTTGGACTTCTTCCATTCCACCTACACCCTTCATTTGCTTGTACCCACATCTTGCCCGGCAAAATGCCAATGCTAAATCAAGGCTGCATCGGTCCTCCATGACCTGCTTGACATAATATTTGGTCTCACCCAGGAAATGTGTATTGGAGAATCCTCAGGGTGAAGTTTTTAGGCCACCTCCCTTCTAGCCAAGGGGCACCTGTGATAATGGATAAGTCATTAGCAAGTTAGTAGTGAGTCTCCTTTAGTGAATCAACTATATCTCATCTACCTGCCATTGTTCTTTGGTTTCTTTAGGCATTTTTGATAGTTCATTGCTCTCTTTTCTTTCTTTCCTCCTCTTTTTCTTTTTTTTTGAGACAGAGTCTTGCTCTATTGCTCAGGCTGGAATACAGTGGTGTCATCTTGGCTCACTGCAACCTCCGCCTTCTGGATTCAAGTGATTCTCCTATCTCAGCCTCCTGAGTAGCTGAGATTACGGGTGCCTGCCATCATGCCCAGCTAACTTTTGTAGTTTTAGTAGAGAAAGGGTTTCACTGTGTTGGCCAGGCTGGTCTCCAACTCCTGACCTCAGGTAATCTGCTTGCCTTGGCCTCCCAAAGTGCTGCTATGTCAGGCATGAGCCACCATGCTGGGCCAAGGGAATTTCTTAAAAAGTTGGAGGGGAAGGGCTGGGCGTGGTGGCTTACACCTGTAATCTCAGTACTTTGGGAGGACAAGCGGGGTAGATCACCTGAGGTCAGGAGTTCGAGACCTGCCTGGCTAACATGGTGAAACACCATCTCTACTAAAAATATAAAAATTAGCCAGATGTGGTGGCAGATGCCTGCAATCTTAGCTACTTGGGAGACTGAGGTGGGAGAATCGCTTGAACCCAGAAGGTGGAGGTTGCAGTGAGCCTAGATCATGCCGGCACTCCAGCCTGGGCAACAGAGCAAGATTCCATCTCAAAAAAAAAAAAAGGAAGTTAGAGGGGAATTGGGAATTGTGCAGCAGTCCAGTGTTCAGGCCTTGGAGAAAGACCTCTATTCTGTATTTCAATCCCACATACCCTTTGGTACTTGGGTAAGTTACTTGACCTCTCTGGGCTTTAGAATTCTTACCTCAGTAGTTTCAACTCCGGAATTAAGGTTTAGATTGCAAAGAGCTTAGCACAGAGCTTAACGTATAGTGAACTAAACATCATTAAATAGTAGCTGGTGTTATGGTAAAGGAGTTTATCTCCCTTTATTGGTATACTTGAAGATCAGAAGAAAAAGAACAAAAAACAAAAAAAGGAGAATGCACTGTACATAGTAGCTGTTCAATAAATAACTGTTGAATGTAATTGCCTTCAGAAAATAATCTTTATAGGGTGGATTCTCACTTTGGGGGCTCCTTTGGTCTTTTTAAAAATTAAATTTTGACCCTATATATGTCAATGATCAGTTATGAAAAACTGAAATACAGATAAGAAAAAGTAACAATTCTCCCAGCCAGAGACAGTCACCATCCACAGTTTAGAGAGTATCTTTCCAGATCTTTATTTTTTTTTGACACAGAGTCTCTCTTTGTCACCCAGGCTGGAGTACAGGGGCACTATCTCAGCTCACTGCAACCTCCGTGTCCCAGGCTCAAGTGATCTTCCCACCTCAGCCTCACCAAGTAGCTGTGACTACGGGCAGGCGGGCACCACCACATCTGGCTACTTTTTGTATTTTTAGTAGAGATGGGGTTTTGCCATGTTGACCAGGCTGGTCTTGAACTCTTGGTCTCAAGTAATTCACCTACCTTAGCCTCACAAAGTACTGGGATTGTAAACCTGAGCTACAGCACCTAGTCTTCTTTAGATCTTATTTTTTTTTTTTTTTTGAGACCGAGTTTCGCTCTTGTTACCTAGGCTGGAGTGCAATGGCGTGATCTTGACTCACCACAACCTCTGCCTCCTGGGTTCAGGCAATTCTCCTGCCTCAGCCTCCTGAGTAGTTGGGATTACCAGCACGCGCCACCATGCCCAGCTAATTTTTTGTATTTTTCTAGTAGAGACGGGATTTCACCATGTTGACCAGGATGGTCTCGATCTCTTGACCTCGTGATCCACCCGCCTCGGCCTCCCAAAGTGCTGGGATTACAGGCGTGAGCCACCGCGCCCGGCCCTTTAGATCTTTATGCATATACACATGTGAAAAACTTTGCACAAATACACATAGTCTGCATGTATTGAACCACATGATACACACCGTTTTGTAATTTGCTTTTTTGGACTTAGGGAAATGTCATACACATCCTTCCAGGTCAGAGGATCTTGCTCCTCCTAAGAACTGAGGAACACCCACTTGGAACAGATATTCTGAGGCTTGGTAAAAATCAGGAAACTGCACACTAGATGGCGGTGTGGAAATAAAAATTTTGGGAAATAAATACCTGCATTAACTAATGCAGGAACAGGAAGCCCCTGGGGCTTTTTCAGCCAAGCCCTGTTATTGACATGCTGATACTTAATAACTGGCGAAAGACATACCTGATGAAGACTGTATTACTTTGGAGGCTCCATATTCCCCCAGCTTGGGCTACAAACATGAGCTCTGAAGACTTTAAGAGTTGTAAGACTGGGATCTGAAAGTGCTGGGATCACAGGCGTGAGCCACCGCGCCCTGCCAGAACCTGCATTAAGATTTGTTTTCTCTTCCATCTGTGAAACTGAAAATTTGCCCTCTATGGAAGGAATAAACTGCTTGCCATCTCTTTCACTCTCTTCCAGATGCCCCTACCAGACACAGCAGATGGATTGATACTTTTTTCTGTCTCCTCAACCTGAAAAGCAACTCTAAATCCTGCATCACTTCCTTTGCAAGAGAGACAGCCTTGCTCCATGGTAGTTACAGGAGAAACATCTCCGTATCTGGTTTAAGGCACTCTCTGGGTGGTGCTTCATTCTGAGATTCCATGTCTCAGGGATCTTTATGTGAATCTCCCTGGAATGCATATTCTCCATAGCAACTGTCTACAGAGAGTGCGTCAACCTGGGGCTTCCCAAGCTCAGCCTTCCTTGGGTCAGATTTAGTCACCGTGTATTTTAGACACTTTTCATCCCTACTCCCGACACACACAGGTCACACACACCCTTTGGTATTTGTACAGTATATTCTATTGGGGGACAGTGCAAACTGCACGTCTAGAATTGTAGTTTAGCCACTGACACTGCTATCTTAGTTAGACCCCTTAGCCTGCCTATTTCTCCACCTGTGTTTCATTAAATATGAGTGATAATAATACCTGGCCCCATTCTGGGGTATCAAATACATAGATTATACCTGAGCTTAGAGCCCTCCCAGTCCCACCCATAAAATATGAGAAAAATGTTTCGAAAGAATTTGACCCTTTCCTCCTCTCTTCTCCTCCTCTCTCCTCCTCCTTCTCTGACAGTCTTACTCTGTAGCTCAGGCTGCAGTACAGTGGTATGATCTCAGCTCACTGCAACCTCCACCTCCCCAGTTCAAGAGATTCCCTGCCTCAGCCTCTCAAGTAGCTGGAATTACAGGTACCCGCCACCATGCCCAGCTAATTTTTGTATTTTTAGAAGAGATGGGGTTTCACCATGTTGGCTAGGCAGGTCCCAAACTCCACCCACCTCAGCCACCTAAAGTGCTGGGATCACAGCCTGGGATCACAGGCGTGAGCCACCGCGCCCTGCCAGAATTTGATCATTCCTGTTATTAAAAACAGCCATCATGGGGAGCATCAGAACTTGAGTTTGTTTTTACCTTGTGCTATATTGACTTCTCAAACTCCATAGCGGAGGTCCTAGAAGCATAGTACCATGACAATATGATTGAGGACTTGAAGGTATTTTCAGAGTCAGAGCTAAGTCATGTCACACTGACAGTAACTCCATGGGTCTGTTATAGCACTGAGTCATGGACCCACATTTCATCTTACGGGAAGCAGCACAAAGGGACAAGAAGCAGCTTTGTTCCCACAGACTCTATGAAAAGCCACAAGTGACACTTGCTCTGGGAGCTGGCTGTTCTGGCTTTATTTAGCTGGAGAAAATGCTTAAACCAAGAGCCTAAACAGGGAGAGCGAGAAGTGATGGTTTAGGAGAGGCCATTGGTGAACGTGTAAAGACAATCTAGCTCCCTTCACGGTCACAGGAATCAACAAGACAGTTAACTAGTGACCCAAATGAAACATTGCCAATTGATAAACTTCAACGTGATTCAGTTGAATCAATCTAAGTAATTTTTTTTTTTGAGATGGGTTTTGCTCTTGTTGCTTAGGCTGGAGTGCAGTGGCATGATCTCGGCTCACCACAACCTCCGCATACTGGGTTCAATTGATCCTCCTGCCTCAGCCTCCCAAGTAGCTGGAATTATAAGCATGCGCCACCACACTAGGATAATTTTGTATTTTTAATAGAGATAAGGTTTCTTCATGTTGGTCAGGCTGGTCTTGAACTCCTGACCTCAGGTGATCTGCCCACCTTGGCCTCCCAAAGTGCTGGGATTACAGGTGTGAGCCATCATGCCCAGCCTCTTTTTTTTTTTTTTTTGAGATGAGGTTTTGCTTTTATCACCCAGGCTGGAGTGCAATGATGTGATCTCAGCTCACTGCAACCTCTGACTGCCAATTTCAAGCGATTCTCCCGTCTCAGCCTCCTGAGTAGCTGGGATTACAGGCATGCACCACACTGCCCGGCTAATTTTATATTTTTAGTAGAGATGGGGTTTCAGCATGTTGGTCAGGCTGGTCTCAAACTCCTGACCTCAGATGAGCTGCTCGCCTTGACCTCCCAAAGTGCTGGGATTACAGGCATGAGCCACTGTGCCCAGCCCAAAGAAGGACTTTTGAGTACTTACTCTGGCTAAGGGATGTGAAAGATAAATAGGTGGATGAGACTTCAGGAGGTGTAATCTAGAATATATATAGTATCTCTCTCTCTCTCTCACACACACACACACACACACACACACACAACTCTCCTCCCTGTAGGATGATAAACCAGCAGATGGTTGGTTGGTGACTTCTTATGCATTCTGCAGTTCTGTGTCTTTTTTTTTTTTTTTTGAGACGGAGTTTCGCTCTTGTTACCCAGGCTGGAGTGCAATGGCGCGACCTCGGCTCACCGCAACCTCCGCTTCCTGGGTACAGGCGATTCTCCTGCCTCAGCCTCCTGAGTAGCTGGGATTACAGGCACACGCCACTGTGCCCAGCTAATTTTTGTATTTTTAGTAGAGACGGGGTTTCACCATGTTGAAATTTTGAATTTCTGTAAGTGTGTCCAATGTTACCTGAAGCTTTGATTGCTTTTTCTTTATGCGATTTCCTCAAATATTTCTCCCTTTGCTTCTTGTGTCATGTTTTTAGATTTCCTTGCATTGGAGTTCACCTTTGTCTGCTGCCTCCCTGACTAGCTTAATAACTAACCTCCTGAATTCTTTTTCAGGTAAATCAGGGATTTCTTCTTAGTTTGGATCCACTGCTGGTGATCTAGTGTGATTTTCTGGGGGGAGGGGGAGGTGTTAGAGAGCCTTGTTTTGTCATATTATCAGAGTTGGTCTTCTGGTTCCTTCTCAGTTGGGTAGGCTGTCTGAGGGAAAGTCTTGGGCTGAAGGCTGTTGTTCAGATCCTTTGGTCCCACGGGGTGTCCCCTTAATGTATAGTCTCCTTTTCATATGGATGTGGCTTCCTGTGAGCTGAGCTGCAGTGATTGTTGTTATCTGTCTTCTGGGTCTAGCCACCAGCAAGTCTACCAGGCACCAGGCTGGTACGGAGGGATGCCTGCACAGAGTCCTGTGATGTGAACCATCTGTGGGTCTCTCAGCCGTGCATACCAGCCCCTGTTCCGGTGGAGGTGGCAGGCTGGTGAAATGGACTCTGTGAGGGTTCTTAGCCTTGGTGGGTTAATGGTCTATTTTTGTGCTGGTTGGCCTCCTGCCAATCACTTGGAGGATGTTGGCACGGTCCAGAGAGCATCAGCTGTGGTAGTATGGAGAGGACCTGTGGTGGGCAGGGCCCTAGAACTCCCCAGAGTATTTTCCCTTTGTCTTTAGCTACCAGGGTTGGTCAGGAAGGTCTGTCAGGTGGAGGCAGGGCTAGGTGTGTCTGAGCTTAGACTCCTTGCGTGGGTCTTGCTGCAGCTGCTGTGAGGCATGGAGGTGAGGCTCCCAGGTCACTGGAGTTGTTACTTAGGAGGATTATGGCTGCCTCTGCTGAGTCATGTAGGTTGTCAGGGAAGTGGGGGAAAGCTGGCAGTCACCGGCCTCACCCTGCTCCCACATAATCCAAAGGGTCGGTCTCACTCCCACTGTGCCCCTCTCAACAGCCCTGAGTCTGTTTCCAGGCAGTGGGTGAGCAGGACTTGAGAACTTGCCCCAGGTCACCCACCTCCCAGTAGCAAAAGTAAAGGGCTTTGGTTCTTCCTCCACCTGTGGAGTCTGCACACCAGATCTGCACCCTCCCCTGAGTTCTGGCCAGGAGGCTTCTCACAGGTTCAGATTGTTACAAAACTCACCCAGGGACTTCCTGCTCGCTGTGGTGTTTTCCCCCTGCACCTCTGTCCACCCTCCTGAAGGATCCTTGTGGTGCCAGGCAGGAATGCGCTGCTTGGAGACCCAGCGAGCTCCCAGGACCTTTCTTGCTGCTTCCTCTACCCCTGTATTTCGCTCGGCTCTCTAAATCGACTCAGCTCCAGGTATGGTTGGAAAATTCTCTCAGAAGCTAGACCTTCAGTTTCCCCAGTGGGTGTGTGTTCAGGAGTGGGGGATCTCCCTTTCCCACTTCCACAATTTGGGCACAGTGTTTGGGGTGTCTCCCTGGTCCTACAGGAGCAGTCTGCTTCCTTCAGAGGGTCTGTGGGTCTTCTTGGGATTCCTGGTTTGGATTCTCCCCTGGTCCAACCACCTTCCACCAGGCCTCCCCTCCAGCCCTGGGAACTACAATTCAACATGTGATATAGGTGAGGACACAGATCCAAACCATCCCATACATGCTTCTTATCTTACCCTTGGGACCCAGCCTGCTGCCATGTGAACAAGTCTGGACTACCCTGCTGGCTTATGAGAGACACGTGGCCCAGTTACCTCTTCAGCTCTAGAGCAGTAGACAACTCCCAGAACTCTTCAGCTGAGTGCAGCCCAAATTGCCAACCCACAAAAACATAAACTAAATCAATTGTGTTGTTTTAAGCCACTAAGCTCTGGGGTAGTTTGTTAAGCAGCAGAAGCTGATTGATATTTGACTACACACTATGCTGCCTCTAAACTATACTTACTTTGTACAAGAACAAATCTCATAGATGATTTTGCATGTTGCGTTATTTAATTTTCACGATTACTACATGAGATGGGATCTAAAAAAATAGAGATTGTAGGACTTTAATTAACTTGTCCAAGATCAATTGCTAATGAGTAGAAGAAGCAGAGTTAAAATGTATCAAATAGGTTGGGCACGATAGCTCATGCCTGTAATCCCAGCACTCTGGGGGGCTGAGGCGGGCCGATTGCTTGAGGCCAGGAGTTTGAGACCAGCCTGGCCAACATGGTGAAACCCCATCTCTACTGAATACACAAAAATTAGCCAGGTGTGGTGGCGCATGTCTGTAGACCCAGCTACTCAGGAGGCTGAGGCACAAGAATCGCTTGAACCCAGGAGGCGGAGGTTGCAGTGAGCTCAGATCATGCCACTGGACTCCAGCCTAGGTGACAGAGCGAGACTGTCTCAAAAAAAAAGTCTAAAATTGATAAAATTTCCTAAAAATCGTAGGTCAAATGAGAATTCAATCATTGCTGCTAAGGAACAGAGGCTAACAGAATCCAATTCTGATTCCAGATGTGATGGTGAATAAGCAGAGCTGCTGGCTCTCTCTTCTGGATGAACCGTGGAGATGCCACAGAAATGAGAGAAAACTTCTGCGATTTGAAGTACTAACACTACATTCATGAGAAGTCTTTGAGGAGATTCAAAGGGATTATGACCTGGTATGCAAAGGAAAACTCAGTCTGGGTAGAAGGCCAGGCTCCAGCGGAGGGATGGAGGGGCAAGTGGACTTTCAGATACATTGCTTTTAGATATTGCCATGGGTAGATCATTGATGTCTCTGTTGTAATGCAGAAAGGAAGCCTCAAGTCAGTGGGACAAAAGCAGGGTGGCTGGCTCAAGTAAGGGACAGTTAACAACGGAGCAGTCAGATAACCCAGTCTTTGTGAGTTCCCTACTCTCTCCCATCTCCCCACCCTTCCAGGCTGGAGAGTTTAAATGCAGGGGAAGGGATCTTTCAGTGGATATCTTTGAGGGCAAAGGTTTATGTAGCTTCTGCAATAATCTGGTATGAGGGTCAGAGTTACCTGGTGAAGTTGTAAAATACGAAAGACACTCATCTTCCCCAACTCCCCAGAAATGGCACAAGCAAGACTCTGGGCCTTAGCGCCCCGCTCTGGGTACGCATCGCCCGGAGAGTATGAACCCAGAGGCAACAAAATATTGAAATAGTGGAGGAGAGTCCAATCTGTTTGGTGAAAAAGCCACCACCCAAACGACCTATACTGGAGGAATCAGAATTTGTGTAAGACATGAACCATGGTTTAAAAATAAGCTTAATAAATATCCTCAAAGAAATAGGAGATAATATTGGTTCATATTAAGTAAGGACAAAAGAAAAAACTAACGAAGACAATCCAAGTAGATATCTCAGGTATAAAAAGTATAATAGTTGAAATACGGATTCAACAGATAGGGCACTTAGCAGAGTGAATACAGACAATAATTACTGAGTAAGAATTTCAGGTCCAGAAACTCTCAGATGCCTAAAGAAATAAGGCTCTCGCTCTAGCTTGCAACAAATACTGGAGTTTGGAGGGAAAATTTTGATAAATTCTTTCTCTCATTTGTATTTCTTTTTTTTTTTTTTTGAGACCGTCTTGGTCTGTTGCCCAGGCTGGAGTGCAGTGACATGATCTAAGCTCACTGCAACCTCCGTCTCCCGGGTTCAAGCAATCCTCCCACCTCAGCCTCCTGAATAGCTAGGATTACAGGTGTGCGCCACCACGCCAGGCTAATTTATTTTTGTATTTTTAGTACAGACAGGGTTTCACCATGTTGACCAGGCTGGTCTCAAACTCCTGACCTCTAGTGATCCACCTTCCTTAGCCTCCCAAACTGCTGGGATTACAGGTGTGAGCCAACGTGTCCCGCCTCATTTGTATTTATTTTCTTTCTTAGATATAACGGAAGTGTCTTATATGCACAGTTCTGCACCTTGCTTTTTCATTAAACAAAAATGTCCAGAGATCATTCCATAGTAAAATGAAAGATGTTCCTCATTTTATATTTTGTGTGTGTTTTTTTCTTCTTCCTCATTTCCTTTTATAGTTGTACGTTACTTCATTGTGTGAATGTATTATAGTTCGCCCAAACATCCCTCAGTGATAGATATTTGAATTGTTTTATTTATTGATTGATTTTTGAGACTGAGTCTCACTCTGACAGCCAGGCTGGGGTGCAATGGCACCATCTTGGCTCACTACAATGTCCATCCCCCGGGTTCAAGTGATTTTCCTGCCTCAGCCCCCCAAGTAGCTAGGACTACAGGTGCACGCCACCACGTCAGGCTATTTTTTGTATTTTTAGTAGAGTTTGGGTTTCATTATGTTGGCCAGGCTGGTCTCGAACTCCTGACCTTGTAATCCGTTAGCCTTGGCCTCCCAAAATGCTGGGATTATAGGCATGAGCCACTGCGCCAGGCTGATATTTGAATTCTTTTTCATCTTTTACTGCAGTGGATATTCTTGTTTTTTGTTTGTTTGTTTTTTTGAGACAGGGTCTGGCTCTGTCAACCACGCTGGAGGGCAGTGGTGTGTTATCGGCCCAGTGTGACCTCTGCCTCTGGGGCTCAAGCCATCCTCCGACCTCAGCCTCCCTAGTAGCTGGGACTAGAGGGGCATACCATCATGCTTGGCTAATTTTTGTATTTTCTGTAGAGATGGGGTTTTGCCATGTTGCCCAGGCTGGTCTTGAATTCCTAAGCTCAAGCTATTTGCCTACCTTGGCCTCCCAGAGTGCTGAGATTATAGGCGTGAGCCACTGTGCCCAACCCACTACTACTTTTTAACATAGTAAAGGAGGTCCTGGCCAGTGTTAAACAAGAAGAGCGTCTAAGAGATATTAGGACTGAAATGGAAAAAATAAAATAATTTCCGGGCGCGGTGGCTCACACCTGTAATCCCAGCACTTTGGGAGGCCGAGGCAGGTGGATCACGAAGTCAAGAGGTCGAGACCATCCTGGTCAGCATGGTGAAACCCCATCTCTACTAAAAATACACAAAATTAGCTGGGCACGGTGGCGCGTGCCTGTAATCCCAGCTACTGGGGAGGCTGAGGCAGGAGAATTGCCTGAACCCAGGAGGCGGAGGTTGCGGTGAGCCGAGATCGCGCCATTGCACTCCAGCCTGGGTAACAAGAGCGAAACTCCGTCTCAAAAAAAAAAAAAGAAAATCCGTTCAACATCTAAATACATTATTTTTTATTTTTAAGTATTTACAATTTTTATAGCGATGAGGTCTTGCTTTGTTGTCCAGGTTGGTATCATACTCCTATGTTCAAACAATCCTCCTGCCTGCGTCTCCCAATGTGCTGGGATTTCAGACATGAGCCACTGTGCCTGGCCCAAATATATAACAAATAAAAATACTTGGCAAATTTGCTGGAGACAAGGTCAACTTATAAAAGTCAACACTGTTTCTCTCTTGGCTACTAATAGCAAACTTGAAAATAATAGAAAATAAGATTCTGTTGACAATAGCAGTAATAACTGCTTAAGAGAATGGGTAATTAAAACACAGCACACCGGGCGTGTTGGTTCATGCCTGTAATTCCAGCACTTTGGGAGGCCGAGGTGGGTGTATCGCCTGAGGTCAGGACTTCAAGATCAGCCTGGCTAACATGGTGAAACCCTGTCTCTATGAAAATACAAAAATTAGCCCGGCATAATGGTGGGTGCCTGTAATCCCAGCTACTTGGGAGGCTGAGGTGGGAGGATTGCTTGGATCCAAGAGGCGGAGGTTGCAGTGAACCGAGACTGCGCCACTGCGCTCCAGCCTGGGTGACAGAGCGAGACTCCATCTCAAAAAACCAAACCAAACAAAAACAGTGGATAAAGACTGAAATAGTTAGAAGCTTTGAAGCAGATATTCATGCAGGAATTCATATGTCTTAAACATGGCAATAAAGTGACAAAACTAAGAAGCATATTGAAATTATATTAGAAGTACATACACAGTCAACATCACGATTTTCGTGAGGCTATCTGCTTATTTCAGGACATTGCATAATATGCATCAGAGTTAGTGATGTAGGAGTACGGGATAGAGGGAAAAATTAGGGAGATAAAGCAAGAGAGATGTTTTGCATGGACTGATATGATAATGTGTTAGGAATTAGGATCATACTTAATTTAATTATTCAGCTAAGGTAGAACACCACAAAACAAAACCCCATAAACAGAAATCCCTGCAAATCCACAGGGACTAGGCTCATCTTACACTGGGCAAGCGAAGGCTACATAAATGAATCATTAGAAATTTCATGGCATGCTAAGAAGCTGAATGATAGATTTTCTAAGCATGTAAGCACCCTGTTGAAATAAAGTCAGCACTCTGTTAAATCAAAGCCTTATGCTTTAAGTGAAATGGCAGATGTGGTACCTATGACATTTTGCTCCCTCCTGGGACCTGATCATAAGAAACTCACTGGATTTTCTCACATGGGACCTGGTTAGCAAAACGTAGTTTTCCATTACTGTGTAGTGTCTGTCACTTCACAGGCTTTCAAAGGGGAAGCAACTGTCAATGACCTTGAGTCACAGAGATTCATGGTTAGAATATTTTTGCCTGCTGGAATATTCAGTACAAGTCACCATCTCCTGTTGATGGAATTCATACCAGAGCCCCTCTGGGTGATGTGTATAGTCCTAAAGAGGGTCGAGTTTCAAGTGGCTTAATCTATTTGACTCAAATACTGAGCCCCAGGCACTGTGGTCAAAACAAAGGTATCCAAGGGGACTGTGTTCCTTTGACTCATTAGATATTATTTTTAGAAGGAGAATATTAAATGGTCATCCTGTCCAGTTCTCCATCTGATGCTTGGCACCGCTTAGCAAGATTCCATTAATTAGTCATTTGATTACGATTGAACATCTTTGTCTGAAAAGCTCATCATGCCAGCAACAGGGATTGTATGATCCTTTTTACATGTTAATGTGTTCATTAATTTCACAAATATTTGTTGAACTCCAACTATGTGTCAAGCACTGGGCATGCAAGGTTGAACAAGACAAATACATTTTCTGTTTTGTGAGTCTAACTTTCTGGTGAGAGATGAATACATCGACAGATATAGAAGAACATGCTACTGAATAATATTCAATGAAAATTAAAGAGGGTGATGTCCTAGAGAATGCTGGGACAGGAAATGGGATGGCTCCTTTAGGTGGGGATGGATAGAAAGCACTCTTCGAAGAGACCGCATTTCAACTGAGACCTGAATAGCAAGGAGGAGGCAGCCATGGGAAGCATTCAACACTGAAGCAATGGCTGATACAGACTCAGTGGCCAGGATAAGAAATGTGGCGAGTAGTCCACAGACTACTATGCAGCCATAAAAAGGAACGAGATCATGTCCTTTGCAGGGACATGGATGGAACTGGAGGCCATCATCCTTAGCAAGCTAACGCAGGTACAGAAAATCCAATACTGCATGTTCTCACTTATAAGCAGGAGCTAAATGATGAGAACACATAGACGCTTAGAGGGGAACGACACACAGTGGGGCCTACCAGAGGGCAGATGCTGGGAGGAAGGAGAGGGTCAGGAAAAATAACTAACGGGTACTAGGCTTAGTACTTGGCTTAGGAAGTAATCCGTATGACAAAGCCCCATGACGCACATTTACCCACGTAACAAACCTGCACGTCCTGCTCATCTACTGCTGAACTTAAAAATAAAAGTAATGACATTTTGTACTGATTAAGATGTTCACTTTTAAATGAAATAATACATATTATTGATTTTTGAAAGTACATTTTTTACCAGCTATGTATTTTGGCAGAATATTTAAATTATATTTGCTAGTTACCTTTGAAACTGTATATATCATGACCTCACAAAATTAAACCTTAATAACGACGGTTGATAAAATATTGCAGCATTTTAGGCAAACTTCAATAATAGTTATTGAATATATTAATTTCAGTATGAAAATTTAAAAATTAAAAAAAATATAAAGTGTAAAAAAAAGAAAAGACAGACAGACATTTGGAGTGTGCTGGGGGAAGAGAAAGACCTTGGCTTGAGGAACACATAGCTGCTTATCATTTGTTTTTTCTGTTTTGTGAAGCACCTGTTAAAATTATTTACCTTTGAAAAAAATGGAATGTTCTTGCTTTTTCTTGCATGTTTTCAGGTGTCCCTGGTATACCCTAAGATTAATTCCTTTTGGTTTTATATGTCACGAACATATTCTAATTTGTCACTGACCATTTGCTGGTGTGGCATGATTTGTTGAACAGAAATTCCCGATTTTGATGTAGTCAAATCTCATCAACTTTTCTCCTTATGGATTTGCCTTCTGGGTCTTGTTTAAAAAATCCTTCACTGAGTTTGTAACATATTTTCGATATTTTCTTACTTATTTATTCTTGCTTTAGGGATTTACCTTTTACATGTAGTTGTTGAATCCATCTGGAATTTACCTCCAGTTATGATGTAAAGTGTGGATCCATGTTTTTTCTCCTGTCAGAAGCCACATTCCACTGGAAATGGTGGTTCATTCCTATAATCCCAGCACTTTGGGCGGCTGAGGTGGGCGGATCATTTGAGGTAAGAAGTTTGAGATGAGCCCGACCAACATGGTGAAACCCCGTCTCTACTAAAAATACAAAAATTAGCCAGGCGTGGTGGCAGTCACCTGTAATTCCAGCTACTTGGGAGGCTGAGGCAGGAGAATCGCTTGAACCCGACAGGCAGAGGTTGCAGTGAGCCGAGATCATGCCACTGCACTCCAACCTGGGTGACAGAGCAAGATTCCATCTCAAAAAAAAAAAAAAAGCCACATTTTGCAACATCATCTTTCCCTCTAGTTAGATGATGCCATTTCTATTATAAACCGACTCAGATCTGAGCATTAGGGACATTCACCACTATTGACGTGTTTGTTTGTTTTAGAAATCATGAGTTCATACTGAGACCTCCTGTGCCAATTCAACAACACCACAGAGATCTTCCTTCTTCTCTCCATTCCACAATTGTACTTCCTCTCTTCCACAGTGAGAACCTGGCTTTCTCAAACAAACATATTTACTCACTTAATCCTACATAAATATAAAATAGATTCAGAATTGTTACATCCATATCACTATGAAAAACAAACCTATTAAAAAAGAACCCAGCAAACAACTTAAAACAGAACTACCATTCAATCCAGCAATCCCATTACTGGGTATATACCTAAAGGAATCCAAGTTGTCCTACCGTAAAGACACAAGCACGCGTGTGTTCACTGCAGCACTGTTCCCAACGCAAAGACATGGAATCACCTAGATGCCCATCAGCAGTAGACCAGATAAAGAAAATGTGGTACATAGGCACTATGGAATACTATTGATACAGGAGCGGGGCAGGAAGTGCTGGGCAGAGGAGGGTGTGGTCCCTGGCTAGGGCTTCACCCCCAAACCTGTACTCAGGGCCTTAGCTGAGGACAGACATTTGTTTTCCCGTCCAAAGCTTGCATTTCCCAAGACCACCCTGGCCTGCCATGCCCCTATCCTGTGCCTATAAAATCCCTGAGACCCTAGTGGGCAGAGACACAAGTGGCTGGATTCGAGAGGATTCAAGGGGAGCATACCAGCAGAAGAGCACACCGACAGACACAGGCAGGTTGGCAGGCCATCGACCTGCAGACTGACGTGGAGCTTGGCCCGGGCGGAGGAGGAGGAGGGCCTGGGCTGTTGAACCGCCAAACCCCAGGGGGAAAACCATCTTCCTTCCTGCTCCCCCATCTGCTGAGAGCTACTTCCACTCAACAAAACCTTGCCCTGATTCTCCACACCCACGTGCAATCAGATTCTTCCAGTACACCAAGGCAAGAACTCCGGGACACAGAAAGCCCTCTGTCCTTGTGATAAGGTGGGGTCTTCTTGAGCTAACATAAGCCACCTATGGATGGGTAACTAGCACCCTATAACACACGCCCACTGGGGCTTCGGCTGTAAACATTCACCCCTACATACTGTCATGGGGTCAGAGTCCCACAGCCTGCCCGTCTGCATGCTTCCCTAGAGGTTTGAGCAGCGGGGCAGTGAAGAAGCGAGCCACTCCCCCATTGCATGCCCTGGGAGGGGGACAAGGGAACTTTTCCCGTTTCACTATGAAGCCGTGAAAAAAATGAGATCATGTTCTTTGCAGCAACATAGGTGAAGCTAGAAGCCATCATCCTAAGCGTGCTAATGCGGAAACAGAGACCAAATGCTGCAAGTTCTCACTTTTAAGTGGGAGCAAAACATTTTGTACACATGGACACATAATCATATAGTTATTTAATCCATCTGGAATTTACCTTCATGGGAAGTGTGGATCCATGTTAATTTTCCTTTTCATGTCAGAAGCCATGTTCCACCGGGCATGGTGGCTCATGCCTGTAATCCCAGCACTTTGGGAGGCTGAGGTGGTTGGATCATTTGAGATCAGGAGTTCAAGGCCAGCCTGGCCAACATGGTGAAACCCTGTCTCTACTAAAAAAGGGACACACACAAAAGGAACAATAGACACTGGGGCCTACTTGAGAGTGCGGGCGGGGGGAGGAGGGTGAGGATGGAAAACCTACCCATTGGGTGCTATGCTTATTATCTGGGTGATGAAACAATCTGTACAGCAAACCCCATGACAGGCAATTTAACTGTAACAAACCGGCACATGTACCCCAAACCTAAAATAAAAGTTTTCAAAAAAGGTATATAAAATTCTGGGGAGGCAGTAGCTACACACAAATAAACAAAAAAGAGATCAGGATTTGTCTGCTCTCCCTCCACTCCCCACCTTTCCTATGAGGGTTGTCGTCTGAATCCAAACGTTCCTCGTCAGCCTCCCTGCCCTTCACTGTGGTCACGCTACTAATGTGAAATACACTTGAGGTTTCCGTCTGTACTGAGTTTTAAGTCATTACTCCTCCTTTTTAAATTTGAAAAAAAATTTTTTTTTTTTAAGACAGAGTCTTGCTGTCGCCCAGGCTGGAGTGTAGTGGCGTGATATTGGCTCACGCTGTAGCTTCCACCTCCTGGGTTCAAGCAGTTTTTCTGAGTAGCTGGGACTGTAGGCACACACCACCATGTCTGGCTAATTTTTGTATTTTTAGTAGAGACGGAGTTTTGCCATGTTGGCCAGGTCGGTCTCGAACTCCTGGCTTCAACTGATCCTCCTGCCTCAGGTTCCCAAAGTGCTAGGATTACAGGTGTGAGCCACTGCGCATGGCCACTTCTTAATTCCGTTTTATCATTTGAATGTGTGGAATATAGTCACGCGCTTTCAAAAGCAAAAGCTACCCTCAGAGAAGCATCTCTCTGCCTCCTATCCATCCTCCTAATTTCTCTCCTTGTATCTGGTAATCTCATTGTTTTCTGGTTACCATTCCTGTTTCTTTTTGCAAGAAATGAAACACATACATGCGCATTTCTTGTACTTTTGTTTTACAGAAAAGCAGCACTGTTTAGCATTTTACTTTTTTCACTTCACAATGTATCATGGAATCACTCTTCCATGTTGGTATCTATTTAATGCTTTAATTATTGTGTTTTGTATTTACTATGTTTCTCTACCATTTTAAAAACATTTCTTTGGTATTTAGGAAAGTTGGTTCTATTAGTTTTAATGGGTATCTTTGTTTAAAAGCTTTTCTAGTGTCTCTGGTTCACCATTTAAAAACTAACTGTATGCTTTCACTTTAAGATGGGATCCTTTTCCAGAATCTTTTTCTATTTTCTCCTTTTTCTCTTCTCCTCCCATCATCTTTTTGCATCATTTCTGTCTTGTTCACATACTATTCTTCTGCCTATTTCCCAACCTTTGATTCTTCGTTTTACAACTAAATCTATTAAATGTTCATTATTAGTCTTTTTGCTGAAGTTTCTTCAGTCTCTTTTGGTTAAATGAGATTCCGGGTAGATTCCTTAGGAAGGGCCTGTGCGCACTAGAAAGACTGCCTGACTGTGAATAAAATCACGGGTTCCAGCAGGTGTACTAGCATGCACCTGTAGTTCCAGCTACTGTGGAGGCTGAGGCGGCTTAGGATGACTTGAGCCCCAGAGTTTGAGACCATACTGGGCAACATAGTGAGACTCTCATCTCTAAAGAAACAAAAACAAAAATAATTGAATCTGCCACAAGTCTTTCATTTAACCTGTTAACTGGCTCCTTCAGCTTCCCACAATTCAAGGATTTTGCTAGGACCATCCTGAATGCAAGATAATCTATCACATCATCAGACCTGTGACAGATGACAAGTTCTGCTACTAAGTTCAATATATGGCCACCAAACTTCTAAGCCTAATGTTCTATGCAATAATCAATGACAGCCAAGTTTTGTGGAAAGTTTTCACTTGGGGTAGGGGGAGGAAAACAGAACCAGGGTGTCCGGATCCCATCACAGGACAAAGTTTTGTGTGGAAGCTAAATTTAGATAGGGTTCCCAGAATATAAATAGCTAGGACACTAATTGGGGAATGCCTCTGGGGTGAGGCTACGTGAAAAGCAGCAGCTTTCATGGTTTAAAAAAAGGTTCCAAGGCTTCTTTCCCTTATAACAGCTGACGGTACATTCCTAGCTCCTTCCAGAACTGACTTGAACAAAAGGTCACTCATCTGTAATCTCTTCAAAGCCTTTGAGATTTCATAGGAGCCTAGAGTATCAGGGCTGGAAGGATCTTAGAAGAGATCTAATATGCTTTTTAAATTAACAGATGAGGAAACTGGTGGAATTAAGTTTGGGGTGAACGGATATTTGAATTTTCCATGTGAAAAGTCAGGCTTATTAAAAAATGTTTTGAAAAGTAATTTTGGACTGGGCACGGTGGCTCATACATACAATCCTAGCACTCTGGGAGGCTGGGGCAGGATCACTTGAAGCCAGGAGACCCCATATCTAAACAAACAAAAACAAATAAGTAAATAGTTTGGGCAGCCATCAAAAACGATGAGTTCATGTCCTTTGTAGGGACATGGATGAACCTGGAGACCATCATTCTCAGCAAACTGACACGAGAACAGAAAACGAAATACCGCATGTTCTCACTCATAGGCGGGTGAGGAACAATGAGAACACATGGACACAGGGAGGGGAGCATCACACACTGGGGCCTGTTGTGGGGAACAGGGGAGGGACAGCTAGGGGTGGGGTGTTAGAGAGAGATAGCATGGGGAGAAATGCCAGATACAGGTGAAGGGGAGGAAGGCAGCAAATCGCACTGCCACGTGTGTACCTATGCAACTATCTTGCATGTTCTTCACATGTACCCCAAAACCTAAAATGCAATAAAAAAAAATAGTTTTGGCATAAGCATAAGTGTGAGCTACCACACCCGGCCTGAAAATATTTTTAAGAAAAAACCCTTAACGAATTTGAAGTCCCTATATTTCCCTTTCTGTTTTTTTTTTTCCCCCTCTGTCGCCCAGGCTGGAGTGCAGTGGTGTAATCTTGGCTCACTACAACCTCTGCCTCCCAGGTTCAAGCGATTCTCGTGCTTCAGCCTCCTGAGTAGCTAGGATTATAGGCAGCTGCCACCAAGCCTGGCTAATTTTTGTATTTTCAGTAGAGACGGGTTTCACCGTGTTGGCCAGGCTGCTTATATTTCCCTTTCTTACCTTATTCCTCTCCTTCGTAGAGTGAAGCATTACAATGGATTTACTGCCTCGACACTTCTGCTCCATATATATGTAGTAATAAATATTTTTAATTTATAGAAATGGTAGCATAGTCTATAACATCTTGAAATTTGCTATTTGTTGTGCTAGCAAATAATACTTCAGGGAACTTCCTTGCGCATACTTCCGTACATGCACGAGACGGTTTCTTTAATATAAATTAATCATATGTTAGTTACATATATTGCTGTCAGTGTGTATGTATCTAGAAGTAAAATTCACTGCTGAGTATAGAGCATTCCCAGTATTATTGGATCTTGTCTGGTTCCTTCCCTGGACAGCATTGTCCCATCTTCATCAACACTTCTTCTTAGATTTAAACTTTTATAAAACTAATAAGGTGAACGTTCGTCTTCTCCATCTTGATTAATGGGGAACAGTTTTTTTTTTAGAGTTGCCCGTTTATCTCCTTCGCCCATTTTTCTATTGGGTTATCAGTCTCTTTCTCACTGCCTTTAGGAATTCTTTGAGCTGTGGATATTATTCCTTTGATGGTTTTCATAAACAGTTAATATTTCCCAGTCTATGGCTTTTTTCGAACTTCTTTAAATTTAAAATTTTTTATTGTGGGTACCTAGGAGGTATATACATTTATGGGTTGCACGAGGCATTTTGAAACAGGCATGCAATGTGTAACACTCACATCAGGGTAAATGCGGGTAGCCGTCACTTAACCGTTTAGCCTTTGTGTTTCAAACATTCCAACTATACCCTTTTAGTTATTTAAAAATTTATAATTAATTTGTTTTGCTATAGTCGCCCTGTTGTGCAAGCAAATGCTAGCTTTTCTTTTTTTTTTTTTTTTTTTTTTTT
>CM052657.1:5121390-5144146 GCA_028533165.1 Leontopithecus rosalia | reverse complement strand
TTGGATATATACCCAGTAATGGGATTGCTGGGTCAAATGGAATTTCTATTTCTAGGTCCTTGAGGAATCGCCACACTGTCTTCCACAATGGTTGAACTAATTTACACTCCCACCAGCAGTGTAAAAGTGTTCCTATTTCTCCGCATCCTCTCCAGCATCTGTTGTCTCCAGATTTTTTAATGATCGCCATTCTAACTGGTGTGAGATGGTATCTCAATGTGGTTTTGATTTGCATCTCTCTAATGGCCAGTGATGATGAGCATTTTTTCATGTTTGTTGGCCTCATGTATGTCTTCTTTTGAAAGCAGAATGACTTGTTAGAAAGTAAAAAAATAACAGATGCTGGCAAGGCTGTAGAGAAAAAAAGACACTTATACACTGCCGGTGGGAGTATAAATTAGTCCAGCCAGTGTGGAGAGGAGTTTGGAGATTTCTGAAAGAATCAAGAGTTGAACTATCATTTGACCTAGAAGTCTCATTACTGGGTACATACGCAAAGGAAAAATAAATCTTTCTATCAAAAGGACACATGCACCCATGTGTTCATCACAGCATTATTCACAATAGTAAAGACATGGAACCAACTCAGGTGTCCATCCATCGTGGACTGGACCAAGAAAATATGGTACATGTACACCACAGAATACTATGCAGCCATGTAAAAGAATGAGACCATGTACTTTGCAGCAACATGGGTGCAGGCAGAGCCCATTATCCTAATGCAGTTAGTTCTGCAAACTAATGCAGAAACAAAGTCAAATACCACGTGTCCTCACTTATAAGTGAGAGCTAAACATTGAGTACATCTGGACATAAAGACGGAACAGACACTGGGGTTTATTAGAGGGATGAGAGAGGGAGGCAAGGACCGAAGAACTACCTATTGTGTACTAGGTGCACCACCCTGGTGATGGATTCAGTTATACACCAAACCTCAGCATCACACAGTGTGCCCATGTAACAAACCTGCTCGTGTCTTCCCTGATTCTAAGAGTTGGAAAACAAAGTCTATACATATCTTTATTTACATTTTAAAAAGGTTTTGTTGGTTGTAGTTTGTGAAGTTATATATATATGCAATAGTTTAATGAGACTAATTGCTTTACAACAAACAACAGCATTACTCCTGTCTTTACTCCTGTCTTCCTACCCCACCACCTTCAGCATTTTGCAAATTCATTTCATGTCTACTTACATATGTACTTTTACTCATTCATGTCATGTTTACATTTTTTTTTTTGAGACAGAGTCTTGCTTTGTTGCCTGGGCTGGAGTGCAGTGGTGTGATCTCAGCTCACTGCAACCTCTGTCTCCCAGGTTCAAGCGATTCTCCTGTTTCAGCCTTTTGAGTGGCTGGGATTACAGGTGTGTGGCACCATGCCTGGCTAACTTCTGTGTTTTTAGTAGACATGGGTTTCACCATGTTGGTCAGGCTGGTCTTGAACTCTTGACCTTGTGATTCACCCTCCTTGGCCTCCCAAAGTGCTGGGATTACCAGTGTGAGCCACCACACCTGGCCATTTACACATATTTTAAATGAAGTGTTTGTATTACTTTTTAAATTTTCAGTTTTTGGCATTATATTGACTTTTTTTTTTTTTTGGAAGTAATCTTGCTCTGTTGCCCAGGCTGGAGTACAATGGTGTGATCTCGGTTCACTGCAACCTCTGCTTCCCAGGTTTAAGCGATTCTCCTATTTCAGCCTCCCCAGTAGCTGGGATTGCAGCTGCCTGCCACCACGTCCGGCTAATTTTAGTGGAGATGGGGTTTCACCATGTTGGCCAGGCTGCTCTCAAACTCCTGATCTCAAATGTTCCGCCCCCTTCGACCTCCCAAACTGCTGGGATTATAGGCATAAGCCCTGCACCCAACCCATGGTATATACGTTCTTTAAAAATCCTCCTTTCAGTATGATTCTTCTGCCTTCACCTGTGCTTGTAGTCTTCCAGCCCAGAAACTCTCCAGGAAATAAAACGTGGGTAGGGGAAGGCAGTTACTGGCTGTGTCAAGGTTGAGGTGGGGGAAGAAATCTTGGGACTAAATCTTGGGACTCCACCAATTCTCCTTACTTTAGCCACCCATCTCTTCCTCGCCACTGCCACCAATTTGAACAGTATAGACCAGGGTGGCTGGGCTTCCACTACTACCCGTGTAAGATTCGGCCTTCTTGGCTTTGCTAAGTCAGTTACACGTTTCCTTGCTACTTTCTCCTTTCAGTTCTCCTTGTCCTTACAGCTTTAGACTTTAAGAAAACTCTCTACTGTCATTTTAATATGCATTTGTCCATTCTCAAGCTGCTAAAAGACACACCCAACACTGGGTAAATTATAAAAAAGAGGTTTGATTGACTCACAGTTCCACGCGGCTGGGGAGGCTTTCAAATCACGGCGGAAGGCGAAGGAGGAGCAAACGCTCTTCTTACATGGAGGCAGGAGGAAGAAGAACGAGCGTCCTGAGACGAGGAAAGCTCCTTATAAAACCATCAGACCTCGTGAGAACTCATTATCAGGAGAACAGGATGGGGGAAACCGCCCCCGTGATTCAATTATCTTCACCTGGTCCCTCCCACAACACATGGGGATTATGGGAACTACAATTTAAGATGAGATTTGGTGGAGGACACAGCCAAACCATATCAAGTGATTAAAATTAGAAACATAGGTTCAATCTGCTACTTTTGCTGTATTAATCTAGAAGCCCAGAAAAAGTTCAAATTATGCATAAAGAGATATTAATCCTATTACTGAATCTCAAACATTAATCAAAGCCAGGAAATTAGCAAGAAGATAGCATAAGAGTTCAGATCTTGGCCGTGTGCGGTAGCTCACACCTGTAATCCCAGCACTTTGGGAGGCCGAGGTGGGCAGGTCACAAGGTCAGGAGTTTGAGACCAGCCTGACCGACATGATGAAACTTCGTCTCTACTAAAAATACAAAAATTAGCTGGGCATGGTGGAGGGCACCTGTAATCCCAGCTAACAAGAGGCCGAGGCAAGAGAATTGCTTGAACCTGGGAGGTGGAGATTGCAGTGAGCTGAGATGGGGCCACTGCACTTCAGCCTGGGCAACAAGAGCGAAACTCAAAAAAAAAAAAAGAGAACAGACTTTTCCCCCTTTAGTCTTCTCCATTATTTGGTTGCACTTAATTTTGTGTTTTCTTTTACACTGAAACACAAATGTTGTTTAGAAGTATTAAAGCTAGAAGTGAACCATCCTTCCTCCCCTCCCCTATCAACTTCTTCACAAGAATGACCCTCACTAATTCAGGCCTGGCATGTCACTCTTCATTTGTTCTAAGTCTGTGACATGCTCTCAGACATGAAAACCATAATGTATATAAGAATAGAAGGTAAGTGAACAAATATTAATAATAGTTAACATTGCTATTTTCTGCTTAATTGGTCCTTCTTAACTTTTTCTCCTTCACAATTTAAATATATTCCTTTTATAATTAGAAAGTTAATTATTTAAATAAAATAATGTTTTCTGTGATGAATCATAACAAAAGCACATCATGTCTTATTGTCAAAGAGAAGAGAGCTACACATTGGACTGAAAATACTGTGTGAAGATAGTTGTAGGTGGTAATTATATTTTGCCACCACCAAATTACTTGTGAACATTTATTCTGTTACTTTAAGAAAAATGACAGCAAAGCCATGTTTAAATGTCTGATAACCATGTTTAATATTCATAAAAGGAAGTGCTGGCCTTTATCAGCAAGGTATTCCTTTCTGTAATGAGTTCAGGACATATTTCTTAAAAAAGAATAATTTCTCAAACGTCCTTCAGTAATCAGTAGAATTGAGAATTTATCAGCCTTGGAAGAGGCATGGCGGATCTCCCTTTTTGTCTAATGTTTTTCTCCTTCTTAACTTAGTTTACATTGGTTGGATTACTTTTTAGGAATTATAAAAAGATCAGTAGGATCTAGCATCTATCTATCTTTCTATCTACATTCTCATTAAATGATCCATTTTGAATTTCTCTATCATCAAATTTTGCCAGGAATATGCTAATTCTTTGAGAAGTTCAGGTAGAATTTCATGATGTCATCTTGTTGATGAAACTTTAAGAGACTGAGGGTGTTTCATGACTGACGTAGATTGGACTTAGAAACAGTGACAATCCATTAGCAACAACCCCCCCTAGTATCCAGATGGTACTCTTTAAACGCCATTTCTCATTGAAAGGAATCAGGGGTCCTTTGCAAAATGGATGATTTCTGGAAGGAATCATTTCAAAAGGAGGACATAAAACCATCTTTAAGGGGCCACTGGCCTAAGATGGAACAAATTTGAACAGCAGAAAGAATTAATCATTGGTTATTGATTGAAACATCAGTAATACAAATCCTCTAGTTCATAACGATATTAAGAAATCCTCACTGGTAACTTCCGGAGGTGAATGGGACATCAACTCATTAATACCAAAACTGATATGCAAATGGAAGAGTAAAGCACTCATTCTGCCTTCTTATCTGAACTATATTTTCGGGATAATCAAGTAGATTTGATGAAGGGAAGTGCTGTAAGGAAGAATTTCTGTGAATATATGTAGGTCTATTATCTTTGTAGATCGAATTAATGTCACCTGTTTGCGCTTCCCACTAAATAATAGATCAGGGCAACAATTATTAAAGGCTTCTAAAACTATCAGAACTTGCTGATCAGTCTTAGCAACACTACAACTTGGAAAGTCAGACATCAGCTGCCTCACAATCATGTAATAAGAAGTATGCAGCACCAACTATGAAGTAGTCTTGCTAAAAAAAAAAAAAAGAACCTGAATCTAATCACCAGTGTAGATGCACTTAGATCTAACTAGCATTTTGTGGAAACTACAGAAGATGCAGGAGCAAGTTAAAACATCACAGGGAAGCAGTGCCTCCAGTTCAGAATGTGGACATCATACAGGATAGAGAGACATTTCTCTGACAAATCAATACCATGAATCAATAACAAGAGAGGAAACTAGACTTATTAACTAAATATACCACATGGACTTCGGATCCCAATTTGGACGAACGAACAGTAGAAAGACATTTTTGAGACAATCGGGGAAATTTTAACATAGATTGGCTATTAAACAGAATTTAGGAATTATTATTAATTTTGTTATATATGATAATGGTGTGTTGCTTCTGTTAAAAAAGTGTTATCAGTTAAAGACGCATATGAAATGATCATGAATTCTAGGATTTCCACAGTAATACTCCAGAAGAAATAATAACAGAAGGAAAGAAAGAAAAGGAAAAGAAAAAGAGAAAGAAAAAGAAAAGTGAGGGGAATAAGAATAAGTGTAACAATATAGGCAAAAATTTAATAATTGTTGAAACTTAGGGTGCATTATATTATTCTATCTGTGTGTGTTTAAAGTTTTATTATAAAAAGTTTTAAAATGAGGGGGCATAAAACAGATAAGAGAAAAACTGAAAGTCTAGGAGAGTCCAATAAAGAGTGATATTAATAAAATTACAAAAAATTAAATGGAAAATTTTCTAATAATATAGTAAATTGCCAGAACTGACTCGAGAATACATAGAAAATCTAATAAATAGATCCTATAACCATAAAAATATCCTGAAATTAGCAGCCAAAAATCTCCTCTGACACCCCAAAAAGGTTACTAGGCTCATAGTTTAATGGGTTGCTTGCAGCAGACCTTCAAAAGAAAAAGTAGAGGTGATACAGTTAGTCCTTGAAGAACATGGCTTTGAATTGTGTGGGTTCACTGGCATATGATTTTTCTTCCACCTCTGCCACTCCTGTGACAGCAAGACCAAGCTTTCCTCATCCTCCTCCTCCTCAGCCTACTCAATGTGAAGATCAAAAGGAGGAAGACCTTTATGATGACCCACTTCCACTTAATGAATGGTAAATATATTTTCTCTTATGATTTTTAAATAACATTTTCTTTTTCCTAGATTATTATAAGAATGCAGTATGTAATAACATACAAAATATGTGTTAATTTGTTTATAAAACAGAGTGTTTATGTTATGGGTAAGGCTTCTGGTAATTATGGGTAAGGTATATATACAGTAGTTATGGGTAAGGCTGTTAGTAGTTAAGTTTTGGGGAACTCAGAAGTTATAGATAATTTTTCTTTCTTTTTTTTTGAGTCCGAGTTACGCTCTTGTTACCCAGACTGGAGTGCAATGGCATGATCTCGGCTCACTGCAACCTCCGCCTCCTGGGTTCAGGCAATTCTCCTGCCTCAGCCTCCCGAGTAGCTGGGACTACAGGCACGCACCACCATATCCAGGTAATTTTTGTATTTTTAGTAGAGACGGGGTTTCACCTCGTTGACCAGGATGGTCTCGATCTCTTGACCTCGTGATCCACCCGCCTTGGCCTCCCGAAGTGCTGGGATTATAGGCGTGAGCCACCTCGCCTGGCCCAATGGATAATTTTTCAACTGTGCGGGTGCTTGGTGCTCCTCATCCCTTATTGTTCAAGCGTCCACTGTACCTATTTTACACACACTGTTTCAGAGAAGAAAGAAAGAAGGAAACCCACTTATCAAATTACCATAATCTGGATGCTATACCTAAAAGAATTAATCATAGGAATGTGAATTATGCTCCAAACTCATATCAGCTGTTTTATCTGTTGAGGTGAGGAGGATGGACATGGGAATGGTGGTTCAATGAGACCTCAGCTAGATTTATAACATTTTAATGCTTTTATTTAAAAAGACATAAAGCAGTAAGACAAAGACATTAAGAATTGTTAATTTCATGTGGTAGAAACACTTTATGTTTTACTTTAGTAAATTTTTACATTTTCTCAAAAACAAATCTATAGCAAATCATGGTTTGCTGTTCAACTTCAACAGCAGACAAAACCATCTCTTCAAAGCATATTATTAATATGTGCCAACCCAATGAACAGCTGTCAGACCTGCTCAATGGTAGGAAGCCCAGCATGTACTATTTTTAGATCAAGAAATTCTGAGTAGTTCAAGTTACTACAGCTCTTGTAAACATCTCCATCTTTTCTAAGCATAAACTGATGAAAGATTAGAACATTCTACTTTGAAGACATTTATTTGCTGTGATTCTTTGGAGTTGAACAGTTATTAATGAACCACTTTATGCACGTATTTATTTAACCACTTTTATGGAGTGCCTACTACATATTGTACACTACTTGGCTAGCACTAAGTCTACAGAGGTGAGTGATACAATCCCTGTTCATAGGAGAGGAGATGAATAAGAAAGTCAGTGCTTTCTGGTGAAATCAGTAGTGTATAGGGCTAGGTAGATCTCAGAGCTTCATCCACACTAGCCTAAAGGATCAGGGAATGTGGCCCTTGAATTAAGTACTATTGTCACTCATCAAATAAGGGTGGGAGCCATTGAGGGAAGAAAGCAAGATAATCTAATTAAAAGGAATGCATGTATAAACAAGGAGACAAAGTCTAAGAAATGCAAGTTTGGAATTGCTGGAGAGGAGGGCAGTGAGTTTAGAAGCTAGACCATCATAGGATCTTGCCTTGGGAACCATGACATACTGCACTATCTGTTCAAGGACACTGAGGTGGAGGGGCCAGCTTGACTCTGGAGTGTCTCAAGTCCAAGATTTGTCAGTGCATGTCTCACGTGCAAACGGAGGTGAAGGAAGTTGATTTGCTCTGGGAATTTAGGCCCCTCCTGAGAGATAATTCATACTAAGAGAAGGGTGACGCCGATTACTTCTATGTATTCCACAGCTGAACTTCCCCATTAACTCATGTCTGTGTAGACACTGGAGTGAGAACAAGGTAGTATTCCTTTAGTACTTGTGATGGTGAATTTAATGTGTCAACTTGACTGGGCCAAGAGGTGCCCAGATTAAACATCATTTATGGGCACGCCTGTGAGGGTGTTTCTGGAAGAGACTAGCATTTAATCAGGGACTGAGTAAGAAGACTGCTCTCACCATTGTGGGTGGGCAGCATCCAGTGCATTGAGTGCCCAAATAGAGCAAAAAGGTAGAGGAAGGGTGAATTCTCTCTTTTCTTGATCTGGAATCTCCATCTTCTCCTGCCCTTGGACATGGGTGCTCCTTGTTCTTGGTCCTTTGAACTTTGGGACGTACACCCTTCGCTCTCCTGGTTCTCAGACCTTCAGACCCGGACTGAATCACACCACTGACTTTTCTGGTTCTCCAGCTTGCAGACGACATACTGTGGGTCTTAGCCTCCATAATCATGTGAGCCAATTTCCATAATAAATCTTCTCTTAGGTGTCTCTGTCTATCCTACTGGTTCTGTGTCACTGAAGAACCCCGACTAATACAGTATTCCTCAACAGGTTGTAACACACAGAAAGAGACACACTTCTCCACCCCTACACCAATTTTGCTCCAGAAGTAAGTGTACTTTGGTACGTCCAGTGGTCAAAAGCTTTGAGACTCAGCAGAGGTGGCTGCAGAGAAAGGGTCCCTTGTAGGCGTGGACAGTGCCCAAGGCAAGCAGGGGTGGTGCTTGGCAGATATGATTGTCCATAGAGGAAGTGGCAGGGATGAATGCCTGGTGTGTGTGTTAGTTCTCAGAGGGTGTGGTAGGACTGAAGGGTTGACTATAAATGCCTGATGAGTGCTGTCAACATCTAATAAAAAAAAAGGAATAGAATAGGAGGAAAGGAAGAAAGTGTTTCCTGATTGGACTTTTTTTTGTTGTTAAGATGGAGTTTCGGCCGGGCGTGGTGGCTCATGCCTGTAATCCCAGCACTTTGGGAGGCTGAGGCAGGTGGATCACAAGGTCAAGAGATTGAGACCATCCTGGTCAACAAGGTGAAACCCCGTCTCTACTAAAAATGCAAAAAATTAGCTGGGCAATTTGCAAAATGCAGAAAAAAGATGGAGTTTCACTCTTGTTGCCCAGGCTGGAGTGCAATGGTATGATCTCAGCTCACTGCAACCTTTGCCTCCCAGGTTCAAGCGATTCTCCTGCCTTAGCCTCCCAAGTAGCTGGGACTACAGGTGTCTACCACAACACCCAGCTAATTTTTTGTATTTTTGGTAGAGATGAGGTTTCATCATGTTGGCCAGGCTGCTCTTGAGCTCCTGATCTCTGGTGATCCACCTGCCTCGGCCTCCCAAAATGTTGGGATTACAGGCGTGAACTACCGTACCTGGCCCTGGCCATTTTTTTTTTTTCCCTAAGGGACAGGGTTTTGCTATGTTGCTCAGGCTGGCCTTGTACTCCTGGGCTCAGGATACCCTCCTGCCTCAGACTTCAGAATGGCTGGGATTACAGGCACATACCATCATGTCTGACTTGACTGGAATTTTTTGTACAAGAGGTATACCCCGTGATGACACAGATATAGTTGGTGGTCTGAGGGGTGTGTGTATTTGGTTTTCTGTTTCTACACTGACAAATGGGGTGAGAACCAATGAAACGCAAGCTCCATAGGGTAGGCCTGAACCACTTCTCCAAGATAAGCTGCCCAGATTCCGAGAATACTAGCCCCGGGCAACTCCATTCTCTCACTGTAAAAGTGTAAAAGGTTAGGTTACTCCCCACCCTGTGGAACATGTGTCGATTGCCTTCTGAGATGGCACTTCCCTAATCCAAAAGGAAACCTATCCTGGAGCTTGCATCCAGCTAATCTTCCTCCACATGGCTGCAAACAGGCAGTCCAGTTTTCTCATTACTTACACAGAGAGCAGAGACAGATGTTCATGATTCTTCAGGACTCCGTTCTCCCTGCTGTAACAGCCAAAAGCTAAAGCCAAATGAACCTGTTCACAGAGAACAAGCGATTTTATCTGATCCTTATTCTTCTGGCTGTAACTGCAATTGTGTTATTCTGACTGATTCCCAAAAGAGATTCAGTGAAAATACCCTTGATCAAATTCACAAAGGAACAGCATGTTTCAAGTGGGCGTGTCTGGCTAGAATCTCCCTGGACGGTTCAGTCACAGCACATCAAAAGACTGCCGAATTCTTATTTCCCGTCCAAAAAATAACAAAGTCAATCTGAAATCTGGAAGTGTTCTGAGAGCAGATGGTATTAGCCCAGTAGTAAACAGATTTTTGGCTGCTTCTTTTTTCCCCCACCCGGTAACTATGTTTAATGTGCTGAGAGAAAACCATTTGTTTACAGAATCTTATTATAGAGCAGTAATATACTTGTTCCAGAGAAGAGGAGTTTAAATGGTTCCAAGTCAAATGATGCTAACAGGCGTCACCTGACCAATCCAGGACTTAAAATGGGTTATTATATATAGGAGTAACACATTTTTTTGGCTCTTTCTCCCGCCTATTATGCAAGGCTGCACACAGCTGTAATGTTCCTTGTGATAATTTCCAGCAACTTCGGGGGTGGCACACGTGTGCTCATGAACAAGTACTGTCACCTCTCCCATATGGCCTGTCATTTTCTTGCTCCTGAGCTCTTCTCTGGCTCTTCTCTGCTGCTGTCTGCTGCTGAGGCCCGCAGAGATTAGTATAAACGGCAGGTGAGTAATTATTGGATAGTCTTGCTGCTTCTGCCAGGGTCCGTGACACTTCTATTGAAGGAGATTACATCGCTGGCTCCGTGGATATGCTGAGGTCTGCGAGATGACACTTGCAGGGAGAATCTCTCTCTCCCCTTCCGTGTGACACGCTGTTGCAGTCAATTGTTAAAGAGCAAAGAGTTACAGAGCTTTTGCCCGTAGCCCTCTCCCTACCCGGCCACGCTCTAGGGAAGCAGAATGGGTAGAATGTGAGTGTGTCAGCTATGAGAATGCGCCTCTCAGAACTGACTGCACCGTAATGGAGGTGGGCCCAGCGGCTGTGCTCTGAAATCACAAGCTGCCTCTTGACATGGAGGCCAGCTTCCCACAGGCTGCTCCCGGTCCGTGACTGAGCATGGGAGGAACCCCAAGGCTGACTTATCCCTGGGAGACACGGGACACCTGTAACAGGAGACTTTGACATGAGGTTGCCTGATGGCCTTTCAGACTTTGCCTAGCCCTGCGGTCTAAGATGCTGCTGCCCCGTCTTCCTGTCTCCTTTCCCTCTCTCCTCTTGGGGTCAGACCTGGGGTTGCAGTTTGATGACTATCTCAGTTTCCCCACTCCCTCCTCTTTTGTCTCAGTCATTTCCCCTAATCCGTTTTTCTGTTTTGAAAACAATTTTATTATGTTTTACTTTCAGTATTATTTTTTAAAATTAAGCTTCAAGTTCTGGAATACATGCGCAGACTGTGCAGATTTGTTACATAGGAACACACGTGCCACGGTGGTTTGCCGCACCCACTAACCCATCATCTACATTAGGTATTTCTCTTAATGCTGTCCCTCCCCTAGCACCACACCCGGTGTGTGATGTCCCCTCCCTGCGTCCATGTTCTTTTGCACATTTAGTGTCATCTTGGCATCTGCTTCTCATGGGACTGAACTAAGACAGGGAAAGTGTATTCCCTGCTAGGAAAGCATAGTATATTCTCCCTGTTGCTGACCTGCTGACCCTTGTGTATCTTTTTTTTTTTTTTTTTGAGACAGTCTTGCTCTGTCACCCAGGCTGGAGTGCAGTGGCGCCACCTTGGCTCACTGCAACCTCTGCCTCCTGGGTTCAAGCATTTCTCCTGCCTCAGCCTCCCAAGTAGTTGGGACTACAGGTGTGTACCACCACACCTGGCTGATTTTTTTGTTTTGTTTTGTGTTTTTAGTAGAGGTGGGATTTCACCACATTGACCAGACTGGTCTGGAATGCCTGACTTTAGACAACCTGCCCGCCTTGGCCTCTCGACGTTCTGGGATTACAGGTGTGAGCCACCACACCTGGCCCCATGTGTGATTCATTTCTTGATTTTTGATTCATTTCCCTTCACAGGAGTTTCTCTCCTGGGAGGCTCTGAGGTCCATGTATGAACAGCTGTGATGCTGACCTCGACTTCCCCACTAATGTCTGCCATGCTTAGACACGCCTGGACGTCAGCAGGGATTGAAGTGATGGAGGCTCACTGCTCCTTGATATGCAATTTGGAGCATCTACTCCACTTCTTCACTGGTTCAGGGCACAGCTACACAAACAAACAAAAAATACAAGCAATTGTGCCTTTGAATTTCAAATTTAGTTAGTGAGACAAAAATCACACGTGTCACAAGTGGATAATGACACAGGTAATAATCATTTATATTTTCAACAAGGATTTATTGATCACCTGCCAGGATTCAGTGTGAAACCAGAAGCTAAATTTTAGGGCATTCTTTTTAGGTGCCAAGAGTATTGCAGGGGTCTCTGAACGGGGGAAAAGCAGTCTCCTGATGTGGAAAACAGACAAACAAGCACACTTTTAATTTCTCTCGCTTCGTGCCTCATATTTTATTTATTTATTTATTTTTTGAGACGGAGTCTCACCGTGTCACCAGGCTGGAGTACAGCGGTGCTATCTCGGCTCACGGCAACTTCTGCCTCCAGGGTTCAAGTGATTCTTGTGCCTCAGCCTCCTGAGTGACAGAGACTACAGGCACCTGCCACTACGCCTGGCTAATTTTTGTATTTTGTGTAGAGATGGGGTTTCACCATGTTGGCGAGGCTGGTCTCAAAACCCTGACCGAAAGTGATCCACCTGCCTCAGCCTCCCAAAGTGCTCGGATGACAGGTGTGAGCCACTGCACCTGGCCTGGTATTTTAAAATGTTTATTTTAGTGTGCTGTAAAATATGAATAATACATTAGTACAGTAGCACCTGCATATAATCTGTTAAGACGCATACATTTTCTGTCAGCGATCGTGGTAATCGTTTTTATCTATAAAGTACACAATCAAACGGAGGTGAAGGCTCCTTGGCTAGAGGATGCTTTCATGGCACTATTGTGTAGTGGTGAGAGCTCGGGGCTGGGTCCAAAGGCTTTAAATCTCAGCTCTGCACTTACGCACTCTTCGCCTTGTCAAGGCACCGCCTCTCTGGGCCGAGTTTTCTCCTCCGTGGAAAAGGAATGTTGTTCCCTCCTCACAGGGTTGCTGAAGGAATTGAATAAGATGATGCATGTTTAGTAAGCGCTAGTTGACATGTTGTGGTTACTATTATCATTTTAGCCCTAAGTCGCTTTTTCATCTTTTTGAGGCTCAGCTCAAGTCTTCTAGTTGGTCATTTGTGAGTCTGCTTTATGCTCAGTATCACCCTCTCTGCTTTGTATGAAGCTGCTTTGCTGTCTTTTCCTCTCAGGAGAGAGATCTCTCCCACCGTGGGACTCCTAACGTCTTTCCTGATGCCATTCTTTCACACTGTCTTGTATCCTAATTGTTTTTTTTTCCATTAAAGGAAAGTTTTATTGTTTTGTCTCTTACATTTAAATCTATGATCCATCTGAATTTGACTATTTTTTTTGAGCATCTTAAAACAAAACTTTATTTTTTCTCAGAGTTCTGTGGGTTGATTGGAAGAAATTTTTTTTCTTTTTATTGCGTTTTAGGTTTTGGGGTACATATGCAGAACATGTAAGATAGTTGCATAGGTACACACGTGGGAGTGTGTTTTGCTGCCTTCTGCCCCTTCACCCACATTTGGCATTTCTCCCCATGCTATCTTTCCCCCGCTCCCCCTCCCGCTGTCCCTCCCCTATTCCCCCCAATAAACCCCAGTGTGTAGTACTCCCTTCCCTATGTCCATGTGTTCTCATTGTTCATCATCCGCCTATGAGTGAGAATATACGGTGTTTCATTTTCTGTTCTTGTGTCAATTTGCTATCCTAATTGTTTTTGCCCTTTTCATTTTATTTTATTTTTTTGAGATGGATTTTCACTTTGTGGCCCAGGCTGGAGTGCAGTGGTTCAATCTCAGCTCACTGCAACCTCTGCCTCCTGGGTTTTAAGCAATTCTCCTTCCTCAGTCCCCTAAGTACCTGGATTATAGGTGCATACCACCGTGCCTGGCTAACTTTTGTATTTTAGTAGAGATGGGGGTTCACGATGTTGGCCAGGCTGGTCTTGAACTCCTGACCTCAAGCGATCCACCCGCCTTGACCTCTCAAAGGCTGGGAATACAGGCATGAGCCACTGTGCCCAGCTGCCTCTTTCTTTTTAATTTTTAAAATTATATTGTAAATTGACAATTGGTAGTTGTATATATTCGTAGGGTACCAAATGTGGAATAATTAAATCAAGCTAATTAACATACCCGTTACATCAAATACTTAACCATTTTTCATGGTGAGAACATTTGAATTTACTGCTAGGGATTTGGAAATGTACAATATACCATTATTCACTATACTCACCATCTTGTGCAATAGGCCTAAAATACATTGATTCTTCCTGAGACCTTGTATCACCATCATCTCCCCATTCATACCATTCCCCAGCGTCTGTAACCACCATTGTGCTCTCTGCTTCTAAGAGTTTGATTGGTTCAGATTCCATGTATAAGTAAGAACATGCGGTATCTGTTGAGTCTGGCTTATTTCCCTTAGCATCATGTTCACCCAATTTTCCCTCTTTACTAAGGCTGAATAGCGAGTATTCCATCGTGTATATCCATTCATCCGTTCATGGACACTTAGGTTGATTCCATCACTGGGCTACTGTGAATAGTGTCTACTTTTCTTAACCTTCTTTTGGGGCCAGTAGCCCTGCTCTGTGTCGTTATTACTTCCTGTGTGACTGGAACAATGCTGTGTATGTAGTAGAGTCACTTCATACCAGTTGAACGACTGCAGAAGGAACGGCAGAGGACGACTCGGCCTTCTGCTGTACATCCCCTCTGCTCTGTGCTGACAGCACCTGGGCAGCATCTGAGGGACACACAGATGAGGAGAGGGAGAGAGTCAAGGAGGGAGGCCAAGCTTGCTTCAACTCCATGCGCTGCATTCACCGCCTGGGCTAAAGTGAGTCCTTCCATCAGTGCATGTTTCACACGATTTTTACATGAAGTGACCCTCAGCCCATTCTCCTTTGGTCATAAATGAAAAGAGAAGCTTTGTACTTGTCCAAGAGGAAGGAGTTCCTCCTTGTCATTTATTTATTGACTTTTCATTGTTAGGATGGAAACCCCACAGCTAGCCTGGTTTAACTTCTGGCCAGGCAGGCTCCGTGCTCGCTTTTACACACATCGCTGTAGCATCAAATCTCAGTGATAGAAAGAAACAGGCTGGTTTTACACACATCATCGACGGGATCTTGACCACGAATCGTTGAGGGTTATTAGTATTCCCATATTACAGATGGGGACACCGAGGCTCAGAAAGGGTAGATAATTAATGTTACTCAGGAAGTGGAAAATTCAGAAGGTGAACTCAGGCTTTTGTCACTGCAGGGTCTGTGTGCTTTCCACTTTCCCGCAGATGGCTTGGGCTAAAGTGTTTGAATTAACAGTATTGTGTACACTTGCCAGTGGCCACTTCAGCTCCTTCATGACTTTTGCGTGGGCTTTCCCTGTGGCCAGAAGGGCAGGGCTTGTATGATGATTGTGGCAATAGTGACATGGAGAAAACGTCAAGAAGTAGGATTTTCTTTTCTCTCTGGGCCTGCACTCAGGTGTCTGGGAAAGTGAGGGAGAATTGCAGAAAGCTGCTGCTGTCTTTCCCCTAGCTCCATGACCAGCTGGACGTGAAGACAGCAAAGCAAGAAGGCCACGTAATGATCAGGCTGGTTACTGCAATGTGCTAGGAGCTTATCGCCTTCCTCAAGGCCTTGGTGACTTCTCCCATCATGTTGCAGGCTTGTAGAATTCTAGGACTGACATAGGTCTTCACTTTTCAGTTCTCAGAGCAAAAAGGTTGGTGGAAATAGGGAGTACATGAAACGAGCTAGTTTAGCACCTAATCAGGCACAAGAGCCAGGCACAAGAGCGCAGCACTGATTCTCAAAGGAAGTCATTTTTACAGCTGAGGATGTATATGGTGATGGGCTAGGGAGATAAATACCAATTAGAGATTCAATGCCAGGGCCAATGTGAATGTTGTTTTCTTAATGTTTTTCGGCCATTGGCTAAGTTGTAGATTCACCGGCAGAGAAATAACGTCGAAGGTTATTTAGAATGTCTTCCTGCCAATGGGCAGAGAAATATCTTGAAAGAAAGTTGGTATAAAATGAATGCTGCTGAGTCATAGGAATTGCTCTCAGGAGCTAAAGTATTAGCAGAATAAGCAATGTTAATTACAAAGGATGGATTTGCTTTGGTACTGATGTCTGAAATCTTGTCATTCTCAACTTCTTAAATGAGAAACAATAATGTTGATTTTTAAAAAATAATGTTGATTGTATTTTTATTTTTATTTTATTTTGGCTCCTTGCAGGAAACAGTTATTTTTATTTATTTATTTTATTATTATTATTATTATTATTTTGAGATGGAGTTTTGCTCGTTACCCAGGCTGGAGTGCAATGGCGCGATCTCGGCTCACCGCAACCTCCGCCTCCTGGGTTCAGGCAATTCTCCTGCCTCAGCCTCCTGAGCAGCTGGGATTACAGGCACACGCCACCATGCCCAGCTAATTTTTTGTATTTTTAGTAGAGACGGGGTTTCACCATGTTGACCAGGATGGTCTTGATCTCTTGACCTCGTGATCCACCTGCCTCGGCCTCCCAAAGTGCTGGGTTTACAGGCGTGAGCCACCGCGCCCGGCCTTTTTAAATTTTTTTATTATTATTATTTTTTTAGCAGACCTACAGATCCTGGGGGTGAAATCCTCCCTTACGCCTTTGAATAGTTGTCGGGTGATTTGGGGCAGCTTGCATGCATTTCTGGAGAGGGTGAGGCTAAACTAGGGACAACTAGATTCCAAGTGACATCACAGAAGAAACCACTCATTTTCTAAAGCTTCTGAAGTCTGGGGATTTGTCAAGGCACTGGGCACAGTAGTCCTTGGTACAGCATTAGACATGCTTAAACGAGGCCAACCGGACTGACCCATCCATTCGGTCAAATAAGAAGCAGAATTTTTCTTCTAAGTTACTTTGAAATTGACCAATTCAACCAAATGACAGCATTGGAGAGCTGTTTGTGATATGTTGACATTTCCCGATTGTATATTAAATACTGCAGAGCTAATTCATGCTCTGACATGTACAAAGTAAGTGCTTATCCCATAAACCTAATGCCACATGTGATATACTATAAATAATTTGATTCCAAATGAATTAAGAAAGATAAAACTTTTTCAAGTATCAGATTTCTTTACCAAAAATATCCTGGGAATTTGAGATTGTGCCTCTGCAGCCTCAAACATGAATACAAAGTAATGTAGGCCGGGCTCAGTGGCTCACACCTGTAATCCCAGCATTTTGGGAGGCTGAGCAGGTGTATCACCTGAAGTCAGGAGTTTGAGACCAACCTGGACAACATGGTGAAGCTCTGCCTCTACTGAAAATACAAAAATTAGCCAGGCGTAGTGGTGCATACCTGTAATCACAGCTACTCAGAGGCTGAGGCAGGAGAATTGCTTGAACTTGGGTGGTGGAGGTTGCAGTGAGCCGAGGTCATGCCACTGCACTCCAGCCTGGGTGACAAGATTGAAACTCTGTCTCAAAAAAAAAAAGTAATGTAATTTTTTTCCTTTGGGTGGTGAGATTAAACATAATTTAAAATTTTTAAGTACTTTAATATATTTTCACGGGTCCTAAAATAAATATATAACTGTTTAACTTGACAAAAAAATAATTTTAAGTGGTTACAAAAAGGGACAGGTGTGGCTTGGTAACTAGGAAAACATTCCCAGCCTGGGAAACAGTCCGGGGAGAGCTTGGAGGCAGAAGACAGAACTCTGACTACATTCAGGGACTTTGCCAGATGGCAGCAGATAACTGCCGATGTTCGATGGCACTATAATTATTATACGCTGTCACTTCAGCAAGCTCTCTTTTCACAAGACAAGTGGCACAGAATGTGGTATGAAGATTACCCATCGCTGAGCTTCTGTTAAAATGAGGAAACGAAATGGAAAGTATTCTTTTGCTAATGTCTCTGGGGTATGAGGAATGGAGGGAAAGGGAAAATTCCTTCTGGGAATGCATTATTTTGATTGACCCTAACTGGGACTTCAGAGGGGGGACTTCGTCTATTATGTGTAAAGAAAGGGTCTGCTGAGCAAACACAGTTGCTAGGGTCATGTTTAAAGTACTTAACTGATCTGCTTTCAAGTCTAATTAAACACTTCAGGGGCTCCACTTACCTGCAAGCATGTGCTATGTTTGTTACAAACTTATCTTAGCCTAATTTTAGTTAGCGTTTATATTAGAAACTTATATAATACTTTTCTTTCAGATACCTTCTATAATTCATATTTTTCACTAATTTTACCCAATTCTCCTTCCACCCTCAATCTATCCAAATAACTGAGTTGAACTGTGTGAGTTTACTGCTCTATTAATTTATTGGCAGAGATATCTAAATCATGACTTCCTCTGCTGTTTCGGAGGAAACTGGAGATTCACGTGTACACTTGCAATGCACAGCTTAGCTGGAAAGTTATGTGGAGCAGGTGACTGAGGGGATAGCTTTCATTGCTTGGACTAAAGTCAGTTTTGAAGGAGCTAAAGATGCCTATTGAATTCTGGAGTGTGTGTGTGTGTGTGTGTGTGTGTGTGTGCGCGCGCGCGCGCACGTGTGTGTGGGTGGAAGGCAACTCTTTACATTTCAAATAATAAAGATATGCTTGGTAAAATAAGTCACGTTTTTACACCTCACATGCCTTCAAGGGAGAGCAGTAAATGCAGCATCCATTGGTTAAAATTAGTCTATCACTCTTGGTTTATGACGTTTTAAAGACTTGTTAAAGATATTCATGAAGATGTAAAAGATACATTTAAAACCCACATCAATTGCACTAAAAGTCAGCTGGAAACAGAAGGGCTTTAAATCCTGGTGGTGGCAAATTGGCAGCCAAAGGAACAGTCTTAGTCAACATATTTCCATGTCCCCCTGAACACAAATAGCCTTGAACCTTCGGAGGGTGTTCCTTTGAGATGTTTCATCAGTGACATCACAGTGATTGCCAGTTCCCTGGGACTACTTTAGGTGCTGCCCAGAGTCCAGGAGTCCAGACAGCCTGGGAGGGGAGAAGCAGTTGGAGCTCAGGTTGGAGACAGCGAGGAGAAACCTGCCATAGCCAGGGGGTGTTTGATCCTCTTCAGGTAACTGCAGGATTTTTACGCTTAGCATACAGTGTGCGTGTGTGTGTGTGTGTGTGTGTGTGTGTGTGTGTGTGTGAAGCTGCAAATGAGAAAGTCAGAAGAATGTTTACATTTCTAATGCAATAGGCAATGCCCGTTGTATACAGTGTGCCTTAAGATATACAGTGAATACTATTGATTTCTGTTTTCCTTTCTTCTCCCAAGGTTATGCATTTTCTCCCTTCCTAGTAAAAATGGTTTTTGTATGATAGAAGAAGGTCTTCTATCTTCTCTAAGTCTCCATTCAAAGAAAGCCAGTGTCAAACTTCCTGCACAATTTATTCAGAGCTTTTTTGGGTTTTAGTTCATCCATTTTCAACCACTGGATCATATGGCATGACCTTGACTTCCGGGAAGGTTTAAAACGAACTCGAAGCGTCTTTGTGGGTTAACGGCAGAAAAACAGAAGGTGGCTGATCTGAATTTCTGCCTAACTTAGGTTCATTCTTCCTAAAGTGTATAAATGTGTGTGAAAGGAATGTTCACACCACACCTTACAGTTAGCATATGTGTTGATTGAATTGAATTCACTAGAAATTCTCACCTTAACTCTTTACATTTTATTCACCTAAAATCACATAAAGCAACAAATATTTAAGGTCACCATTAAAGTGCAAAACATAGTAAGAGGTAAATCCCAGGAAAGAAGGGTGATAGGTAGCTTACCCATTCAGAGATGACTGAGAAAAATGTAAAGCCACATAAACATATACAGTGAAAACAATAACTAAAAGGCAATATTGTATAATTATCATCCGGGTCAAGCAACAGATCATTGGCAGCACCTGGAAGCCCATTCCTGATCAACCCCCATTCTGCCCTTCTGCCCCAAGATGTTGAGATCATCTTGCTCCTGTTTTTCTTTACAGTTATACCACCTATACCTGCATTCCTAAACACTATGATTAAGCTCCGTGTGTTTGACTTTATATAAATGGAGTCATATTCTATGGTTTCTTTTGTAAATTCTTTTACCCAACAATCATATTTGTGAGATCTACCCGTCTTGGGTATAGCTATAGTTCACATGTTTGCTTTGCTCTATAGAATTCAAATGTATGAATAAACCACAATCTATCATCCATTCTGCTGCTGATAAACATTCAAGTTGTTTCCAGCTTGCAGTTTTTGTGATAATATTGCTTTGAGCCTCTTTGGTTACGTATCCTGGCACACACATCCTTGTGTGTCTTAGGGGAGAAGTGAAATGCTAGGTATTAGAGAACGAACATTTTCAACATTAATTCGAAGAAAGCCAAATCGTTTTCCAAAGTGGTAGAAACACATGCTAACTTTGTTTAACCAGGCCAGTTCGTTGCAGTGATAATTCACTCGTGTCATAACTCCTAGGAAGTGGCCACAATTCTAACTAGTGCCAGTCTGCTAATTCTAGCTTTGCCTCTAACTTGCTATCTGTCATTACACAAACAACTTAATCTCCTCTAAGTCAGTTTCTCAGCTGTAATCTTGAGAAAGATAAAAATTGCAATAACACTTGCCTGAGTTGCTGTGAAGGTAACACAAACAGAGCTATGGAGCAGCTTTCGATAGCATTTTTCTCATTGCCTGAGTATATCCTACTGGACCCGGATATACTCAGAAAAACTCCTGTTGGACTGTCCATGATTCCCTTGACTTAACAGCTTGATTGAATAAGCAGATGTGGTGGGACCGTCGTTGCCCTCCTTGAATTGAATTGTTTTGATCATTATAAGCCAGGCTTCATATTTTCTGCATATCTCTGCATTTCCTGAGAACTTACCCAAATACGTGGACATTTGGACTAGGATTTTATTTCATTGATAAGTTTATAAGAAAGAGTCTGTCTTTGTTTCTCATTCCTTTGCCTCAAGGCATCTTGGCAAGACTCATTACCTTTCTGTTCTCCTCTGCTCTTTTGTACATTCTCATAAATTATTTTTTCTTAATCCATTCATTTTCTTCTGTTTACTTTCTCATCCAAGCAAATCTTGAAAAGATTTGCTATTTTTTCTCCTTTTTTTTTTCCTGTAGAGACGGGGTCTTGCTATTATTCAGTCTGGTCTTGAATTCCTGGGCTAAAGTGATCCTCCCACCTCAGTCTCCCAAAGTGCTGGGATTAGAGGCATGTGCCACCATTCCTAGCCATTTATAAAGGGTTTCATTGGCAATTTACTATTTCCTTCATGCTTAGGTCGAAAAGATGGATAAGAATTAAAAGGGAGATGAAACATAAATCTGTCACCATTTGGCTATATTTTAAACCAAGATTCAACAGTCTCCTGATTGGCATCATCTGATTTGAACTTGTATTTTTTATTATTATTTTTTTAGACAGGGTCTCATTATGTTACCTGGGCTGGTCTTAAACTCCTGGGCTCAAGGAATCCTCCCACCTCAACTTCCCAAGTAGCTGAGACTACAGGTACCCACTGCCAGGCCTGGCTGAACCTGTATGTTATGCCAATTACACAAGATGAAAAATTATTTGGTTGGTATTTATGCAATTAATAATTTGGTCCATTGATAATATAATCAGTACAGTAATTACAATTAATAATTAAATAATGTTAGATAGTTAAAAATACCACTTAGACCAAAAGCTTGCTAATAAAGTTTGCAGCCTCTTGAACTCGCACCTTTAGCAAAAACTGAAACAACTTTTCTCCCTAAACTTTCACTCTACAGTAGACTTTCGTCCTAAATGTCTAAAATATAGATATCTAATAATCTAAAATACAGAAACCTTTAATTTCGTTTAGACTGCATCATGTGCCAATTCACACTGTCTTGCTGAAGACAGTAATTTGATGACTAAACTGCATGTGTTCTCAACGTATGATTTCCTGTATGAACAATCTGTCCATGCCATGAAGATACCATCCCTGCTCTTTGAAATGTTTACGATCTAGGCACATCCTGGACCTGACTAAAAATAGCTGGCACAAGCCCTTGTTGAAATAGAAGCACCCATGAAGTTAACACTTGCTCTTTGGGCTGAACGCCTGTTATGCGAGGGGCTTTTGGTTGATCCCAGTAGGCTGTGTGCCCAATGCAGGACTTGTCAGAGGCCATGCAGCTGTCTGCTTTCAACAGAGCTGGATGAAGACCCACGGCAGCCTGAGGCCCAAAGGATCATGGCAACCCACTTACCTATGTAATTCAAAGGAAGAATGATACTAAACCATAACATTTTTCTGTTTTGGTACCTCTGCTTGTTGATACTCTTAAGGAAAGTGTACACACGCATAAGCACAGACAGAAACACACACATATAGAAGCTGGAGGAAAAAACTGTCATAGTTTGCATTTTATGAAAAGCAGCAATACAATCATCACAGGAAAAAAACCAGGGCAAAAATGATAGTCTTTATGACACCAGGGAGAGAAATTGGGCCCTCTGTATTCATCAGGGCTCTTCAGAGAAATATAGCTAATAGAATGTGTTGTGTTGAGCGGGGTGGTGTCTGTTTTTAAGGAATTGGCTTCTCTGATTGTAGAGATTGGCAAGTCCAAAATCTGTAGGGTGGACTGGTAGGCTGCAGACTCAGGGAGTCTCCGGTCCAGAGCCAGTCAGGTGGTTACATGTCCCAGATCAAGGTGTCGGTAGGCTGCAGACTCAGGGAGTCTCGGGTCCAGAGCCAGTCAGGTGGTTACATGTCCCAGATCAAGGTGTCGGTAG
>CM052657.1:4993061-5121290 GCA_028533165.1 Leontopithecus rosalia | reverse complement strand
GACACCAGGGAGAGAAATTGGGCCCTCTGTATTCATCAGGGCTCTTCAGAGAAATATAGCTAATAGAATGTGTTGTGTTGAGCGGGGTGGTGTCTGTTTTTAAGGAATTGGCTTCTCTGATTGTAGAGATTGGCAAGTCCAAAATCTGTAGGGTGGACTGGTAGGCTGCAGACTCAGGGAGTCTCCGGTCCAGAGCCAGCCAGGTGGTTACATGTCCCAGATCAAGGTGTCGGTAGGCTGCAGACTCAGGGAGTCTCCGGTCCAGAGCCAGCCAGGTGGTTACATGTCCCAGATCAAGGTGTCGGTAGGCTGCAGACTCAGGGAGTCTCCGGTCCAGAGCCAGCCAAGTGGTTACATGTCCCAGATCAAGGTGTCGGTAGGCTGCAGACTCAGGGAGTCTCCGGTCCAGAGCCAGCCAGGTGGTTACATGTCCCAGATCAAGGTGTTACCATGGTTGGTTTCTTTTGAGTCCTTTCTTTGGCTTCTCCTTGTCCATCTTCTCCTTGCGTTTTCACATGGTCTTCCCTTCTGTATTTGTCTGTGTCCCAGTCTCTTCTGATAAAGACACTAGTCATGTCGGATTAGCGCCCACCCTAATGACCTCATTTTAACGTATTTACTTCTTAAAAGATCCTATCTCTAAACACAGTCGCATTCTGAGATACTGGGGGTTAGGGCTTTGAAACGTAGTTTTTTGGGGGACACGATTTAACCTATTACACTCTCCTTTTCCACAGCACTTTTGTTTCCTTTGGGGAAAGAACGAGCATTGTTGCACAGGAATGTTCATTAATCTCCTTGTGTTTTACTTGTTGTGTTTTGTTAGGAGGTGAGGACAAGCCAGAGGTCCTTGGTGCGCCTCAGAAGTCTGCCTGAAGTCCTCAGCAAGGCCCCGTGAGAATGGAGGTGAACACCCGGGAGCTGTTTCTCAACTTCACTATTGTCTTGATTACGGTTATTCTGATGTGGCTCCTTGTGAGGTCCTATCAGTACTGAGAGGCCATGCCTTGGTCCTGGGATTGACTGAGATGCTCCAGAGCTGCCTGCTCGATGCCCCGAGACCCCACTGCTGTCATTGTCATGGGATGCCATTCTCCAACCAAGGGCACCTGTGACCTGCGCTCACAGTATCTGCTATGCCCTAGTGTTAGGATTGATGATGTTTTCTCTAAAGATGCTGCTCCCAAGGGCTGCCGAGTGTTTGCCAGTGAACGTTAGATTTATTCCCCAACTCTTCACTGAAAATGTGTTAGACAAGCCACACAGTTAAAATTAAACTGGATTCATGAGGATATAGGATTGTTACAAGCCCCTGATCTGTCTCACCACACATCACTTCAACCCACACGGTCTGCACCAAATTCTAATTCAAACTGCCAGAAGGAATGTTAAAGGAAGTCTTTGTCAGCCCTTATAGCTATCATGTGAATAAAGTTAAGTCAACTTCAAAAACAACTTCTAGAATTTATTTTAGCTTCCATCTGTGATAGAGCATTTGACCCTTGGCTGGGATTGGAGTGACAAGTGCTACTGTATTTCTAGCATTTGAGGCAAGCCAAGATACTCCAAGTGCTGAAGATTTGAAACTAAGTCAACACACTGTGTCATATTTCAAGTAATTCCATGGGTTCCGCACTCCTCAAACCTTTCCCTAAACTAGTTTCAAGGTCAGAGGGAGAATAAATCCGTTCTACTAGGGGTCTGAAGCATAGCCTGAATTGCCTGCTAAACTTGCAAAATTTCTTTGAAGTCTTGTGTTTTATCTTTAGACTTCATGAGAAATATATTTTCTACCCAATAATATCTTCATGTTTGTTTTCATATAAATATTTAAAATTATTTACACTAAGTAATGCAAGAACATGAGTCATGTCCCTAAGAGTAGCATATTCTATTTTGGCTATTGTTATTACACAAACGGAGCTAGTCTTTAATAAACCAGTTATAAAAGGAGGAAAGTAGAAAATGCAGATTTATATATGTTTATAAAAGACATATAAAATAGACATTTCTTAAACATGTTGCCAGAACACCCATGTTAGACCAAATCTGCCATCTGTGCCGATGCCGAGGTAACCATGGAGTAAGGGAATGCTGTTAAACCTCATCTTACATAGCTGCCTCCATAAAGGCATTTCTTGCCAAGAATCTGACCTGTCATTGAGGCATTGCCTACGTATAGTTCTTAACCTCACCTTCAAAGAAAGTCAATTATCCCAGGGGTGATTTTTCAAAATACTGAGGCTGGGTTCTTCTTAGATCAATTAAATAAAAATTCCAGGGGATAGAGCCCAAGTATCTATCTTTTATAAATATCTTCTAGATGATGACATTGTATAGCCAGAGTTGAGAATCACCAATACCAACCCTTGCTTCTCAAAATGCAGTGTGATTGTGAATTACTTGGAAGTCTTATTTCAGTGCAGATTCTAATTCTGCTCCGGTTCTCATTCATTCTGGGGTAGGGTCAGAGTCTACATCTTGGACAAGCTCCTCAGTGATGCCAGGACTGCCCTTCCAGACTGCTATCCTTGGATTAATATATTAGAATCACTTGGAGGACCTTTAGCAAAACCACCCACGCTTGAGCCCCATTCCTAGGAGTTTCTAATTTATTTGGTGTGGGGTGAACCTGAGTGTTATTCTTTTTTTTGGAAGAACTCCAGGTGACTCTAATGTGCAGCTAGGATTAAGAATCCTCATATAGTTAAAGAAAAAAATGTTACATTTTGAGAGGTTCCTCTCCAAATTGGGAAATAGCAGTGTATAGTCCTCAATGTCTTGTCCCTAATTTCAGTTAGACTATACACATGGATATGCAAGTGCTAATGATTTAGTAGGCAGCACATGGACTCATAGGCATGCGGCTCTAGGGCCCTTGGTAGATGATGATCAGTCTTTCCCCTATCTGCAGAAAACCTGCTGTTTGTGTATGTGTTTGAGAAGGTGTGGGGAGGATGGGGGAGAGTCACAACATTCCGTTCAGACGTTGAACCATCTGGCCTTTCACTGCAGTTTGAGTGATGGTGCCAACATTCAAACAGGTACCATTTACTGACTCTGCTGTATGTAAAGCCCTGTGCTAGGCACTTTACATATATCATGCCATTTAGCAGATTTGGGAACTGAGGATCAGGGACCTCACTAACCAGATGTAAGTGGGGAGCCACAGTGAGAAAAGGATCTTCTTAACCTCTGTGGGGAACTGTGTACAAATCGTGCTTTGTTACAGATCTCTAAACCATTTGATTATGCTTTAGGTTTTACCCTCACTTTCTTTAGCATTCTAAAACATCAGCCAGGCCGGGCATGGTGGCTCAAGCCTGTAATCCGAGCACTTTGGGAGGCCGAGGCGGGTGGATCACGAGGTCAAGAGATCGAGACCATCCTGGTCAACATGGTGAAACCCCGTCTCTACTAAAAATACAAAAAATTAGCTGGGCATGGTGGCACGTGCCTGTAATCCCAGCTACTCAGGAGGCTGAGGCAGGAGAATTGCCTGAACCCAGGAGACGGAGGTTGCAGTGAGCCGAGAACGTGCCATTGCACTCCAGCCTGGGTAACAAGAGTGAAACTCCGTCTCAGAAAAAAAAAAATCAGCCTATTTAGATCGAGGTAACAACTGTAGTTCTCTATGTCATTTCTTTTTGCATGGTAATCTTTGCCTCCTTTCATTCTCTAACTTCTGGTGACTGAATCTACTGAGAGGACCCTTTTTTTTTTTGAGACAGAGTTTCGCTCTTGTTACCCAGGCTGGAGTGCAATGGCGCAATCTCGGCTCACCACAACCTCCGCCTCCTGGGTTCAGGCAATTCTCCTGCCTCAGCCTCCCGAGTAGCTGGGATTACAGGCACGTGCCACCATGCCCAGCTAATTTTTTGTATTTTTAGTAGAGACGGGGTTTCACCATGTTGACCAGGATGGTCTTGATCTCTTGACCTCATGATCCACTCGCCTCAGCCTCCCAAAGTGCTGGGATTACAGGCGTGAGCCACCGCGCCCGGCCGAGGACCCATTTTTATACCACATCATGAGCAACCTGTGCAGGGATAGGACATCCATGAACAACTTTAGTGGTGAGGGTAGGAATTATGTAATGTCTTTCACATTCAGAAGTCCTAGTCATTATGGCTAAATCCCAGACTGACTCATAAATCTCCTTTATGTACAACCTTCCCTATGACCTCAAGCCCTGACTCATCACAAAACTCTCTGCATGCCTCAGTGTTGAGCCCATCCACTGAAATGCTACCTGATTATCCCAAACAAGATGCTAGTTCTCCTCTAGAACCAGAGCACTGAATCCTAGTTATTAACTGAAGTTCCAGCTCATAGACCTGATCCTACTCTAGCTTTTTTCTCTTGTGTTCATTCATTCATTCAACAAGTACTTATTGTGACACTAGGTGTTGGGCATTGACTTGACACTGGAGATAAAATGGCGAGACAGCCAAGCCCCATTCTCGTGGAGCATACCGTTTAGTCAGGGAGACAGACATGTAAATAGGTAGTTATAATGGTGTGAAAAGTTCTTTGACAGGATGAGGATAAGGTGCTGCTGGAGGAGATTCCAGAAAGAAGGAACAGCATGAACAAAAAGCCAAACGCTAGAGAGGATGACCAATTTAGGAGTACCTGAGGCACACAGTATCTCTGCAGTCACAGGCAGTAGCCACACCACATAAGAGTAGATCTCACAGTTCTGACCACGTTGCTCTGACTTCCAAGTTGAATCACTTCTGAGATCCTTGCTCATATGCCTCACGCACTGTAGGGGGCCCTTTGCCACCACCAATTCTTTGAGTCACGTCTATGCTTACACAGAATTTAGGCACTGGCCTAGGGCCATCCTATCCCTTGAATCCACAGCAGCCACATGGGTTCTTCCCATTCACTATCTCGCCCCACTGAGCAGTTCTCTCTTGGGTGACGTTCTTTTCTTCTTGCCATAAGTCCTGGGATGCCAAGATCCCAGGAAGTATTGGTATTGAGCTGGCCCACTTTACCATACCAACCAACCATGTGAATTTTTCAAAAAAGATATCTTTCAATGCTGGCTTAAACTTTCCTTCCAGTCTCCTCTAGACTCACTGCCTAGGTGTACATCCTTTGGAACATCTCCTTTCTACCTAACTATTCTCTTACATTGAAATACACACACTTTGGGCCGGGTGCGGTGGCTCAAGCCTGTAATCCCAGCACTTTGGGAGGCTGAGGTGGGTGGATCACGAGGTCAAGAGATCGAGACCATCCTGGTCACCATGGTGAAACCCCGTCTCTACTAAAAATACAAAAAATTAGCTGGGCATGGTGGCACGTGCCTGTAATCCCAGCTACTCAGGAGGCTGAGGCAGGAGAATTGCCTGAACCCAGGAGGCGGAGGTTGCGGTGAGCCAAGATCGCGCCATTGCACTCCAGCCTGGGTAACAAGAGCGAAACCCCCTCTCAAAAAAAAAAAAGAAATACACACCCTTTTTATTCCTGTGAGTCTCAACACTGTACCTGGTCCCCAACTCCTCTTCCAGGGGCTGCCATATAATTGACTCCATAAGGCATAATAAATTTTCCAGATAATTCATGTCCCAAGCAGTGGCTCTAAGAAAAGAGACCCAAGATACTCCAACCTGAGCAGCATCCATAATCACAGTTGGGGTGAAAATGGTCACAAAATGGGAGAGCCTCCGTGTTCTCTAATTTAAGTCATATCAAGGGACAGCCCTTTTTTTTTTTTTTTTACTTCTGCTCTTCCTTTAGCACTTTGCTGTCCCTTTTACTTCACTGGAACACAGTCTTTCTACCAGTCTTGCCTGCACCAGTCATTCTGGTGCATAATCAGTGCCATTTCTAGATGGTATCCCTGGACCTCTCCTTAGCAGGCTGGGCATGTCTGTCACCACCTTGAAATCTCATTACCCAGAATCCTGTCCGAATGCCTAGAGTATCCCCAGAAAGTAGTTAGTGACAAATTACACTGGTTCTGATCCCTTTTCCTCTGAATATGTTATCTATCGTTCTTTTAGCAGATCTATTTTATCATTTCCTGTTTTCAGAATGTTTTTTAAAACTTTGGCACAGAAGACCCTTCTACAGGTAGACAATGTAGCTTCTCTTGTACATTGTTCTCTAGACAATGTAGAGACGGGGTTTCACCATGGTGACCAGGATGGTCTCGATCTCTTGACCTCGTGATCCACCCACCTCAGCCTCCCAAAGTGCTGGGATTACAGGCTTGAGCCACCGCGCCTGACCCAAAGTGTGTGTATTTCAATGTAAGAGAATAGTTAGGTAGAAAGCAGACGTTCCAAACAGAGCTTCTCTGTTTACCTCTCCGCCATGCCCACCTCCACTCTCATTTCCAACTATGAGTTTTTAGTCATGCCATGCTGTCTTCTACTGTGGGGTCCTTGCATAGCTATTCTCTTTGCCATTAAGTGTTACTGCCTCTTGTAAGTTATCTCCAGATAATTTCCTTCTCTGGGCCTCATGCCTAAATACTCATAGCATTTATCACTTGTATTATCATTTATCACTTGTATTTATCACATTTATCACTGGTATGTGTGTGTGTCTCTCCCATGTGCAATTCTTTTTTTTTTTTTCTTTGAGACAGAGTCTCGCTTTGTCACCAGGCACCAGGCTGGAGTGCAGTGGCATGAGCTTTGCTCACTGCAACTTCCACCTTCTGGGTTCAAGCAATGCTCCTGCCTCAGCCTCCCAAGTAGCTGGGACTACAGGTGTGCACCACCATGCCCAGCTAAAATTTTTTTTTTTAGTAGAGACAGGGTTTCACCATGTTGGCCAGGATGGTCTCGATCTCTTGACCTCATGATCTGCCCACCTCGGCCTCCCAAAGTGCTGAGATTACAGGTGTGAGCCACTGCACCCGGCTGCAATTCTTGTCTATGGGACTGTCTTCAATGTTTAATTGTAGTTTCTAGCTGGTGCATCATAATCACTAGTTAAGTATCTGTTGAAATCATCAGTGACTATTTGGCTAGATGTAAAAGCTTTTGGAATAGACATGTACCTATCTCTAGGCCTAGGTGCATGATCTGGGCTCGCCACAGCATAATAAAAAGGAAACATAAAAAGTTCTAGTTCGAAAAGTTCTATTAGGTTAATGAGCAAACCAAACTTCTTTTTAAACTTCAGGCAGTTGAAACAGTTTTCCCAAAGGCAGTTTGCTTCTTTATGAAATATTCATGATGCTTGCTTCTTTTGATCTGTCTCTATCACCACCCTGAACAAGTTGACAATGTTTATGAATTACTCATCAAAGCCCAGTGTGTTGAGCATGTTTTTGAGTTCATCTACCAACAGGGTGAAACCAGGGAAATTTCCACTTTTCAAACTGTATAAAATTAAGGTCAAATTTCATGTAAACACAGCATATTTAAACAAACTTTACCGGATGCCTCCTATATGTGAGGAACTTTTATGTGTTCTATTTTACTCAACTCCCTTTTATTTTGTGAAGTATTTATCTCCAAGCTTAAAAGCGAGAAGCCGGAGGCTCAGAAAGGGCAAGTGGCCAGGATTAAAACACAAAGCTGGCTGGGCACAGTGGCTCACATCTATAATCCCAGCACTTTGGGAGGTCGAGGCAGGTGGATCACAAGGTTAGGAGATGAAGACCATCCTGGCCAACATGGTGAAACCCCATCTCTACTAAAATACACACACAAAAAAACATTAGCTGGGCGTGGTGGCAGGCACCTGTAGTCCCAGCTACTCAGGAGGCTAAGGCAGGGAAATCACTTGAACCTGGAAAGCAGAGGTTGCAGGGAGCCGAGACTCCGTCTCTGCACTCCAGCCTTGTGACAGAGCAAGACTGTCCCAAAGCAACACAACAACAACAGAGACACAAAGCTGAGAGGCAAATCCAGTTTTTTCCAGTTCTGAGGGTTGGCTCTTCCTGCTCACCACGGTTGCCCTTCTGCACCACTCTAGGGCACAAGCACGTTTCTTTCCTCATTGGGGCCGAAAGAGCCAAAAGCATGTGTATGGCAGAAGGCTCCGGGTAAATGCCTTAGTCACTGCAGCTTCATCATACAGGTTTGTAACTTATGCAAGTCTGTGTTTCCCAGGACTTTGAAACAAGTCCTGAAATCACCTTTTCTTTGTCAGTCAAATGAGCAGTAGATAATCAGAGAGGAGAATATTGATGGTTGATTAGCTGTTTTCAGTGTGTCAGTGTTCTACGTGGGGATTAAGTGGAAATGGCAGCTCCATCTACAGCATTAGCTGATTACACACACTTGCAGGAATTTGTCACATGGTAATTTTCATCTCCTGCTCATTAGATCATTTTAAAATAAAGCACTGGAAAAAAGCATGGTCTTTGCATTCACAGGCTATATTCTGCTTACTACTATGTGATCCAAGACAAGTCACTAAACTTTTGTAAGCCTCAATTTCCCTAGCTATAAAAGTAGAAGATAACAGTAAGTATGAACAACTATGATGAATCAATGAAAAAAATAGAGAATAATGCCATCTTTGTAGGATCACTGTGTTAAGTTAGGTATCATTTTCAAAGTGCTTAGCACAATGCCTGGCATTAGTAAATGCTCAATAAATGATAGTTAATCTCACTATAACATAAGTAAAGTACAATACTTGATACATAGTCTCACTTTTTTTTTTTTTTAGACGGAGTTTCTCTCTTGTTGCCCAGGCTGGAGTGCAATGGCGCCATCTCGGCTCACCGCAACCTCCACCTCCTGGGTTCAGGCAATTCTCCTGCCTCAGCCTCCCGAGTAGCTGGGATTACAGACACGCGCCACCATGTCCAGCTAATTTTTTGTATCTTTAGTAGAGATGGGGTTTTACCATGTTGACCAGGATGGTCTCGATCTCTTGACCTCGTGATCCACCCGCCTCGGCCTCCCAAAGTGCTGGGATTATAGGCATGAGCCACCGTGCCCGGCCACATAGTCTCACTTTTAAAAAGAAACGCTAAAGATTTTAGTACACTTTTGTTTTTTTTGGAGACAGAGTCTCTCTCCGTCACTCAGGCTAGAGTGCAGTGGCACAATCTCAGCTCACTGCAACCTCCGCCTCCTGGGTTCAAGCTATTCTCCTACCTCAGCCTCCCAAGTAGCTGGAACTACAGGCATGTGCCAGGACCAGCTAATTTTTGTATTTTCAGTAGAGACGGGGTTTCACCATGTTGGCCAGGCTGGTCTTGAACTTCTGACCTCAAGTGATTCAACTGACTCAGCCTCCCAAAGTGCTGGGATTACTGGCATAAGTCACCATACCTGGCCAAATATTTTAATACACTTTTTAAGAAGTATCAAGGATTGGTGGTGAGGTGGTGGTTGCTGCTGCTGCTATTTCAACACTATTTCTCTGAAGAGGGTAATAAAACACTTTGTGAAAGTTGTGGCTTCTTTTTTTCTTTCTTCAGGAGGAGAAAGGTATATTGAATTGTAGATTTCCTTTGCTCATGAAAAATAAAATGTATGTCTCAATATGCAAGAACTACTTGAATTACAATACTCTAAATACTTTTCAGTTGCAGATTCCTGCCCCAACCTCAGAAATACTGAAAGGGAACTTGCTACTTTTTAAGCCAGCTCCCCAGATGATTGCTACAGTCACGAAATTTGAAAATCCCTGATCTCACACCATCACCCAAGATTTGCATTTCTGCTTTTTTGTTTTTTTTTTTTTGAGACAGCAGTCTTACTTTGTTTCCCAGGCTGGAGTGTAGTGGTGAGATCATGGCCCACTGCTGCCTTCACCTCCTGGGCCCAGGCAATCCTCCCACCTCAGCCTCCTCAGTAGCTGGGACCACAAACATGCACCACCATGCCCTGCAAATATTTGTATTTTTTTTGGTAGAGATGGGGTCTCCCTATGTTTTCCAGGCTGGTCTCAAATTTCTGGGCTCCAGTGATTCTCCTGCCTCGGGCTGGGTTCACAGGAGCAAGCTAGAGCTCCCAGCCCTGTATTTCTACTATTATCGAGAATTTGGGCTCTGGTTGGACTGAGAAGTTCACGGAATTCCACTTTCTTGGAGGGGTTGCAAAATTCTTATCTGAATCCCTTTGGACTGCAAACGTACATTCCTCATCTTCTCATTTTTCTCGGAAAAGCTCTCCTTGCACCCTGTACCCCCATTCCTAGTCTGCTCCCACACTGGATCGACATTCTCTCCCAAACAAGTTTGCCCTTTTGTCCTTGGAGATTCAAACTCTGTCTACAATGCCACTTAATAAAAGTTATTTTTTAAATCAGAAGTTATATAGTGTGTTAACTTGTATGCAAGAATTCTATTTTGACATATTTTCACTGAAGGTGCTGGAACTGTCATTCCAATTTCAGTAACTTTAGAGACAGTAAACATCAACAGGTGTTTCCAAATTATGTCCCCTTTTGACTCTCACTTTTCCTGGCAGTCAGACTACACCCAAGGATTAAAAATCAGCGTAAAGTAGTCTTTAGATCTCAGATTTTTAAAAATCCGGAACTTCGTTACTGTCTTTCTGGGGAAGTAAGTAAAAATGAGTTTTCTCAGCAGCGGTAATTCCAGCCAGGGTCTGCATGAGGAGCCATCAGTCTGGGGGAGTGTTCACAGGCTTCAGCCAGTACTGCCTGACCCAGATCCAACAGTGAGCTGCCTGTCTTCCAACAACATACTCATTTCATATTCCTCTGACACTGCTTCAAAAAAGGACATGGAGAAAGAAGTCATTTTCCACACAGGCCGTGTCTATAATGATGACATGCCTGGTGATACCCACCCCCCACATCACAAACACCCTGCCAAGTCCTAAGCTAATTCGACTTCACAATGGCGAGCTTTTGAGATGCCCAGAGGTTTTATGGGGATTATGCAATGATTCAACATGCCACATCCACACTGAGCTTCCCATTCATTCAGAATGACGAGGTATTCACAGCGTGTTGCAGTCAATTCTGAGATGTCTCTGAGTGAAAGAGCTCCATTGGCAACATTGTAAGGCCCTTTTGGTAAGACACCACTGCCATCCCCACCGCACCTTGTCGGAATGATTGGGGTCACATACATATCGCAGACCAGCAGAATCAGCGGGAAGCTGGACGCGGAAGATTGGATTTGATACATGCATAATACCATGTTGATTTTGGAAATGAAAGACAGCCATATGCAAGTTGAGAGACTGCCATCCTGAGATACATTTTCCATTATGCCGTATGTCACTGACTTTAAGGATGGTTTTAAACGAGTTCATTTTCTTTTCTTTTTCTTTTTTTTTTTTTTTTTTGAGACGGAGTTTCGCTCTTGTTACCCAGGCTGGAGTGCAATGGCACAATCTCGGCTCACCACAACCTCCGCCTCCTGGATTCAGGCAATTCTCCTGCCTCAGCCTCCCAAGTAGCTGGGATTACAGGCACGCGCCACCATGCCCAGCTAATTTTGTGTATTTTTAGTAGAGACCGGGTTTCACCATGTTGACCAGGATGGTCTCCATCTCTTGACCTCGTGATCCACCCGCCTCGGCCTCCCAAAGTGCTGGGATTACAGGCATGAGCCAACGCGCCCGGCCCACACCAGTTCATTTTTAACGTGACTTATGAAACATCACAGGCCGAGTGTGGGGGCTCACACCTGTAATCCGAGCACTTTGGAAGGCTCAGCTGGGAGCACTGCTTGAGCTCAGGAGTTCAAGACTAGGCTGGGTGAGACCTCGTCGCTATTTTTTTTTTAATTAAAAACCTTAAAAAAAAGAAAGGGCACATCTCAGACATTTAATAGGATTAATGATTAGTCTCTGAGCCATAGAGCATTCTGCTACTGCGAAAGATGTGTATAGTGAAATAAATATACTTCTTTGAAGAGTTCTGTGAGTGGTTTCATCTTGATTTTCTCATCTCTTCCTGGTATTTTCAGTGTCATAGATATGCTTATTCGGAGGCCACCATGATTGATATGGACTTTCAGCTGAGGCTGCATTTAATCTGCAATTAATTCTCTGAACTAAAAGGACATCCTTGTATTTTGCAGTGAAAAGGTGAAGCAAGCCCAATTCTTCAGACCTAGCTGTATAAACCACATGGTGACTTATCCGTGGAGGTAAGAATGAAGGTATCTCTCTGCTGGAAGAAAACGATTATTACCTGACGGCAGGACACATATTTTGATGAGCATCATTTTTGATTTGCAACTCAAAGCTGGCAAATGTTCTTTTGAATGCTAGTTAGGATGATTTGAAAAAGAGATAGCAGAAGGGTTTTTGGTTGTTGTTAATCTGGGTGCCAATCAATAAAGAACCCAGCCTTGAAATATGAGTTGTTCTGAGTTACAATACTACTTAATTACAAACGATTGTAACCCTTCATTATAATGTCTTCTATTTTCTGGGAAGAGACAAATGTATTCAAATTTTGTTTGGCTGGAGTTTTCTTGGAGCCATGAGAACCCTTTGGCTAAGTGATACTAGATTCCAGCCATGTTTATAAAATCATTCTCTCATCATCAACATCGAGCACTTTCATTAATCAAAACCTTCTTGGTCGTATTTCATAACTTATTTTTTAAGAGACAGGGTTTTGCTGTTTTGGCTAGGCTGGATTCAAACTCCTGGGCTTAAGTGATCCTCCTGCCTCAGCCTCCTGAGGAGCTGGGACTGTAGCTACACACCATCACACCTAGCTATTTCATAATTTTTAAGTCCTTTTTTTTTTTTGAGACAGGGTCACTTTGTCATCCAGGCTGGAGTGCAATGGCATGATCACGGCTCCCTGCAACCTTGACCTCCTGGGCTCAAGCGATCCTTCCACCTCAGCCTCCAGAGTAGCTGGGATGACAGGTGTGTGCCACCAGACTCAGCTAATTTTTGTACTTTTTGTAGAGATGGGGTTTTGCCATGTTGCCTGGGCTGGTTTCAAACTCCTGAGCTGAAGCGATCTGCCCTCCTCAGCATGCATTCCAAAGTACTGGGATTACAGGCATGAGCCATTGTGTCTGGCCTAATTTTATTGTTCTACGACTATAAAATACTTAAGATCAAGGCCTCTGTAGCCATATTTGTGTTATTGATGTTCATGAAGAAACGGGTGAAGAGAAGAGAAAGAGGTCTATTTTTTGGCTTATAGAAAGCGTGGAGCCCTTTTAAATGAATGCTTCACATTGGACATCACTCAGTAGTACTTAAACTAGATTACATGACGTAGGCACAAGTTTCAATAGAGAGTAGGACAGATAACCCCACAATATATGGGCTTAATTTCAAGCATGGCGGCTAATCATCTCCTACCAGACCTCCAGTAAGGTTTCCAGACTGTTTCACCTAGAGGAGATTTCTAAGATACTAGGTTCAACAGTGAGCTTTTATAGAGGTGGGGACAGGCTTAGAGAAGTTACATAACTACCCATGATTTCTTTGTGGCAATGCTGGTGTGACAAGCCAGATCCCCTGATGTTTAGACTAATATTTTTCCAATTGGCAACTCTATTTGATTTGATTTCTTTATGGAATCTGTCTTCGCAGCTCTCAGCTGGGGAAAAAAAGCAAAATATGGTTTCTTTCGTCTGTGGTCCAAAGAGTGCATCACATTCCACATGTATATAACTAAGAGCGTTTAACTGTATGGCTACCCATGACCAGGTTTCTCCTTTATGGGCCGGAAAGTGTATTGACACTTGTCTTGGCTGGAGACCCAGGTATTTCTACTGAAGATTCAGCTTCTAGTAGTGCAGTTACTTGAACAAGTGTGGGCTCAGGGGTGCTGGAATCAGAAGCCTTCTGAATCTCTCAGAATCTGTTTAATGTCTATTTAGTGATAGATATTTTAGCCATCATTAAGGCTGGAAGTGAAAAGGAAATTTCATCAAGGGCTAAAATTTTAGCTGTGGAGAGGAGTAAGTAGCTTCTATGATCTCCACGATTCCCTACAGTGTAATATCATTGGATGGTTTTCTTAAGAACTTTGTTTACAACTCTCAGATGCTAAAACCAGCTGCTTACAGCTATCTTTCCTTTCTTTCCCTACTCTCAAGGAACATGATCTAAACATGAATCATCACAGGCACCAAGATCTTGGCTAGAAAATCTTCCTGGTGACACAGTATCCTATTCCCTGAGAGTTGCCAAAAGAATTCTTTCCATAGCTCCTTCTTCAGAACAGAGGCAATAGGGCATAGTGGAAAAAGATGGACTTTGGCAACAGTTAGTTAATCCTGAGTAAGCTACTTATTCGTGTTTGACCTAAGACAAGTAAACTAAACTCCATAAGCCACACTTTTCTCATCTAAATATAGAAATAATGCTACCTATCGCAGAAAGTAATGGAACAAGTTAGAAACGGTGAATATAAAAATACAAAGTACAAAACATAGTAGAATCTAGGCAAATGATAACTTTTACATATAATTTGTAGGTTACATCAGGCTAATAGTATGGAGGCCCAACTCTGTATAGGATAAGCTTTTGAGAGTTTACTGCCCCACCAAGTTCTACACACTGACCAGTGCATGTGGGTGTGTTGGGAGTAGGGGATTGGATGGCAGAAGACAAATAAGCTAATGACTCTCATCTTTTAACTAAAATTTTGGTATTCTTTTTCATCTTTGTCTTTCTCATTCATTGCTTTCTCATTTCCTTTTTAAAAATATCTTACAACAAAAAAATGTATTATCAATACATTCTTGTTAAAAAATGTGAACAGAAGCATCTTTGTCCTTCTTTTTTTTTCTGACTAGGGGAGAGTCAAAATAGCTGCTGCTATAGAGATGAAATGCTAGCAAGCAGCAAGCCTGGCTCTTCCTACTAGAAGTCAAAATTGTCATAAGTATTCCTGCATATTAACTTTTCCATATGAAGTTTAGAATTCATTTTTCAAATTTTTTAAAAAGCCGTTTGGAATTTTAATTTGAATTACATTGAATTTTAAGTTACTTTTTAAAATTTTAAGTTACTTTTAAGATAATTATCACCATTGAAAAGTCAAATATTCCCAGTCATGAATGTGAAGTATTTTTCTAAATTTTCTAGTTTATTAAAAAAATATGCTTCTGTAAAATGTTTGGTTTTATTTAAAAGGTCTTTGATATTTCTGATTGAATGCATTCCCATAGATTTTATAACTTTTTGCTATTATAAATGTTTTTCTATTAATTTAAAATAATTAGAATATTTTATAACAAAACCATTGCTATTAATTTAATAACAAAATGTTTATAATAACATATTTATTTTATATCTAGCCACATTGCTAAACTTTTTGTCAGTTCCAGGAGTTTGGCAGTTAGTTGTTGCTTGGAATTTCCAGGTGGATAATCACATATTGGGCAAATACAGTTTCCCCTGCTAGATATGATATTTGACATAAGTTCCTAGTAGTAATTTTTACCTTGTAAAGAAAGTTTTGGTTCTATTCTGAATTTGTTAATTAAAAGAATTAGGATATGGTTTTCTTCTTTATAAAATACTTTTTCTAGCATCTATTGAGATCCTCATAAAGTTTTTTTCTTCTTTGACCTGGTAATTAATTACACTATGTATATTCCTGGGGTATATCCTACTAGATCATAACATACTCTTTCATTATACTATCAGAGTCAACTTTCTATCTTATTTAGAACGTTTGCATCTGTATTCATAAGCAGAATTTTTTAATTTTCTATTTTTGTACTGTCCTTGTTCAGTCTAGGTTTGGTGATAGGATCATGCATCATGCTGGTCTTATGAATTGGGTTGGGTAGCTTTCAATTTTTCCTTATAGTTTGTAATATATATGTAACATATCATATTTTATGTAACATTAGAATTACCTTTTTTTGAGGATTTGGTAGAACTGATTGGTAAAATTGTTTTGGTGGACTACAGTGATGAGGGACATATCTTAGATAATTCAGTTTCTTATGTGGTTGATAAATTATTTAAATAATCTCATGAATCACTTTGAATAATTTATATTTTCTTTTAAAATATTTCATTTCTTCTAGGATTTTAAATACACAGAAAGTAGTTAACCCAATCCAACTTTTATTCTGAAAAAAGAAAAGCTGGACAAAATAGTTTAAAAAAATCTGTTTGAAGGCCTCAGGAGCTAAGGAGAGAGTAAAGAATTACAGGGTTAGAATCATGGAGAAAAAGGAAACACGAGAAGTCAACTCAGCATTTGGGACTGTTTTTCCCCATTGGTCTCTAGATTCTGAAGATGTAACTGACAGGGTGATCAGTCTTTAGATCACAGTTAGGAACTAAGAGAATAAATATTTGAATTCAGAGTCATCTAAGAAGGGAAATCATGGCAAGCTCCATAGCCTTTGGGTAGACCTTCGAAAGTGTACCCTAAGAAAAACCATAAACCAGAAGTAAACTGGTCTTCATACAATCTTTTATGCAACTTGACAATCTCTGTTTAGACCATTTATATTTAATGTAACTATCAATATGGTTATATTTAGTATTACCGTTTTATTATTTGTTGTCTGTTGTTCCTTCTGGGTTTTTTTTTCTGTTTCCACTCTTTTGTGTATTCCCTATAAATCTGTCTTTTTTTTAAGCTATAAATCTCTGAATAATTGTTTTAATAGTTGGGGATTGCAATATGCACTTTTCACAATCTACTTAGAGCTAATATTTTACCACTTTGAGTGAAATGTAAAGGGAAGTCCCTTTACTCTCCTATCTTTGCAATGAAGTTGTCATACGTTTGCATCTATATAAACTGAACTCCCCCAGACAACGTAATGTTATCATTTTACTTTCAATAGTCAGACACGTTTTAAGGAACTTAAGAGAAAAATGGTCTATTTATCCAGATATTTACCATTTCTGTTATTCCTTCTTCATTCCAGGATTCCACTGTATCTTTCTCTTCCACCTGGAGAACTTCCTTCATCATCCCTTTTAGGGTAGGTCTGCTGCCACAAATTCCCCTAGTTTTCCTTCACCTCAAAATATATTTGGCCTCATCCTTGAAGGACATTTCCACTAAATATAGAACTTATGGTTGGCCATTATGCTCTTTTAGCACTTTAAGAATGTTCCACTGTTGGCCAGGTACAGTGGCTCAGGCCTATAATCCCAGCACTTTGGGAGGCCGAGGTGGGCGGATCACAAACTCAGGTGTTCAAGATCGGCCTGGCCAACATGGTGAAACCTAGTCTCTATTAAAAATACAAAAATTACCAGGCATGGTGGTGCGCACCTGTACTCTCAGCTACTTGAAGGCTGAGGCAGGAGAATCGCTTGAACCCAGGAGGTGGAGGTTGCAGTAAGCTGAGATCGCACCATTGCACTCCAGCCTGGGTGACAGAGCAAGACTCTGTCTCAAAAAAAAAAAAAAGTCCCACTGTCTTCTGACCATCATGCTTTCTTGCCTCCTTCCTTCCTTCCGTCTGTCTGTCTGTCCTTCCTTCCTTCCCTCCCTCCCTCCTTCCTTCCTTTGAGATAGAGTCTCACTCTGTCACCCTGACTAGAGTGCAGTGGCATGATCTTGACTCACTGCAGCCTCCACCTCCTGGGTTCAAGTGATTCTCCTGCCTCAGCCTCCTGAGTAGGTGGGACTACAGGCACATGCCACTATGCTCAGCTAATTTTTGTATTTTTGTAGAGACAGAATTTCACCATGTTGGCCAAGATGGTCATGATCTCCTCACCTTGCGATCCACCTGCCTCAGCCTCCCAAAGTGCTGGAATTACAAGCATGAGCTACTACACCTGACCATCATGATTTATTAAAAGAGATCTACAACCATTCAATTTGTCATGCCCTATATGTAGTGCTTTGTCTCTAGCTGCTTGCAAGATTTTTATTTTCTTTTTGGTTTTCAGCAGTTTTAAGTCATGATGTGTCTGGCTGTGGTTTTCTTTCTTTCTTTTTTTTTTTCTCCTACCCATTTGGCTGTGGTTTTCTTTGAGTTGCTCTGAGGTCCACTAAACTATTATATCTGTGAATCCATGCCCTTCAACAAATCCAGGATATTTTGGCCATTATTTTTTCAAATTTTTTCTGTATTAATTTATTTCTTCTCTTCTTCCTGGACTTCATTGACATGGAAGGTTAGACCTTTGATGTCCTACAGTTTCCCAAGGCTCTGTTCAATTTTTCAAAAACAGTTTTTGTCTTTTTTTTCAGATTTAATGATTTCTACTGATCCATCTTTAGGTTCACTCACTCTTTTCTCTGCCATCTTCTTTCTACCATTAAGCCCATTAGTGAGTATTTTCATTTTATGTTTCAGTTCTAAATTTTACATTTCTTTTTTTATAGCCTCTATTTCTTTGCTGAGAACTGTGCTCTTTATTCATTTCAATTGTATTGCTTTTACTTCATGGAGCATAATTAGAATGGACACTTAAACATTTTTGTCTAATAATTTTAACTTCTGGTCATTTCTGAGCTAACCGTTGATTCTCTTTTCTATAGAGACTTGTTAAGAATATCCTTATTCTTTATATGTCAAGGAATTTGGAATGGTTTCCTGCACATTTTGAATATAATGCTCTGAGACTCCGGGTTCTGTTAAGATCCTCTGGATAATTTGATTTTTAGTTTTAGCAGGTAACCATTCTTGGTAGTTTAAGATTACAAATCCCAATCTACCTTCTCTGTTCTATGGTTCCAGAGTCAGCTTCGTTTTGAAAACCTTAGCAGTGCTATTCTGGTTCACTTTCTGTATGTCTCACCCAAAGGCTAGTCTGGCACATGGGCAGTGGTCTATCTACACTATGGTTTGGTTCTCAAAACCTTTGCTGTGCTGCTTAATACCAGTTTCACCCATAAGGAGCTCAGAAGTGACTTCACACACAGATTTAAGGAATCTGTTTCCCCAGCTCTCTCTTCTCCGTGACTCCCCAGTGCTTTCTAGTTCTCAAGCGTTTCTTTTCATGGTCTTTTGGTTAAAAAGCTGGGGTTTCAGTCTCTCCATGTTGTTGTATACTTCTCACAATGGAGTCCGCCTCAGGAGCAGAAAGTAGAGAGAAAAGAGAAAGAAAACAATTAATAGAGATTCCCCTAGCATTCTCCAGATACAGGGACATCTTTTTCCGTCCCTCTGGTAATGAAGAAGGATATTCCCTGAGTTCAAGGGGCTGCAAGCCCACCACTGCTGCTGCTGCAAAAGCACAGCTTCATGACTTGCTGCAGGGCAGGCCCAGGAGGTTACTAAGAGAAGGAAAACGAGGATTCCCTTCACACTCGCAATCCTACGGGCCCCCATACCCGGTCCACTGACTAGACAAAGACTATTTGTCTTAGTGCTTTTCTGCTCACCTTTGCTGGGTAGTTCCAGGATTTGGGCTGCCCTACAGTGTAAGTTAGGATATATGGGTGGGAAAAAACAGCAACAAAAGGAACAAACTCACTGTTGTTATGTTGTTATGGCTGTTCTATGATTTGGAAAAGGTATAGAGTGAACAAGCTTACTCATTTAAGCCAACATGAGAAGTCTCTGACGTCCAGCTGTGCATCATCTAAACCCCTGAGTAGACAATGGTGATACAAGATTGCTAGAGCCACAGCAGCCTGCCAAAGCAAACGAAAACTCCCTCGGGAGAAAGACAGCATCATCCTAGGCATCAACTTATCTTCACCATTTTTCATATACAATGTCTGGTACTCAATCAAAAAGAACCAGGCATAGTGCCAGTGTCTATGGAGCACTGTAGTTTAAGTTATTCAGAGCAACTTTCTTTGAATATATTTTCTTTAAAATAAACATAGAAACCTCTTTACATAAATGAAAAGTTATCACTCCACTTACATCTCCCTCCTCACCACGGTGTACAACAGTGTCTGCTAATATATAAATTAGATGTGCTCTTTTCAGACAAATATATTAAGTAATTTGTCATAAGATCAATTGCAATTTTTAAAATCTCTCCTGTTGAAATTTTTTTTTATAGTAACATGATTAAGTCATCATGGCATACGATCTGGCATTTACTCTGTGAATTGAGATACATTTGGCCGTCATCAGCCAGAATCTCAAGTGATGGATATGTCCCCTGGATGTAGTAGCTTCTTCTCTCTCTTCTCAAAGAAATGTCAAACATGGGAGGGAGCAGAGTTGGGTGATCCATCCTTTCATCTATTCCACCATCTCTCTTTATTTTCTTATTACTTTATTTCTTCTCAAGGGTTTATTTATGACCTAAACAAGATACAAAAATCTAAGCCAAAACATTTTGTTTCTTCAAATAACAAATAACATGCCTATAATCTCAGTACTTTTGGAGGACGAGGTAGGAGAATCACCTGAGGCCAGGAGTTGGCAAACAGCCCCGGCAACACAGTGAGACTCCATCTCTAAACATTTTCTTTTCTGAGATGGAGTCTCACTCTGTCACCCAGGCTGGCGTGCAGTGGTGCCATCTCAGCTCACTACAATCTCCGCCTCCTGGTTCAAGTGATTCTTCTGCTTCAGTCTCCTGAGTAGCTGAGACTACAGGTGCGCACCACCATGCTTGGCTAATTTTGTATTTTTTTTATTAGAGACAAGGTTTCACCATATTGGTCAGGCTGGTCTTGAACTCCTAACCTTGTGATTTGCCTGCCTTGGCCTCCCAAAGTGCTGGGATTACAGGCGTAAGCCACCATGTCTGGCCTCTAAAAAAATTTTTTTAAATTAACTGGGTGTGGTAGCATGCGCCTATAGACCCAGCCAGTCAGAAATCTGAGGCAAGAGGATCACTTGAACCCAGAAGTTCAAAGCTACAGAGAGCAATGATTAGGTCACAGCATTCCAGCCTGGGTGACAGAGCAAGACCCTGTCTCCAAAAAGAAAAGAAAAAGAAAGAAAGAAAATAAAAGAAAGAAACGAATAATGAAGGAAAGCCCCTGTAAATAACACAAACACAGGTGGTTTCGGCAATCAAACCAATTGGCCCCAGGTGTAGAACTGGAGCAAGACGTAGTAACCCCCAACCCCCCAAAGCTGAGAACCCTTTGCCGGGAATGAGTCTTGCTGGAATCTTTCCTGCGGGCTTCACACTGCCACGTGTGTACCTATGCAACTATCTTGCATGCTCTGCACATGTACCCCAAAACCTAAAATGCAATTTAAAAAAAAATTCAAAAAAAAAAGTTTCACTTTATACCCAACACATACGCAGCAGAGGGCGCCCCAGTATAACCCAAAGGCCCAGGGCCACTGAACAGCTCTGAGATTATTGGGCTGTTGCTGAATTCTTACACTTCTGGTGATGTCTGCTCAACAAACATCTAATGAGTGTTTATTATGTGCCAGGCACATATTCTCTTTAGGTAATTCAGACACAAAGCTGAATTTGGCTCAGTTGCTGTTCTCAAGAAGCTTATATGCAGTCAGGCAGGGGAGATGAGCGTGTGTGTTCACTCACTAAAAATATCAACAGCTAGCATTTACTTTCCAGTTACTATGTTTCCGGCACCATGCTAAAGGCTTTGCCTGTGTAACCTCATCTACTCACTCTTCGTAAGAGCTCTCCAAGGTAGGTATTATTATTATGGCTGGCATCGCACTGTGGGAAGTGCTATAATTGAGGAATGAAGTGCTTGGAAAGGAGTAAGAAAGACTTAAGTCTACTTAAGGAAGTTAGAGAAAGACTTAAGTCTACTTAAGGAAGTTAGAGAAAGAAAGAAGTGACTTTATTTACTCCTTTGCCTTTTCCTCAACGGCGAGCTGGTTGAGTGCACAGGCTGTTTTGCTCAGATGTGAGACCTCAGTGCCCTGTCTCAATGCGTATCTGATGAATGAATGAATGACACTTCAGCTGGATCTTGAAAGATATTCACAAGACAGGAAAGAGAAAAGGGCCTTCTAGGCAGAGGATGCAGCATAATAAAGTCATTGATACACGACTGTGAGATACTCGGGGAATACCAAGTAATCTGGGGTAAGAATCAGAGTACAAAGTGGGAAGTGGGAGGGTGGGTTGGCGTCTTATTTAGCTACTGCTGTATGACAAATCGCCCTAAATCAAATGGAGTAAGCAGTAAGTATTTATTATTGTTTATACAAGCCCTCTGGGGGTTTCTGTCAGACGTGGCTGATTTCATCTGGGCTTGGTCATAAATAAGCAGAAACTTGGGGGTTAAGCTGGGGGCTGGCTTGCCTAGGGTGGCCTCATTCACACATGTGGTGATTGGCTGAATGTTGGCTGGGTGGATACAGGTGACTGGGCCCTGTGTCTCTGATCATTTAGCAGGCTAGTGTGGGCTTGTTCATGTGGCAGTGGCAGGGTTCCACAAATGTGAGTGGACATGGACAAGGGCTTTTGAAAACTAGGTTTCGAATTGGTACTCTGTCATTTCTACCACATTCTATTGACCAAAGAGAGTCAAAGAACAGCCTAAATTCAAAGGTTGGGGAAACAAGACTCCACCCTTTAATGAGAGGAGCTACAAAGTAAAATTAGAAAGGGTGGGGATACAGGGAGGGGTGATAAACTAGAGATGTTTGCACTTAGCTAGTTCTGTTGAGACTAGATACCAAAGAGTTTTCACCATCTGAATGCCAAGTATGGACTTTATTTTGCAAGAATGGGAAGATCTCAAAGGCATGATGTAGGTTTAGGTCTTAGAAATATAACTGTGGTAGTGTGACATGATACAATGTTGGAAGGGAGGAGAGATTGAAAGCAAAGTACCTTTGAGGAAGTGAATTCAGCAGTACAAGATGATGTAGGTTTGAACAAAATCTACGCTGTTAGTTTATTTGGTCTAGTCTGCCAAGTTAAGTCAAGAACATCTCTATGCTCTGTCCCCGCCAATTCATTCTGCATAGGGCTTTAAAAATGCGGGTTTAGATATGTGGGTAAGAAATTAATTTAGATAATTTCCAAATTCCTTCTGCATGCTAAGTTTCCATCATTCTAAGAAGAGCCTTGTCTTTGTTTCAAATGCCTTGAGGATAATATACCATCTAAAGGTGATTTTTCTTACATAAAATTTGTCGGGAATCGAGGAGGGGTTTTTAGCAAATGAAAAATGTGATCAGAGCTGCCCATGGGAAGCTAAATTTAACAGATAAGAGCAGAACAGATTAATGGCAGAAAGTTGTAGTGGGAGAACCATTTGAAGTCCATAGACATAGTTCATACTCAAATCCATAAGGACCTGGATGAGCCAGGGAGTAGGGGGTGGGGTGTGGACCCTGGGGGTGGGAGAGGAGGAATGATTTGCAGGGGAGTTTATTAATATTAGAGAGAGGCCGGGCTGGTGGTTCACGCGTGTAGTCCCAGCAGTTTGGAAGGCTGAGGTGGGTGAATCACCTGAGGTCAGGCATTTGAGACCAGCCTGGCCAACATGGCAAAATCCCATCTCTACTAAAAATACGAAAATTAGCCAGACCTGATGGTGGGCATCTGTAGTCCCAGCTAGGCTGAGGCAGGAGAATTTCTTGAACCTGGAGGGTGGAGGTTGCAGTGAGCCAAGATCGTGCAACTGCACTACAGCCTTGGGCGACAGAGTGAAACTCTGTCTCTCTGTTGTTTGTTTAGGAGCATTCTGATGACTAAATAAACATCATTTATTTTTATTTGATAACTAAATAAACATGCTTTTCTCACATGAATTATAGTATAAGGTTTTTTTTTCCATATTAGTACCGATTCTTTATTACCATCTCTTCTTGGCTATATGAACCCAGGTAACATCTGTGCCTCAATTTCCTCATCATAAAAAAGGGATAATGGGGCCAGGCACAGTGGCTCACACTTGTAATCCCAGCTCTTTGGGAGACCAGAGCGGGAGGATCACTTGAGCTCGGGAATTCAAGACCAGCCCGGGCAACATGGAGAAACCCTGTCTGTACCTAAAATACACAAATAAGCTGGGTGTGGTGACGTGGGCCTGTAGTCTCAGCTAGTAAGGAGGCTTAGGAAGGAGAATCACCTGAGCCTGGAACACAGAGGCTGCAGTGAGCCCAGATTGCGCCATTGCACTCCAGCCTGGGTGAGAGCAAGACCCTGTCTCAAAAAAAAAAAAAAAGCAGGGGAGAATAATGGTAGTATTTTTCTCATGGCACCGTTTTGAGGGCTGAGTTAATTAATTAATTAATTAATTAATTAGGTTTTTTAAATTAATTTATTTATTTTGAGATGGAGTTTCGCTCTTGTTATCCAGGCTGGAGTGCAATGGCGCGATCTCGGCTCACCGCAACCTCCACCTCCTGGGTTCAGGCAATTTTCCTGCCTCAGTCTCCTGAGTAGCTGGGATTACAGGCACGCACCACCATGCCCAGCTAATTTTTTGTATTTTTAGTAGAGACGGGGTTTCACCATGTTGACCAGGATGGTCTCGATCTCTTGACCTCGTGATCCACCCGCCTCGGCCTCCCAAAGTGCTGGGATTACAGGCTTGAGCCACCGTGCCCGGCCCGAGTTAATATATTTAAAGTGCCTTGAATAGTGTATGTTATAGTGTAAGCGCACAATAAATTTAGCTTTGAACATTATCATTTTTTATTATTAATATTATGAAACAACATTATTCACCACTATGGTATTATCTTTACATATTTGGATTGTTTTCATTTTAAAGTAGCACAAAATGGGCATCTCTTTTTTTTTTTTTTTGAGACAGAGTTTTGCTCGTTGCCTAGGCTGAAGTGCAGTGGCGTGATCTTGGCTCACTGCAAACTCTGCCTCCCTGGTTCCATTGATTCTCCTGTCTCAGCCTCCCAAGTAGCTGGGATTACAGGTGTGTGCCTCCATGTCTGGCTAATTTTTTTGTATTTTTAGTATGGATGGGGTTTCACCATGTTGGCCAGGCTGGTCTTGAACTCCTGACCTCAAGTGACCTACCCACCTCAGCCTCCCAAAGTACTGGGATTACAGGCATGAGCCACAGCACCCGGCATGAGCATCTTTTTATATAAAATCTTTTTTCCTTTATCTCAGATTACATCCCAGGGACTGAATCCCACAAGATTAATTACATGGTTAAAAGCCACACTCTGTTGGGTTCCACAGCCTTGTGATTTGACTTTTAAATCTCTGCATTACTCTGTGTGGTTGAAATCAAGGAGATTCAGGTCTAGCTTGAGGCAAAGCAGAGGTGAAGCTGAACGTTATCTAGGTTCCTCTGTCCTACCCTTTCCATGATCTTTTCATACCCTCCTCCTCATTCATTTCTCAATTATTCTGCAGAGAACTCGCTGTGTAGTGGGTGCTGCACTGGGCAGTGCTTGAGCAAAGAAAGCCCAGTCCATGATTTCAAGGAGCTTCAAGTCCAGAGGCACAATTACAATTTGGCAATGCTGTTTTAGTGCGAGAGGACTTGAGCTAAGCAAGCGGCAGAAAGCTCCCTCCAATGAAAACTCTAAAACTTAGGGGTTCAAGGCTTTCTGGTGGAGATAGAACTTGAGATGAGTCAGGCAGAAGATAGCCAGATACTGACAAGAGTTTGACTCAGCCATTTTGATTTACTAGATATGAGGCCTAAGGCAGGTTTTAAACTTCTCTGGGCCTCAGTTTCCTTATACATAAAATGGGGATGATTGTGCCTACTCCAAAAATTGTTGTGAAAAACAGAGTTGTTTCAGTGTAAAGTACTTGGTATATAATAGCCAATAATGATGGAGCACTTTCCAGGTGCCAAGTATTATACTCATTCAATATATTACTGGATTTTGCAGGCAGTTACTTCAGGCAATATAACTCATGGGTCCTCATAAGGACCCTGTGATGTGGCTGCTTCTGTTATCCCCATTGTACAAATGGAGAAACTGAAGCCAAAGGTATTGTGTTAGTCTGTTCTCACACTGCTATAAAGAGCTCCCTGAACCTGGGTAATTTATAAAGAAAAGCGGTTTAATTCACTCACCGGCTGTATGGGAGGCATGGCTGGGGAAGCCTCAGGGAACTTACAATCACTGCGAAAGGCGGAAGGGGAAGCAACACCTTCTTTACACAGAAGAGCAGGAGGAGAGAGTGAAGGGGGAGCTGCCACACGCTCTTCAGCCAGATCTCGTGAGAACTCGGTATCACGAGAACAGCAAGGGGAAAATCCACCAGGCACCTCCTTCAACAACGATCGAAATCAACAGAGATTTGGGTGGGAACACAGAGCCAAAGCAACTAGCTTGTTACATCGTTCCTAAGTAACAAACTGGGACTTTAACCTGTGCTTTTAACTGCCACACTCCGGAATCTCCGTAAAACATCCCCACACATTGTGAATTATTTATTTTTTAATGGTATATTTTCAATTTTTATTTTTGTTAAAAATTTCAACTTTGATTTTAGATACAGGAAGTACCTGGGCAGATTTGTTACATGGGAATATTGTATAGTGCTAGGGGTTGAAGTACGGATCTCGTCAGCCTAGTAGTGAGCACAGTGCTTAACAGGTAGCTTTGAAAAATCTACTCCCTTCCCTTTGCACTGTAGTACTCCACAGTGTCTATTGTCCCCATATATGTGTCCATATGTGCTGCTCCCACTGATAAATGAGAACATGTGGCGTTTGGTTTCTGTTCCTGCATGAATTTGCCCAGGATTATGGCCTCCAGCTCCCTCCATGTTGCTGCAAAGGACACAATTTCATTTTTTCTTTTTTTTGAAATGGAGTCTTGCTGTGTTGCCCAGGCTGGAGTGCAGTGGCGTGATCTTGGCTCACTGCAACTTCCGCCTCCCAGGTTAAAGAAATTCTCCTGCCTCAGCCTCCTGAGTAGCTGGGATTACAAGTGCCTGCAACCACACCCAGCTAATTTTTGTATTTTTAGTAGATACAGGATTTCACCATGTTTGTCAAGCTGGTCTTGAACTCCTGACCTTGTGATCTGCCTGTCTCAACCTCCCAAAGTGCTGGGATTACAGGCTTGAGCCACTGTGCCCAGCCTCATTCTTTTTTATGGCTATGTGTATTCTGTGGTGTATGTATACTGTATTTGTCTATCCAGTCTATCATTGATGAACACCTGAGTTGATCCCATGTCATTGCCATTGTGAATCATTATTAAAAGAGGAAGAGCACACGATGCTGAGGAATCGGTATATTAAGGTCTGGGACGTAAGAGACACTGTGACTTAGCCACATGACAGGTTCTGGTGGAATATCATTGAATCGGGGAGGATTTTTAGCTACTAGCAATAGAAATGAATTCAAAATAGTGTCTAAGTTAAAGGGAATTTGTTGATAACATCAGGGGCCCACACAACAGACATGAGGCTGAAGGACTAGGCTTCAGAAACATGCAGAATCCATGGAACTCTCAACAGGCATTGTGGGGAAGGAATCATCTGGTGAGCAACAGCTAGAAAGAATGACATTGCAGCACTGTTTACAATAGCAAAGACCTGGAACCAACCCAAATGCCCATCGATGATAGACTGGACTGGGAAAATGTGGCACATATACACCATGGAATATTATGCAGCAATAAAAAATGATGAGTTCGTGACTTTTTTAGGGACATGGATGAATCTGGAGAACATCATTCTCAGCAAATTGACACAAGAACAGAAAATGAAACACCATATATACTCACTCATAGGCGTGTGATGAACAATGAGAACACATGGACACAGGGAAGGGAGTACCACACACTGAAGTCTATTGGGGGAAATAGGGGAGGGTCAGCGGTGGGGGGGAGCGGGGGAGGGATGGCATGGGGAGAAATGCCAAATATGGGTGAAGGGGCAGAAGGCAGCAAAACACACTGCCACGTGTGTACCTATGCAACTATCTTGCATGTTCTGCACATGTACCCCAAAACCTAAAACGCAACAAAAATAAAAAAAAAAAAAAAAAGAATGACATCCAGTCCTAGCCCCAGCTGGCTCACATCCAAGTCCTCATAGGAAGCCTCCTATTGGCCGAGCTTGGTACTGTATGCTACAGCCAGAGGAAGGAGGATCCTAACCCTTCATCTTCTAGTGTGAGAAATGTTTTCCAAGAATTATCCCCTCTTCATGACTACACAGCGGAGGAGAGTTACTCACCTGCCAGAAAACTGAGACGTTAGTAGAATGGGGGTGGATACTGAAAGCTCAGTAATGACCTAGACCACTGCATGTATTGAAAGTGATGACAGTTAATGTTGAAGCACTGTTCCCTAAGTCATCAAACAGGTATTTATTTGAACTCTGAGACTGTGTGTTCCAAGGAGAGGGAGAGACAGAGAGGTTTGATCAGTTTTCACACTGTCAAAAAAAGTAGACATAGGCCTCATTACTCTTGGGAGATTTGAAACGTTTGTGGAGAAAGATGATAGCTGAAAGATGATTCCTTTTCATCATACTTTTGAAGTCTAATGTGTATAGCTCTCTCATCCTTGGCTTTCAAATGACAGTTTGCTGGCTTTTTTTCTCTTCTTACAGCTCCGTGATGAAGAGTTGATTCTTCCACAAAAATTAAGGTAGATGACATATCCCCAAAATTACATTTTCTGTTTTATGCTGGCTTCTTCTTTCATATAGAGAGTTGGAGAATTTCAGAAGTGGAGAAACATTAGAGATTACCTAATGTCTTCATTTTCTAGATGAGGAAACTAAGATCCAAAGACATTCTGCGGCCAGCCCAAGGTCAAGCAGAAATAAAACTCAGATCTAATCTCAACTCTATTTTTTCCTTTCTAGCATATAGCCAATGAAATAATTTTTTTCAGATTTTTTTTAGAGCTTGCAGCATGATTCAGATACTTCAGAAAACTGAACTTCCAAATTTCTAGGGAATATATTGTCCCCATTTCATAGGAAAATGTGACAGTTTCTCTCCTTCAGGCCGCTCCCCTTCTCCAGTTTCGGTGGCACTCAGCTCCTGTATCTTGCCAGTGTGCATTCGACCACAGCACAAGCTTTGTTACGCTCTGCTCATTGCATGAATATTGTCTGCTCTCCTTAGCTCCTTTACCTTTGCCTAGGTACACTGTGCCACCTGACAGTCTTTCAATACACGTGTGAATGAGAACTTGTAAGCTGATTAGTTTGATTTGTCAGTCGTCTTTGTTTTGCAACTGACCTCCTCTTTCAACACTTCTTGGTCCTGCTCTCCATGGCGTTGGGCTTCCCGCCTGTCCAATGTAGCAACCTGCCTATGCTACAGCCATTGTCATTCCCATTCCGGCTATCTTCCCAACCATCAGAGTTAGCTCATTCTGAGTCTCTTCGGCTTAGTTGCTTTGTTAACTTTGATGATCGTATTATTAGATATACATGGAGAGTGTTTCAGATGCCTACTGCGGCATCATCAATCACCGCAAAATGTAGTGACTTAAAACCACAGGTTTTTATTTTTTCTCATGGGTCTACAGCTGAGTGGGTTCTGATCTTCTGATCTGGGTTGAGCATGGCTAATCTTGGCCGGGCTTGCTTGTGCATCTGCAGTTAGCTGGCGGATCAGCTGGGGACTCGGTCTAGGATAACTTTGCCAAAGGCAGCTTGACCTGTCTCCACGTGGTCTGGTTCTCCAGCAAGCTAGCCCAGGCTCATCCCCATGGTGGTGAACAAGCTCAAACAGAGGAATGGGAAACTCAAAGCTTCCTTTTCTAGCCTCTGCCTGCATCAAGTTTGATAGTGTCTATCGGTGAAAGGCAAGGCACAAGCCCACAATCAGTGGAGAAGGTGAAGAGAACAGATTCAGGGAGGTGTGAAAATGGAGGCTTCTGCTGCAATCGATCTAGCATAACATCCACATTAAAATAATTTAAAAACTATCCAAGCTGGTTGATTGTCATATGTATGATATACATAAGAATGCACATGTAGATAGGGAATGTCTATGTGTGGCAGTTTTAATCCAAAGTAAAAATAATAACCAATGAGTAGTAATCAATGGTGTAGACATTAGTGGTTTTCTGTTGCCCTTCTCCAATGTCCATTAGAAGTAGGAGACTACTTCTTCTAAAAGTCCATGACTTATTTAAAGGTGAATGACTCCTCTTCTCCTCATGTCTTCAGTTTTGGTGGAGTGGCACATGACCGCATTTAGTCAAAGTACCGCTCTCGCCCAGCAGCTGTCATTGTTCAGGGATGAGTGCGTGTCTCCAGTTGGGCTAGTAAGAGACTCAACTCCGGGACTTCATTTAAAACAGGCTGCCCTGCCAAAGTTCTTGCCAGGCTCTGAACCTGAAGGTATAGCATGGGAGCTGCTTCAGTCACTTTGCCACTGTGGAGCCAAGGGATGGACACAGACTCAATTCTGGTGACATTTTTTGAGCGCTAGATTAATCTATGTCTGAAGCCAGATGTATGATTCATTTATTGATATTTATGAATGGCAATCAATACATTTTTAATTTTTTTAAATGATTTAAAAGATTAGTACATATAAAGTGCTTAGGTCCATGTCTGGCAATAAGAAGCACACAATATGTGCTATTATTTGTTTATAGCAATTTGAGCTGGGTTTTCTGTTCTTCGCAATCAAAGGAATTCTGACATAGGCAAGCAAACGAGAGAATAAGATATTAAAAAGAGCCCATTTATAATAGTAACAGGTAAATTACAAAAAAACCCGGCCAAATCCATAGGCATTGACCTAATAAGAAATGAGACCTGTTTGAAGAAATTGACAAAGCTTTATTCTCCAAATCTGGTTCTTTGTCTGTATACTCATGTCCACAATTCTAGTTTGGGCCACTATGATGTGTCACCCGCACTGCACGACCAATCTCCCAACAAGCTTGCCGCATCTTTTTGATGCTTTCAGATTCAGCCTAAAGTTCCAGCTTTTTTTTTCTTTTTCTTTTTCGTTTGAGACAGAGTCAGGTGATGCAATCGATAGCTCACTGTAGTTTCAACCTCCTGGGCTCAAGCAATCCTCAACCTCGGCCTACCTAGTACTTAGGTCTACAGGTGTGCACCACCATGCCTGGCTGATTTTTTTTTTTTTTTTTTGAGACAGGGTCTTACTTTGTTGCCCAGGCTGGCCTTGAACTTCTGAACCCAAGGGATTCTCCTGCCTTGGCTTCCCAAAGTGTTGGGATTACAAGCATAAGTCACCATGCCTAGACAAATTCCAGTTCTTCAACGAAGCCATCATCCAAGATCTAGTTGCCATTTGACATATGATAACGATTTGGGATCCTAATGTCTCAAAATGGAGTCACTCAGGTCAAGTGACGTTGAGCCCACAGTGAAGTTGTTTACCTCTCAAAAAGTTGTGTACCACATGTGTAATGAACTGAGGTAGTAAGATAAGACCTGCTGTGGTCTAGAACCACAGACCTGAAATGAACCAATGAAAAGTGAATTCAGAAAGGTGGCTGAGACACTGAGAATGGCACAGCCCTGGAGGGCCATCAACGCAGCAAGAACCTGACCTTGTCCAAGACCCCTTTTGACCCTCTGATGCTGAGGCCTCCTCCCAACTTGGCATTTGCCCCTTCCCCACCCACTCCTGAGGCTCTGCCTGGGAGAAGCAGTGACTTCACTGCTGATATGTCAAGAACTTCCGGACCCACCCAACCACGTGTTGGTCTCCCAAGCCGTCGCTGTGGTTTGTTACCTCCAAAGACTGCTTCTGTGGATGTTATACAGGATATTATTGCATCATTAATCGTGTGTGACTCTCTTGCAACAAACTGTGAATTTGAGCACACGTAATTGGCTATTGAGTCATTGTGAAAGTCAGAGTTAGCACACCTGGACTGCATGAACCTAAGTAACACAACACCATTCTTATCCCAGCTCCTTGCTCTCTGACAACACTGAATTGCTTGTAATGTTCTTTGCTCTTTCTCTCCCTAGTGCTTTCATTCGTTTTGTCCTTACGCGTGGCCTCTCCCGTAACACCTAGGATTTGGTACCAACCATTGCCCTCAGCTCACTCTAGCATAATGAACTGTTTACATGTCTGTCTCCCAACTCCTGGACCTGCAGGCAAGGAGTAGGTCTTATTTACCTTGTATCCAGGTACCTAGCAGAATGCCTGGCGGTAATAGACCCTTGATGAAGATTCCCCAAAGCCTGGAAAAAAGAATGCAGGGTTCCCCAACCCTCTGATTGTGCCAGAACAGGAAAAATGAACATTTCTTTGAGGGATATTCCTCCCGCGTAACAGGACCATAAGCAAGTCAGCCCCAGCGTGTATGAAGCTGATGAGAGGGAGAAAAAAAAAAAGACACAATACTCAGGATTGAGCAGTGAGATGGAAACTGAATATGGTCTCTTGTGCTAAAGCTGTCATTCCTTGCAGCAGCGATAATAGCGAGACATAAATATTCATGATGTCATTATTTAGAGAGGTATGAAGTGTCGGTAGAGGATGTACCGTCTGGAATTTTTGCTTCAGTGCCTAAATTTATTACTGGTAAAATTAAGCAAAACAAAACATACATATAAACAAAACTCAGTGGTCTCTGACAGCCAGGGAGATGGTGACAAACTCTCAAGGTCATGGCTAAGCAAAAGGACGTCCCCGGTCGGTGCCAGCCCAGGGGGCTCCTCTCTGACAAGCCTTTAATCGGGAATATTGTTAGGGATGGCCGTCACTGCTAATGGCCACCTGGCCTGAATGCTTAAGAGGATCTCCTCTTCCCTGCCAAAGAACATGCATAAATTCACTCTCCTGAGGCTGTTCTTTCTTTCTCATAGAGTTATTTGTGTTATTTAAATAAAAACATTTATTATTTTCTCCAGATTACAGATAGCATACATATTCAGGGAAGAAAATATGGCAAACATAAACAATATGTATAAAATAAAAATAACTTTGAATCCCACCACCCAGAGATAACCGTTTTGGTATATTTTCTTTCAGTTCCATTTTAACAGAATTTAAGTGCTGACCTGGTGGGATTGGTGTGTGGGTGTGTAATAAAGACCTGAGCTGAGCCCGAAAAGCTGGGTTTGCAGCACAGCTGTGCTAGTTTCTTAAAGTGGGAAGCTGTAAGCATGGCACTCAGTTTTCTTATTTGTAAAGTGTGGATAAAGACAATATACCACAGAATTAGTTTGAGGGTTAAAAGAGAAAATGAGCCAGGTGCAGTAGCTCATGCCTACAATCCCAGCACTTTGGGAGGCTGAGGCAGGTGGATCACCTGAGTCCAGGAGTTTGAGACAAGCCTGGCCAACATAGTGAAACCCCGTCTCTACTAAAAATATAAAAATCTGCTGGGAGTGGTGGCAGGCACCTATAATCCCAGCTACTCAGGAGACTGAGGCAGGAGAATCGCTGGTACCCAGGAGGCGGAGGTTGCAGTGAGCCAAGATTATACCACTGCACTCCAGCCTGGGCAACAGAGCCAGACTTTGTCTCAAAAAAAAGGAGAAAGTGAATTGGTCCTAATATATTAGGACCATAAGTAAGTCTAGCCCATGGTGCGTGAAGCTGATAAGTGGGAGAAAACAAAGCCAGAATACACTTGACTCAATGAATAGCATGCACTAGCAGGTCAGTCATGGGTGGCCATCACTGTTACCATTATATGCATAACTTAAGTCATCTAGTCTCAGAAATCATCCTACCCTCTTCTCTGTACCTCACCCCTGCATCTAACCAGTTACCAAATCTTGCTGATTTTACTTATTTTGTGCTATGCAATATATCCCTTCCTCTCTGAGGGGATGAGATACTCAAATATATCCTCCGGTCTCTGCTCTGGTTTAGGCCCTCAGAATTTATTCCCTGGGCAACTATTCTCGTTTGTTTCTTTTTCTGCTGCCTTCCAACCATTCTTCAAGAGGCAGGCAGAAAGAATTTCTTACATAGATGCAAATGTGACCATATCGAGCCTCTGTGATAGTCACCGGGCTGCCTTATATGTGCTTCTGTATACACATATTTGCATGAATGTACATGTGCACGTGTGCATGCGTGTGTGTGCATGCGTGTGTGTGTGTTTGTATGTTTGGGAATTCTGAAGTTGAAGGAAGGGGTTTTGTGCTTTGGCCCCAGGAAAGGGATGGAGGACATGGAATTGTGTCTAAAATGCCATCTGGGCTTGGGTTCTCCCAAATGGGGGAGGAAAATTTGTGTGAGTCTGAAGACACTTTCTTAGGCATCTTTGGTGAGGCCATCGTGGCAGGGACCTAGGGACCAGGGGGCCTCTGAATGATTTGTCATAATATCTGCATAACCCACAGCTGCAGTGTCAGCTTCTGCAGCAGCAAGGAGACCAGGAGGGTCGAGCTTCCCAGCTGAGCAGCAGAAGGCAGCAGCCTACTGAGGGCTCTGGCGTAGCACCAAAGCCAAGGACAATACTCTCTCTCTCAATAATTTGTGGAAGAGCACATCTGGATGGATGAGAATTCCTAAATCTTCCTCCAGGAAAGATTTCGAAGAAAGGATCTGTGTTCCTGAATACGAGCAGACCTGCATTCAAATATTTGTCTCTCACCTATCTGTGACATGGAAGCCCCCTCTCTGCTTCCAGTCTTCCTTCCTTCCTGGGTCCATACCTACAGGAATGACTAAAATAAAACATAGTGATAACACTAAATATCAGGGAAAATACAGGGAAGTAGATCATTCATACATTGCTGGTGGGAATGTAGACTCATACAGCTGATTTGGAAACAGTTTTGCTGTTTCTTATAAAACTAAGCATGAATTACTATATAACCTAGGAAGTGTACTCCTGGGTATTTATCTCAGAGATATAAAAATTGATGTTTGCATAAAAATATGTACACTAATACTCAAAACAACTTTATTTTTAATAGCTCAAAACTGGAGACCACACAAGTTTCCATCAACAGATGAAAGGTTAAACAAACTGGTTAAACATACGTTCACTCTATGGAATACTACTCAGCAATAAAAAGGAGTGAATTTCTGATGCTCCCAAAACCTTGGATGGATCTCAAGGGGATCCTGCTGAGTGAAAAAGCCAATCCAAAAAAAGGTGATCAACTGTATGATTCTATTTATAACATTCTTGAAATGATCAAATGATAGAGATAAAGAACAGATTAGTGATAGCCAGGGCTTATGGAGGGTTGAGGGAGGGGGGTGGCATATTTATGGTATGGAACTGTTCCAGATATTGATTGTGGTGACGATTTCATGAATCTAGCACATGCTAAAGCTGCATGGAAACACACACACACACACACATACACACACATGTACATGTAAAACCGGTGAAATCTGAATAAATGGGTAGATTGTATCAATGACAATTTCCTGGCTGTGATCTTGTGCTACAGTTATGCAAGATGTTACCATTTCTTACAACCTCATATTGTAAAGAGATACAATTATCTTAAGAAGTTTAATAAAAGATACTTTTGAAAGCTGGAAAAAAGTCCCCCAAATTAATGTACTTAAAAGGTATTAATTATAAAAACAAATAGCCCCATAGCCAGTTAATGGTATTTTAAATAGATCCTGTTTAGATGATCCTTGTGTCCTCATTTTTGTGTCAACAGTAATAATTTTTTTAAAAAGAACTTCTTACATTTGTACCGCATGTTCATCCATGTTAATTCGGTTCTTATTTAAATGGGACCAGGAATATAAGTTAATCAAGGAGAGGACCTGAAGCTAGGAAAATAGCTACATGGCTTATGGTAAGAATGCACATAACCCCAAACCTACATGTTCGTAGAAACATGTTAATAGTTTTCTTATAATTGGCTAGTGTTTTTAATTGATTTAAATTCCTCATCTTTAGTCTAGATTACTCAAAAAGATTCAGATGGGTGACATTTTTTGGTTTATTTAAGAATGGATTCTATTCTGAAGCCACTTGAAGTGCTAAGGGAGAAACAAAAGTTAAAAAAAGAAAGAAAAAAAGCATGGATTCTACCTTGCTCTGCAAATGTTTTGGTGTTCTCTTAAAATAGGGTTAGTCTGAGTACGGTGGCTCATGCCTGTAATCCCAGCATTTTGGGAGGCTGAGGTGGGTGGATCACATGAGGTCTGGAGTTCAAGACCAGCTGGCCAACATGGTGAAACCCCATCTCTACTAAAAATACAAAAAGATTAGCCGGGTGTGGTGGTGCATGCCTGTAATCCCAGCTACTTGGGAGGCTGAGGTAGGAGAATCACCTGGGAGGCGGAGGTTGCAGTGAACCAAGATCACCCCATTGCACCCCAGCCTGCTCAAAAAGAGCAAAATTCCATCTCAAAAATAAAAAACTGGGTTAGAATAATTGGGCAGCAAAATTGTACTATTTTGATTGTATTGGTGCCTTTGAGCTCCTGGGTTCATTCTAGGAAGCACAAAACTCAGACTTCAAATAACTTCTCGGAATACTTGCTGCTATTTACTGAATTGTGCCTGCCCTCCCCCGCCCACTTTCTATGTTGAAGCTCTAACCCTCAATGTGACTTTATTTGCAGATGGGCACCTTTGAGGTAATTAGGGTTAAATGAGGTCATAAGGGTAGATCCGTAATCCAATAAGACTGGTGGCTTTATAAGAAGAGTACATGGGGCCAGATGTGGTAGCTCATGCCTGTAACCCTAACACTTTACAGTGTTGAGAAGCTGAGGTGAGAAGATTGCTTGAGACAAGGAGTTCGAGACTGGCCTGGGCAGCATATTGAGGACCGCCCCCCGCCCCATCTGTAAAGAAGAAAAGAAAAAAGAAAGTTATCGAGGTGCGGTGGCGCATGCCTGTGGCCCCAGCTACTCAGGAGTCTAAGGTAGGAAGACTGCTTGAGCCCAGGAGTTCAGGGCTGCACTGAGCCCTGAGGGCATGACTGCACTCCCGCGCGGGCGACAGAGTGGGACCCCGTCTCCAAAAAAAAATTCTCTCTTGCTCTTTTTGCACATGGATGGGGAAAAGGCCATGGGAGCAAACAGTGAGAAGGGGGCCATCTGCAAGCCAGGAAGAAGGCCCTCGCCAGCACCCGACCACGCTGGCGCACTCACCTGGGACTTGCAGCCTCCAGAACTGTGGGGCTGTTGTTTAAGTCAGAGTCTATGGAATTCTGTTGCAGCAGTCAGAACAGACAAATGCCATCACCAAGCTGCAAGTAGGTGGTTCTGGTTAGCGAGGGGAAGCAAACAAGCTAACAAGTGAAGAGTCTACTCATTTGTTTTCTCCAGCGTCTAGGAGGCTGGCCATCCTGACAGACCGGCTCTCTGAGAAAGGCCATCCGTGGGAGTCTACCTGCGGGGCAGCACCAGCTTTGGCTGCCACTGGAAGCGTCCCAAGCAGCATGGAGTGGGGATAGGCCACCCTCGGAGTCCCATGTCCAGGCTGAGGTCCTTCTCTCCATGCCAGCTCCTGTTGGCACCTCTGGGCCATGACAACAGAACACGAAGTCCTTTGTTAGAGGTGGGAGCAGGGTCAAGTTATAGTGATTGTGTAAATTGAGGGAAAACAAGGGAATGTTCGATTGATTTCTAAATCAACAACTGAGACAAAATCTTGTCAGCTTTCAGTGAAGAGCAACTGGATCAATAATCCCTAGAGAAGTGCTTCTCAGCTGAAGGTGCACACACGTCACCTGGGGGAGCGTTAAAATGAAGATTATCTTTTAGTATGTCTGGGAGGGGTGGAGATGATTCATCTCTAACAGTGCTCATCGTGGGGGTCCCGAGGCTGGGCTTGGAGGAGCCAGGCACTAGATTTAGACTGTGAGATCCCTGAGACCAAGGCCACACTGTCTTGTCTCCCATGTGGCCCCCAGACTTGGCCTGATGCCTGGGACTAAAATAAGTTTTCAATAAATATTTGCTGAGTTGAATTAGTGGGGAACACTGGCTCCAAGGACAAATTTTATTGCTGAATTCTTTGTTAGAGGACGCTCATAGCCAAAAACCAGAGGGATGAAAATGGAACCATAATTAAACCTGTGTTTAACTAGTACTCTGGCATTTCCCAAGCACTTGTAGTTAATAATAGCTTATTTGATTTTTGCTTCTACAATAATCCTCTGAAGAGGGGCTGTCATTATTATTTTTATGTTACAGATGGCAAAGGCAAAGGCAGAAGGACGAAATCATTGACCTCAGGAAGACAGCGGCACGTGCACTAGAACGAGGGTCTCCGGGTTGCTAATTTTTCCTGCTGTGCTTTGCAGAAAGAGTAAAAAGTTCCCCGGAAGTGGATGATGTAACTCTTGGTACCATATAGCTTGAGGCTGTTGATGTCCCTATTCCTCTATAATTGCTATACGCTTGGTATAGAGAGCTAATATGTCAAAAATGTAAGTATATGGGTGTGATATGAGGAGGTTTCTCAAGAAATAATTCATGAGCTCTCTCTGGGCTTCTTGGACAAAGCAGCTGCAGCTAAAATGTCCTCTGTCTTCCAGCAGAGAGCCTGCATCCCGGCTTAGCTTCCCTTAGAACCAGAGTTCCTCCCCCAGGGCCACATCCCACAGACCTCAAGGTCTCCAGGTGCAGGCAGCTCCCACTTAGCTCCCAACTGGCGGGCAGCCAAGTCAGACTGCCTGGCTGCGAGGTGTTCCGATCAGATCCTCACCCCTCTGGCAAGGTTGCTTTCACGCTTTCCGTAAAAGGAAGAACAACGCGGGGCAGGACGCTCTCCGGCTGAACTCAGATCTACTTCACCAGGCACTGGTGTTCCCTGTGAGCGTGGGAAGTACTTCTTCTCTTGCTGATCCTTGCTTTAGAAATTTTCCTAGTAAAGCTGATTCCAAAACCCATGCCTTGTGATGCTGCGGAAATCCACTGAGCCTTTGTAGGGTAGGTGCAATCACAAATGGACCATTTAACTTGCATGACCGAGGGGTTTTTCTAAAGTCATCTCAGCTTTCTCTTCTCCTTACCCTTTCCTAGTTCCCATAAACTCTCCTTCTATGGTCTTTCCCAAAGCAAGGCACAGTGCTATGATAAAAAAAAAAAACAGTCCAGAGTTTGATCCTTGTAACTTGCCCTGACCCTGTCCTAACCGTCTCTGTGGGGCTTCCATGAAGCATCCCAGCGATGTTAGCGGACAACATAATTCCTGTTAGAGTCTGTGAGTGGCAGCATTCTGAAGGCTGTGTCAAGTCAATGAGGCAAAAGGACCTCAGCTGCGAAGGGAATGTTTTCTTTATGAAGAGCACACAAGGCCAAAGCCCTGCGTATTTCTCCTTCCACAGAAATAAATGCCACGTAGCTTCTGGCCTGAGCTTGCACGGGTCCTGCAAACCCACCCTCCCGAGGTTCCCCTGCAAGGGAGCAGGAAGGAGGTATGCAGTCTTCCTGTCCCGGGGGAGACAGGGATCGGGAGAAAGAGCTTGCGGATCTAGAATTGTTCTTTGAGTATCAAGGGGAAAAAATTCTGGTCCAAACTCTGGGCAGTCCTGAGGGACAGTATGGCAGCATTTGAATTCACCGACATCTGAGTGAGACATATTTATTAACATATCTGTTATCACTTGGGGCGGAGTGTGTGGGCGCATCTGTGTGTGTTTATAATTCACCGGTGCCCTGACAGTGGAGAATTCCCGTTAGGTAGGCAGCAGCATGTCTAGGCTTAAGGCCTTGGGTTCAAGTCTAGCTATGCCATTTATTAGGCTGGTGCAAAAGCAATTTCAGTTTTTGCCATTACTTTCTTTTCTTTTTTTCTTTGAGATGGAGTCTCACTCTGGTGCCAGGCTGGAGGGCAGTGGTGGGCTCTCGGCTCACCACAACCTCCGCCTCCTGGGTTCAAGTGATTCTTTTGCTTCAGCCTTCCAAGTAGCTGGGATTACAGGTGCCCGCCACCGCACCAGGCTAATTTTTGTATTTTTAGTAGAGATTGGGTTTTGCCATGTTGGCCAGGCTGGTCTTGAACTCCTGACCTCAGTGATTCACCTGCCTCGGCCTCCCACAGTATTGGATTACAGGTGTGAACCACTGTGCCCAGCTGCTGTTACTTTCAGTGGCAAAATGGCAATTACTTGTGCACCAACCTAATACTTCTCTCTTGAGACCTTTGGCAATGTATTAAATTATCTAAGCCTTTTTGTCTATAAAAACAAATGCACAAGCAATAAAAACCCATCTGATTCTCTGTGTTGTTAAGGAAATGAAGTAATGCAAGGTAAGGACTAGCACAGTCCTGGCACATGACGTAAGAACTGGCTAAATGTAAGCTCTTGAAATGGAACCTGTGCCAGAATCTCCTTCACATTCTAGGACTTGATGTGCTACTTGGTTCTGCTTTTCTGCCATTTTGTCTCTAGATTAGAGCAGCTACCATTGTTGAGCTCCCTGCAGAGGAGTGACACAGAGTCTGTGTCACAGTGGCTCAGTGGCTATGGGACTAGCTGATATTTTCCTTCTTGTCTGTCCCATTTCTCCTCTCTCCATCAACTCCCATCTCCTATCCCCATATTCCACCAATTCTGGTCGCCCCCTCACTCCCCTTCAATTTGGACCTGGCACCGTATGTCATGGATCAAGACGATTTGTTGCCATGGAGTTTGACTGCCAGGTTTTATTTCCCCATTGCCAACTTAGGCCCCATCTATGCAGCCTAATTTCTCAGAGGAGCCCATACCTGTGATGGATCTCTAAGATTTTGGGTAGAATCCTGGATATCAAAACATCGATGTCTGTATGATGTACTTCTCCTGCCAGAGGCTTGAAAGTAAAGAAACTGGGTTATGTTTGCCTAATTAAGTTGTGGGTGGACAATCCTTACATCTGTCTCTTGGTCTCTCTTGGCCACCTGACATCTCAGTTTTCTTAAACTGCCCCAGTTTACTCTGTTGTTCTAAAGACACAATTCACAGTATCCCCCTTCCCTCTCAACAGTGTTCTGTTTTGGAAGATGTATTGTAAGGTCACCCTGTCTTTTGGGATTGGTATTTATTTAAGCCTCTTTTCAGATATGGAAAAGATGGTGGATTACCAAGCACAATTTTTTTCAGTACAGTGCCACAACAAGAACTGTGAGAAGGAAAGTCAGAGTCAAGTTTCAGAAACAGCGCTTCAAAAGCTTTCCTTTCTGAGTGCAAATGGGAATGTGTTTTATCATGGCAAGCAGTGTTTTGGAAAGCTTGGAAGCAGCTTGCCACACAGTTTACATTTTACGCGGTCCGCCCTTATTCAATGGAATAAGATTAAACAAGCTAAGAATAGTCAAGGGAAACACATTCTCTCTCTCTCTCTCCACATGATGTTGATGCTTTTGAAACCTTTCCTCTTCTTTTTCTCACCTTACTTTGTGTCACTGGGTGAATGCATCTTCCACGAAGTGGTGTGAATGAGAAATCTAATAATACTCAGTGCTCGAAGGAGCTGTCAGAGCTTGTTCATCCTAAGATTGTGCAGCAATGTTCAAAAACAATAGAAAGAAAGCATCCTAGGAGCTGAGAGGGGACACTCTTAGCTTTGTTAGCATCAACTATCTCTATCTGAACAGAAGAGACACGAGCTAGTGTAAGTGCCACATGCCGTCAAGCCGTGACAGTGACATGGGACCAAAATGGATAAAAAGAGACAATGAGCACATGTGGCTGGCAAAGGCTGGACTGCATGTGGAATAAAGCTTTCATCTACAGCAGCTGCAGCTACGGTGGAAAGTCAGGGCTCCTCAGGCAGGCCATTTACTAGGATCACAAGTCCTCACTTGCTCGGGAGAGGAATATACATTCTTGTCATTACTCGTGATATCCACCATGTGCTAACCAACTCTTTTCCCTTCCTCGTGCTAAGAAAGGACCCAGGGCAGTAAGAAAGGCAGTGCAAATGCTGCCACCTGGTACCCGGCTGAAAGGGAAAGGATAATGCAATCCCAGAGGGAGAGAAAGGACAAGAAAACAATGGGTGGTTAACGTTTCTGCTTTCTCTAGTAACAGCCACATTATCTAGTAACGTGGCTTTATCTAGTAACAGCCACGCCAGGTTTCCTAGGAAGTGATGAACGCATTCTAACTCACACCCAGTAACTCTGAATAGTGGCTGATTTATAGTCAGCTCCAGGTTGTCTGTCTTTGACATTCTATTCACTCACACATTTGCATATTCAGAAGCTGGATGAGCACAAAAATATTAATATGAAACCCACTATATGTTACAGTAGAATGACATGTAATTTATTCATATAACTGACAATTAGGCAGTACTCAAAATTCATTTAAATAAGCAAGTGATTACACAAACATCTAATAATACTAAAATTGATAGTCAGAAGGTATAAAATACCATGGGTATGAAATGCCATGGTAAATACTATTCAACAGACTACAATCATAATTCCAAACTAAATCATGGTTTCTAAAATGATTTTCAGCAGTCCTGGAATGATTTGACTTTTCTCCTTCTAAGCAATTTACTTCTTCCGGTGATACAAGACGAGGTTGTTATTTTCAAGAAATATTGCAGAGTGACTTAGCTTCGGTTGCTCTCTTGAAACACATTCTTGCAAACTGTTTTTTAATATTGCCCCTTGACATAGAAAACTAGTCAGCACTTAGTTTCCCAAGCAAATATGCTTGGATCAGAACAGTGCCAGGGTATAACCCAGTTCAGCAAGAGGCAGGCAGTGAAAAACCTTTTGCAGCTTTTGAAATATGCTTATTTCTTTTCTGAGGCTTCAAGCATCATACGCTTAGGCATCCAAGCCAGTGAAGTTATGGGAATAAAACAGTTTGATATACAGATGAATATGACACAATTGCAACTGGGCTGAGGAGCAGTTACAATATAATTCTGCAGTACTTCAAACAAAAACAGCTCCTACCTAAAGTTACTGCTTGTAAGCCTCATTACATTTTCATGAAGCGTAGCTATGTTTGCAGGAATAGTTTGGCTTATCATGTGTCTGCTGTATTATTTATTTTATTTTATTTTATTTTATTTTATTTTATTTTTTTGAGATGGAGTCTCACTCTGTCACCCAGGCTGGAGTGCAGTGGCGTGATCTCAGCTCACTGCAACTTCCGCCTCCCGGGTACAAGCAATTCTGCCTCAGCCTCCCAAGTAGCTGGGTCTACAGGCATGCACTACCATGCCCAGCTAATTTTTGTATTTTTTAGTAGAGACGAGGTTTCACCACATTGGCCAGGATGGTCTTGATCTCTTGAACTTGTGATCCGCCCGCCTCAGCCTCCCAAAGTGCTGGGATTACAGGCATGAGCCACCGTGCCCGGCCCTGTCTGTATCTTAAAGTCTTATACTTTAACAGAATGAGGTCCAAGCATGAACCTGGCTTGAAGAGCTAGCAGCAGTAGTCATGAAACATATCAATAAATTAAAAGGCTTTCACAGAACGAGATTCAGCTAAACCGCCTACATACAAAATACAGCTAGAGAAATACAATTCTTTAATGCTGAATTATGAGGGGGAGGGAAAAAGAATCTAAAAAAATAGAAAACTCTCTCCACACCTGGGTGTCAAGGCAAGGTGTAACACTGCATAATGCCACAATATGAGCAGTCACTGGATGACAGATACTCCAGAAACAATGGTCTCTGGGGTCTCGGAATTATGACCAGGGGATGAAAATACTGTACCCAAAGGCATGCATACACACTGCGTGCGTTCAATGTGTGAGCTGCGACCTAAGCAGAGATTTAACGAGACAATGAGGCAGTGTTCCAGGGTATCCATTAAGACCGGTGGGGAACTACATGTTGATTAAACCTTCTGAGGCAGCAAAATGTGGGCACAGCGCCATGTCTGGGTTCTGCAGCTGTTTTACGATCCTCTTGCGGAATTTCTCCCGCACACGATTAAATTCCATTATGTCCATGGGGTCCTCGTCGATCCAAAACTTATGAAATTCGTGCATCAAATAGCCTGTTGGAGACAATACAACGATAAGAATGCAGGAGAAAAAAAGTCCTTAATCACATTCAAAATCATTCTGAATGCTGAGGGAGATGCTGAACCAAGCCACAGCAACTACGGAGCTCAAAGACGTCAAAATCTAGAAAATTCCACTGTTAAAAAGAAAGAAAGAAAGAAAACATCACTGTTTAAGATGACTCTTTAAAATCAGTGCAGTAGAAGTCTACTAATCTGCAAGCTGTTTGCAGTCGGCCCTGGAATCATTCTCGCTCTTCTCAAGCAGGAAGACAAATCAGTTCTGGCATCTCTAGAATATGAATCACGTCGGGCACATCTCTGAAAGGCTGACAGTGACTACTTCATCCTTCTCCTCCTAATTAAATTAATGTAAAGGTCCAATTTTTCAAAATTACCCCACTCAGTCTTTATTCTCTTGATATTCGATATAACTTAAGTTTTAAATTACCCTGACAAATCAAACAAATGCATTCTGACACTCTATTATGAGACAATAAAAATTGTAAATCAGCCCTGAACAACGCAGACTGGTCATTAAGCCACATGAAATTGTTAATAAGACTTCCTTGCTCTGAAGCAATAATTTCATATTCAAATACGTTTGTATCTCAAAAATGTTATCCATGAGTGATCTGGATGGAGACAATTTGGGGGATAAATGTTAAGTATTTCAGAGGAGAACCTATTCATTGTGTTTTGTTCCCCACTATGCCCCCCCACTACCACATCTGTTTAATTATTTTTATCTACCACATTTAGTATTGAAATGTGAATAGTGTTTTTTCTTTTCAAATACTAGATACCTGTAGGTGGCAAACGACTACAAGCTCAGATGTCTGTACGTATTAGAAAGAAAAGTATTTAAAGAAGTAATCCCAGTTTCAAAAAAAGAAAAGCAGCCAGGCATGGTGGCACACGCCTGTAGTCCCAGTTGTTTGGGAGGCTGAGGTGGGAGGATCAGCTGAGCTCAGGAGGTCGAGGTTGCAGTGAGCTGTGATTGCGCCACTGCACACCAGGCTCTGCCACAGAGCGAGACCTGTCTCAAAAAAGAAAAAAAAATAAAAAGAAGACAACAGAGAAACAAACATTATGCAAAATTTTGTCTTAACATTAGAAGGAGGGAGAAAATAGAAGACAGGCTTCCGGAGCCAGCAACCGGGTTTGAAGCCTTGCTTTTCCACCTCCTTGCAGAAATGAAATGGGGAAGGGGAGAATGAGAAGAGAATTTCGAATAAACATACTCAATTCTAATAGTACCAAAAAAATCAATACTTTTTTGTTTTTCTGGTAACTAGCTGTATATGGAAAAACACTCAACATCATTTCATAAACAAAATTTAAAAGCTCTTTACTCATATTTTATTTTATTTTAATACAAAATTAGGAGTGACCTTTACTGCCCCAACACACGCGACCGGCAGCTGGTCCATTTCCACAGACCCTTCCCTCTGGTTACTTGCCTCATTACATTGTTAAGTATGCTCCTACTTCTTTAAGTATGTGGTCTCTCTGCAAATACAGGAGAAGGAGTAGGAACGATTATTATACATTTCCTTTGGGTTGATTGTTCCATTTCTTTCTTTTATTAAGTTAATTAATTTTTTAGAGGCAAGATCTTGTGAGGTTGCTCAGGCTGTCCTTGAACTCCCGGCCTCATGTGATCCTGCTGCCTCAGCCACCCTAATAGCTGAGACTACAGGCACATGCCACTGTGTCCCACTTATGCCATTTCTTTTAGGACTACCCTGCCTTTGGGCCCTCCACAGACAAGATGACTGTTTTTAACATTTCTGATGAGAGCACACACCAACCTTCACCCTACTGGCCTTGAGGTTACACAAGCCGGGGCTCCACTATCACTGTCATGGGAACCTGACCACATCAGAAAAGGTCCAAATCAGAAGTATCAGTTGCCCCAGGAGCCATCTCATCTGTCTCTTCATCTGATGCTTGGATTCCTGGAGGCAGCATTCGGGCCTGAACTTCTCTGGTGACAACACTGACTGTTTTTTCCTGGATGAGGAACCCGATTCTTAAAAGCTTCTTTCTTGCCAGGCACTGTGGCTCACACGTGTAATCCCAACACTTTAGAAAGCACAGGCAGGAGGATCACTTGAGGCCAGGAGTTTAAGGCCAGCCTAGGCAACATAGGAAGACCCCGTTTCTACAAAAAAAAAAAAAAATTTTGTTTCTTTTTTTGAGACAGGGTCTTGCTCTGTTGCCCAGGCTGGAGCACAGTGGTGAATCTCGGCTCACTGCAGCCTCCATCACCCAGGCTGAAGCAACTCTCGTGCCTCAGCCTCTTGAGTAGCTGGGACTACAGGCGTGTGCCACCATGCCTGTCTCATTTTTGTATTTTTGGTAGAGGTGGGGTTTCGCCATGTTGGCCAGGCTGGTCTTAAACTCCTAACCTCAAGTGATCCCCCTGCCTCAGCCACCCAAAGTACTGGGATTACAGGCGTGGGCCAGCACACCTGGCTTACAAAAACCTTTATTAAAATCAGCTGGCTATGGTGGCTTGCACCTGTAGTCCCAGCTACTCAGGAGGCTGAGGCGGGAGGACCACGTGAGCCCAGGAGTTTGATGCTGTAGTGAGCTATGACGGTGCCACTGCACTCCAGCCTGAGCAACAGGGAGACTCTGTCTCTAAAAAACAAACAAACAAATAAACAAATAAACAAATAAAGGTTCTTCCTCATGCTGGGACCAAATCTGTTACCCTGTATTTCACAGAACAATTCCAGTCCTCCAACTCAGTGTGCACACCAGCAGAAACGTGTTTCCTCTGATCTCAGTATCTTATTCAACCAACCAAAAGAATTTAATCGCCTGTCCATTTCAGTGGCTGGGAAACTCCTAAAATATCCACAGAATGATCTGAGGTACTTGTTAGAAATGCAGATCCTCTCAGGTTTAACCAGACTTGCAATTCAAGAAGATGAAACTCATGTCACTGAAATTGAGAACCTTTGGTCTAGAAGATTCTCTGACCACATAGAATTTTTATGGTTCTAAAGTAAATCTATGATAATTTATAATTTCTTATTTTCTTACTATATAAAATACATACATAGTTTTTCTGACTGGTCTCTGAGGTCAAACAGACACAGCTATTTTGTACGCAGAATCAGGTTTCCAATACAATGAATGAAAATCATCCATAATACATCTCATTAGTATTTCATGAGTGACAGCATGTTTTCTCCTGCTGACAGTGATAAACAGGCAATATGAAAAACCATCTTTTAATGAAGAATTCATTTTCCTGCAATATACATAAAATGTTCCCTTTTCAACGATGTGCAGGAATATTGGCAGCTCACTCTAAAGGTGAGGAAGTGTGGCACAGTCACAGAAGAATGAGGTTTCATTTGGTTTCCCCGTTTTCACACCTTACACACAATTACAGAAAAGCATCTTGAAAGGTTTAAAGGACTTGGGTTAGGGTAGAGGAGGGGGTGGCTCCTAAACTGACACTGTTCTCAAAATTCTTCCTCCAAGGATTGAGGACTGATTCCCTGGGACTCTTTTTCTCTAGCTCATCAGGAAAATAATTAGAGACTGTGTAACATGATCTTAATCAAAATCCAGAAATGGTGGTCTGGCTTCCTAGGTGCATATTATAATCATAAAACTCCACTCATTTATATAAATTGCAGTGTTTGAAAATTCATTTGGTCTGATCTGTCAGTTAACTCATCTGCCCAAGAACAAATATGGAACAGACGCAGGACCAGGTATCGCAGATGAAGAAAAAGGGAGACTTCCTGGGCTCCCTAACGCTCAGTCTGTCGGAGAGGGGCAGATAGGAGTACATTTGCAGCTGATGATTTGTTCGCTAGGGAAGCCAACAAAGCAGCATGGAAAGGAGAGGGAGAGAACAGAGGCCAGGTTGTTTTCCCACCCTCTCACCGCATTTTTACATCAGCTTTGCGGAGCAGGTAAGACGGACACTACAAATCCATCCTGCAGGTGAGGACGTGGGGCTTAGATGAGTTCCTTGAATGGTCTACAATTACAGGCACAGCTGAAAGCTGGGAACCGAGGCCTGGAACCGAGAATTTCCGCCAGGCCGAAGGCTGCTGTTCCCAGTGCATTCTGTTCCTCTGGTTCTTATTCCTACGGAATCGTTCCTTCTTTTGGAGGTCAAAGAAAAAATAGTTTTCTTTTTCTTCTTCCGGCCATCGTAATTTCCCTTCTGCTCATTACACCTAACCTCATTCCATTTCAGTGGGGCGGTGTGTTCAGTGGAGCTTCAGACTGAATGCAATTCTTGTAACACACTGCCTTGGCAGCTCAGTGTTCACAGAATAATACTGTGAAGTCAGAAGGATAGAGCCATTATATTCTTTTATTCTTCTAGCTAGATGGAATACTTGTTTTGAATACTAATTTGGCTCTCTGACTCCTGCCTGCAGCATATTTGCGGGTGCTTGAATGTCTTGGTTTTGCTTCACTGCATTCGGTCAGCAGAGAGTAGAGACAAATGCAAGGACACAGGTAATTGCAAGAATATTACAGAGACGTGCAGAACTGATCATGTCTGATTGAGGAACAATGACTCTACGGCACAGCGTGTTTCCCTTAGAGAGGCCTGAGTCCCTCTGCCTATATAGACCACAATCCTAGGGGGATTGCTGCTGCTTCCAAAACCTGACCAGGGCCTTCGGAAATATGTAATCCTACTGCATACTTGCTCATCTGGGCTAGGATTATCTTGGAAGCGTATCAATCCAGGCCAAGACTAATATTTTTTTCTTTTTTAGAGATGGGGTTTCAGCATGTTACCCAGGTTGGTCTTGAACTACTGGGCCTAAGTGATCCTCCCGCCTCAGCCTCCCAAGGTGCTGAGATTACAGGTGTGAGCCACCATGCCTGGCCTAGGTCTAAAATTTCCCACAGAAACTAGACTCTCCTTTCTCCTGCAAAAAACATCAGCCAATTCTTTGTCCATCCATCCATCCATCCATCCATCCATCCATCCATCCATCCACCCACCCACCCACCCATCCACTAGTTACTGAGCAACTCCACCCTGTACCAGGCTCTGTGCTGAGGATACAGCAGTGAACAAAAGAAACCTGCCCTTAAATGCCAATTTTTATGACTCTAACTTTGACTCTTTCCTGGGAGCACTCCCCCATTGTGTGGCTCTGATATTCTCCCAGGTGCTGATGAATCAAAATCTGTAGCTTGCACCTTTCTAATTCTTCAAGAGCACTCTAGGGCCCTACATTATTAGAATGCCCACTATGCAGCCCCATATGGAATTCCCAAGAGCAACTCACCCTCAGTGTGTCGAAAACTAAACTCACTCTACCTTCCCTAAGAACTGCTTCCCTGATTTCCCTAATGATCATGCTCAATATAGAATCGGACAAGTACAAGGGGCCAGGGAAACACAGCAAGAGGCTTTCTTTATCTGCACGTTGATGCTCTTTGACATGGCTTACAGAGCTCTTCAGGACTGCCCTCCATCCTGCTTGTAGGCTCCCGGTGCCCTCCAGTTACCGCCCTGCAATCTCTATACTCTGTTTTCTTAAATCCACACACTCTATTGCTTTATGACCTTCACTGGACCACTCAGCCACCATTGCCTTATTTCCTGTCACTCATCCTTCGGGTCTCTACAAAAGTGGCATTTGCTTTGGAGAAACTTCCCTGACTTCCAGGCTGAGTGAGCTATGGCTGCCACAGACATTTTCAGTGTTTACTTACTTATTTATGAGACGTAGTCTCATTCTGTCGCCCAGGCGGGAGTGCAGCGGCACAATCTCAGCTCACTACGAATCTCCACCTCCTGGGTTCAAGAAATTCTCGTGCCTCAGCCTCCCCAGCAGCTGGGCTGACAGGCGTGCACCATCACAACTGGCCAATTTTTGCATTTTTCATAGAGACAGGCTTTCACTCCGTTTGAACTACTGGGCCTAAGTGATCCTCCTAAGGAGGATCTACTGGGATCTAGTAGTTCCTCCTAAGGAGGAACTACTGGGCCTAAGTGATCCAGCCTAAGTCAGGCTGGTCTTCTACTCCTGACCTCAAGTGATCTGCCCTCCTCGGCCTTCCAAAGTGCTGGGATTACAGGAGTGAGGCACTGCGCCCGCAACTTTTCCAATTTTCAGAAGCAGTATCTTTACTTCCCCAATCACTAAATTCTTCCCATTACATTTTATTTATTTATTTATTTTTGAGTCGGGGTTTCGCTCGTTACCCAGACTGGAGCGCAATGGCACCATCTCAGCTCACCGCAACCTCCGCCTCCTGGGTTCAGGCAATTCTCCCACCTCAGCCTCCTGAGTAGCTGGGATTACAGGCATGCGCCACCATGCCCAGCTAATTTTTTGTATTTTTAGTAGAGACGGGGTTTCACCATGTTGACCAGGATGGTCTCGATCTCTTGACCTCGTGATCCACCCGCCTCGGCCTCCCAAAGTGCTGGGATTACAGGCGTGAGCCACCACGCCCGGCTACATTTTATTTTTTTAAAGACTTTTTTGTTTCCCTGAAGATAATGCTGGCTCCACTACATTTCAGGTATTTGTTTAGATGTCTGTCTTCCTCAGCACAGAACCCGATCCATAGTAAAATCTGAATCATATTTGTTGGAGATGCTCAGAACTGTTTATAGGAGTGAATATAATCATCCAATTATCAAAGCAGGAGCTGTAATAATGTATGTAAGGGACTTACATTTTCCATTAGCAAGCTGTAAACTATATGTGTTTTATAATTTCCTTTTCATTTTTGTCTAAGGTACACATGCACATTGTTCAGAGTCAAATAGTTTAACAAGTCTTGTTACAAAAACAAAAAAAATGTCAAAAAAAAAGCAGTTTCCTGCCCTAATTTCTGCTTTCTTAAAGCAACATTTCAACTCTTATTTATTTATTTATTTTTGAGACAGAGTCTCACTCTGTTGCCAGGCTTGAGAGCAGTGGCATGATCTCGGCTCACTGCAACCTCCACCTCCCAGGTTCAAGTGATTCCCTGTCTAGCTGAGACTACAGGCTTGTGCCACCATGCCCCACTAATTTTTTTATTTTTATTTTAGTAGAAATGGGGTTTCACCACGTTTGCCAGGGTGGTCTCGATCTCTTAACCTTGTGATCCACACGCCTTGGCCTCCCAAAGTGCTGGGACTACACGTGTGAGTGACCGTGCCTGCCCCTTTTGAACTCTTTCAGCTGATTATTTTGGTTATTGATCTCCATAGCTCTAATCAACATGCTTTTCATTACCTGATTAGATTTTTTTTTATAGAAGATAAAGATTTAGCTCCCTTTCACTCACCCCCAGCCACATGGACACTTATTACCTCACCCTTTTCTTTACTTTGTATTAATAACGGCCTTCTCTGTTTATTTGCCTGGCTTCCCCTTAATTTAAGCCTATACTATCTCTTAAATATGGCAATGTCCTCTCAATATGTTAAAACATGGTAATATTCTGTCAATTTCACCTTCTTCAAAGAGTCTCTCTCACAGCCTTCTGACCTTCTAGAATCTGGATTTATTGTTTGCAGCCAATCACACAGATATCTTGGGCTTTCCTTTCACTGCTCTCCTGGGATAGATTTCAATATTTTCTAGACCCCATTTATTCCTTTAGGATTACTCTCTTATTTTGTGGAAATAAGCTTCCTGACAAAGGTGCAGGGAAGTAAAATGTTAAAAGAGCTTGCATTAAAAAACTGTCTTTATTCTACTCCCATACTTGATTGGTAAGGTAGTAAGTTATATTGGGTGTAAAATTCTAAACCGGAAATCATATTCTCTTAGCTTTGATTGACTGAGATGGGGTCTTGCTCTGTCACCCAGGTTGGACTACAGTGGCGCAATCATAGTTCACAGCAGCCTCTACCTCCTTGGGCTCAAGCAATCTTCTCACTTCAGCCTCTCAAGTAGCTGGGTCTACATTACAGCTGGCTAATTTTTTATTTTTGTAGAAACAGGGTCTTGCTATGTTGCCTGCGCTGTTCTCAAACTCCTGGGCTCAAGCAATTCTCCCGCCTCAGCCTCCCAAAATGCTGGGATTACAGATGTGAGGTGTGACGCCCAGTATCTCTTAACTTTTGAAGACAATATTCTATTTTTTAGGATACAATGTTGCTACTGAGAAGTCCAATGTCATCTTGATTCCCCATTCATTATGTGACAGCTTTGGAAATTATTGGGGTCACCTCTTTCCAATGTCATTCAATTTCACAATGATTAGGACCCTGGTGTGAGTCTACATTAATCTATGATGTTAGTGCTAATTATGTATGAAAACTCATACTTCAGTTCTGAAAATTTTTCTTAATTTATTTCTTTAATTCTCCTTCCTTAGTCTTCACCATTATTTTTCTGGCACTTCTATTATTCAGATATAAGACCTCATAGAATGATCCATTAATTTGACAACCTTTTTTATTTTTTATTTTTCATCTATGCCTTTTTGTTCTATTTTTTTTAATTGTATTTTAGGTTCTGGGGTACATGTGCAGATCATGCAGGATTGCTGCACAGGTACACACATGACAAGGTGGTTTGCCGCCTTCATCCCCCATCACCTATATCTGGTATTTCTCCCCTCCTTATCCCTCCCCACCCTCCCTACCCCTGCTGTTCCTCCCCTAGCCCCTAACTACTGACTGCAGTGTGTGATGTTCCATTCCCTGTGTCCATGTATTCTAATTGTTCAACACCCACCTATTTTGATAACATATGGTGTTTGATTTTCTGTTCTTGTGTCAGTTTGCTGAGAATGATAGTTTCCAGATTCATCCATGTCCCTATGAAGGACACGAACTCATCAATTTCTATGGCTGCATAGTATTCCACAGTGTATATGTGTCACATTTTCTTTATCCAGTCTATTGATGGTGGGCGTTTGGGTTGGTTCCAGGTCTTTGCTATTGTAAACAGTGCCACAATGAACATATGTGTGCATGTGTCTTTATAACAGAACAATTTATTATCCTTTGGATATATACTTAGTATATATCCAAATATATATACTGGGTCAGTATATATCCAAATATATATACTGGGTCAGTATATATTGCTGGGTCAAATGGAATTTCTATTTCTAGGTCCTTGTGGAATTGCCACACGGTTTGTTCTACTTTCTAGGAGGGTTTCGACTATCTTCTAATCCTTCTTGGAGATTTCATTTCTGCTAAAACATAGATCTGAGAATTATGCAGAACCTGCACTCCTAAGTGCTATGCCATGAGGATTCGAGGGAGAGAAACAACCGCGATGTCTTTGAGTCAGACCAGAGGGGGATACACTGGATGTTACACAAGAGCCAGGAAACAGAAGAATTTACCATGCCCGAAAACATACGTGCAGGTTTTTGAATGAGAAAACAAAAAAAATCAAAACCAAAAGAAGTTCAAAGGCTCCAAAGCAGCCAAATCACAAAAATCTCTCAGCTTTGAGCCTTGTCTGGAGTGTTCTACAGAAACTTACATAAATCTCTCTCTATATTTATATGTATATATAATATTACATATATTTATATATAATATTACATATATTTATATACGTATATATTTATATATGTATATATAATATTACATATATTTATATACATATATATATATACACACACATATATATATATATATATATATTTTTTTTTTTTTTTGAGATGGAGTCTCACTCTGTTGTCCAGGCTGGAGTGCAGTGGCGTGATCTCAGCTTACTGGAACCTTCACCTTTCAGGTTCAAGATCTTTTGCACAGCTCCTGCCTCAGCCTCCCAAGTAGCTGGGGTTACAGGTGTGCACCACCACACCTGGCTAACTTTGGTATTTTTAGTAGAGACGGGGTTTCACCGTGTTGGCCAGGCTGGTCTCGAACCCCTGAGCTCAGGCAATCCACCAGCCTTGGCTTCCTAAAGTGCTGGGATTACAGGGGCGAGCTGTTGTGTCCAGCCTAGAACCCTACATTGATAATTATACAACGGGATACTTACAGAACGTTTGCTGAAAGTGAGACAATGTTGGAGCTTCTGGGGCGATATTGTAGAAATGGGTTTTCAGAGCTCCGCTGACCAGTAGATTATACGCCAGGTCAGTTATATTGATGCCCACAATTGCAAATGAATACCTATGAAATGTAAACCACAAAAACAACTGTGTCACATATAGAAATAAGCATTTAACATTAGCAGCTAAAAGACACTCCTACCAGTGCCATGACAGTGTACAGATGCCATGGTAATGTCAGGAAGTTACCCTATGGTTTAAAAGGGGAAGAACCCTCAGTTCCAGGAACTCCCCACCCCTTTCCCGGAAAACTCATTAATAATCTACCCCTGTTCAGCAAATAATTAAGAAAATAACCAGCAAAATAGCCAACCAGCAGCCCTTGGGGCGGTTCCACCCATGGAGTAGCTCTTCTTTTCTTTTATTAGTAACCATGCTTTCACTTCACCAAAAACAGGCATTTTAATAATTGATAATCTGATTTTTAATTAGTATTAAATTATCAGAGTGGCAGGTCACCCTTCCCTTTCTACACTATCAAAACCTTGACTTTTGTAATTCAGCAGGAAATTTCAGTAATGTGTATCAAGAGAATTAGTAGTTCATATACTTTGACCTTTCCATTTCCAAATATATGATAGAAAAAAAATCCAAAGTGGACAAAGCTTTATAGATAAGGATATTCATTGTAGCATTTTTAATAATGTCAATGACATGGAAACTATTCAAATATCCTAAAGAAGACCGTGAAATAAATTAGAGTAATGTCATACATTACAGTTGATTAAAATTATCTTCTTAAAGATGATTTAAGCAGGATATAAAATGTTATGAATGGAACAAGCCATTTTATTATACACACACAGATGTACAAGGAAAAAAACTAGAATAAAATGCCACAAAATATTATCATGAGTATGCTAGAGTAATAAGATTGGGGTGATTTTTTGTTTACTTTTCTGTAACAAATTGCATATTACTTTTAAGATTAGAAAAATATAAATACCTTAACAAAGTGTATATTTTCTAGTTTCTTATTTACATGTCTACCAAAAATTAGGGGAACTTGAGTTGTTAAATATTCTCTGCTGATATAAACCCAGCACAGAAAAAAATTCTCTGTTCAGAAATATTTTTGGATGATATGGGGTATTATCAAAAACCTAAATTAAATTTTTATCAACTAGCCCAATATTTGATAAAATCCTTAAGAGAAAACTACCAAACACAATTCTAATTGTAATTATAAGGAAATGATTTTCAGAAATCACAATTCTAAATGCTTTCTGAAAATCATTTCCTTTTAATTACAACTTTCTACCTTGTCAGTTAGTCATAGCTTAAGTAATTTCGTATAACCATGCAGATAGATCTGCAAACATGTAAAAGATACTTTAAACATTTTAACTAGTTGTATGTTTCCATCAGGACAGTAGAATTGCACACTTGTCTTTCTTTCTTTTTTTTTTTTTTTTTTTAGATGGAGTTTCGCTCTTGTTACCCGGGCTGGAGTGCAATACCGCAACCTCCGCCTCCTGGGTTCAGGCAATTCTCCCGCCTCAGCCTCCCAAGTAGCTGGGATTACAGGCATGCGCCACCATGCCCAGCTAATTTTTTGTATTTTTAGTGGAGACGGGGTTTCACCATATTGACCAGGATGGTCTCGATCTCTTGACCTCGTGATTCACCCACCTCGGCCTCCCAAAGTGCTGGGATTACAGGCGTGAGCCACCGCGCCCAGCCTATCCTTGTCTTTCATGAGGCTTCAGTTCCGGTTCTGGTTCTGGTTCAAACTGACCATCCCTCCATGTGAGATCCCATACTCACCCAATTGCCTTATCCATCCTTTTCTTCTCCCATTCTGCTTTGCTGAATTTGCTGAAGAGATGAATGAATAAGTAAATAAATCAGATTTCGTCTCTAATTGGTACTTGTTCTCTTTGAATGCTTATATTAAAACTGAGAACTATATGCAGAGATGTCTGTAGCTCAGTTATCCAACACTTACCAATTTAAATGTTATCAATTTTAAAAGACACAATACAATGCATATGAAGCTCAGAAATGGAATAAGACCATGCTATTTCCCTCCTATTTACTTTAGGACAGCTGTGGGAGACAGTCCTAAGGGCCAAACATGAAGAGATTCTTTTACACTGTTATTAATGGTCAAGCGCCTCCTTCCTGAAACAGCTACTGAGGCAGCTAAATGTTACTCACTCTCTCATGATTCCCACTGCATTTTGTTTGGTTTTACCTAGTGGTGTCTATCCTACCAGTCTTATTTGTGATGCCTGGTACATGGTAGATGCCAAATGAATGTTTATTGATAAGTAAATGACTGAATTAAAAAAGAAAAGAAAAAAGGAAGGAGGAGGGAAGTAAGGAAGGTAAGGAAAGGAGGAGAGGAAGGAGCGAGAAAGGGAGGGAGGAAGGAGGGGGAGAGAAGGAAAAAAGGAAGGAAGGAAGGAAGGAAGGGAGATAGGAAGGAAGAAAGGAAAGAAGGAAGGAGGGGAGGAAGGGAAGGAGGGAGGAAAGGAGGGAGTATTTACAGGTTTAAAAAATTCTGTCTCAGTAAGTGCTATGGTATTTCTTCCAGCTAAGCTAAGTCAGTAAGCCACAGAGGCTCCATTTTCATCTGTTTTTGTAATTTGAGCTTCTGAATAAGACTATGTGAAGAAAGGGTTCTACCATAGAAGCCAGGTCAGTGTATACTGCCTTACATTCTCTCTTTTTTTTTTTAGGAGACAGGACCTTGTTCTGTCACCTAGGCTAGAGTGTAGTGATGCCATCTCGGCTCACTGTGCCTACATTCCATTACTCTGTGTGCATCTGCCCCACTCCCATTCCCCTCCATACAGCCAACAGGAGGAGGCAGGAATCAGGCTCCATTCTTTGCGACGGATGTAACTTTTAATCATTATTTTACACTAAGGTCATTTGGCCTTTTCTTATATTTCCAATGCAGATAGAATTGTAATTTAACAAATAAGGAGGTACTGTTTATTTATAAAGCTTTGTTGAAGAGAAAATGGGCACTTATAAATTCTTATATATAAACTTTGTATAAATTGTATAAACTGTGGTTGGTATTTGAACTCAATACAATGTAAAAACTAGTTATTATGAATATTTAGTTTTTCGAGAGTTCTCCAGAATACACAGCAAAGATTTTATTATGACACACATGTAATACACACAACACACAATCACAAAAATATTACACAGAATTGATATTGAACTATGAGTACTTGTGTACTTTCTATTCTATAAACAGTTATAATTCAAAATAACTGTTTTTAATTCATATTAAAATGTGACACCTGTTTTTTTTTTTTTCCAGAGACAGGGTTTCTCTATGTTGGTCAGGATGTTCTCGATCCCTTGACCTTGTGATCCACCCACCTTGGCCTCCCAAAGTGCTGGGACTACAGGCAGGAGCCACCGCACCCAGCCTGTGACACACCTGTTTTTAAAATGTAACTTCTAGTTAACAAATCAAACAGCTGAAGAGGAATCAGGAGATTTTTTTTTAACCTTAAAGATTCATATCCAACTAAAATGATATATGTGCACAATTTAAGAAATTTTATATATAAGAATTTATAAGCACCTATTTTCTCTTCACCAAAGCTTTATAAATACACAGTGTTCCCATATTTATTAAATCACATCTCTATCTGCATTGGAAATATAAGGAAAGGCCAAACGATCTCTACTTATTTGATACTTACAGGCTATCCTGGCCCAAACAGATTGCATTCCTCTCATCAGGAGAAAACAAACACACGCACAAACTAACGAATTTTCTTTTTAAACTTGAATCCACTTTTATCCCTCAAGTTGCTTTAGTGTTGCATCAGCGGATGTTTACAAGAGCAGTAATGTGTCCTGCTTGCTGAAGGACAGACAGGAAAGAGCTTTCCTTCTCTCTCTTGAACACCTGAAGTATTCAGGGCTTGACAGAACTTAGACTGATATCATAATCAATCCATATATACTTTTATCAGACATCAGTGAAGGACAGCAGCATTTTCAAAATATGCTGATCTGTATCCAATGACATTTACCATTGGTTTCAAGTAATAATATATGAACTTTATTGATTCAATTTTATTGTAGCTTGAGGGATAAGGCCTAGTAATTTTATATATGTGACTACACGCTTATGCAAACACACACACATGCTAGTCTCTTTTTAAATAAGAGTAGTCACTCCAAACCTCAAACACTTTATCTTGGACGGCTAACACGGGAGATACAACTATAAAGCTTTTCTTTTTTTTTTTTTTTGAGACAGAGTTTCGCTCTTGTTACCCAGGCTGGAGTGCAATGGCGCGATCTCGGCTCACCACAACCTCCGCCTCCTGAGTTCAGGCAGTTCTCCTGCCTCAGCCTCCCGAGTAGCTGGGACTACAGGCACGCGCCACCATGCCCAGCTAATTTTTGTATTTTTAGTAGAGACGGGGTTTCACCATGTTGACCAGGATGGTCCCGATCTCTTGACCTCGTGATCCACCCGCCTCGGCCTCCCAAAGTGCTGGGATTACAGGCGTGAGCCACCGCGCCCGGCATATAAAGCTTTTCTTTAAGAATGACTCACAGACAAACAGTCAGTCCCTCCAACGGTTAATCAAAAATATTTCGAGCTTCTTCTTGTCACTTTCCAAGAACCATGGAGGACTGGTGTCTTACGGCTGATGTTCCTCCAGGAAATGCCACCTGAGCTCATGAACAGACTCCCCAGCCAATTTTAACTAGAGGGAGCTTAGAGTCTCTACATTACAGAAATACTCAGAAGATGCAGTTAAAAAATTAAAATAGTGAGGGCCGGGCGCGGTGGCTCATGCCTGTAATCCCCGCACTTTAGAAGTCTGAGGCAGGCGGATCACGGAGATCAAGACCATCCTGGCTAACATGGTGAAGCTCCGTCTCCACTAAAAATACAAAAGATTAGCAGAGTGTGGTGGCACATGCCTATAGTCCCAGCTACTCCGGAGGCTGAGGCAGGAGAATTGCTTGACCCTGGGAGGCAGAGGTTGAAGTCAGCCTGGCAACAGAGCGAGACTCCATCTCAAAAAGAAAAAAAAAAAAAGAAAGAAAAACAAATTAAAATAGGCCAGGCATGGTGGCTCGCGCCTGTAATCCTAGCACTTTGGGAGGCTGAGGTGTGTGGATCACGAGTTCAGGAGTTCAAGACCAACCTGGCCAAGAGGATGAAACCCATCTCTACTAAAAATACAAAAATTAGCCGGGTGTGGTGGCGGATGCCTATAATGCCAGTTACTTGGGAAGCTGAGGCAGAGAACTGCTTGAACCCAGGAGGCAGAGGTTGCAGTGAGCCGAGATCGTGCCACTGCCCTGCAGCCTGGGCGACAAAGTGAGACTCCGTCTCAAAAAAAAAAAAAAAATAGCTTGATTTTAACCATATAACAAGAAAGAGCTAAACGATGATAGTGTTTTTCTTAAAGGTATGACTTTTTAATCGTATAAAAGGTTATAAATATAAATTTGGGAAATGAAATGTGACCTAACAAATCTTGGCCAAATGAAGCTAGAATGAATAAAGTGTAAGGTGGAGGCGGAAAGAAGCTCAGCTCAACCTATCCCTGAGTTTTGGGAAGGTTTTGATAACATTTGGGATTTACGTTGTAACCATGAAAACTAACAACTAATCCACCATCATGCTGAAGAGAAAAAGTAATATGAAACTGTGATTGCAAAACATGGAACTCCTTCTAAGAAGAGTGACTAATACACACACACGCGCGCACACACACACACACACACACAACTACCATTTATAATAATCAAATGCAATATATTCACAGAAGAGCAAAGTTGCTCTGTGCAACAAAATTCCCAAATGAAACGCCCCTCTCTGGGGCAAGTGGAGTCAGAGCAGGTTTGGTGAGGTGTTCAGCCTTTAGGTGAGTGCTCAAAATGTTTCTCTCACCAGGTTTCTTCATGGCTGTAGAAAGACTGACATTTTCCAACTGCTGAGTCTTATCTGGTTTTCAGCTCGTTGAAACATAGCCCAGCTATAATTAACTAAATTAGATTAAAAGTTTGAAAATGTTGGCTTTTTGAAACAAATAAATTCAGAGTTCCTTAAAAAAATTCTTGCCCATGCTTATTCTAAAACAAAATAAAAACAATAAAACACAAAACAAAGAAAAAATACCTTATTTCTTCTTTAGTGATATCCCTTCATGTAATCAAAGAAAAAAAATCAGAAAATAAATTGAAAATGCAAATAATTTAGAATCTAGAATTTTACAAGAAAGAAAAAAAAGCCTCAGCAATTCCAGATGTTCTCAGTTGGTCTCTGGCTCCATGACTTCCATTCTGCCTTCTAATCTCCCTTCATGCTTTCTCGCCTCTGGACTCTCTCCCAGACCCTGCCCTTCTTCCACGCCCACCTCCTCAGTCTTCCTGGACACTAGTGACACTATCAGTCCCTTTAAATGCGTATCTCACTTGAATGGTGCCACCTGACATCCGAAATCTTGGAACGACTACCTGAAGTTTTAACCCTCCAGCTCAGCGTTTGTCACAAGGGCTTGTTCGAAAAGCTTTAAGCCTCACTCTCCTGAGAAACTCATCAACAGATACACGCAGGAGATGAAGTCGATTTGATCTGACCCATAGCACCTAATTCATCTTTTATTTTCAACAATTACCTGCATTTTGGATGGAGAGAGTCAGACAGGACCTGCTGAGCTGCTGTGGCATCCCTTTCCGCGAAGTACCTGCAGTAGAAGGGAAAGAAAACTAACTCTATGTACTTGCTTACTTGCTGAATATATTCATTTTAATCCAACTTGAGGTCATTTCGGATGCAGAGATGGATACTGGTGTAAGATTATCATTTGTTTCAGCTCCTCCGGGGAACAAACAACTTTTCACAACAGAATTTTCCGAATGTAATGACATAGTACAGTAGCTGCAAAACCCACTTAGATTTAGGAACGTATCCGCAGATTTTGAAAATTTAATTAAGAGCTTTACCATTACCCAGAGAACCAAGGATTTTATTGTGAAGAAGGGTTAGAGAACAAAGTGTAGAACAGTTCAGTGTTTGCAGGACTTCAGAAGGCAGAAGCCTCGGTGAAGGGACATGATAAGAAGAGACTGGAGATGAGAAAGGGTACATTTCAAATATTCACTGCGAATTTGAATTCTGGATGAATGGAAAATATCTTCTGGGGTTTAGTTATGTCAAAAACAGTAATATTTTATTGTAAGGAGAAAAGGGTGGTGAAGTTTCCTAATAAACACACTGGTTCTCTGGGTAATGGCAAAGCTCTTAATTACATTTTCAAAATCTACTGGATACGTTCCTAAGTCTATGTGGGTTTCACAGCTACTCCACTATGTCATTACATTTGGAAAATTCTGTTGCGAAATTCTGCACACCCTCAAAAATAATTCATAAAAAGTTCTTCATACAGACAATGATAAAACGATACATATATTGTTTAATGTGATGTGTGTATATTTCCTGCATAAATCCAAAGGGTAAAGCAGTTCTTTAATTTCCTCTCAGGAAATTTCAAACCCAACTCAGCAACTGCACTGCATGTGTTCAGAGTTGTTAATGAAACTGAGTTTCTTTTCATTCTTGTGTCAGTCATCTGGGTTTCCTCTTTGACGTCTCATCTGTTCCTATTTTTGGTGCAGTGAGTCTAAAAATGTCCTCAAATAAAAAAGACAAATAACCTGACAGAGAATAAAACACTGAACATAGACACTTTATCGTTTATGCGGATGTCAATCTCATCGTGTTTTACTTTGTTTACAAAGGCTTATCTTACTGCAGTTTTCACTTTTCATGTGTGAAATTTAATGATTCTTCTTTTTCAGTTGATGCTTTTTGTTTTGCTCGTGTCTTTAGGAGATCTCTCCTTACTCAGATATCTTGATTTTCTTCTAAAAGTAGGAAAGATTTGTTTTGGACTTTCAACTTAAGAACTGAGGTGAGGTAGAGATTTAATTTAAAGTTTTTCGATGGAAGGCCAATTGTCCCCGTTATTCAAAAGCTCAGACTTTATCCACGTACCTCTAACATTGTCATTAGTGTTTACTTTCCTTTCATTAACATTAAAACATTTCATACAAGAATGGGTGATTATTAAACTGCTTCAATTTAAATTAAAGGGAAAGATCTAGGGGAAAAACGGGATGCGACCAAAATGACTGAGTAAGGCTTAAGTTCTTTTCAGAATACATCACTGCCCTAATGCGGTACCGTCAAAGGACACAGAACCAACTTGAAATGACCCTTTGGCTCAAAAAATAGTAATGACTATACATACCGAATTAAAGTATGAAAAAACTAACAAGTACAATTAGTTGAGTTACAAAAAAAACACATAAAAACACAGGAGTTAACAAATGGTGTTTTAAAAATAGAACAACAAAAAAAAATTGGTCACTAACAAGAGAACCAAGCTACCAACTCCTGACTGAGAACTGGCAACCAAATAGAAAATTGAGTATCTGTCCCGCCTATAATTCAGAGAAAGCAAATAACTACACTCTATAAGGGAAATGAAGCCTTTAAAAATTTCAGCCAGCAATGATAGGGACAAGGACAAACAGAAAAGCACTTTTTATAGTTAATTCGTTGGTTCAGTAAAGATCATGGGAGGAGGAAAGGCTGACGGTGGACTTGACACTGGAGGCAGCAGGCTGGGAGCCTCGTGATTCGTCACAGGGCTGAGACTGGAGGGACTGAAGGCATCCTGCTGTGAACCAACCTGAATCTGCTCGGCCTGTCTGCACACCTCCAACTTTCAGGAAGCACAGGGGATGGATACAAGTGCAAACAGACAATTCCAGACCATGGGACACGTTACAGGACAACTGACCTGAGATCTTCAAGGTAATGGCATGGAGGAGTGGGCAAAAGGAAGGGACAGAGCAGGAGAGGCTGATCTAATTTAAGACCAAAGGGCACAGTAAATAAGTGCGATGTGTCGATGTCACACGGAAGTACACTACGACAAACCGGCTGTAAACAGTATTTTTGAGAGAATCGGGAAATTTGAATACGTGCTAGATAAAGATGACACTAAGGAATCTTTGTTAATTTTGTTCAGTGTGATTATGGCATTGTGGTTAATGTGAGGTAACACTGAAATTTCTTTCTTTCTTTTTTTGAGACGGAGTTTCGCTCTTGTTACCCAGGCTGGAGTGCAATGGCGCGATCTCGGCTCACCGCAACCTCCGCCTCCTGGGTTCAGGCAATTCTCCTGCCTCAGCCTCCTGAGTAGCTGGGGTTACAGGCACGCACCACCACGCCCAGCTAATTTTTTTTGTATTTTTAGTAGAGACGGGGTTTCACCATGTTGACCAGGATGGTCTCGATCTCTTGACCTCATGATCCACCCGCCTTGGCCTCCCAAAGTGCTGGGATTACAGGCATGAGCCACCGTGCCCGGCCCACACTGAAATTTCTTAGAACTGCTTTTTGAAATATAAAAGGTGAAATGCGGTGTAGAATTATCATTAACACCCTTCTGCCAAAAAATGTCATGAATATTTCAAAACCTCAACAGTTACTGAATCTGGATGATCAGTATAAGGGTGTTCATTACAATCTTCCCTGGTTTTACATATGTTTGAAAATTTTAATAATAAAACAATTTTAAAATATATTTGAGATTTGCTTTAAAAATCCATGAAGTTTGCTGAAATACAAGGAAGGCAGCAGACACTTTTATGAACCTGACCTCTCAGGGAACTTGAATGTTTTCTTAGAATGTTATGGGAAGTAGCTTTTGAAGCTAATTACTGAACTTTTGCCATTTCAATATGAGGAGACCAAAACATCACTCAAACCCTCAGGTGTCCGTCATTTTACTTACTGCAAATTGTATAGTCCCAGAAGTCCCATTCCTCGAAAATCTGTTTTAGGATCATCGCCTTGGAAACCAATTTCACACCACTGCTTAGAAATCCGAGATTCCAGTGGAGTATTGGGCTTCAAGAATTTCCATAACTGTAGGAAGAAAGAGAATTACCCTGTTGATATACACACACAAATACCCTTTCCTATTGATTCAGATTTTGTAAACTACGTTATTAGGAGGAGCTTTGCAAAGCTGAATGTATGCAAATACATTACAATTAAAGATGTGATCATCTTTCAATTATTCATGACAGCATTTCTCAAAGTATGATCTGAAGCCTCCCTGGAGGTTCCCAGGACCTTTTCAGAGGCTCTGACAGATAAAAACGAAACCACAAAACAAGTATATTATAATAAGAGGTTATTTGCCTTCTTGCTCTCATTGTCTCGTGAGTATACAGTGGAATTTTCCAACGGATGCATGATGTGTTATGATATCATTGCTCTGACGACAATGGAATGAGTATTTGTATATTTTAATATTTTAAATCTTTCTATTTTAATTTTAAATAGGAAATTAGATAGTAGGTAGATAGATATGTAGATAGATAGATTAGATAATCTCCCACAAAAAAGCTCTTTGGTGCTCTCAAAAATATTTAAGAGTATAAAGGAAAGAGAAAAGAGGAAAAATTTCAAGGCCACCTATTATTCAGATTCTGAGAAAATGTTTTAATGTTATTTCAAAATTTTTAGCAGTGTTATTAACAACAACAAAAAAAGAGTGAACTGACTTGAGTTTCTTCTCTTTTTTTTTTTTTTGGAGATGAAGTCTCACTCTGTCACCCAGGCTGGAGTGCAGTGGCACGATCTCAGCTCACTGCAACTTCCACCTCCCGGGTTCAAGTGATTCTCCTGTCTCTGACTCCAGAGTAGCTGGGATTACAAGCATACACCACCATGCCTGGCTGATTGTTGTACTTTTAGTAGAGGCGGGATTTCACCACATTGGTTAGGCTGTTCTCAAACTCCTGACCTCAAGTGATCCGCCCACCTCACCCTCCCAAAGTGCTAGCATTACAGGTGTGAGCCACCACACCCGGCTGATTCTCATTTCTTAGGTCTCACCTAGGACAGGAGTGAGAATAAACATTATCATGTAGCCAAAAAAAGGAGTATCAGTAATGTTCACGAATAAACCTCAAAATACATTATCTTTAAGAGTTACCAGAAGTAATTTCAATTAAAATCAATCATATTAATATATTACTGGACAAATGTAAATTCTAAGCATTATACTCTTTACTGCTTAATAAGCTGGTTCTATTTTTTAAAGTTTTCTGTAGAAAGATACATTCAGCATATACCATTACTTGATTACCTGAGACCGCATAGTTGTATAAAGTTGTATAAATATGTAATGCTCAAACACTTATTTCTTTCTTCCTTTTTTTTTTTTTTTTTTTTTTTTGGTGGGGGCACAGAGTTTTCGCTCCTGTTGCTTAAGTTGTAGTGCAATGGTGCAATCTTGGCTCACTGCAACCTCTGCCTCCCTGGTTTAAGTGATTCTTCTGCTTCGGCCTCCCGAGTAGCTAGGATTGTAGGCATGTGCCACCATCCCAGCTAATTTTTTGTATTTTTATTAGAAACGGGGTTCCATCATGTTAGCCAGGCTGGTCTCGAACTCCTGACCTCAGGTGATCCGCCTGCCTTGGCCTCCCAAAGTGCTGGGATTACAGCTGTGAGCCACTGCACCTGGCCCTCTTAGTTCTTTCTAATAGGGATGGACATGTAAAAAGTTTACTTTTTAGACTTATAGCTTCATTACAGACAAGGTATAAACACAAATGTAAAATTTCCTTACTACTATTTCAAAAATAATTCAATTTCTAAATTACTTATTCTACATTACACGATTTTAAAGCTTAAATAAAGCAGTAATACACAAAATACCTTGCTAAATCAAATTGTCACATATCTGACACAGTGTAAAATATAATATTCAATGACAGAAAGTACTAATAAAAGCTGTTATTCATTTTCCTAATGTTATTTTATATACTAATCTAATATTATACTTATTATTCACATTATGCAATGTTTTACCTTAGTGCCACAACTCATGAATTCAATTTGTCTAAAGGGAGAAACAAAAAGTTAAAAAGAAAGGAGGTAGATGTCTTGTGCTTGAAGGCAAAACATCAAGCATGAGTATACAAACTTTCTTTTTAGATAATCCATATAAGAATGTGCCAGTGCTCTGCATTCATCAAAACAGAAACTGGCCAGGCGCAGTGGATCACACCTGTAATCCCAGCACTTTGGGAAGCTGAGGAAAGTGAATCACTTCAGCTCAGGAGTTCGAGACCAGCCTGGCCAACATGGTGAAACCCCATCTCTACTAAAAACCCCAAAATTAGCCAGGCAATGTGGCTGGCACCTGTAATCCCAGGTTCTCAGGAGGCTGAGGCAGGGGAATCACTTGAACCAGGAAGGCAGAGGTTTCCGTGAGCTGAGATCATGTCACTGCCCTCCAGTCTGGGAGACAGAACTAGACTCCATCTCAAAAAAAAAAAAAAAAAAAAAAAAGAAGCAGCATATGAAAATACTCTGTAAATCTTACAGTATGCTGATCCAAGTTTTGCTACAGATTATTCCTTTATACTAACCCTGCTGGAGAAATATTTGTTTTTCAGAAGACACAGCAGCATCAAGTGTGTGTCTAGTATAGTCTGTAGCAGAACACTCTTGGAGTTTTATGAGCTGCACAAGGAAAAATCCACTGTTCAGTTGCTGTCCTTTAATACAAGTATCTGGATGGGATTCACTCTGAAGTTTGACAGCAAGTCCATTTGGCTCAAGGCAGAATTGCCTAAATGTTCACACTTCCAGATACCTGCATCTTGGCCTTCAGGTGGTTCAAGATTTCTGTGAGTATTGGAGCAATCTTCTCTTACGTTCTGCTGTGTATGCTACTGAACAGCTTCTGTACTGTCCATTTCATTAAAACAATCATCAGGCCAGTTATATAAATTTTGCACCTTGGTGCCCAGCCTGGTCCACGTTAGCACTGCCTCTGCCATGACCACAGCCATCATCTTAGTTAAGAACACTTTTTAGCCATTAGTCTAGTCTTTCATGATCCATAAAATAATTAAAATGAAATTTCTTTTCAAAGCATTTTATTATTCAGGTCGGGTGCACTGGCTCATGTCTGTAATCCTAGAACTTTGGGAGGCTGAGGCAGGTGGATCACTTGAGGTCAGGAGTTTGACACCAGCCTGGCCAACATGTGAAACCCTGGCTCTACTAAAAAAAAAAAAAAAAAACCTTTGAAAATTAGCTAGGCAGGGTGGGATTAAAGGTGTGAGCCACTGTGCCTGGCCACATGCTTCTTTTTATTACTCTAGATATTGGATGAATTTGAAAATAAAACATTTTTGTGTCACTGGTTTACTAAGTTTGTGATAAAAGAAAATTTGATGTCCGAGGATAATCTGATTATACCAATTTTAGAAGAGGAAGTTTAGAATTCAGTTTCTGGGGAAAGTTGCATGAAGGGAATCACACAGAAAAATGTACTGATCATATAATTAACATTAATTTTGTTCTGCATATATCATTTTAGACCCATCAATCATGTATCCATATTCTAGCTTCTTTGTTTAGTATAGTTGTCTGCTGTGTTTGCCTTTTAACATGGGAAATGCTTTTTAAAGTTATTCATAAGCTGTATATTCACCAGTGCGGCACTCATGGTTTTTAAATAAAATCAGTATTATCTGTTTATAATGCCCGTTAATAAAAGAATTTACAGTTTGGTAAAACTGCTGCTAAACAGTCACTGGGTTACAATCCTCATCAGACAAACCCATCTATTAAAAAAGGGATGTGCTTGAAGTTTCACCCAATCCGTTCACTAAAAAGGTAGCGATGTTTTCCTTCGATTTTACCTCTGAGTTTAGATATTCTAAATTCTTAGTACACAGGTACAGCTTACCTGAATCACTTTTACCTCATCTTGGAAAATGAGTTTTTAATATGCATATAGTATTATGTGTAATCTAAATATAATATAACCTGAATATAAGTAGAAAAGAAACATTCATAACACTTAAATAATCTTACTGTGCTACATACAGTAAGTATGTATTACTATGCTAGGCTAGCATACCTGGGAAAGATTTGCTTCCTGCACCAGTGGACTGTTACATACAAGCTGATGATGATGATAAGGCATGTAAATGGTGTTCTACTGGAAACCTGCCCTGTCTACCCTTTCTCATTTCCCTCAACTCTTTCCTCCAACTACTTTAGCTGAGAAGCTTTTCACTGGACTGTGATTTTTATGGTGCTTAAGCCCACTTATATTTGTATTAATTGCTTGCAGATTATCCCTTATATTAGCAATTACATTACACTACAGGAAAAATGTATTGGCGTAGGCTTTGGCGTATCCTGGTTTTACTCAATTGTGGTAACTACTTAGAAAACAGTTATTAAAATAGCTAAAATAGTTTGATTCTTCCTGACATATATATGTCATATATACATACAGATATATGTGTGTGTGTGTATGTACACATATACATGTATATTATCTTATTTATTTAATTTAATTAATTAATTTATTTTGAGACAGAGTCTCTCTGTCCCCCAGGCTGGAGTGCAGTAGAACAATCTCAGCTCACTGTAACCTCTGCCTCCCAGGCTCACGAGATTCTAATGCCTCAGCCTCTCAAGTAGCTGGGACTACAGGTGTGCGCCACCACGCCTGGCTAATTTTTGTATTTTTAGTGGAGATGGGATTTCACCAAGTTGGCCAGGCTGATCTCAAACTCCTGGTCTTAGGTGATCCTTGGCTTCCACAGGGCCTGTTAGTAATATCACTCTTTTCATCTAACCGTCTAGCCAGCATTCTATAGAACTGAAGAAATACTGTAGTATTTATTTTATATCCCTTCTCCACAAAGTTTATGTTTGAGTTTTATGCACACATGAGATTATTTGCAATAATTCGCAGGTTTTAAGGGTGCTGATGGTCATACATTTACTGGACTTTGTTATAATTCAGTGTCCTATTAATGATTCAAATGCAGATTGAACAATTTTATAATCTGTTGAATGCTGTTCAGTAAAGCACAGGAAGTTTTATTGCCAAACTGATTGTAATGAGGCACTCAGGGTGAAAAAAAGTACAGGTTATGAACAAAGTATTTACATCCTTCTTTTGAACAGATTTAACATGAGGAACTTCTTTTTCATTAAAAAGTTATTTTGAAATTAAGACAAAAATGTTTTCATCTTAATTGTTTTTTTTCAGACTTAGAGAATAATTTATACTGTATATATATATATATATTTTTGAGATGGAGTTTCGCTCGTTACCCAGGCTGGAGTACAATGGCGCAATCTCGCCTCACCGCAACCTCCGCCTCCTGGGTTCAGGTAATTCTCCTGCCTCAGCCTCCTGAGTAGCTGGGATTACAGGCATGAGCCACCATGCCCAGCTAATTTTTTGTATTTTTAGTAGAGACGGGGTTTCACCATGTTGACCAGGATGGTCTCGATCTCTTGACCTCATGATCCACCCACCTCAGCCTCCCAAAGTGCTGGGATTACAGGCGTGAGCCACCGCGCCTGGCCAATTTATACCATATTATGAGACAAGAATATACAGCAGAAGTGTAGGAATAGTAGTATACTGAGGGTATTTATAAATAGTTTATGCCCTTCTGAGCCTGCCAGTCCTTTTGAACAGCGCCCATCAGCCACAGTCATTATTGTACTCCTTAAGAATTCTTATATTCACAGTGAAAGGAATGTTGACTTCAAAGTTATGCATTTACATTAATGGCATTGTAAACCAACGGGAATAATTTTTAAAATAAACTTGCTAAATATTGAGAGACTAAACCAGTAGGTTAATAAATATATGTAGCAAATAAAATTGTTAAACTTATTTTGGAAGATAAAAGCCCATTATGCTAAAATACTTATATGCAGTGCAATTATCTGTATATTTCGTATTTTAAAAAATCCTTGAGGATTTTTGTTACAGGCATGGTGGCTCATGCATGTGATCCCAGCTACTTGGGAGGCCGAGGCACAACAATTGCTTGAACCTGGGAGGTAGAGGCTGTAGTAAGCTAAGATCTCACCACGGAACTCCAGCCTGTGTGATAACAGACCCTATCTCAAAATAAATACATATAAAATAAAATAAACTTTGAAGGATTTTGATTCTCTTCTGATAGGTAAGCTCTTCCCTGAAGAAATGAGAGTAGGGGATGGGGTGCTCCTGAAGGATGAGGTCATGCACTAGGAAGCCGACTTCAGATCTGAGAAATGGTGTGGGCTTATGGTGGGGACTCCGAGGAATCCACTCATCTAAGACGGTGCTACTGGAAGCAGCTGTTACAAAGCCAACTGCCAAGCACAGGAGATCAGGACTGGGAAAAGTGATTCCCACGGCAGAAGACAAGAAACAGGGGTGGAGACTGCACGCTGAGTCAGATGGTATCCATCATGGCCTGCTCTCTCTGCTGAACTCTCTTCACTTTGAACTGAATCTTTACACAAGTTTATCTGATCTCGAACCCTCTGCAGGACCGAAAGGGAAGGCGATTCATCTACCCTCGAGCCAGAGCATTCAAGGAGAAGCAGCTTCTCACCAAGGTCACCGTGGGATTGTCTCCTACCGTCAGGAGAAGGTCTTTAATGCTGGACTTCCATGTTTTTCATTTAGTGCATGAATCCATCTAGAATTTTGTCTTCATTATTAACTTGGTTGGAATATTTTTAATAGAAACGTCTATATAAGTGATTCATATGGACAGTGATATTATTCAATTTCATCCCAGGCTATGTTCAAATGATCATCAAATCCAGATTTTTAAAATACTTTAGAACTCTAGTAACACTGATAATGCTCTCTGATGCTTAAAAAGCCAAGCATTTAAACACGTGGCAATACTACATATGACCTGAGTTTACAAACCAGGGGTCAGCAAACATGTCTTTACATTTAACTTAATTACTATTCTTATTATTTAGAGATAGGGTCACACTCTGTTGCCCAGGCTGTGTAGTGGTGTAACCATAGCTCACTACAGCCTTGATCTCCTGGGCTCAAGTGATCCTCCTGCCTCAGCCTCCTGAGTAACTAGCACTACAGGCCTGCTTTACCACGTCCAGATACTGACTGCAAAGTTTTTGTAGAGATGGGGTCTTGCTATGTTGTTCAGGCTGGTCTTGAACTCCTGGACTCAAGTAATCCTCCTGCCCCAGCTTCCCAGAGTGCTGGGATTACAGGTGTGTGCCACTGTGCCTGGGCACAAACTTGTAAAAGACCAGTTGACAAATTTTAGGCTTTATGAGCTGTATGGTCTCTGTTGTAACTACTTAACTTTGCCTTTAAACTAGGATAGTGGCCACAGCAGCCATAAATGCCATATGAATGCATGTGGCTGTACTGCAGATATTATTGCAAAATGAGTGGTGTGCCAAATTTGGTTTGCAGGCCTTGGTTTGCTGACTTTTGCTCTATACGGAAGGAGGTAGCAAGGGTATTGTTACCCATTTTAAAGATAAAGAAGTTTAAGCTCAGGCAGTGAAATGCAAACCATGGATTAGCCCTGGACAGACAAATGCAAATGACATGTGGTTTGTTGCTCAAGACCTAGTGTAGGGTGGCAGCTCAGAGCTCTCAGCTCCCGCCCTATGCGAGCTCCCATAGTCACTTCACTGCCCAGCTTCGGTTTCCTTATCTGAAAAATGAAGACAGTAGCGGTGTATCACCACAAGCCTACACTGATAATTAAATAAAAGAATGCCAGAAAACACTGACTGTAACAATGGCACATAGCAAACACTCAACTAATGTTTTATTATTTCTAATTTTATTATCGTACTTGAAATCTGAACAAACTAAAGAAAAGAACAAAGATCCCACTCCTAAGTTTACTTGGGGAGCTAGTGAGGATTTCAAAATTCAGTGAGTAAGGATTTTAAAAAATGAGCTGGCTTCTACAGTGAGAATAATGGGTAACAGGGGAACAGCATGAATAAATTCCTGAGCACATGGTATGGTGCGGCTTATTCTGGGTCATGGTGAATGGCAGAAGATGGCAGAAATGTACTACATGTGATGGGGATACAGGAGCTGTAGCTTCAAGAAATACATTGGAAAGCCTTCAAAATGCCATGCTAAGATGCGTGGGCTTTCTACTATAGGACATAGCCTGAAGTTTCTAGTCTAGGGAATAACAATGAATATATCTGTGTTTTGAAAAAAAAAAATCCTTCCAACAGTATTTTAGATGATGGGAGGGAAAAAATCTAATGGTTGCTGGAATAATTAAAAGGCCATCATGGCCCAAGTTGGATGGCTAAAATAAGGCAATGGGCCTGGAAAACATTTCAAAGATACCTTAGGGTGCTGTATGGATAAGATTTAGTGATTTTTTTTTTTTTGAGACAGAGTCTTGCTTTGTCGCCCAGGTTGGAGTGCGGGGGCATGACCTGGACTCACTGCAACCTCCGTTTCCAGGGTTCAAGCAATTCTCCTGCCTCGGCCTCGCATGTACCTGGGATTACAGGCATCTGCCACTGAAGCCACCTAATTTTTTTATTTTTAGTACAGACAGGGTTTCACCACATTGGCCAGACTGGTCTCCAACTCCTGACCTCAAGCGATCCACCTATCTTGGCCTCCCAAAGTGCTGGGATTACAGGCGTAAGCCACCACACCCGACCAGATGTGGTGATTTTTAAAGATACAGAATATGCCCCAATTGGATTGAAAGCCACTGAGGGCAGAAATGATGCCTTTCCCCAAAGTGCCTAATGCAGTAATGAAGAGCCCTGACTTTATAATTTACTAGATATGTGAATAGGAACCGAAGCTAAAATGCTTACAGTTTTCTCATCTCTAAAACAAAGATAGCCATCATTTCCTTGCCTACTTCCATATAGCTGACAGTTAAAATGACAACACATAATCTAATCATAACCACAGAGAAGAGTCATGCAAGTTCTTGAGATGTGGCTTGATGAACTATAATAATTCACGCATTCATTCATATTTGTTGAAAACCTACTATGTGCCAGCACATATATGACGGATCAGCTAAAGATATGCCCAGCAGGCATCTGGATGTCACTGCTTCCGAGCAAATCTCAGCTACTCTAATGAATTGTTCAGGCTCTTGTGGCTGTCTGTTAATCACAACACCTCTTTTCTCTCTCACCTTCTATTTCCTACGTTTGGGTCATTACGTTGACCTACCTCCATCAGGTCGGTCAGGAATAAAAAAGGCATTATGAAGAGATAAAACTCAGCCACTAGGTTAGTTAAGCAGGGAGAAAAGAAAGAAAGAAACTATTGCCAAGAATGAGGCATCTTTAATTTTTAATGATTCACATCAGATCCAGCACTAATTAACAGACGAATGAGTCATCTGCTTAAGCACTTACATACACAAAAACATACACTCCTTCACACACAACCACAACAGGATACATTTTTAAAATTACATCTTCTGTTGACATTTTTCAATAAAATAAAGGAAGCTAAACAAATGTTTTCTTACAATTTTGTTACTGCCTTTTTGAATTCTAGGAAAAGGTAAGGAAGTACCCTAAAGCACTCTAATCCTAAAAAAGCATCTATTTTCAGAAATGAATTTATAAAACATTTCTGATAAGTATATAGTTCTAAAGGTTTGTCTTAATTATTTTGGGGTGTTAATTTCTTTAGCCCCAAACTCAGTATTTTGAGGGAAAGTTTTACTGATGTTTCTTAATATACCATTAGATCCTGTAAGATTTTTAAGGTTTTGTTTTGACAGCCAGGAGTATTCAAAACTCCACATTATTTCTCCAGCAGTTCTAGTGTGCCAAATATAAACCTTTACCTCTTCTAACTCTCTAAGTTACATGAATAAATAATCAGAATTAAGATCTTGGGTAATTTCCCAAGAGAGTCATTGCTGAAGCAGAAACCAACTTTATCTTCTCTGATGTGTATTAAAAGTCATAAATGGAAATCCCAAGTCACTGTTTGACAAATGCTATTTCTTCTGCTGGCTTTCAACACATGTTAAACAATCTAAACTTCAGCCAAATGTCAGAGCCCACAGAAATCACCTCCAATGCCTTCTCGAATTACAAAAGAAAACTGACTTTGAACTTAACTTCTCACAGGAATTTTCTGATGAAAAATTTACTTCCAACACCTGTGCCAGCAAGAAAACCTGACCTTACCAACCAGTTAGGTGCCCATATCTGATCCAATTTTGTACACCTAATGTCCAAAGCAGTGCCTAGCACATGCAGGTGCCTGGCAGATGTCAGCTGACTGAAGTGAAGAACTGAAATTTGTTCAAGCACTAACCTTCAAAAGCATTTCTTCATGTTGGGGATTATCAGAATCATACGGCTCTCTACGCAGTTTTTCCACATCTGCAATAAGGTTTCTGTACCCAACGATTTGCAGAAGGCAAGCCTGAAGAGAGATTCCCAGCCTAGGGTGTTCAAACACAGAAGAGACACACATGAGGAAGAACAGAGCATTCACTTTTGGCATTTGTTCACTTGATGTATGCATGATAGAACTTTTCTATTAATATTCAGGAAATTGCTCAAATATGATCTGCTTAATAGAAGCATAATTCTTATTAAATCTCCATACAGACAACTATAGAACCTAGCTAAAATTTGTCTCAAAGTCTGACATTTTCTTTTTTTCTTTTTTTGAGATGGAGTTTCGCTCTTGTTACCCAGAATGGAATACAATGGCGCAATCTCGGCTCACCGCAACCTCCGCCTCCTGGGTTCAAGCAATTCTCCTACCTCAGCCTCCCGAATAGCTGGGACTACAGGCTGCGCCACCATGCCCAGCTAAGTTTTGTATTTTTAGTAGAGACGGGGTTTCACCTTGTTGACCAGGATGGTCTTGACCTCTTGACCTCGTGATCCACCCTCCTTGGCCTCCCAAACTGCTGGGATTATAGATGTGAGCCACCGCGCCCAGCCAAAATCTGACTTTTTCTAAAGCAAAATTGCAATGGTATGGCTTAAAAAATAAGGGATTTCTGAGGCCAAGATGGGAGGATTGCTTGAAGCCGGGAGTTCAAAACCAGCCTGGGCAACAAAGCAAGATCCTATCTCTACCAAAACAAAACAAAAACCCACAAGAGATTTCTTTATGCAGGTTACTTGAAAATATAAGCAATAATGGGTTCTTAGGGATTATATAGCACCCCCTAGGTGGGAATATCAGAATTACTTTAGAAAGATGTGCAGAAGACAGTGAGGGTGAGGATAACCGAAAAAGCCCTTAGGGGCTTCACGGCAAAAAAAAAAAAAGTCAAAACAAAATGAAGTGAAAACATAATAATAACAACAGCACCTCCACTCGAGAGTATCCTCAGAGGAGACAGTGCTAAGAGGGAAGTTACAGCTTTACAAGACGTTCTACTACATTCTGACCCCGTAGTTGTCTGAACACTTTTTCTTATGCTGAAACAAAATCTGCTTTCAAATTCTGTTCTCTGAGCAAATTCATTTCCACCTTTCCCCTGCCATGACTATTTAAGATAGTGATTCTTAAAATCCCCAGGGAAAAAATAACTCTTATTTCTTTAATTCCCTCTCATGGGACATGATTTTCAGATGTTTTATTTTATTTATGTTTTATTTTTTGAGACAAAGTCTCACTCTGTTGTCCAGGCTGGAGTGCAGTGGTGTAATCTCGGCTCACTACAACTTGGGCCTCCCAGGTTCAAGTGGTTCTCCTGCCTCAGCCTCCTGAGTAGCTGGGATTACAGGTGCCTGCCACCACGTCGGCTAATTTTTTTTTTTTTTTTTGAGACGGAGTTTCACTCTCGTTACCCAGGCTGGAGTGCAATGGCACGATCTCAGCTCACTGTAACCTCCGCCTCCTGGGTTCAGGCAATTCTCCTGCCTCAGCCTCCTGAGTAGCTGGGATTACAGGCACGCACCACCATGCTTAGCTAATTTTTTGTATTTTTAGTAGAGACAGGGTTTTGCCATGTGTGGCCAGGCTGTTCTCGAACGCCTGACTTCCGGTGATCTGCCTGCCTCTGCCTCTCAAAGTGCTGGGATTACAGGCGTGAGCCACCACACCTGGCTGGTTTTCAGATGCCTTATGATCTTCCTCAGTTCTCTCTCCAGGTACACTGTTTGAATAACGGTACCTTTAAAGCATATCACCAGAACAGAAAGCAATCTGGCAACTGTAACACACAAAGGATCATTACTTTCTGTGATCAGAATGCAGTTTTCCCTTTCTACAGCCTCTAAAGTGAGGCAGAGTCTAAATGTCTAAAGGTAGTACTTCATGTTTACCCATTCCTGCTAAATTCTTTAGAGTCATGTATTTTCTATGGCTCAGAAATGGTTGAACATTGGCAAGTGCATCTGATACCCTCCGATCTAGTCTCTTGTCTTGTACACTTACGGACTTTGAACATGTCTGCCTGGTGCGGTGGTAGTCATTGTAATCACAGTTCATCATCATCTTTTTTTTTGAGGGTTAAATGACATGCACAGATGTTAAATCTCAAGTTAAGGGCAACAGAACTTAGCACTGTGTACCTGCTGTAAACACACAGGACAGTCAGACAGCCTAGGAATGCTGAACTTTGATAAAGTCATATTCAAGGAATACTTTATCATGACTTGTTACCACAGCACCAAACAACTAAGTCAGATATTAAAATTTAGGAAAGGTATTAACATTCAGGACACCACAGCACTGGTCACCAGAAAGTCAAGGTAGGATGGAGAATAGAGCTAATTTTGAGGAAAACAAGAGAATGGAGGCAGGAACAAGAAAAGTCAATTAAATCTTCTCCGGCCGGGTGTGGTGGCTCGTGCCTGTAATCCCAGCACTTTGGGAGCCTGAGGTGAGCAGATCACGAGGTCAGGGGTTTGAGACCAGCCTAGCCTATGTGTTAAAACCCCGTCTCTACTAAAAATACAAAAAATTAGCCGGGTGTGGTGTCATGTGCCTGTAGTCCCAGCTACTTGGGAGGCTGAGGCAGGAGAATTGCTTGAACCTGGGAGGCGGGGGTCGCAGTGAGCCAAGACTGCACCGTTGCACTCCAACCTGGGTGACAGAGCAAGACTCTGTTTCAAAATCATAAGAATAATAATAGTAATAATTTTTAAATAAATAAATGAATTTTCTCTGTAGTAATTTTTAGTGCCACCATAAGTAGCACTTTAAAAATGTAATTAAAACAAAGTGAGGTTAATACTAGTAACACTTTGGTAAGTTATAAAGTGTTTCCCCCATCTCTAAGCTATTTCTTTGTTTTCTTAGAAAAGTATTTAATTTTTTTTTATATCAGATCTTATCAATGTCACTCTGGAAAAAAAGAAGGCACCAGAATCCACATGGAGATTTTTAAAAAATGCTACAGGTTGAGTATTCCTTATCTGACATGCTTGAGAACAGAAGTGTTTCAGATTTTGGAATATTTGCATATACATAATGAGATATCTTGGGGATGAGACATAAGTTTAAACATGAAGTTTATTTATGTTTCATATACACCTTATACACATAGCTTGAAGGTAATTTTATACAACATTTTTAATAATAGATGCAATCAGCTGGGCACAGTGGCTCACAGCTGTAATCCCAGCACTTTAGGAGGCTGAGGCAGGTGGATCATGAGGTCAGGAGATCGAGACCATTCTGGCCTCGATCTGAACCTTGTCTCTACTAAAAATACACACAAAAAAAGTAGCTGGGCATGGTGGTATGTGGCTGTGGTCCCAGCTACTCGGGAGGCTGAGGTAGGAGAATCCCTTGAACCCAGGAGGCAGCAGTTGCAATAAGCTGAGATCATACCACTGTACTTCAGCCTGGGTGACACAGTGAGACTCCTTCTCAAAAAAATAAAATAAAATAAAATTAATAGATACAATGTGTCACAGGAGGTCAAGTATGGAATCTTCCACTTGTGACATCATGTCAATGCCCAAAAGTTTCAGATTTTGGATTTTCATATTAGGGATCCCCATCCTGAACCTAACAGGGTCTTTTAAAAAAGTGAGACCAAAAGAATGGAGGGCAAAGAAATGCTCTTGAATGCAGCTTATATAACTTTCATAGAACAAACATAGAAAAGATGTGCTATTAAACTTAATCCAATCTCTAAATATGATTATAGGCCTCATATATCCCTCTTGACCAGTTTTAGTCTTAAATTTTTCAATCTAATTTATAATGAATTGCCTTCTTATCACCTTCCCTGAGGAATAAAATATATGTTAGGTTTCAAAAAGACATTTACTACATAAGTAAATCAACCTTCGGTAGCTAAACAGACAAAAGGCAGCTTATGAACTGAAGTGGCCGCCGAAGAACACTATGGAGACCAGGTGAAATGAAGTTTTTGTGCCGAGCCCCTGGAGAGCTAGTATCGAAAATCCTTCCAAGAGATAGACCTATGCAAGCGTGCTCTGAAATTTCCTTCAATTATAGTTCCTGCCTTTGGTAATTATTAATAAAAGCCTTTCTCAAAGGTAACATCTGAAGTTCTCAGACATGAACATCTAAAAGATAGTTTGATTGTTACCAACCTAAAACCATCTCTAAATATATCTGCATTTGGAATTTATTCTACCCAGTGTCCTTAGTGCAAAATTTTACTGAAAAATTGCTGTACCCAGTGGAAAATATAAAGCTAATTTTAAATGTCACGAATATTGCCAAATGCATTTTAATACTTCCAAGACGAGAGGAATAAATTATGAAGTTCTAAAGTCTTCATATAAAAACCATTTCTCCCTCCCACATATGCCTGTCTTCTTGACAAGCAGGTAGAAACCGTCTCCAAGATCCTCAGCCTGTCATAAGTAATATTCATGAAGGAAGTGAAGGACTATTCTAGATGGAACAGAATCAGCTTAAGCACATTTACAACTTGAACATTTACTGTTAATGTAAAACACAGGCACCAGGTAGAGTGACTGTGGGTGAATGGGCTCATCTTCCTCTGTCGGGGCACCCATCACATTCCTTACATTCACTGCATCTCAGAAGCATAAACCACAAAGGAGGTACAAAGTTGTTGCCATTTACAAATATGAAAAAGGTACTTTTTTTCTTTATTTTTCATCTGAAAGTCAAAACATGGCAGATGATTATTTTAGGGAGAGAGGGAGGAAAAAAAGAGAGGAGACAGAGAAACACCAGGTGACTCGTGTTCTGTATTTCTGACATAAGAAACATATTCTTACTGTGGATTTATGTCAGGATTAATTTTTTTCAGTTCCATGATATCTTCTATAGTTTTTTCAATAGCGTCAGGGTGAACACTCACAGAAGTCTGCAACAGCTGGAAAACATGTTTCAATCAGTTTCCTTTCATTAACACCGGAGGCTTTATCAGTATCTACTGGGATAGAGGCTTCAAGTATTTGCTTACACTTCTTTATGAAGATTTAAGGTAATTGATTTAGTGTACTTGAATTCTAATACATTTGATGTTTTCATGATGGGGGTAGTGCAATTTTCCTGATTACTTTAAGCAGGAAAATACATACAATTTTTTTTTGGTTTGGTTCTTACCATTTTCCTGTTTCAAGCTACCCATATTGAAATGTAATATTTTCATTTTCTCTCCCAACATAGCTTCTATTGTTAATGGGCATTATGTTCACAACTAAAGAGTGAGGTACATGGGGAGAGGGTCTTCAGGATGTCAAAATTAATATGACAAACTTGTCAAGAATCTTGAAAAAGAAAACAGGTTTCCTCTCTTCCGTGGGGGCTCCACTGTGTGCTAGCAAAGGGGGCATAGTGGCTTCTTTGATGTTACTGAAAAACCTTAAATATAATGTTAAATGATTTGGATGCTGAGGAGAGAGTAGGGAGTTAACACTCCTCCTATGTTCAAGTAATACTTATTTTACGATTTGGGAAGAGGTGCAAGAAAGAGTTCATGTGGTAATGAAGTAGTAAGCACCACGCAAACCTGCCTAGAAATTCACAGGGTGGCTGTTCTCGCGTAAATAGTACAGTGGCTTGTAATGGGCAAATGAGTCTTTCCTGTCAGTTGGCAGTAGTTTTTCTAGCCAGTGGTATATTTTGGTTTCTTAGAATGTTTACCTCTTATGATAGAGGTAAGCCTCCAAGTGAAAAGCTGCTGAAAAATGGTTTTACTTACCTTACTTTTAGAATCCCTCAGTGATGTTTCTGTGAAAGCAGTAACAAAAACAGTCATTCAAAGATTATCCTTTACACATGGTTTAGAATTCCTCTACCGAAAGACACCACCATATCCTCCATCCTACCACTCTACCTTTTGCTTACTTCTTTGTCTCAGGCTTACCGATTTTCATGGTTCTAGAAGCTCCCGGCTTGGTGTTGTAACAGATCCGTTGTAGTTCACATCTTCCAGTTAGCTTTCTCATCACAAATTTCAGGCAGCGCCACAGAAATTTACAGTAGAAATACAGGCATACCTGGATCAACATTCTGTGAAAAACAAAAGACAGCACCCTTCCAACAGAACTCTGGAAGAGAAGAGAAAGCGGCCACCACCAGCAGAAAAGAAGCCCAGGAGAAAATCAGGGGTGAGAAAAATCACTTGATACTTAGCATATGTTCCTAGTCCCATGTTACTTTATTTGCAGTAGATTCTTTACTACGACTGTAAGAAACGCCAGAATTTTCTATTCTAGTAAATTCGATATCCCAACAAACTGAGGATGAAGCATTACCATCTTTTCTTTCCCTTCCTTTGCCTAAAAACATCTGGGAAATAGATGAGTACCTTGAAAACAGAATCCTTTGAAACTGCTTGTGTTTTAGGAGTCGCCCTCCCTTTGACTCGGGGGAGGAACACGCTCTCCTCTTGCCTCCATGAACAGCTTCTCAGCTTGCCCTTGTCCATCTCCAGCCCCTCCCTAGCGTGCTCCTCACCCTCTGCCAAACCCATTATTTGATTCCTTCCCTTGCTCCCATTCTTTCCTCTCTCCCTCTGCTTTCCCTTAGGCACTGCAGCCCTCCTTGAGGACTTGGCTGTGGCCACCTGTCTTTTCTGCCGACCTCTTCCAACATTCCCGGGCGCTGTCAGAGTCCTCCTCATCACTTCACTGAGCAAGCACCGTCTTGATTTTCCCAGAGGTGACCACCTTCTCTGATTAAAACGTTTCAAACGCTCCTCTTGAGAACCTTGTTCCTGGCTCTTGCTAAAGACAGTTTTCTTTACAGCACATCCTACCTCACTCCAGCAATGCCTCGGCAAATGGAAACTGTACTGTCATCAGTCATGTGCATATTCACACATCTCTAGCCCATGTAAATCCATCTTTTATGCTCACTTTTAATTTTAAAAATGTGAGTGCCTACTATTTCATAGTACTGTTCAGAATTTTACAATGACTCAAGCTTTAGTGGTAAAGAGGACTTATTCTTATATATTCAATCCATCTTCTCTTTATACTGTACATTCCCAAGAGGTAGAATTATTTATATCACTTCTTTTTGGTGTCATTTGGAAAATATTTTTCTTTAGTTTCAAAAGTTCACTAATTCCTTCCAGCTCTAAAATAAGGTGATGCGTGGTCATTCAGATATACAGGAGTCGTTAAGCACTAGCCCCAGCAATGTGGTCCTACCCTGAAAAAGAACCCAAACCTTGGCTGTTTCTTTCCTCAAAGTGCTCTGGTTCCCAGTATCTTGAACAGCGTTGTGTTAAAAATAAAAATTCAGTCTGATTTGCACAAAGGCATGCGGTCTGCATCTCAGAAATGCAAAGGAAAGGGAAAGAAACAGAACAAAACACCCAGGCTGCTACGCTGAGGTAACAGAATAGGATACTGTGCGGGCAACGGGGTTATGCCCTAGAACATCTAATAAAGTGAAAATGTCCACGATATGTTTATCAAGTAGAAAAAAGTTAAAAAGAAATATGTATGGGATGGTCTGCTTTTCCTTTAAAAAGTAAAACAAAAAATTTTAATAGTAATGTATAAAGCAGGATACATAACGAACATGTCAACAGTGATATTGATGGGTAATAAAATTATCTGTAATTTTTATTTTCTTTTAAAGATATTTTTTGTAATAAATGTGTATTATTTTACTTAAAAAATAAAAATTAAAACAAAAATTATGATGTATAAACTGATCACCAAAAGCCATTGCAAAATTGCATATAAAATTTCCATGTATAGTCAGCACAAAGTCATTCAGATTCTGCCAAAAGACAAAAAAGGATTGACTCTACTGTAAAGCCTAACATTCAACTGTTCTAGCCAAATACATTCTAAGGTCTGTTAGGATATAGTTTTAACAGCTTCCCAGAAAAAAAACTACCCCAGAAAACAACAAAACCCAAAATAACCCTAAATAGATATGTATTTTTATATATAAATATATACATATCCTTATTTATATATAAATATATACATATCCTTATTTATATGTATACACACACACACACACACACACACATATATATATATATATACACATACACACACATGTATATTTAGGGTATAACCCTAAAAATAAATTTAGTGGGCTATTTTAATTAGACAAGTGAGATTTATAAAACCTCAGCTTGCTCTCTTGGAAAACGTTTTTCATTTTCTAACTACTGGATAGCTATGCCAAAAAAAAAAGAAAAAGATTGAGCAATATCTTGTTAACTGGTCCCCAGCCAAATGGTAATGATACTAATTACAGGGACATATATATAAATATAAATATATATATATATATATATATATATATATATATATATGTCTGTGTGTGTGTGTGTGTGTGTGTATTAACATATCAATATATACTATTAATTACTAAGTCAAAGATAAAAACTTTCCATAATGTCTGTTCCATGTGCAATTTTCAGGAAGTCCACCCCACCTGTGGGCTTACACCTCAAATGAAGCCACCGTTTAAGTCTGTGTGGCAGAACTCTAGCACAAGTGAAACCATGTGATAATCCAGTTCTGTTTGTACTAAATCTTCCTAGAGAAGAGGACCCTTCTGCTTGTTCATGGAGTGTGTTCATATTCTTCCTGTTTAGGTTCCAAGGCATCAGGTATAGCTTAAATGAAGCTACAAAAATTTCCCCATTGACCTCTGTATCAGGTCTACACAGAGGAGGCTTGAGGCCCGGAAGAGCCATCCTAAGTGGCAGGAAGTGTTCACATATAGAGTCACCCACAGCCCAACTGTGTCTTCTCCCTTGGCCTCCCCGTATATGAGAAAAATGGCTGTGTTACTGTTTTGCATCAAGGCAGTCTGACATCAAAAGGAAGAAAAGACATCACATTCTGTTTGCTTTTATCTTTTTAAAAAACTCCCTTGACGATGTTCACACTGTCAAAGACATGAAACCCAGTAGAAATCCACCGTGGGGGTTAGGGATGAGCCTCATTTCTTAGGGTTCACCACTCTGTGAAGTACATCACATCCCTCTCACATGATCATAAACAGTTTCAGTTATGAAATGATATCCATACACTGCTTGTTCTCTCAGAATTCCTAGGCCGACAGAACCTGATCATGATACTTATTATCCAAGATGTATTCTATTTTCTCCCCTTATTTTTCTAGTGGACCAACATGCTCACAAATATTTAATTAAAACCTCAGCTTGCTATGCTAGGTACTATATTTCCTTGCCGTGCTAGTTACTATATATCTTTTATCCAGATCATCAGAACAAATTATGTTTTGATAGGTGTAATTTATTTTGTGTTTAAGTTATAAACCTTGTCCTGGGAGGTCATGGTCAGAGACGGAAACACCAGGGCGATCTCCTACTTCAGAAGCAACACAACTCGCTTCCTTAGAAAAGGACCGGGCACGGTGGCTTAAGCCTGTAATCCCAGCACTTTGGGAGGCCGAGGCGGGTGGATCACGAGGTCAAGAGATCGAGACCATCCTGGTCAACAAGGTGAAACCCCGTCTCTACTAAAAATACAAAAAATTAGCTGGGCATGGTGGCGCGTGCCTGTAATCCCAGCTACTCAGGAGACTGAGGCAGGAGAATTGCCTGAACCCAGGAGGCGGAGGTTGCGGTGAGCCGAGATTGTGCCATTGCACTCCAGCCTGGGTAACAAGAGCGAAACTCCATCTCAAAAAAAAAAAAAAAAAAGAAAAGGACCAACTCTGCAAAACCTTCACATGAGCAACTTACACTGGCTATTCACCATCAAATATTGACTGCCAGAAGCTCACTTCTTAAATTATCGTGATCTATTTAAGTCCCTAAATTGCAAAATTTATGGAAAAAACTGCCAAGGATCAAAAGTGGAACAATAAAAATGATTAACAATTTTGAGAGAAATTATTCTATTGGTTTGATTTGTTTACCTTTAAAAGGAAGCAATTAAGAAGTAGATCTGTAAATGCTCTTGAGTTCATCAGCGGTTAGTTTAAGAAAGAAGGAAGGAAGGAAGGAAGGGAGGAAGGACAGAGGAAAGAAAGGAAGGGAGGGAGGAAGAAAGGAGGGAAGGAGGGAAGAGGGATGAAGGAAGGAAGGAGGGAGGGAGGAAGAGGAAGGAAGAGAAGAAGGAAGAGAGGAAGGAAGGGAGGGAGAAAAGGTGTATCTATTTCTTATTTGAGTTTAAGGATTTTGGGATTCATTGTACCCTTTCCTCCTTTTAATTTCATTTGTTTTATATCTTTTTTTTTTTTTTTCTGACTGCATGCTCTGGGAGAAGGCATTTCAAATGTACCTGTGAGACAGAACCCACTTAAACTTTCTGTTGCACTAGCACTAATCTCAACCTGTTTCCTACCGTCTTCCCCTTCTGAACCCTCTGCTCAGGGGGTTTATGGCTCTGCTCCTTTCCCTCCCAGACTGAATCAGCAAACCAGTAAACTTGGTTTTAATTGGGTAATATTTGCTTTTTTCTTCATAACATTAGACTTAGTTTTCTTCATTCTGATGGAAGATTCCTGACTCATTACTAAAAAGATCTGTTAGATTTTCTAGGAACAACAATTAAATCCTCAAGACTAGATGTAGAAAATACTGATCACCACCTTCTCTTTCTAATAATTACATACACAGGCGGCCGTTTTTTGTTTATTTCTGTTTTTTAATCACAGCTTTTGATAGTATTCCAAAGAGTTACTGTAGCTTCCTAAGATGAACACCTTGCTTAAACACTGGGAGAATCGGATTCAATGATAAGAGCTACTACACATGCTCCATTTCCAATCTTTTCTGTCACTGCCTTTTATTAATATTCTGCACCGCGATGCTTACGGCTGAGTTCACAGCAGTGTTCTTCCATAAAGAAATTTTATGATCACGTTTATTATTTAACATTCATTCTCTAGTTTGAACCAGAACAGCCACCCAATGTAAATTATTCGAGACAGATCATCTCCCTGCTACTAAATAAAAGCAAGCTCCTGTCTTGTGGCGCTTTGTTAGAGAAATCTATTCAGAAGGGATGGGGCCTCCTAACAGGAGACGCACCTAAAACCATGCTGCCCTTGCCTGTGGGGTGAGGGGTTCTGGGTACCTGTAATGCAACACTACTCCATCATCTTAAATTTGTGACTCTGACGTCTTCTTTTGGAACAATAAGAGAAAAGTGGCTTATTTTGAATAGTTTCAACAAATGTGCTAATGAAAGTTAATTCTTGCTTGAAGAAATCCTGTAATAAATAAAAAGTACACTATTGTTGATGAACGATACATACAAAAATAATCACAGTTCTTGGTTCAAATCAGTTTCCCAAATGAAATACATTTCATCTAAGCAGCATAAGAAGAGCAAGCTGCTCAGTGTTCCCAGCAGTCCCTTTATTGCTCCATTGAAGTTCCTAAGTAGGGGTACCTACAGTCAGTTGGGAATTAACTTATCAATAGGTACTCTGCCTAGTAAATGGGACCATCTCTATATGAGCTTTCTATGAGGAAGGAGAGGCTGCAGAGGACTCGGTACATAAACTGGAAATGTGAAACCACACAAAGAAATCAGCCATGGGTCTCTAGGAAAACAAGAGTATTTCCCTCCTTTAAAGCAAGGCAGAGGTCCCAAGATCCAGTACCCAGATAGTGTGAGGCTCTGTGGTTTTTTCCATTTTTCTTTTTCTGAAGAGATCACACTAACTTCTGAAAAGTAAAAATTAAGGAGATTGGTGGGTCTATATCTATCATGGATCAATGTCATTCAAAATTATATTGTTATAGGAAAAAGGACACTCGTTTTATAATACATTCCAGAGAAACTGCATCCAAAGGCTTAGAGAGCAATAACTGATTGTGGGATAATTAAAATAAATAAATTAATAGTATATCCATTGCCTTTCAAAGAAAAGGAGGTGCAGGTTTCTCTTAATTTTTTAACATCATTATTCAACTAAAATTTTGATGCTTAAATGCACTTTATAAGATTTATTTTTATTTATTTATTTTTCAGGACAGGGTCTTACTCTGCTGCCTAGGCTGAACCAGCCTCGACCTCTCTGGGCTCGGGTGGTCCTCCTACCTCAGCCTCCTGAGTAGCTGAGACTACAGATGCACACCACCATGCTCAGCTAACTTTTTATTATCTATAAAGAGGGGGTCTTGCCATGTTGCCCAAGCTGGTTTTGAACTCATGGGCTCAAGCAATCTGCCTGCCTCAGCCTCCCAAAGTGCTGGGATTACAGGCATGAGCCACTGGGCCTGGCTACAAGATTTTTTAAAATCAGATTATTTTTTACTCTTTGGATAATACTTTTATTGACTTATTTATAAGAAGAAGCAGTGAACACATTATAACACATTATACTTTGACATTTTAAAAGTATTTAAATGCAACCTCAAATATAAACTTTTGTTGGTAAATATTTTTAAGGAGACCCAAAATAAGTAACTGTATAAATAAACGAAAGTCATCAAAGGTATTATTCATGCTTCATCATCCATTTATAGGGTCCAAAATATTCTATAGGGGATAAGAAATGGGCCTGTTATTATTATAAATTTGCTACATAACATAATTCAAAAACATTTTAAACAACCCAGTTAGAGGACATGCTCAGTATTGTGAACAAATTCATTTCTGTTAGAGACCTAGAACAGTTGAAAGAAAGAAATTTGACATGAGCTGGGGGGAAAACGAGAAATGATAATTGAAAGGTATTTCAATTTATTTTATTTATTCCTTCATGGAACCAAATGCAAAATGAGACTGATGGTGCGGGACTGAAGAAACGAGAGTGGGGGTCATGGCTGTGGAAAAAGTGAACACGAGTCAAGAACCTATTTTCAGTGCAAGCCATGGGACCTCCCTGTCCACCAGGAGCTTATAGTCTAGCAAGGAAAAGGACAAGAAAAACAGAATGTTGAAAAACAGTGTGACAATTCTACAAAAGAAAAATGCCCAGGGTGTCGGAGAGGCAGAGGAGAGAGAGTACATTCCTCTGAGGCTGGACAGGAAAGCCAACGCCACCATCCCACGAGGAACAGCCAGAACGGCCTGGAAAATCAGCGTGCCTTCCTCACTTCAGAACAGAAGTGAAAATTCCAGTAGGTAAATGAATAAAATTCAAACTAACATTTACTGAGTGCCCATAGCTCTTGGTTATGTTGCTCATGCTCTGCAGGAAGAGCTTAACAAACAGTGAAGTGGCCAAAGAGCTGGCCTTGAAAAGATGGGGGAAAGCCAAGGATCCCAGAGGATCTCAGACAGCAGCTCGGGGGCAACGGGCAGGCTCTGGGAAGGTCACCGACAGGAGACTGCCTGGAAAAAGATGCAGGTTAACGTATTTCAACCAGAATATGGACACAGCTTTTGTTTCTTTTAATGCAGGGGGCAAAACAAGGTAAAATATATGTGTATATATATGTGTGTGTGTATTTGTGTATGTTTATATATACATATGTGTGTCATATATTTGCACGCATACATGTACTAATACACATGCATACATGTATGTACCATAAAAAAGAGAACACTACAGCTAAAGGTACCAGTCTACAGTGAGAGAGGTGTTTGGATGCATAAGCCATAACCTTCCCCTTTTCAGGACTTAGCTTCTGTATCTCATAAGCTCTGGCAACGTCTCAAGCAATGCTAATCCAAGGGACTACGTGTCCCTGCACCTGCTGCCCTTCAAAAGCAATGGAAAGTGGGTCATACTCAATCAAAAGTTTGACTAACCTATCTGGAAGTCAGACTTGGCGTCTAGTCCCAATTTGCCACTATGAACTATGTGACTTCGGAGAGGTTACTTTGCTTCTCTGGGTTTCTTCTTCCTCACATGTAAGGTGAAAAGACAGGACTAGATTTCTGGCTCTAACAGAAGGCCAGATGTGTTAGAAGGAGGAAAGGTTTTTTATCTGATTTCTCCTTTCTCTTTGAGGTCCTCTGAGTCAGGGTGAAAATGTTAACATGCTCTGGGCCGCTTTATGCTCTGCTTGCAAAGGTGGCCGAGAACTGCCCCCAACTTGATCTTTGCAAGTATCTTCTACCCACCCCAAACAAGGTTCACATCTAACACACTGGACCACCGGTGCTTATGACACCAGTCACGCCTTCCCGGCCTTCTTCACAGCATTCCACACCTTCTATCCTTATTTTAAAATGTTAAAATCCTAGTCTTTCCTTTATTTCAACATTGTCTCAATGACATGTTTCCTGGATATTCCTTCACAAAATGTCTGTAACCTGTCACTGATCCCATTTCTTTACATATCTTAGTCTTTTATGCACACGCCTCGTCTCTTACCAGGTGGTGTATTACTTTGGAACAGAGACATCTCACATTCATTTATTTTTGAGATGGAGTTTTGCTCTTGTCACCCAGGCTGGAGTGCAGTGGCATGATCTCAGTTCACTGCAACCTCTGCCTCCTGGGTTCAAGCGATTCTCCTGCCTCAGCCTCCCTAGTAGCTAGGATTACAGGCAACTGCCACCATGACTGATAAATTTTTGTATGTTAAGTTAGAGACAGGGTTTCGCCACGTTGGCCAGGCTGGTCTTGAACTCCTGACCTTAGGTGATCCACCCACCTCAGCCTCCCAAAGTGCTAGGATTACAGGTGTGAACCACCATGCCCAGCCCTCACATTCATTTTTGTATCACCCACAATACCTTACAGTGGGCACACCGTACTGGAGTAATGTGAAACAAACATGAGAAGCAGGTTGGAAGTCACGCAGGCCTGCGTTCAAATACCTGTGTGGCTTTAAGTTACTTAACTTTACTAAGCCTCCTTGTCCTCCTTTTCCTCCTTTGTAAAATGGGATATTATGTCTTACTTAATCACATTGGCTATGAAAAGAGAATGAAAGTGGCATAAATACTGGCATTATTAGCAATGAATGCATACTAAATGCATTAGTGGACCAAGATGTTGATCAAGTGTGAATGACTTAAAAATCCGATTTGTGGTTATTTTTGCTAATTGTAAGCCTGTATTTACCTAATCAGACTAGAAAAGTAATTTTTTCCCTGGATTGCCTCAAAGTCAGAACATGGGATAAGTCTGCTGTATTGCTGAGTTTCTCCCACAGAGGTTTGGGATTGGCACATATTTTCCTTTCCTCTTTTCTGCTTGAGAAAGGAAAGTATGAAGTGAGATCTGGGTTCAAGGAACTGAGATTCTGAGCTGGAACAGCTGGAAGCAATGATGGATATGGGCGACTTTAAAAACTTCCCTTCTTAATGTCCAAAATTAATTACGTTCTGATCACTTTAAAAACTATAACCTCAATAACTAAATCCAAACAAGGGAAAAGATCCTCCACACAAGACTTCCGACTTCTCTGTTATACACATCAACTGAATTAAAGTTAGTAAAATATGTTACAAAAATGAAACCCTAAGCTTTTGCTCCATCCGGGACTTTAAAAAGTGCTCTTTCATTTTCTGATCTACATGTAGGAATGTTTTGTTATCCAATGTTTTCTTTTTGAGATGGAGTCTTGCTCTGTGGCCCAGGCTGGAGTTCAGTGGTATGATGGATTCACTGCAATCTCCACCTCCTAGGTTCAAGCAATTCTCCTGCCTCAGCCTCCCGAGTAGCTGGGACTATAGGTACCCATCACCCCGCCTGGCTAACTTTTTGTATTTTTAGTAGAGATAGGGTTTCACTATGTTGACCAGGATAGTCTCCATCTCTTGACCTTGCGATCTGCTCGCCTCAGTCTCCCAAAGTGCTGGGATTACAGGCGTGAGCCACCGTGCCTGGCCTCATGTTTCCTTTTCATGTACATCATGGCTAAAGTCAGATTGCATGATTTGGGGATACGTATCCAATATCCCATTTCTAACCTCAATTTAAAATACACCTGACCAGACATGGTGTCTCACGCTTGTAATCCCAGCACTTTGGGAGACCAAGGCAGGTGGATCTCTGAGGTCAGGAGTTCAAGACCAGCCTGGCCAACATGGTGAAACCCTGTCTCTACAAAAACACAAAAATGAGCCGGGCATGATGGCTGGTGGCTGTAATCCCAGCTATTCTGGAGGCTGAGGAGAGGTGTACTAATCATATAGCATTTATTTCTTACATTTCATATGATTTTTGACATACATTGAATATTCTCTCTATTCTTTTACGCTCTGAATATTTATACCATTAATATATCTGATGGTAGCAATTATCATGTATCTTAAGTATGAATCAAAATCCATTTTTTCCCACAATGTGGTTTCTCTAAGATTAACCTAATTTCTTCTGGGACTGTACATGGAGCATTTTCTTCTAGAGCATCTCAGAAGTTGACAGATTAATCACTGCGTGGGCTTTTAAATAATGCTGATTTCTTCCCAGTGAAAGTCAGCTCCTCATTCTCCATAATATATTTGCTGAGCTCAGGAATTAACACCTAATTTATTCAGGCTTTGCTTACATAACCTTCTCCTTGGTTCAAACGAAAAGATTCCCAAAACCGTTCAACATCTGTGGAAATGGACTACAGGAAATGAATCAACTAAGGAAGGGAAATGATTGAGTTTCCTTTTATTATTTTGAAATCAGTGGTCAATGAAAATCCTCAGGATTTTCACAAAAGCTGATCTGGGTGCTCCAGAAAAAACAGTGGAACCAAAACCAGTGGGGGTGGGGGGGTAGAATCTTAGATTATGACCATTGAAGGAATCAAATCATTTCTTAAAAGAAGCAAGCTTATTAACTTGCTTAGAGAAAACAAGCCTGAGCAAAAGACAAGAATGTGTGACAAGAGGCAGGTCACCATCTTGAGGAAAAGAAGCCTGATCTTCTGGGAAGATTTTGTATTGTGTTGTATTTTCTCACATTCAGGACCTGACTAACTTTATTTTGCCATATTTTAATATTATAGAAAACTTATCTGGGAATTCCACTAATAAACAAATTAATGGCAGTCAATACTCTTAAAAATAACTGTAACTTTAGGTCCAGTCAAATGGTTTTCAAAACTAAACAAGATCACCCAAACATACCAATTTATGGCATACTCTGTCCAGAACAATCTTCAGGGAACCAACAATTGACACAAATTTCAGAGACATCACTGAGATACAAAGAGCAGAAGCTTAGAACATACAGTTTGACCCCCTTTCCCAAATTTTAAAATGCCCGTATGGATTGGCCAGCCAATCAAAATCTAAATTAAAGGATATTTAAAGGACACTTATTTCCTGAAAATGATTTTACATAAATTGTATTAAGTGATTCGTTGACCGCTATTTCCTTAACCCTTTCAGGCCAGCGGTGTGCCATTCTGTAGAGACACATGGCAGCAGGGCTGCCTAAAGTGCTCATGCTTTTGTGCCCACGTTCTCTCGCCATCTACCAGTACACAGAGTTAGCAGAGGAACCTCGTGGCCAAGTTATTAATCTTAAGAGACCTGGTCACAGATCACAAACGATGACTGGTAATATGACCCTAACCAGTGAGGAGGTTTCTCCACTGCAGGGGGCTCAGCCAGGAAACTGTAAACACGTACCTCAGGAAGTGCTTCATGGTGCCCGTGTTGACTGTGCAGCTACTATACGAACTGTCCTCAAGTAATTGCTTCCAAATTTGCTTTGTCAAAGTAAGTGTCAACTGTGGGAAGAAATTAGATATTACGTATATTTATTAATAAGGCTGGAAGCCCCAAGCCAAAAATTCCTGCTTACTGAGGTAGGCAGGTAACATGCCAGCCACTCAGAACATTATCAATGGCACTGCCCACATAGCAATGCAATTCAATGGATGGAGATTACAGCCATAGACTTTCACTTTACAATTATATCAATACTATTAGCCTTTCTTTGTTTTTATTTTTATTTTATTTTATTTTATTTTTTTGAGAAGGAGTCTTGCTCTGTCAGCCAGGCTGGAGTGCAGTGGCATGATCTTGGCTCACTGAAACCTCTGCCTCCCAGGTTCAAGCAAGTCTCCTGCCTTAGCCTCCCTGGACAGACACAAGCCACCATGCCTAGCTAATTTGTCATAGTTTTAGTAGAGACGGAGTGTTGCCATGTTGGCCAGGCTTGTCTCAAACACCTGACCTAATGATCTGCCCGCCTCGGGCTCCCAAAGTGCTGGGATTACAGGCATGAGCCACTGCACCCAGTCTAGCCTTTCATTTTAAGTCAGCTGCTGGAGAAATTGTGAATTTCATGAGCAATCTCCTCAATAGTAAGCTTTTCCTTTATTTTAGGTATTGTTCCTATATCTTTAGGAATAGTATTCATAAAAAAATTAACATGAAGAATAATCAAATTAGCCATCTGGGTTTCCAGATATCCAGTAGCCTTAAATCTGGCAGCCCCAACTTTGTAGAAGCACAACTCAAAAAAAAACTAGAAGCAACTACCTTTAAGATCAAAGATAACTGCTAAAGAGCTCAAGGACAACTGTTGAAGAGCAAGGTTCTCCACACACATGAACGGACGCAGGCCCCATTTTCTTTCGGCAGCGTGAACAGAGCTGTGAGATTTGGTATTTGCACAGCACTTTTCAGTTTATGATTTGCTTTCACAAAGGGTGCACAGCACTTTTCAGTTTATGATTTGCTTTCACAAAGTGTACATCAGGTGATCGGGCTTCTTCCTTTGGATAAGGAGGACACTAGGAGCAGTCTACAAAGCAGCAAGTTAGGATGAGACAGGATAAAACAGACTATATGAGAGAGTGTCTGGAAGTGGAGGGAAGTTATCGCATGAGAAAAGAGACAAATGGGGCATCCACTGCAGCAGCAATGCAAGGAATGAATGTATGACAAAGAGCTGCGGGCAGAGACACACTGCCAGCTAGAACAGCTCAGAGTGGGGGAACTCAGGCTCAGCTCGAAGAAAAGCCAGTCTCTTATTTAACACGTTTATTTCTGCAGATGTTCCATATATGCTTGAAAAAACTGTCTATATACCAATTTAAGACTGTGGTTGCTTTTGGGAAGAGAGGTGGGGTTTAGGATTGGGGAGGAGAAAAATGATCTTTGACTTGGTGTGTTTTATTTCTTAAATCTGAAGCAAAATAAAAGGAAAAATAACATTTATTTATTTTGAATAGTGGGAACATATATTATCCTTTGTACTTCTGTGGTTTTTATAAATGAATCCAAATTTTAACTTAATTTGGTAGGGCCCACCCAACACTCAGATCATAGTTTCTAATACATTCAACAATAAAAGCATCTAGGGGACCTTGGGGAAACGGTTCATTCTAAAGCTGGGTCAGGGCAAGGTGAACCTGAAGCATCTTGTACTGCAGGAGAGTGAACAGGTGCTCAAGATAAACAGAATAGGGATGTGTCAAATAAACACAGCAGCCAACTGAAAGAACTCCCAATGGTCAAATAATTGATGTAGCTACCCTGCCCTCAAGGAGGTGGTGCAGGCCTGGTGCCCAGGCTCACATCTGTAATCCCGGCACTTTAGGAAACTGAGGCAGGAGGATTACTTGAAGTCAGGAGTTCAAGACTAGCCTGGCCAACATGGAGAAACCCCATCGCTACTAAAAATACAAAAATTAGCCGAGTCTGTGGTGAGGGCCTATAGTCCCAGTTACTCAGTAGCCTGAGGCAGGAGAATTGCTTGAACCCAGGAGGTGGAGGTTACAGTGACCCAAGAATGTACCACTGTACTCCAGCCTGGGTAAAAGAGTGAGGCTCCATCTCAAAAAAACAAACAAAACAAAAAGCCTCCCTATCCCTTAAATATAAGTTGAACATACAACTTTCTGAGTACATTGTGGAAAGGGGAAAAAATAACCACAGTAGGATCAGGTGCAGTGGCTCATGCCTGTAATCTCAGCACTTGGGAAGGTGGAGGTGGGTGAATCACTTGAGGCCAGAGTTCAAGAACAGCTTGGCCAACATGGTGAAACCCCATCTCTATTAAAAATACAAAAATTAGCTGGGTATGGTGGCAGGTGCCTGTAATCCCAGCTACTTGGGAGGCCAAGGCAGGAGAATTGCTTGAACCTGGGAGACGGTGGTTGCAGTGAGCCGAGATCACGGCACTGCACTCCAGCCTGGGCAACAAAGTGAGATTGTCTCAAAAAAAAAAAAAGAAAAGAAAAGGTCAGGAGATCGAGACCACTCTGGCCAACATGGTGAAACCCTGTCTCTACTAAAAATACAAAAATTAGCCAGGCCTGGTGGCGTGCACCTGTAGTCCCAGCTACTCAGGAGGCTAAGGCAGGAGAATTGCTTGAACCCAGGAGGCAGAGGTTGCGGTGAGCCAAGATGGTGCCACTGCACTCCAGTCTGGGTGACAGAGACTCCCTCTCAAAACAAAACAAAACAACACTCTGATTGTAATATGAAGAATGTTATACTGCGGTAAGATTATAGGTATGAGATACCGTCTACGAATGTGTTACAATGATCCAGGCAAAGATAATAACGGCAGGTTAAGGCAGTGGACAGACAGAAGAGTGGAATATATGAGAGATGATAGTCAGAAGGTGGACTCAATAGGAACTTTGTTAATTGATTAATTGGGGGGTGTTCGGTAAAGGAAAAGGAGGAGTTGAATATTATACCCACGCTTGTGGCCAGCAACTGGATAGACAGCAGAATTATTCACTAAGATAAAAATTTTGAAGAAGCAGATTTTGGGATCTGGTTGTACAAGCGGTCTCTGGAACATTTTGAGATTTCAGGGCCAAGCGGTAAAGATTCATGGATCTGAAGGTCAGGAAGACAACGCAGGTTGGAAACAAAGATCTGAGCTTCCTCAGCATGCAAAGAAGTAGCATATATGACACCTGTTCATAACCAAACTCGTTGTCATTAGGATACAATTACAGGAGAACTCTCGTGCGAATAAGGTAGTACAGGATGGATTGCATGTTAGAAATAGCCTATCTAAATTTTTAAGAAGTCTTTACCTTTAAGTAGTTTGATTTCATTTAGGTATAAAATTGGTTTGCCTCAAAACAATTTATTTCATAATGATGTGAGATAAATGAAATAATATAGTATTTTAACTCCCCGCTCTTCACATAATGGTTCTCATTTATCCCTTGAAAAAACTTCTTGAATGCTTATGTGTCCAACATTGTGCTGAGTAACGCAGCATCGTTCAATACAGGGAGAGAGCCTTACTATTTAAGAGAAAATTTGGCAACTATGGCAGTGAGTGTGCATGTGATCAAGAGCACAAGTTTTGGAGACAAAGTTCTTGTCTGGGATCTACCGCCAGCCAAGTGGCGGCCTTAGGTAAGGTGCTTGACCTCTCTAGGATTAAAAGGGTAAGAAACTGAATGAGCTGGTAAGGGTATTCCAAGGATTAAATGAACCGAAGCATGTAAGGCACTCGGCATAGTTACAGGTAAGCAATATACAGTCAGCGAGTACCATTTATTATTAGTATTATTATTTTGTCATTCTTACTATGTTCTCTTCTAAAGTAAAAGATCATTTTGAAGAATCACTTAGGAGACTGTTAAAATAAATTCTTGCAAGTTGATGTGACCTGAACTGGGATGATGACAGAGGGGAGAGAGAGAATTGAACAGAGGTAAAAAAATATTTGGAGGGTAGAGGCCGGGCGTGGTGGCTCACACCTGTAATCCCAGCACTTTGGGAGGCCGAGGCGGGTGGATCACAAGGTCAAGAGATCGAGACCATCCTGGTCAACAAGGTGAAACCCCGTCTCTACTAAAAATACAATTAGCTGGGCATGGTGGCACGTGCCTGTAATCCCAGCTACTTGGGAGGCTGAGGCAGGAGAATTGCTTGAACCCAGGAGGTTGCAGTGAGCCGTGCCATTGCACTCCAGTCTGGGTAACAAGAGCGAAACTCCGTCTCAAAAAAAAAATATTTAGAGGGTAGAATCAATTGGACTTACTGATTGACTGGGAAAAGTGAAGGGAAGGAAAATAACCATTAGTTCTAATTGTCTGTCCCCCAAACAGGAAACAAAGATAATAATTAGATCTCATTATCTGTCCCCCAAAGAGGAAACACCAAAAATGGCTTTGGGTGGCAGAAGAAGCCTGTGCAAATGCTATTTAACTCATTATTCACGGGATATTCATTAAATATTTATGCTGAATTTTTTATATAGAAAACACAGAATTACTGTTTATTCTTTAAGTCAAATAGCTTTGTTTTAAAGGAGACCCACTTGTTAACATTCTGTTTACTGTTAATTAGAGAATCTGTGTTTAGCGCATCATGGCTGTGTGTGTGATATTCTGTGCCACTATTGACAAGAAATGCCCTTTGAATGATTTTCCGATGAGTGGTCCTGAGTTCACCTATTTCTTTCTACTAAGCCTCTGCTATAGCCAAAACAGCATTTCTCAAGTGGCCGGGCAGGACCTAAGCCTGGGGAGAATTTTTTCAAAATAATTTCAACTTGTATTTTAAATTCAGGGAGTATATTTGCAGGTTTGTTATATGGCTGTGTTGTGTGGTGCTGAGGTTTGGGGTACGACCAGTCCCGTCAGCCAGGTAGTGAACACAGTGTCCAACAGTTCGTTTTTCAACCTTTGCCCCCCTCCTTTCTCCCAACTCTAGCAGTCTCTGGTGTCTACTGTTGCCATCTTTATGTTGGTAAGTGCCCAATGCTTGGCTCCCACTTAATAAGTGAGAAGATCTGGTACTCTGCTTCTGTGTTAATTTGCTTAGGATAATGGCATCCAGTTGCATCCATGTTGCTTCAAAGGACGTGATTTCATTCCATTTCGTGGCCATACGGTATTCTACGGTGTATATATAACACAGTTTCTTTATCCAGTTCACTGTTAATGGGCACGTTGGCTGATCCAGGTCTTCATTATTGTGAATGGTGCTGCGATGAACATACGCATATGTCTTTTTAGTCCAGTGATTTATTTTCTTTTGGATATAAAAACAAATCCATTGTTGGGATTGCTGGGTCAAATGGTAGTTCGTTTTAGGGTCTTTGATACCTTGTCAAACTGCTTTCCATAGTGGCTGAGCTGGTTTACCTTCCCACCAGCAGTGTATAAGCGATCCCTTTTCTCCACTGCCTTGCCAGCATCTGCTGTTTCTGGACCTCTTAATAAGGACCATTCTTGCTAACATGAAATGCTATCTCATTGTGGTGCTGATTTGCATTTTTTTCACGTTTGCTGGCTCCTTGTATGTATTCCGTTGAGAAGTATCTGTTCATGTCTTTTGCCCACTTTTTAATGCAGTTGTTTCTTAATTATTGAATTGTTCAAGTTCCTTATAGATTCTGGTTTTAGACCGTTGTCAGATGCGTAGTTTGTGAATATTTTCTCCCATTCTGGCCGTTGTCTGTTTACTCTGTAGATAGTTTCCTTTGCTGTGTAGAAGTTCTTTAGTTTAATGAAGTCCCGCATATCAATTTTTGTATTTTGTTGCAATTGTTTTTGAAGACTTAGTCATAAATTCTTTCCCAAGGATGATATCCAGAATGGTGTTCCCTGGGTTCTTTTTCTAGGATTCTTATAGTTTGAGGCTTTACATTTAAATCTTTAATCTATCTTGAGTTAATTTTTGTAGATAGTGATAGATCAGGTTCCAATTCCATTCTTCGGCATATGGCTAGCATGCTATCCCAGCATCATTGATGGAGCAGGGAGTCCTTTCAGGATGGGGAGAATTTACATTCACACTTCATCTGCCTAGCATTCGAACAATAAGGCAGCCGTGATACACTTCTCCTGTGTTTTTACAAACCAGCCTATTGACTTTAATATGGGTACATGTAAGTAACTTACCCGGTTTATATCTGTTTGATTAATTGAAAAATACAGATATTTACTGTTTTTTTGAGACAGGGTCTCACCCTGTCACCCAGGCTGGAGGGCAGTGGCATAATCTTGGCTCACTGCAATCTCTGCCTCCTGGTTCAAGCAACTCTCGTGCCTCAGCCTCCTGAGTAGCTGAAATTACAGGCATATACCACCATGCACAACTAATTTTAATTAGAGAAAGGATCTTGACATATTGGCCAGCTGGTCTTGAACTCCTGGCCTTAAGTGATCCAACCGCCTTGGCCTCCCAAAGTACTGTGATCACTTTACCACACCTGGCCCAGCTATTGATGATTGTTTAATTCAGCTTTACTCAGTTATTAGTGACATATAGAAAAATTCACCCTTTTGGTCCAAACATAAACTTTAATGTCACCTGTTTCACAAAAATCAAGACAAACATAAAAACCACTCTGTGCGCTGGCCCTTCTCAAAGACTTCTTCTCTAGAGGTGTTTTTCACCTGAGGGGGACATTAGAATTACCTGCTCTATGTTACTAATAAATCCCTAATATCGTTCCAAAATGATCTCTTTCATGTCTCTTTCCCCTCTGGACTGTATGCTTTTCTACAACACTCATGGATGGGTACAGTGCCTGACACACTGTGTGCTTAATACATATTTGTCAAAATGAACTTTGTACTCTTTTAGAAAAGTACACTTTTTTTTTTAACCCAGCATTATTCAGTCATAGTACTAACAAAACAAACTGTAAATCTCCCAACTGGAAGAAAACAAATCTGTAGATTTATTTTTAACTAAAATAAAGAATATGATTCTAACCCTGGGTTTCCTAACCCATTCCCATGATCTGTAGGAATTTCCCTCAATGTGTATGGGGACATTGCCCTGAACTCATCCAAAGGGAAGGATCAAATGATTGTGCTTGTCACATCAAACACCCCTAGAGTTCAGTTGATATTTCTGTGCTAAGCTATGGGGTTATCTGTCTCGTCTTTTTTTTTTCTCCGCCCCCAGCTGGGAGAAAAGGGGCAGTAATGAGTGTGGTCTACTACTTCTGAAACCTCATCCTCTCACCTGGCATCAAGAAACCTGCCTTGCCTCCTTTAAGCAAGAAGCCCCCTGAGGCTCTTTGTAAAGTGCTACGGGTAACCCTCACTCATAGAAGTCGATCTCTCTATTAAGCACCCCAGGAATGAATTAGAGACTCAACTAGACGGAACAGAACTCCTTTCTTTAAAATCTTGAAATCCCTACATGACACGAAGAAAACTACTTTCTACGCAGCCCTTCACATTCTAAGTTTATCCCCAGTTAACAACCCAAATGTCTGTGGACTCACACTATTTATACGTAAATAAAAGATAATCTACAAAGTAAATACTATTTCATTTTTATAATCTTCCTAATGCGAGATTATCCCAGTTTAATAAAAAGTCGTAGAGGGCACATTTATAAACAAAATTTAATTTTAAAAATTGTCTTAAAGTTTTGTGAAATTAATAATACCAGCTAATATTTACAAAGTGCTTATTATGTGCCAGGCAATATGCTATAAGCTTTACTCATATTAACTCACTTAATCTTAACTGTCATCTGATGAAGTGAATAATAACAATTATCTTCACTTTGCAACTGAAAAAATTGAAACACAGAGAGCGTAAGGAACTTTCCAAGGTCACACAGCTAGGATGTGGCGGAGATTCAAACCCTCAAAGCTTGGCTACCCAGGCAGGGCTATTAATCACTTTCCTGTGCTGCCTCTGGAAACCAGAGGTAAAATTCTGGATTGACATGAGAACTGAAGAGCATACATAGTGTATTCATTTCAAACTAAACTGAAAGCTGGGGGTAGTCAAAGCCTGGGTGTACATACACATGTGAAAACCTAAGAGTGTTCCATTGGGAGCTACCTGGAGGACTCCCAAATAAAACAGTTACCCTGCCACTGAAAACTAACCTCTTTCCTTTCCTGAAGCAAACGTATTACAGATCTAGAAGTTTCTAAACAAGAAAATTTTATGGGAAGAAATTATACAACAAATTGAAAATACATGAGTTTTATATTATTCTTTATTGAGGCTACATTTCCAAGGCAATAAAAATTGTTGGCAGTATAATTCTAAAATAACTGAAAGTAAAAATATCCCCCACCCAAAATGTAAATCAAGGTTTTCTAAGCCTTGGGCTTAGAAAATCCGATGAAATTCAAGCTTCTGGTCCACACTGTTATTTATGTGGTGATCTCAGTCTACAGTCTTCAGCCTTTTCCTTCCTTTCGGTCTACCTCTGCGTGCTTTAGTCTTCATAATATAGCACAACTTTCCTCTTTCTACATGAAAATACGTTAATTTTATGCTATACATAAAATATATCTAGTGGCTGGTAAAATATTTCAAATCGTCTAGGAGATATATACTAACTTGAATGAGTTCTTGAATTTCCATGGTCCTTTAGGTTTCCCTAATTGCTTCTTTGTGTTTTCTTTTCACCAATTGGAAGAAAAAAATCAATCACAAAAGTCACCCTCAAAATGTAATTCCTGTAATTAGTAATAACTAGAAGATGAAAACACGTTCCATGTTCCACTCTCCTGGATTTAGATTAAAAACAAAGTTTAGGCAAAGTTTATTATTATTATTTTTGGTTATTGGTTTTTTTTAGCAGTAATGAAAAACAAAACAAAAAACAAAAAATATTCCATGTAACAATAAGGTTGTGGGGGGCAGGGAGTTTACACACAATTTGACGTTGCTAATGTGCATTCAAGATCAGTATATCTAAATTATTTGCCACTGATTAATTTGCTCAGCTTGGGCTATTCTCATTTCAGGTGAAAGAAGAAAGAAAACAATCACATGTTGGACCACAGTCTCATAAATAATAATGTTTTTAGCCTCCTCTTCTAAAGATAAGATTGATCCAGCTGGGCACGGTGGCTCACGCCTGTAATCCCAGCACTTTGGGAAGCTGAGGCGGGTGGATCACAAGGTCAAGAGATCAAGACCATTCTGGCCAACATGGTGAACCCTCATCTCTACTAAAAAGACAAAAATTAGCAGGGCATGGTGGTGTGCACCTGTAGTCCCAACTACTTGAGAGGCTAAGGCAGAAGAATCGCTTGAACCTGGGAGGCAGAGGTTGCAGTGAGTCAAGATCACGCCACTGCACTCCACTCTGGGGACAAAGTGAGACTCTGTCTCAAGAGAAAAAAAAAAAGATTGATCCAAAGTTGATCTAGGTATCAGAAGGAAGCCTGTAGCTAGTTTGGTTCAATACCATTTGTCCTATATATTAAATCAAGCTAATTAACATATCTATCATCTCATTACTTTACTTTTTTTTTTTGTGGTGAGACACTTGAAATTTACTCTCTTTGTTAGAAAGGCAATGGAAAAAGTTGAAAAAGGCCAAAACTAACAGATAATTAAAGCCAATGTTGTTGTTGCTTTTGAGATGGAGTCTTGCTTTGTCACTCAGGCTGGAGTGCAGTGGTGCAATCTTGGCTCACTGCAAGCTCTGCCTCCCAGGTTCAAGTGATTTTCTTGCCTCAGCCTCCCAAGTAGCTGGGATTACAGGTGCATGCCACCATGCTCGGCTAATGTTTGTATTTTTAGTAGAGACAGGGTTTCACCATGTTGGCCAGGCTGGTCTCGAACTCCTGCCCTCAAGTGATCCACCTGCCTTGGCCTCCCAAAATGCTGGGATCGGCCGGGCGAGGTGGCTCAAGCCTGTAATCCCAGAACTTTGGGAGGCCAAAGCGGGTGGATCACGAGGTCAAGAGATCAAGACCATCCTGGTCAACATGATGAAACCCCGTCTCTACTAAAAATACAAAAAATTAGCTGGGCATGGTGGCGCATGCCTGTAATCCCAGCTACTCAGGAGGCTGAGGCAGGAGAAATGCCTGAACCTAGGAGGCGGAGGTTGCAGTGAGCCAAGATGGCGCCATCGCACTCCAGCCTGGGTAACAAGATCGAAACTCCATCTCAAAAAAAAAAAAAAATGCTGGGATTACAGGTGTGAGCCACCACACCCTGCCACCAATGTAGTTTTAAGATGTAATTAATTCCCGTCACAGCTCCATTAATTCTTTATTATGTTCTGCATGCAACCATGTCTGTGGATGGTTGTCAAAGAATCAGAGAAGTTCTCCAAAACAAGCCTGCCCTCCTAGCAGAAACACATCTCTGAGGCAACATCAGGCAAGAGCACAGACAGCTTGTGGATGAGTAGATGGTAAGCACCTGCCATGTGAGGGGTTGGGCTCTTGCTGAGCTGACCCACAAACACAAGGGGTCAGTCTTCTGAAATCAGATGGGCCAAATACCAGATTCAGATAGGTCTGAATTAGCAGATTCAGGTAATGGCTGAGTTTGCATCCTGCTTCATATGTTGTCAGATCCTAAGAGGCACTATGTCTATGCAAGGAGGACCTAGACAGGTGAGGGACTCAGATTTCAAAGGATATAATGCAGGAAGACTATACTACGTGAAACAAAAGGAGAGAGAAGAGAAGGAATGGGCAAGGAAGAAAGGAGAAGGAAATAAAAGAAAATTTTCTAAGGTTGTGAGCATTTGAAGCATGAATAAAATGCAATTTTTGACGCTATACAGCCATGCACATGAGGAGAGAAAGAAGCAATATGAAAAATTACCATCATGGACAAATGAAAAATCTTTCAAAGTATCCATGTACATTTCACACAGGCTATGCATCATCTCATATCAGAGGTACAATGCTCATGCATAAAGAGCTCCCTGAGGCCACATTCCAGAATTTTCCTTTCCTCCTCCTGTGACCAGCTTGAAAAACACTGCTGACACTCATTAAAATGACAGCAAAGAAGGTTTTTATCCCCTTCATGAATAAAACACTCATGCAGTGTTAATTTCTGAGATTTAAGCAAGGGAGGTCCATGCCAGCCACAGAATTCAGGGCTGCTTGCAAATGTATTTATGATCTGTTTCAAAGTCAGTGATTTTCCGGATTTCACTGTGGTTGCCTACATCTTATGCACCATTTTCATGGAGGCAGCAAAGTATGCAGGATTGATGAAATTCACCTCTCAAGGCTGGGAACCCTGGCTCATACCCATAATTCCAGCACTTCTGAAGGGCAAGGTGGGTGGATCACTTGAGGTCAGGAGTTCAAGACCAGCCTGGGCAACATGGCAAAAACCCATCTCTACTAAAAATACAAAAACTTAGGCAGGCATGGTGGCATTGCCTGTAGTCCTAGCTACTAGGGAGGCTGAGGTAGGAGAATCACCTGAGCCCTGTAGCTGAGATTGCACCACTGCACTCCAGCCTGGGACACTGGAGGGAGATCCTGTCTCAAAAAGGAAAAATTCATCTCTCAGCTACAAAAAAATAAGGAGACTTCAAAATATATATTATTAATCTATTTTGCCCCAAACATCATCTGAATTTTGTAAATTCTCAATTTTATATTTTACTTTTAAAATTAAATTTCTCAATGAAACCATGATAAAAGAATGATAAACTTATGCTTGCATAAAAATCCAGTGGACATAATTTTGCCAATCAGATGCTTTTGGCAAAATTTTTGCTTTCATACAATCAGAACATAGTGAAAGCATTTATCTAGAAACATTTGACGGGAAAGTTCAAGCAAATTGGGGCATTCCAGCAGCTTGGAGGCAGGCAGAGTACTCTGTTCTTAAGGCAATGCTACCCTGACCATGCAGAAGAGGTAAAAGCATTCACTTAAGGAATTCGACCATTTAGACTGGGCTTCTGCAACAATTCATAAAGCAAAATGAAAAAGCAGTTTTTAACACACTTTAGAGCTACGATTACACATGGCTTAACAGATGTTTGCTGAGTGAATATTATTTTATTCTTTCCAATGGTATTTCATGAGTGCCATCAATGGTAGAATCCACCATTATTTCATGTGTCCCTAAGGAAAAATAAAATGCTGGTAATTAAACTACAATGCATCTAATTTTAGTGGTGTGGGGGGAAAAGGAGTATCTTAGAATCAGTGTAACATAGTAAGACTGAAGCCTACTTACTTCTGAATTCTGAGCTATAATGGTTCTGCATAAGAACTTACTGGTTGGTGACAAAGAGTACTAATGACCCGCAGCAAATCACACTACAGGATTCTCATTTCCTCAATCTGACATTTTTATTCAGGTTAAGCCAGGTTAAGTAATTCCAGAATATGTTATACGTTGTCGATAAAGCAACTCATATCCTTCTAGCCTCACTGGAGAGCCTCCCAGCGCTCTTAATCCAGTCTGAGCCCTGGATCCCTTGCGCTGTCACAGTCCCTCCAGCATACCTATCCATGCACACACTTCTCACCCATACACAGTGCTCAAGACAACTTCCTTTTAACACACAGACAGTCGGATCATAAACATCTCTGGAGTAATTAGCGCTTCTTGCCTCTACACAAGGGGTGGGTGATAAAGCACACTCTTGGTTGAAGGCAGAGTGTGCTCTACTCCAAGCTTCATTTTCCTGTCCTGTCTCATTCAGCCTCTAACACATGTGAAGCTGCTTCCTAAAATGCCCTTTTTGTGGCTGCTGTGACCCGATGTTCTCCTGGTTTTCCAGCTATCTCGCAATCATCATTGCTGATGTATTTAACAGCTTTTTTTAAGTCCTTAATTTTTTTTTTTAGACAAGGTCTCGCTTTGTCGCCCAGGCTGGCGTACAGTGGTGCAATCTTGGTTCATTGCAACCTCTGCCTCCCAGTAGCTGGGATTCTCCTGCCTCAGCCTCCCGAGTAGCTGCTATCACAGGTATGTGCCACCAGGCCCAGCTAATTTTTGTATTTTAAATAGAGATGGAGTTTCTCCATGTTGGCCAGGCTGGTCTCAAACTCCTGAGTGAGTTTTTAAAGTCTGTGTCATGGATTTCCATTTATGCATGACAAATAAAAGACATGAAGTCCCACTGATATAAAAGTAAATTAAAAGGTACAGACACACAGGACTAAGGGCAACAGAAGAACCGGATGTCAGCAGAATTCTGGAAGCTGAGAGGGATGAACAAAAGGTAACTGGCTTAGCCTAACTGCCTGAGCCTGCAGTGGCGTATGTGACTCAGAAGTAATACAATTTAGAACACAGAAACTCAGCCTTTGTTAGGAGTCAGAGGTGCCCGGCTCCTCTAAAAGTGAGAGTTTAAGAAGAAGCCAAAACTAGAGGCGTGGTTGAAAGGTGTTTGTTGTTGTTTGTTTTTTAAATATATGGTCTTGCTCTATTGCCCAGGCTGGAGTGCAGTGGCACGAAGGCTGGAGTGCAGTGGCACGATCTCGGCTCACTGCAACCTCCACTGCCTGGGTTCAAGCAATCCTCCTGCTTCAGCCTTCTGAGTAGCTAGGGCTCAAGGTATGTGCCACTGCACCTAGCTATTTTTTTGTATTTTTAGTAGACGTGGTTTTGCCACGTTGCCCAGGCTGGTCTTAAACTCCTGAGCCCAGGCAATGTGCCCACCTCTGCCTCCCAAAGTGTTGAGATCACAGGTGTGAGCCATTGTGCCCAGCCTGGTTGAAAGTTTTCATAGGAGTAGTTAGGACCTAAGTCTCCTTTTTCATCTTTTGAAATTAGGCACAACCCCTCTCCATTCTATCAGCAGAGATGAAATTTACTTACAAAGAGGTGGAGCTAGAGAGGCTCTCAATTTGGTGATGTAGGAAAATGAGATTGAGTTGCCATATGAAATACAAGGAGGTTGCATGGAAATCTACTCGGTAAATGCGAGATCCTTGCCATCCTTCTACTCAACTCCCAGAACAGAGGCAGCCAGCATACCACTCCTCAGGTAGGATATTAGAGGAGTTAACGCTCAGGAAATTAACCAGAGACACACACAGCTCTCCCACAAAGAAGCATTAGCCCCCAACGGGGCTACTATGTAACAGGTGGTCAACAAGACCCACCTGTGCACAGACAGCATTTTAGTGCCTCAATCTTAAACATGAACAGATAGCCAAGGATTATCAGACAATTAAGGGACATTTCTGAAATGAATTACAGAGACCCATAGCAAAAGGAAATCTAGAAGAAAAAGAAATAATGCAGAGAAGAAAACTATCAAAACATTATAATTTTCACAGATATAAGGAAAATATTATACTCATTAAATAGGAACAGGAATCAATAAAAAGAAACTTTAAGAGAATTAGAAAATGTTCTTGGAAAATTTATAAAAGTGTCTGAAATTAAAGACAAAGATGAAAATATCTATCATATTTGAGGGAATCTGCCAGAAGAAATTAACAAAAGTCATGACAAAAAGCTTCAACACCCAAATTAGATATTCTAGAGAGAAAGAAAATTGAGAACGTTGATGAATAAATTATCAAAGAAATAATACAGGAAACTCTCCGAGAACTGAAGAACATGAGTCTCCAGATCAAAAAGACCCATAAGGTACCCAGCTCCTTGAATAACTAAAGATCCTCACCAAAACACATTATGATAAGATTTTACAACATAAAAGTTTCCAGAGGAAGAACGAAAACAAGCAGTTCACATAGAAAATACCACGTCTTAGGAGTATTCAGTTTGTCAACAGGAACATAGAAGCAAAAAGAAAAACTCCAAGAAAAAATTCTAATCTAGATTTCTATACTTAGCCAAAATATACAGTGCAAGGAGAAAATGACAATTTCAGACACACAAAACCTTCCATGTATCTTTCAAGTATGCCTTTTCTGGAAGCTTCTGAAGAAGGCATTCTACTGAAATGAAGATGGGGAATGAGAAAGACATTTGACCCAGGAATCAGAAAATCCCATACTGGAGAAAGGTGAAAGGATTTCTTAGAATGATGGTGAATGAGGCCAGGCGAGGTGGCTCATGCCTGTAATCCCAGCACTTTGGGAGGCCAAGGTGGGCAGATCATGAGGTCAGGAGTGCGAGACCAGCCTGATCAATATGGTGAAACCTTGTCTCTACAAAAATACAAAAAATAGTTGGGTGTAGTGGCATGCATCTGTAATTCCAGCTACTCAGGAGGCTGAGTCTCTTCATTTGAACCCAGGAGACAAAGGTTGCAGTGAGCCAAGATCATGCCACTGCACTCCAGCCTGAATGACAGAGCAAGACTGTGTCTCAAAAAAGAAAAAAAAAATGATGGCGAATGTAAGGCCCTTAACAATCTCACCAGTTCAGAGTGCATTATAGCTTAAGGATGTCTTCATAAAAAAACTGGAACTGACAGATTATTTGACATGTATGAATGTATGCAGAAAATATTCACAACTCTGTTGGTTTGGGGATAAATTTGGGACATGCATTACTAATAAAATTAATAGAAAATAAGATTAATAGGCTGGGCATGGTAGCTCACACCTGTAATCCCAGCACTTTGGGAGGCCGGGGCAGGTGGATTGCTTGAGACCAGTTCAAGACCAGCCTGGACAACATGGTAAAACCCAGTCGCTACTACTACAAAAATTAGCCGAGCATGGTGGGACCCTCCTGTAATCCCAGCTTCTTGGGAGGCTGAGGCAGAAGAATCCCTTGAACCCGGGAGACAAAGGTTGCAGTGAGCCAAGATCATGCCACTGCATTCCAACTTGAGCGACAGAGTGGGATGCTGTCTCAAAAAAACCCAAAAATGAAAAACAAGATTAATAGAAATTAATAGAAGAAAAAGAAAACTAGAATTACTAATTCTTGAAAAAACAAAAAGTCGTACAAAAATATAACAAGCGATAAATAAAATTTACATTGTCTAAACAGTTTATTTAATAAAAATAGTGACATTGGGAGAATTGAAGAAGGAGAATCATGTATAAGAGAGAGGGATTAGATATGAGAGTTAAATTTTCACTTCTATAGTGGGAAATCAATGGATCTGATACTTCGAATATACTGAGAAACAGCAGTATAAAGAGTTAAAAGAATTAAAGTGATTTTCCTAAGAAACACAAATCTGGAGTAGAGATGGATTAGGGAATGAGTTTTTCCATTAAAAGTCTTGTAGCAATACAATGTTTTAAATGATGTGTAAGTGTTCCTTTGATATAAACAAAAACTTAAATTTTAAAAAGCTGCCGTGGGGCTGTGATTTCAGCCCAGGTGGAGGCACCAGTCACCTCTTGAGATCCAGTGCCATTAAACCTTGACTTAAATCACACTTTAAAAAAAATAAAAAAGAAGAAGAAGGAACTAAGGCTTGAGGAACCAGAGCATTTGCTTGCAACAAGTGGAGGAATTATCAAAACCCAAGCTGCTTCTAGGACAGTATCCATCAGGCCACACAGTACAGATGTGTGTGAGTTGGTTTTGACATTAGATGAAGATGAACGGAAAATATTTAACAGGAATGTGGAAGAGTCTGGGTAAACAAATGCTGACATGGTTCAGCATGATACAACATGATATAATGTGATTGATATAACGTGATATAACGTGATATAGGCTCATTAGCTAACAGCACATCCAATCACTTGATACAGTACTATGAATTCTTAGTTTAGGGCCAAAAATAATTAAAGGACAGATATGGCTTTTCTGAAAACTACATTGGAAATGGAAAGAATATTTTTTACACAACGCCTCAGCTACAGCATATAGAGAAAAGAAAGCTGCAGGATGAGAAACAGAAGAGATAATGTTGCAGAACTGCAATGTGACACGTTAGCATCATACAAACTTCATAAAAAGCAATCAGTAGGCATTGAAGTGGATTTGTTGCTGTTACTGTTTTTTTTTTTTTAAAAAAAAACCTCCAAAGACAAAAGTAACTTAAAACTTAATTTAAATAAATAAAAATTTGTTTTCTGGAAAAAAAAGGGTGCCACAAATTATAGACTTTTTTCCAGGGGTATATTTTTGAAAACTCGTTTGCTTTTAGAGATACCTACTGAAATATTTATAAACAAAATCATATGGTATCTGAGATTTGCTTCAAAATCATATGGATAGATAGAGGGTAGGGTTAGAGATCAATAGCATTGGTCATGATTTGATTATTTTTAATTACTGGGATTCATACTATCCTATGTACTTTTGGATATATATGAATTTTTTTAAAAAAAAGGTATCAAAAAAAACAACAACAAGGTGCCATCTACATAATTGAGAATCACCGCAGGAATGCTAGGCATTTTTTTTTTTTTTTTTTGAGACGGAGTTTCGCGCGTTACCCAGGCTGGAGTGCAATGGCACGATCTCGGCTCACGGCAACCTCCGCCTCCTGGGTTCAGGCAATTCTCCTGCCTCAGCTTCCTGAATAGCATTTTTTTTCAACAGCCAAGCAAGGCTATAATAATTAGCACCCACATTGTTTTACAACAGAAGTTAGAGGTAAATCTATTACTCTTTAATAGCTTTTGAACACTATTTAAAACAACAATGAAAAGGATTTGGTATTTAACCCATATCATTCCCATAACTGACTTAGTTCTCCTATGGTCTCTTTGAATCCTCTAGTCTGGGGTCCCCAGTAAGCTGTTAGGAGACAGTCTTTTTGGAGACAGGTCTCGCTCTGTTGCCCAGGCTGGAGTGCAGTGGCACAGTCTCGGCTCAGTGCAACCTCTGCATCCTGGGTTCAAGTGATTCTCTCACCTCAGCCTCCCAAGTAGCTGGGATTACAGGCACATGCTACCATGCCAGGCTAATTTTTGTATTTTTAGTAGAGATGGGGTTTCACCATGTTGGCCAGGTGGCTCTTGAACTCTTGTCCTCAAGCGATCCACTTGTGTCAGCCTCCCAAAGTGCAGGTATTACAGGCATGAGCCACTGTGCCTGGCAGAGGCATTTTTTAAATAATTATATATTGAGCTTCTTCCTTAGAGGTATAACCTACAACAGTGTATGTTAATAACATCTTAGATTCAATAAAATATGGCAGATGAGTTGAACAGAAAAAAATAACAATTAAAATGTGGCACACTTTTAACATTGCTTCCTAATTTCATAAATGTTAAACTGAAGGAAAAAAATTTTCTCTTGGAATGGATAAAACACAGTATTTTCCCAGAAAGTATCCTTTCTTATCCCAACCCTTCATCTACACATTAAATCAGCTTTTAAAATGAGCATAGCCATGGAATTACATCTACCCTCCCTTTAAGTTTGCCAGTAGTATCCCCCCCTCCTCCTACTTGTGTTCATAGCACTGGTTCCAAAATACCAGCTTTGTATGTCTCTTCTTCCGGCCAATGCCAAGCAAGATGCCTTGTTCCATGAATACTCAGAGAATGAAAAGGCATTCCACTTTGTGCCTTTCACAGTGCCGTGTGCTCAGCGAGTCCCACATAAATACGGACTCTCGTCCTGTTTATCACTGCAAGAAACAGAACCTAGCTCTGCCAATAAGCAGAAATGGAATCTGTTCTGAAGGCAACTCACAGAATCTCCAGGTTGGCTAGAGAACTGGGTATGAGGTTATGTAGCCAAAAATAACTTAAAATGATGACACAGAACTGAGCCAGTAAAGACACCTCTACTGCCACCACCAGGCACAGACTGGAGTGGCCCCACTGACCCTCCAGCACTGGTCAAGGGATACTATGGACTGGAACATCTGCCACTGGGGCAGAGTTTGGGTCATGGGCCTTTCTTGCCCAGGTGCAAGAATGTCTGGGGAAAGGAGGCATCTGGCACTTTCAGCTCCTAGAGTTGGGAGTGGGCTCTGCCTCATCGTGCAAGAGCCCCTGTGACAGTGAATTCTGTCTGTCTACTTGGCTGGTCAAAGAGTGCCCAGATTAAACATTATTTCTGGGTGCACCTACGAGGGTGTTTCTGGATGAAGTAAGCATTTGCATTGGGGGACTCAGTAAACCATTTCTCCTTTCCAGTATGGGTAGACACCATCAATCCAAAGAGGGTCTGAATAGAACAAAAAGGAGGAAGAAGGAAGAAGTCACCCACTTTTGCCTCCTGCGTGCTGGGGCACTAATTAGTCTTTTCTTGCCCTTGGACTGGAATGACACCACCAGCTTTCCTGGATCTCTAGTTTGCAGACAGCAGATTGTAGGACTTCTCAGCCTCCATAGTGGGGTAAGCCAATTCCTCTTAATGTAAATATATCTCCTTTTCTCTGGAGAAACTTCACCAGTATAACCCTCAACATGGAAAAGAGATTCAGATGGCATTGTTGAAAAAGAATGACAAATGTCCACTCTATGCTATGAATAAACAGTTTCAAAAGTCAAAACACAATGCAGAGTAAGGACAGAGTACACGCAGAGAAAGGACAGAGTACAGGCAGAGTAAGGACAGAGTACAGGTAGAGTACACTCAGAACGAACACGTGTTTATCTTTCATCATTGTCCAATGTGACTAGGTGTGCTCTGCAGTTTTATTTTAGCACTTGGACACAAGCCTATTTTATGGCTATTCAAAATATATATATCATTTTGAACTAGAATTTCAAATATGATCTTAATTAAAGAATAACTGGAAACAGGCTCTTTAATTTAACCTAGTGCTAGTCACAGAGTAGATGCACCTATTTTTAGTTAGATTGATTAATTACCTAGGGAATAACTAACACATGGAAAGGAATAAGATCAGATATTCATTATAAGTCAAAGAAATGATGTACAATAGTTATCTATCACATACATGTTACTAAGCTGAATTAGACACTGGCAGATTTGTGTATAAGTGCCTGGAAGCTCAATTTGAACTGCAGGATAAGATTTAGGAGGTGTTTTTAGGTCATCTGAACCAACGTCCCACCCGATGAAAGCATTCTGTCGCTCTGACAGGTGGCTCAAAATGCATCACTTTCATGCAGTGTGTTATATATTTTGCTTCTGACTTTCTTAGATCTGGACTCTATTCATCTGTGAATCCAACCAAAGCAGAGCATTAATTCCTTCTGTACTGTCTGCTAATGCTCAAGGGAACTAAAACTGTGTTTTGAAACCGAAACTGTTGGTAAAGTAGGACTTCTACATTATGTCCTTAGCAAGTGATTTTAGAACCTAAATGAACTTCACATCCATCCTTTTAAAATATAATCTCAGTTCCAGTGCTTGTTCTGGGCTAAGAGATTTCCAATTTAATCCTGATTGTCATCCAAACTCTCTATTGCTTTAGCTTTGCATTTTGATCTATGTACATCTGAGTCCTTGATAAAACTGTAGAAATGTCAGGGTCAGATAAAGAGCTGTAAGGTAGACCAACAGAAACCAGCTTCCACGCTGGCTTCCACACCTATGAACATTCTTTGGATGTAGCTGATAAACCCAGCTATGACACTACATTCCAGACTTCTTTTCTGCCTCCCACCCATAAAGATTACTCAATATTCTAGTTGATAAATGTGTGCTAGAGGGATTGTGGATATATAAAAATTTGATAATTCTGGCCTCTCTTTTAAATACTTCAGGTTATCTACAGTTAAAGGAATAGTAGAGAAAAATTTTGGTACAGCACAAAACTCTTTAGTGAAGTAAAAACTGTAACTCAACCCATCTGTTCCATAACTCTTGATTTTAATACTTTGGATTCACATATTGGGCTACATATACATTATCCATGAGACAGAGTATGAAAGTCAAAATTCTATGTATTTTAATAAAATCTTTTAAAATTACTACTAATAATGTACATAATTTAAATAGCTTCGATAAATGTTTACCATTTTAAGAGAATGTACAATTGAACTTCTCAACTAAAAGCAATTTTTTTTTTGCTCATTTAAGTGGATTATGAAGCAAAGAAAATCTGAAATTAACATGTCAGTATTTATGGAATATGGAGTCTTCAGAAAATCTGGCTTCCAAATTTTAAAGGGTGGAATATTCCTATTTATTTAAAGGAAAAGGTAAGAAACGTACAGTAAATTCATTCCAAAGATTGAGTCACATTTTAAATATTTATAATGCCAACTGGTAAAGTAAAAAAGATTTAGGGAACAGAGTTTCTGATGTCACTGATGATATCTGTTAAACCAAAAAACAGCTGTGAGATAAATAAATAATTAGTTTCATTATGAATGAAACCTTCAAAACATATGGTAGCCTCTGACCAACTACCTGCAGAAAGAGGTATTTCTGCAGAAAGAGAAAAGAAAAACAGAAGGAGAAAAGAAAAACAGAAAGGAGAGTTATAATGTTGAATGAGCTCTTATAACCAGCATTCTAATTACCCAAGTCCTAATCCCAATAATTAAAATGGAAACTAGTGTTTCAAAGTTATGTAAAGACCTTTGCATCTGTAGTTTCTAGCCTGCATGAGACTGATTTTTTTTAAAGAGGCTTAATGAGCTCTCCTTAGGCATTTGCCACAATCATTTTTCTTTGTACCAAAAAAGCAAAAGCAAAAAAAAAAATCAAATTGTAAATTATTTTGATGGCATCTAAAATATCATATAGAGTACCCAGACATTGTACAACTTGTCTACTTTCATTGAGAATAAAGTTATTCATCTTGGAACCACAGCAACACTTAGAGTTTATTTTATAGATACTTAGATTAGGGTTGGCACAATATTATTTTTTTAATGTGCATATCTTCCATTTTATAGCATAGAAACTGAAATAAAACATGACTTTCTCATGGTCAGCATAAGTGAGCTGGAAGGTTAAAAGCTCCCAGGACAAAAGAACATACTGTCTTCAGAATCTTTAAATTCAGAGATTCACTGAGGACTTAGAATGTAAAATGTAGATTGGGCACACAATTTTGGTGAAGGCTCTCTCTGGGTGATAGTCCACATAAACTGTCATTGGGGATTACTGCAGGAAGCCTTTCTTTAATAAGCTGTGTTTGTGTGAAGCCTTGCTGAAAACAAAACCTACGGTCTACTTGCCTTGAAATGTTGGCAATATCAATACATTCCTGATGACATTTTTTTCTCATTTACTATCAGAATTACAAGGCAGAACGTGTTTAGCAGACATTATAAGAGAAACAGTAAAAACACCTGAAATAGAACTGTTGCTGCTCTGTTGAAAGGATAATTATTTGATAAGAAAGACCCTAATGAGCTACTTAATTATAAGTTTTAGTAAAGGGTAATTTTTATAATTTTAAGACCTTATTATAAAATTTTAAGTGGAAATTTAATCACACATATGAACACTCAAACACATGAGGCTCTTCTGAAGGATGGATCCTAAGAAAACTAGATTTGCTGGCCGGGCGCGGTGGCTCATGCCTGTAATCCCAGCACTTTGGGAGGCCGAGGCGGGTGCATCAAGAGGTCAAGAGATCGAGAGCATCCTGGTCAACATGGTGAAACCCCGTCTCTACTAAAAATACAAAAATTAGCTGGGCATGGTGGTGCGCGCCTGTAATCCCAGCTACTCGGGAGGCTGAGGCAGGGGAATTGCTTGAATCCAGAAGGTGGAGGTTGCAGTGAGCCGAGATCGTGCTATTGCACTCCAGCCTGGGTAACAAGAGTGAAACTCCGTCTCAATTAAAAAAAAAAAAGAAAGAAAAAGAAAAGAAAACTAGATTTGTTGACAGAAGTGCAATCTAGAGCAGTACTCTATTATCAGTTGCTGTAGTTTGTAAATTGGAATCTTCAAGAAATGAGTAACTGTTCTCTACATAGACTGCACTGGTTTGATCATCAACTTCCCTGGAAACATTACTATGTTATTCAATAATGAAAGTAGCTTCTGGGTCTTCAAAGACACATATGTATGTGATGTGCTGGTTTTTTGGAATTAACTGCATTTGGACCATTCTGACTACATCCTCTGTGGTACTACAAGCATAGAGTCATTTTCACAGAGTGCTATTTCTGTAAAATGTATACTCTTTCCATCACCCGAATCTAGTTCCTTAAAGATAGCTGGACCAAGTCAGAAATGATCTCAGTTTAATTTCTTTTCCTACTTGAAGCAACAGATTTGCTAAAACCAAGACATCTGCTTATCTTATTTCAGAGATTTGTGCCAAGAAGCAACTGACTATTGATCAGCATCTCAAATATTATATTTAAATATCTACTTTTATATAAATGTAATACGACATTTAAATGATATATTCCAGTATTGTGTGATGATGACTTTTTATCTGAGGAGACCAGGATGGTAGAATAGTAAGTGAGCACTTAGGGTACGAGTCAAGAGCACATCAACTGCTATGTTAAATACATTAAGGTGCATTCACTCAAGTACCATCTGCCAATTCCTGCAGTTGTCCCTTTGCAGCTATCTCTTCCATTCCCACTGGCAACTATTTAAAATCTTTCTTTTTTTTTTTTTTGAGACGGAGTTTCGCTCTTGTTACCCAGGCTGGAGTGCGATGGCGCAATCTCGGCTCACCGCAACCTCCGCCTCCTGGGTTCAGGCAATTCTCCTGCCTCAGCCTCCCGAGTAGCTGGGATTATAGGCATGTGCCACCATGCCCAGCTAATTTTTTGTATGTTTAGTAGAGACGGGGTTTCACCATTTTGACCAGGATGGTCTTGATCTCTTGACCTCGTGATCCACCCGCCTCGGCCTCCCAAAGTGCTGGAATTACAGGCGTGAGCCACCGCGCCCGGCCAAAATCTTTCTTTTAGAATCCTCCTCACTTCCCTCATTCTCAGCAGACCACTCTGTCCTCTCAGTGAGGCTACCAGATCAAATCCTTCAACATCCAGCACCACTCTACTATCTATTAACACAGAGGTTTTTTTCTTTTTTTCTCATTTTCTCCCGGGATAAGAGCTCACTCTCTTATTCAAGGCCAGCCCTTTCAAAACTGCTAGGCATCTCGCTCCCTGACCGTAGCTGCCCAGCATAATTCAGTGTCTCTCGCAGGCTCCTACAGTAGACACGCCCCTCCACCACCATAAACACACAAAACTGGCACAGCAAGTCCCAGAACTTACGACGCAGATCCCTTCCCCTGCCCCATTTCCCCTTGTCCTCTTTGCATCCTTGGCACCTTCCACGAAGCCTAGCAAGCAGAGATACCCAACCAATATGTGTTGAAGTGAAACTGTTCACTTTTAAGCATGAGTTATTTTCAAAAGCTTGAACCAGAACTAAGCTTGTCCCAGATTGTCTGCAGAACAGCATTGATTTCTGCTCCACTTTATTTTTTCAACCCATAATGACCCAAAAAGGAAGAATGAAACATTTCCAATAACTAGGGTGGCCAGAAAAATACAGGCTGCCCAGTCGAAACTGAATTTGGGGTAAACAACTAATAATATTTTGTAGTATAAATAGGTACCACATATTATATGGGACATAGGTATTCTAAAAACAGTAATTCACTGTTTATCTGAAATTCAAATTTAACTGGGTAGCCTACATTTTTATTTGCTAAATCTGGAAACCCTAACAGATTTTGAGAATTTGTTAAAAATTCTCAGAGGACTCAGAGAACGCTTCCTTTAAGGCACCTGGAGATTTGTATGTGAGCTCTGCAAACTTCTCAATCATCCAGATTTTATGTCTGTTAAGGCAACTGGGTTTCTTTTGAACATCTAAGTAACATGCTTTAAGAAATGCTGCTTAATTTATTATATGACATTTTCACTTATTTTGTCAGTTTTATAGAATCTTCCTTCTAATACAATATATCAAAGATTTTACGAAGAATACTGTAATTTTGTGCAAGATCTTTTGGAAAGCTAACATTTACAGCGTTATTATCATGCCTCACTTAAGTCCTGGCTGCATGTATTAATTTTGGAAATTTTCAATTAAATCAGCAGAATTCAAGAAAAGAAATAAGTGTATCTTTCATTTGGGGATTTCTTTTCTTCATTAATCAAGCCCAGCAATACATGCTATCCTCACTAACAGGCTTGCAGAAGCAGCCTGGCAGGCGGAGGTGGAGCCTGTGATGTAACTGCAGTAGGTCTTTGTTGGAAAAGCCTTCCCTAAATGTAAAACATCTGTAAATTTGAAGCACTTCAGCTTCACTGTGTATGGGCTGGCAAGATTAAAGAGTTGCTTCTTTTAGCATCCTGTACTGGAGGTTTAAAATTTTGGTCCGCAGAGGAATTCCTTATAGGTCCTTATGAAGATTACGTATCTGTCTCACCAAAGCGGGGGGAAAGCAGGCTTTTTCTGCAAAACAAGACTATTTCGAGTACTGATTGCTGTGTGTGCTGGTTTACTGGTAAATGGTGGTGATGCAATGGGAGTTATAACCCAAGGTGCAGGGAAAGGTGCCCTACAGCCTGTTCCAGTCCTCAACGTTCCCTACATTAATGGGTTCTTCTTTCGGTGTTCTTGACAGTGATGTCTTACAGAGAAGACATTTATTTCTTCTTCCTATGAAAAAGACTAAGATGAGAGAAATACCTCCCAATGTAGAGAGATATGAGTGTGCCTTTGCCAAAATACTAACTAAACTGACCTCAGAGAAAACTTCTGGGGGAGAGAATGACTAAGTGTGCTGTAATTACGTGTTGTCATAATATGTTAATGAATTAAGACATTTAACCCAATTCAAGCACACTACCTGCTTTCCACCATATTGGCAGCACCAGTTAAGGACGGTTGTCAAGCTACAGGCACAACACGCATACACTGCAGAGATGCAGAACAATGCCTGGATGCCTGCCCAAAACTGGTCTCCCAAATGACAGACTCAATTTATAGTACCAATCTATGGCCCACTGGAGGTCAGCAGCGTCTTTTTACGAGTTGGTGGGGAAAGGGATGAAATGTGGGAAGCTCGGGCACTGGCTGGGGCTTCCACCTGCCTGTGCAGAGCGGAAAGGCTGACAAACATACTCATTAAACTTGATCTGAAGCAAGTGAACCCGTGAGGTCTTCCCTGAAATATTCATAAGGTGTGTTACCGGACTCGCGGCTTAGAGGTTGAGAAGAAACACTGAGTCAGAGCAGCCCATAACGACACTTGGAGAGAGAGAAAAAAAAAAAAAAACACCCATGACAGCTCACCCCATCGCCACACTCCACTGCTCTGCTTTTAACAGCCCCGTTTCAGCCGTCAGCTGTCAGCCCCCACTCGCCTGTCCAATTCTACCTGCCCAGGAGAGAGATGCTCTGATACTGACGTGCGGAGTTTCCCAGCAGTTGGAGGAGGCGCAGCGCAACAGCCCCGCCGACCGCTCCTCCCGGCTCGCTTCGCGGACGGAGGACCCCACAGGCCCGCAGCCCCGCCGCCCCGCCGCCCGGCTGCCTTGCTCCGCCCTAGGGGCTGAAACCCGCAGGGCAAGGGGTCCCCGGGGTCCCAAACCGGCCCCTCGCCCCAGCCAGGCCGCCCTGGTCCCGCCTTCCATTTTGGCTCTGCCTGGGATCCCTTCCCCAGCCTCGGCGTTAGGTCGCTAGGCGCCCCGCGTCCGGGCCGAGATGCAAACGGCCTCTCGGGCGTTAATCTGGGAGCAGAGGACAGAGGGAAAATCGCGGTCCTGGGTGACCCCCGAGCCCCTGCACCGAGCACGGTGCTGTTCCATTCCCCTTCCCTCTCTGCCCCCGATGCCTTCCTTTCTGCGGCGTCCCAGGCACCGCGCTCGCGCTGCGCCTCGCGTCCTGGCCGCACCTCTCCCTCCCCAAGGGCATTCGCCCCTCGCCCGGTGGCTCCTCTGGGGTCGCCAGTCACCTGGACTCCGGCGGCGGGCTCAGCAGCTCCGGGCGCGCGGCGGCGCGGTCCTCATCCCCGCCTTCCCCAGGCGCTCCGGCTGCGCGCTGCGGCGGCGATGGACGCGCTCGGTCCCGGGCGCCGAGGCGGGACGGGGGCTGCGCACCGGCTGCGGGCGCGGAAGGGGCGGGGGCGGGGCAGGAATCTGGGTCGCCGAGAGCGGAGCAAGCCGGGATGCACCCCGGGCGGAGGGCGGCGAAGGCGGCCGGGAGCGGCGGGGGAGGCGCGCGGAGGTTTCCCTGGGAGCAGGGGCGGGCGGCGACTGAGCATGCCCAGCCCGGGAGCCGGGGGCGCGGGAGCGGTGCGGGGGGGAGCGGCCCCCAGCGCCCGAGTCGGGGGGATAGCGTTAAATCTGCGGACCCCGCTGCGGCGGGGGGTGGCTGCTGTGGCGCCCGGCGGACTCCCCGGAGACGTCCACGTCAGGAAGACCGTGGACCTGAGATGACCTGTCAATAGGATTTCCAGACAGTCCCGGGCCAGGTGCGCTCCCCGCCCTCTCCCGGGAGAATTGTCCAGAAGTCGAAGTTTGTTTTAGTTCAGCTCCAACGTCCCCATCTCACTGAGCACCCAGTGACTCTCCCAATCCTGACGCCCACCCCTCACCTGCCTTCCCAGGCCTGCAGAACCTCACCCCTCAGCCCCGCCGGCAGCCCCCGCCTTCCCACTCCCGGCCAGTCGGGTCAGGTTCTCAAAGAGCCAGCTCTTTAATTAGGTGTAATTGAGAGATGGTGTCAATCCTGCCAGGTTCATAGCTGCATGTTTCAGCAAGGGCTTCAGAAACAATACCGTAACCCCGGGGTTAATTATAACAGGATGAATTACAGACATCCTGATCTGAGGCTATTTGGGGAACGTTGCTTCGTGGGGGGGGGTCCCAGAACCCACTACACACACACACACACACACACACACACAGAGAGAGAGAGAGAGAGAGACAGAGAGAGAGAGAGAGAGACAGAGAGACAGAGAGACAGAGAGAGACAGAGACCTCTTCAGGATTGCATTACATGTTTGACGAGGGACGTTTTCTCCATAGCTAATAAAAAAAGTCTCTCTAATGAAGCCGCATGGGTTTGGGGAAAGACGCCGAGCTTCGAGGTAGGCGCTTATTTTAGGTTCTTTTATCACCCCAAGCCAGTTACCTGTCTGTCCTGCGCCTCCGTTTCTTCACCTGTAAAACGGAGGCTGGTACTACCTACCTCTGTGGGCTGTCGTGATGATTACCCGGGCGGGCGGCGCAGAGCAGCCCGGACACCAAAGCATCTACCTGTCAGGTAGTGGGTGTTCCCTGAATAAAAGTCTCTGCTGGTTCCACCTCCACTATTCTGTGTTTAGGAAAAGTTGGCTTCGTGATAATCCTTAAATGCTGAACATTTATTTCCTATTCACATTAAATGACCTTAAAACCTTGACCTTTCTGATTTTTTATCATTGTTCAAAGCATTAGTATTTACTTTTCTTTCAACGCGTTTCTTCATACCTCCCTGAATAAACCTCTTGGAAAAAGCTAGATCTTTGAAGGGAAAAGCATCTCAGGAGAGATTCATTAGGGAAGATTTACCCACCTGACAAATGAACTTTACTCCATAGTCTTTTAAAAAGTAATTTACTTGCATCTCCCTGTGGTCCTTGTTTCACAACGATTGCATGAGGAGGTGTATCCATGTATGGAAGGAAATTTACTGCCCCACCGCTACTGTTGACTGTTTCAGTATCAGCGTTCAAAAGATAAACTGATTATTATCCCCCAAACATACTGTTTTCTTCGTAACACATTGCTTTATTCATGGTGTTCCACCCTTTCTGGAATACCATGCTATTCCACTTCGTGAAGTGCTACTCATCTTTAAGCTCAAATGTCACCTTCTTTCTGAAGCCTCCCTGCATCTCAAGGCAGAGTGAATGCTCTGCTCTCATAGCACCCGTGCATACTGCTATTGCACCGCTCATCACAGTCTTTTTTTTTTTTTTTAGACAGAGTTTCACTCTTGTTGCCCAGTCTGGAGTGCAATGGCGCCATCTTGGCTCACTGCAATCTCCGCCTCTCAGGTTCAAGCGATTCTCCTTCCTCAGCCTCCCAAGTAGCTTAGATTATTACAAGCATGTACCACGATGCCTGGCTAATTTTTATAATTAGAGATGGGATTTTGCCATGTTGGCCAGGCTGGTCTTGAACTCCTGACCTCAAGTGATCCACCCACCTTGGGATTCCAGGTAGCTGGAATCCCATATGATAAATGGAAAATGGTAGGGGAGGGCTGGAGAGTTTAATCTCTGCAACAAATTATATCCTTTAACCATTAGGAATGGCATTTCTAAAATGTCCAGAATCAACCTGGATCCCCAGGCCTCCTGCATTCCAAACGTCTCTCCCAGGGTCTTGGATACCACTTACCACTCCCAAACCCTCACCTTTTCACCATCTTTGGCCTCTGTTTATTTCAATATTCTCTGTTGTATATCATCTGTTTGAATCTACCTACTGTCTGGATGACAAGCTTTTCTCTCTGATTCTCTTATTGTCTGAGCGTGAGGCATCTTTGGTATCACTTAGAACTGACTTCTCCAAAGCATATTTGTACACATGTATTCCGTTAGAGATAATCTTGCAAATGTTTAATGTGAGCAATTCAAGAAGAGGGTCTCATCCATCTTTGTGTTACAGAACTTAGCAGATGACCAATATGTAATAGATCCCCAATGTAAAGTGTGGAAGGAATTTTGTAAGCAGGTTCTCGACTCTATGTGCCTCCTTAGACTACAGTTCTTTTCTAATTGGTTTTCCTGCTAACCCTGAAATTGCCTCACTATGATTTGGCTCAGTTTTTCTTTGCATAACTTGTCTTCTATGACAAGTCCACACATTTCTTCACTTCTGGGTTCTGCATTATTTTTGGATAGCAAAACCTATTTAGCAGATTAACATTCAGTCAACAGAAAGGGTAGTTGAAGAAACTGAGATCACTGATGTAGCATTTACAGGTAAAGAGTGAAGAATCCAGAGAGGAGAATGCTGTGCCTCTACAGCCTGCCCAAAGTTACAGCAGGAGAGCTGAAGAGGTAGGGGAGGAGCTAGGAGATGCTTTGTCATGACTTAGACTCCATACTGGCCTATTACAAGTGACACAGAATTTGAGTCTTTTCCAGGCAGGTGGTTATACTTCCTTGCTCAGAAGATCTCTTACTGAATTTTGTCATTTGGAATTTATTTAAATATAAATGTCCTCACCTAGGAATGTCTTCCTTTAGCAAGGTTAGGTTGAGCAATGGACAAGCAAGTAGGAATTTCCCTCCTGGATCATTTTGTGGGTGGGGTGGAAGTCATGGCCCATTTATTTATTTTTATTTTTATTTATTTATTTATTTATTTTTGAGACGGAGTTTCACTCTTGTTACCCAGGCTGGAGTGCAATGGCGCTATCTCGGCTCACCGCAACCTCCGCTTCCTGGGTTCAGGCAATTCTCCTGCCTCAGCCTCCTAAATAGCTGGGATTACAGGCAGCTATTTGTATTTTTAGTAGAGACAGGATTTCACCATGTCGACCGGGATGGTCTTGATCTCTTGACCTCGTGATCCACCCGCCTCAACCTCCCAAAGTGCTGGGATTACAGGCGTGGGCCACCGCGCTCGGCCCCATTTATTTATTTTTAATCTAGCACTGGTCTTAGGCACTGTAACTTGAATTGGTGGGAGGAAAGTATTCTTTGATGTATTTGCTTCATAATAAAACTAGAAAGGAAATCTCTGGACTTATAAAGCATTAAGCTTGTCTAATTTTGCCTAATTGTTGTGTAAAGTTTAGAAATTAATGTAAGACCACTCTGCTTTCCAATGGAATGGATTTTATAAGCTTATAATATTCTGGACATAAAACTAAAGCGGCAGCTGGACTCAACGTGCTCATTTATATCTATAGTGATAAAATTGTGACCGGGATTGCATGAGGGTTAATCATCACGTTAGAGAATGCTTTAAACAAACGAAGACTCTCAGACATGCTGCTGTGGCAGTTCTCTAAATGTGATCTAGAGAGGGTTTCCAGTGGCACAAGGACTCATTCAAACTATAATTCATTTAATAACTATTTATTAAGCACTTAGTATATGTAAAGTACTATACTAGATCCTAGGGATACAAAGCTGGATAAGACAGCACGATTTTGAGTACCTCAGATCTGGACAGAAGCACACACACACACACACACACACGCACACACAGTGGGCTTTCTTTCAAGGTTGGTTTGCAATATAGAATTAAATCTGTATGAAGTCTCCTTGCTGGGCATGGTGGCTGGTTCCTATAGTCCTAGTTACTTGGGAGGCTAAGGTGGGAGGATCACGTAAGCCCAGGAATTTGAGACCAGCCTGGTCAACACAGTGAGACCCATCTCAATAAAATGAAGAAAATCCCAGCACTTTGGGAGGCTGAAGTAGGTGGATCAACTGAGGTAAGGAGTTCTAAAGCAGCCTGGCTAACATGGTGAAACCCCGTTTCTACTGAAAATACAAAAATTAGCCAGGCATAGTGGTGGACACCTGTAATCCCAGCTACTCCGGAGGCTGAGGTAAGAGAATCGCCTGAGCCAAGATTGCCCCCCTGTACTCTAGGCTGGGTGACAGAGCAAGATTCTATCTCAAAAGAAGAAGAAGGATAAGGAGAAGAAAAGGCCCCTTCTTCTTTCATCTCAGTTACCTAGTCAGGCTCCTCTGTGCCTGGTTTTTGTTGAAAAAAACAAAATGTCATTCTCCTATGACAGTGCGGGTTAAAACCTTTCGTGAGTGCTGGTGCTCAGGCCCCACTCCCTTTAGACAAGTCCAAGGGAGTTGGATTAATCTCTAAAAGATGGCTGATCCCACAGGTACCTCAGAGCAAGAAACTGATGTCAGACAACAGGGTAAAAGAATATTTTGTGACCGCCACTGGGTATGACGTTTCCACTTGGAAGTTTTAGTGGGCTAATCCTGCAATGGCCTTTACTGATGGCAGCTTCTAGCAGAGGCTTTAACAGTCATAGGTGGCAGCTTCTTCCCAGAATTTGTTTTTTAAGGAGGAAATTTATATTTTGAAGGCATAAAGAACAGTCAAGTTTAGTAAATGGGAGAAAATTTAGGCCTCTACAGGTCTACAAAAATCAGACTTAACCAGCTGTTTTACTTCTTCCTGAAAATATGTGCTACTTAGCTTGAAGTGAAACACTCTGGTGAAACTCAGGAATGAGAGGTTGTGTATTTTTGATGCCAAGATAAACTTTGAGGACAATGCAGAACGCCCACAAAATACATATTTGGCATGGACAGCAGATTAAAAATGTATCTATCAAAAATGAAGTAACCAGATATGACCTAAAATTAAAACTAGATGGGAATCCTTACTAAACGATGCTGGGCTATACATGGCTCTCTGAGACGTTATTCCCTTAATAATCAAAGCCCAGCCAACTTCTTAGATCTTAGCAGTCGTGTAGAGGGAGCTCAGGTGTGCTCCACATTTAAATAGCTCCTTGCCGATCCTAAGTTTGAAATCACCCTCAACGTTGTTTTAGGTGCCATCGTGATTTTTGCTATCATTGCCAATGGCTTCATCAAACACCACTGAGAACTAGAACTCATCGCCCCTCCGGTGGTCAAGTTTGAAGGAATCCGTGTCCAGGAGCCTTAGAACATCCTCAATAGCATCTAACTAACTCCCCATTACTACGGCATTGACTCGGAGGATACAGTTAATAAGGCTGTGGCCAGCACGGCAGAGAAATAGCCAAGCTTCTTCTTTCTAATCTACTGGGAGGAGAAATCTCCATCCTAGGAAAAGGGGCAAATACCATCACGGGAAGAAAATATCCATTTGGGGGAAAAAGGGAGGGCGTAGAAGAGGGTCAGTAATCAGTAATAAAAATCTTAAATCTGTTCTTTTTTCTTCGAGAATAGATACCCAGATAGCCTAAATGATTCTGATTTCACCTATAATCTTCATTAAAATAAAGGTCTGTTTTTGCCTGTTATGTTCTTTATGATGGTAAAGCTGTCCATAGACAGTAAGTACTGGGCTGACTTCCAGGCACAAGCTACGTAGCAGACAACGTGGATATAGTGAAAACTTTAATCAGGCCCTGGATATTGAAGATGATTCTGCTGGACATTTAGTTTAGAAGAATTAAAAAGCTAAAGACCAAAATCTCAGACAAAATTACATCTAAAACAGATACTTCGTCATGTTAAACTATTGAAAGGACACAACTGCAACGTGCTAATAATAGTTAGTAGATGGTGCAATATTTTAACCGTTTTCTTATTCTGGTATGTGTGGCAAATTTGTAACGTTGTTTTATTCAAAATTATTTTCTAATGAAAAAATCCATGTTTATACCCCACATGAGGATTGTACAATTTGACTTAATCTTTATGCTATTTGCCTCATAATAAACGTAAACACGAAGGCTTATGTGTGTCTGTAGAACAGAAGTTTAGTTTTATTTCAAAACTAAAGAATTCTGTCACTTCGTCACCCAGGCTCGAGTGCAATGGCATAATCTCAGCTCATTGCAACTTCCCCTTCTTGGGTTCAAGCAATTCTTATGCCTCAGCCTCCCAAGTAACTGGGATTACAGGCATGTGACACCATACCCGGCTAATTTTTATATTTAGAGGCGGGATTTTGCCATGTTGGCCAGGCTGGTCTTGAACCCCTGACCTCAAGTTATCCACCCGCCTTGCCCTCCCAAAGTGCTGGGATTACAGGTCTGAGCTACTGCAGCCAACCCTCTTTTTCTAGAATCTGCCAGCTTGTGGTAGAAAGATTTTTAAAAGTAATCGAATGTGTTCTTTTCCATGACAGTTATACAGTAGAAAAGAGTTTGATTTAGGTTTTTGTTTCAATTTTGAAAAAATTTAAAAATATTTTTACTAATTTGAATAAAATTTTATACTATATGAGCTGTTAGCAACAGATTCTGTACTAAGAAGCAAAGAAAAGTAAGCTTGCCACTTTGCAGTTATTAGTAAGTCTAAAGCAACACATTTCCCCCTATTTTTGAAAATGTAAGTTGGTAGTGTCCTTTAGATAAGTAATGAATGAATGGATGGATGGATGATGAAGGACAGATAGGCAAGTGGGGGGCTGGATAGATGGAGAGAGAAAGGGAAAGATAAATAAATACTGTAACTCGTGCATGGATGAGGCATTCATCTGTTTAGAATTTTCTGAGACCATCTAGATTTCAAATATTTTCTCTCACTGTCAGATTGTGTTTCAGATGACAGGTCTCAATTTTAGGTTTGTAAAATATAATATACAAAATATACATAGAAACATTTCTCCTGCTTATTTACTATGGAAACTGAAAGAGATGAAGATTACTGTGACATTCTGTTTTCATTTAACATTTGTTGAGTGCTGGGTGCTAGGTGCTGGGTGCTGGGTGCTGGGTGCTGGTGAGCACTGGAGATGTGAAGGTAAATAATGTGGAGACCGCCCTCAAGAAGCTCACGGCTTGATACTAGAAGAAAGTCATGGGAGCAGATAAACAGTGCAAAGGGGTACATGGTAGACTAGAGATACGAACAGTTTTCTGACGGGAGCCCATTGAAGGAGTGTTTATGATCTGTTTTTCTTTAGTATGTCCCAGAATTTTGTATACACAATAAAAACATTCCATCAAGGAACAAGCCTACTCTTAGCTCAGTGACACATCGTGACAGTGCCCTGTGACTCATGCAGTACAGGTATGTAGGTCACGTAGAAGTCTGTGGCTGTACATTTCACGGCACCATGTGCTGAAGTGTATTAATCACAATATAGAGTGGCCCGGAGTGATGTGCCCTTGAAAGTTTCGACTTTTCAGCTCTTGAAATTCCACGTAACAGCTGAGCTTAGAGCAACCGTTCTTTCCTTTGTTACTCCCAAAAGGGCATTTCTTCTATGAAGCATCTCTGAAGCCTGAAAACGTTATTTATGAATTCACTGGGATTAACTTCCTTTACTTCAATTAAGGAAGATTTCTTGAGTGCCTGCTATAAATAAGATACAGATCTAGAGAGATTCTACATGTTTAGGTCCTAAAAATTGGTTGTAGCCCAAAGATAATAATAATATTACCTGAAAGTAATAAAAAAGGCATAAAAATAACAAACATGCATACATGCTCTTACTATGTGCCAGGCACCGTCCTAAGCACTTTACATATTTTTTTCTTTTTTTATTGCATTTTAGGTTTTGGAGTACATGTGCAGAACCTGCAAGATAGTTGCATAGGTACACACATGGCAGTGTGATTTGCTGCCTTCTTCCCCTTCACCCACATTTGGCATTTCCCCCCAGGCTATCCCTCCCCCGCTCCCCTCCCCTGCTGTCCCTCCCCTATTTCCCCCAGTAGACCTCAGTGTGTGGTGCTCCCTTCCCTGTGTCCATGTGTTCTCATTGTTCATCACCCGCGTATGAGTGAGTATATGCGGTGTTTCATTTTCTGTTCTTGTGTCAGTTTGCTGAGAATGATGTTCTCCAGATTCATCCACGTCCCTACAAAGGACACGAACTCATCGTTTTTGATTGCTGCATAATATTCCATGGTGTATGTGTGCCACATTTTCCCAGTCCAGTCTATCATCGATGGGCATTTGGGTTGGTTCCAGGTCTTTGCTATTGTAAACAGAAGCACTTTACATATTAACTCAATGAAAATGGCATAGGGGCTCCCACAAGCCTCTGACTGGATTGTTTTCTATGGTCCTGGGAATAAAGGGATGAGAGATTGTGTTGAATGTACAGGGAAATAAAGGGCCCCTTTAAAGTCCCCTTTTTACTTGTCAGATTGCTTTACCGCCATTTCCTTCAAGCCAGTATGGGAGGGACTACTGTAGATGGTAGAATTATCAATAACTTTTAAAGACAGAGAAGTCGCCAGTGATAATCGGGAGAAATTTGGAGGCCCAGGAGGCACCGGAAGAAGAACCAGTATGCCTTTTGTTACTTTTAATGTCTTTGTATGAGAATAAGAAGCAAGCTTTTGTTGAGAAACATTGTTGACCCTGCCCCCATGGCTCCTTTGTGGAGGATACCTTGTGGTTTGTAATTAGTGGTAGGCAGGTTACAGCTGCCTACTTGGTATATTCCTGAGTTATGTGGGTATGTAGAACACCCGTGTATTGATGAGAATCACCTGTCAAACAGCAAATACATGCACGGAGGAACCTCTGCTCAGGGCCTTCAGTCCTGGAGAGCAGCACCCGTGCAGGCTCTCAGGCTGTTGGCCCCGGGATCGATCCATTCTGTTGGCTCTCTGGGTGTCTGCCCCTCTCAACACCTTCAGCTCCTTAGGTGGGAGTCTCCCGAACCAGCTGGCTCTTGGCATGCTTTAGTTAAATAGAATTCAATTATATTTTTCCTGTTCTCAATTTCGTTCTTATCTCTAGATAAAAGTTCTGAGTTATTTGAGTCCCTCGTGTATGAAAGTAGACAGGTATCCTAAAATGAGAAAGTAGGGGCTGAACGCTCAAGAAGAAAACGGAAACTGCAAGAGCAATGCATCATACTTCAAACATCCCAGTGCGGAGTCAGCTTCAAGTGAGAGAAGTTGCAAAAGTATCCACAAAGGCTTTTGTGGTGGCTGTTGTTCTCATAAAAATGGCAGAAAAACTCACTGAAGAGCAGCTAGTAGCTCCACCTTAATGAAACATAATTCATAATTCCATGGAATATTAGGGACATGAACAACAGACATTTCGTTCTGTTAGTGGAGAATTTGGTGGAAAGTTTCCAGCACACCTTGTTATGTGAATGCCGTAAAACTTGTAGATGGTCTTTACTTTCTAGCTGAAGCTGGTTTCTGCTGAATGGGAAGAAAGGGGCCAGAAATACTTCCAACAGTGGTTCTGTCTCAGAATCCCTTGGGTAAATGTTTTCCCAAACATGCCAGAACATCACCTAGACCTCGTGAGTCAGAACCCCTGGGGGATTCACACCTGTGTGGTTTTTGAAAACTTCCCCAGGTGATTCTAATGCACATAGCTGATTAAGAACCACACACTTAGGAGACTGAGCCAAGTAAAAGCAGCAATAGAAGCTCCTAGGTTGTTTCCTATTTTATTATATTCTTGCAATAAAATAATAAAACATATATGTTGCCCCAGGCTGAATCTTCTAACAGGCCTGTTGTGAATAGACTACAATGTGGTTAGTTCCTTTATTTGACTAACTGAAATTAGTGCATTCCTAGCACAACAGTCAGAACAT
>CM052657.1:4966520-4987827 GCA_028533165.1 Leontopithecus rosalia | reverse complement strand
CAGACTGGTCCCCAGGCAGGAAGGGGGTCTTTTCAGGAAAGGACTCTTACCAATTTTGTTTCAGAGTCAAACCATGAACTGAATTCCTTCTCAAAGTTAGCTTGGCCTACACCCAGGAATCAACAAGGACAGCTTAAAGGTTAGAAGCAAGATAGAGTCAGTTAGGTCTGATCTCTTTCGCTGTCATAATTTCCTCAGGTATAATTTTGTAAAGGTGGTTCCAATAGTGTTAGTGTTTGCCCAAGATACTTTGTTTCTAGACGGTCTCGTTTCCACTGCTGCCACCTCCTGGTCAAAGGTGCCTGCTACACTGAGAAGAACATAGCTAGTATTTCTTTGGGTCCTAGATTTTTATGTCTTTTAACGATTTGTCACTAATGTTTTGTTTCCTGAATTCTTCGCCAAGGCTTGCCTAACCACCTCACCTCAGCTCACCGCCATTTCCTTGGGTTAGATTAGAACAAATTAATGTGAGGCCACTGCTAACCACCTCACCTCACTTCATAATATTTGTTTATATTCATTGGCCTGAAAGAGTATTTAAAACTAGGGAGGACTGTCTAATACGAGGGATGATATAAGAACTAAGTCAGAAAATCACAAGCCTCAAATAATAATGACAGGCATGAAAAACATTTGTTAATATGAGATCGTGGTCCACCGAGATTACCAGGTCAAACATTCAACTTCACTAAACATTTTGTTTCAAGTAATTTTTTCAAAGCTTTTCCCAATATGATACGTTTCTTAGTCCTTTCCTGCTATTATAACAAAATGCCTTATAAACTACCTAGTCTAAGCAACAGAAATGTATTTCAAACAGTTCTGGAGACTGGGAAGTCCATCATTGGGGTAGAAGCAGATTCAGCCTCTGGTCCAGGCCTGTTCCTCATGGCACCTTCTTTCTTTGAATATCTTTGAATGGCAGAAGGACAGAAGGAGCAAACACATTCCATTCTCTCCTTTGTAAGGATACTGGTGTCATTCATGAGGGTGGAGTCCTCATGACTTCATCACTTCCGAAAGACCCACCTCTTCATGCTATTGCAGTGGGGACTAAATTTAAGCTTATGAATTTTGTGGGAGCGTGGAGGACTCCAGCATTCAGGCCATAGCAATGTGTTGTTTCATGAAGAGGGCCATTATCAATGCTAATTAACTATTCATTCCTCATCCTAATTATGTCAACAGGCCTCCTAGAGATATTGAAAAGTAAATGATAGGTCTGGTTAATTTTCCATTGACCACGTGGTCCCCTAAGCCATATTTAAAATAGGTGAGGAAATAATGACACTCAATCTTATTTCTGACTTTGAAAGCAGGGGCAAGAGAAGAAAATAAGACAAGCAATGCTGTTTGTCCTTTAGAAATATTCCTGCATCTAAACTTTGAATTAAGACTCTGTATATACTGTTTCTTAAAGATTTTTAAAATTATACCATGTAAACAGCCCTGAATGCGCTTGCATAACAGATGCACCCACTTAAACAAAACTTATTTCATCTTTGTTTTGTCTAGATTTTTGTCTCATTATACTTGGAAAACTTCAAAATATAAAAAGGACATGTCTTCTTTGCAATGGTGTCCCTCAGCAACAATGCATGCAGTTGGTAAAGAGGAAACCTTGGGGTTAGACTCCTGGCTTCATCACTGTGTCATCTTGGGAAAGTTGCTTAAACTCTCTGGGCCTCAGAGCTCATTCGTAAAATTGGGAGAATAAAACTTGTACGATTGAAGACTTCAGGAATAGTGTATGTTAAGGACTTTGTGCCTGTAAGTGTACTTGTAAAAAAAGGTCGATGTAAAGAGGTACATGTTTTGATGTATAAAAGTTGGCCCTAGGCTGGGCACGGTGGCTCACACCTGTAATCCCAGCACTTTGGGAGGCCACTTTGAGGATCACTTGAGGCCAGGAGTTCAAGAGCAGCCTGGCCAACATGGTGAAATTCTGTCTCTATTAAAAATACAAAAATTAACTGGGCATGGTGGCAGGCGCCTGTAATCACAACTACTTGGGAGGCTGAGGTAGGAGAATCGCTTGAACCTGGGAGACTGAGGTTGCAGTGAACCGAGATTGTGCCACTGTACTCCAGCTTGGGTGACACAGTGAGACTCTGTCTCAAAAAAAAAGAAAAAAAGTTAGCCCTTTTACTCATGCAATAACAGACATGAATGTAAATCACTCTTAAAAATATTTTGTATTTAAACAGCTCATAGATTTTGTCTTTAAGTCTTAGTTATTATACTTGTAAAATGGGATATAAGAGATGCCAATAATTAGAGTTGTTTTTATTTTTTATTAAAATTTTTTTAAAACTTTTGTCAAATTACATAAAACAATGCGTTATTCTTTAATAATTTAATAATCTGGATTTTGAATCATCTGCTTCTTGGTCCTTCGTACCTTATAAAATTAAAATATTTCCCTTGAAATGAGAATCCCAAATATACTAGAAATCTGGCAGCCTGGCACTCTGGGCATGATTTCTGAAGACGTCTATGCTGACAAATAACAACAATCTTTTTTTTCAGTGGTTGAACACTTGCAAAAGCAGCAAAATTGTTTGTTAAACCTGCAAGTTACTGGGCCTAGGCCTCAGAGATTTTGGAGCACACACTGCAACCCACTGGGGTTCAGAGAATTAACATTTATATTTGCTTGTAGTTGACTGTTATGTCTAGCAGGGTTGGAGACCACTTAACCAAGCACTTCAGTGATTCCGATGCAAGTACTCTACGAAACAGCCTTTGAGAAACATGCCCTAGTGCAGTGGCCTCTAAAGTGAAGTGTGTATGGCTTACGGGATTTAGAAGAATATTCTGGAAGTTCTATTTATACATTTATCTAAAGCAAATTCACCTCTGTTCACATTTAATATCCTGGAAGCTTTGTTAGGTGTGCCTGACAGACTTTATGAGAGGTGCTCTAGAAGAGAAGAGTGGGAGCTCACAGGGGAGCTGCCTCTGGCATCCTCCCTCTTTTGATTCAAGCGAGACTTTTTTTTGTGCCTTGGTAAATGGATTTTTGGATTATGTAATCCAAAAAATATTTTTTTGCAAATGGACAAGTGAATTAGAAAACTCTAAATTCCCTGCAGTGAAGATGAATAAAGACAATAATTCAAGCAAAAGTAACCAACAGAAAATGGCAAAATTAATGCTTCGAGCATGAGATCTCAGTCCCAACCTAACAGGTAAGACTATGTAATCAGAACTGATAAGAAGACTATTCCCCAAATTAGAAGTGATCACAAATATAGTTAATGATGAAGCTTGTCCTCTCTGGGCAAGTATCTTTGGGCCTTTGAGAGATTAATGATAGAATAAAGCCATCAAAGTGGCAAGATATTTTTAAATGAAATATTTATAGATTTTTAAAAGAGATTTTTTTTCTTGTAGATTTAAGGGAAAGATTTTTAAAAGATTGTTTTATTTTATTATAACCTTTTAAAATCCACAAATCCCACATCTCTAGCCTCTCCAGAGATTTTCCTGCACCCTGAGTTGACTGCTAGTTCTTTATTCTCATCTATTTAAAAAAATCTGTGTAGAAAAGAAAATTATTCTGCAAAGTAAGCAGGCCTTTAGCCTCAATAATAAATAGATCATTTTTGGGGAGGTTAATGCTTCACAGCTAAAATCGTAGGCTTTGCAAATGACTAAAAAAAAAAAATTCTCCAAGCTGAATTTTATGTTTTGTATTATAAATTAAAGGCTGACCCTTTTCCTTCTCTCTTTTTCTTGGTTACTTTTTGCCTCTAATTACTGTACAGGGAATACTTTCACCATATGACTTATGAAACTGCAAACTTTTCATTGAATTTTTATCAGCAGAGCATGAATAATGTATTCAGTCCTGAAATGTCACAGGAAACATCAAATGGTTTTACATAACGCATTCTTGCTGAAGTGTAAGAAGCCAGCAACCTGGGAAGCAGCAGAGAAGACACAAGTTTGGAAAGAAAACTTGATACAAATTTGTCATTTTTCCAGGAGGGATAAAATAAGTAGCAGAAGAGTAAATGAGAGGAAAGACTGAGAAATAAAAGGTTTTTTCTAAAACCATAAATAGAAAGACAAGCATAACTAGTACAGTTGCCACTGGGGACAAGTGAAAGAAAAACTAGAAAGTAGCTAGAAACAGATGGTGAGGTAAGGGGGTGTAGGGAGAAGGGGGAGGTTGAAACCTCATCGTCACAGGAATTGAGTTTGAAAGTGCAGTAAAACAGTGTCACAGTTACTGTTGGAACGACAGTAAAAATGTAATAATTGTCAAGGACTGTTGGGGTCATTTCGATTTTTTTTCTGATTGAAGACTCTGGAAGTAGAATACAGTAGCTGTAAGAATTCTACTTTTGGATGCTTTCTTAGTTGATGAGGGTGCTCATTACTCTGCCGCCCAGGCTGGAGCGCGGTGGTGCAATCATAGCTCACTGTAACCTTGAACCCCTGAGTTCAAGTCGTCCTCATGTTAGCCTCTCCAGTAGCTAGGACTATAGGTGCATGTCATCATGACTGGCTAACTTAAGAGTGACCATTTTTTTTTTTTTTTTTTAGTTTTCAATTAGCAATAATCGCGCCTCAGATAAACCTCATTGGCTACAATACTGGAGAGTGGCCATCCTTTTAGCATCCTTTTCTCTTGGGTTTTGAGAGAGCTCATAATATGACCATCAGACCAAAAGTTAAGTGCTCCATCCCTTACGGGACACAGTGTTAGTTGTCTACCCAGTGAAGGTCTTCCCTTTTTCTTGCTAATAGAAATCTATTCCCCTATTCCCTGCCCATAGTCTGTCAAGGTCTCTTGATCAGGGAGGACACGTTTCATCCAGGCCCGGCAGAGTGAATCATGATTTGCCTTATAGGAGTCATGGCAATTCTATTTCCCTTAGCTACTGGTTGATGGGGGTAAGTGTGTATAGTAGTTTTCTATTACTGCTGTAACAAATTACCACAAATTTAGCAGTTCACAACAACAGAAATGTATTATTTCGCAGTTCTGTAGGTCATAAGTTTAGGCTGATTCAGTCGACTTCTCTGCTCTGAGCTTCGTAAAGACAATATCAAAATGCCAACTGACTAGGCTGTTATCAAGATACCCTTGGAAGGATCTTCTTCCAAACTTATTCAGGTTGACAGAAGCCAGTTCCTGGTGGTTGCAGGATGAGGTCCCCACTTCTTGTTGGTTATCAGATGGGACAGCCCCTAGCTCAGTAGAGGCCTCTCTCCATGTTCTTACATCTCAGAGCCTGCTGGTGTTGGAATCCACACTTGGAACTATTCTGACTTCTCTAGCTGGAATAGCTAGAGTAAATGCTTTGCCTTTAAGGAATTGTGTGATTAGATTGGGCCCTTGGCAAATATAGGATAATCTATTTTAAAGTCTGCAAACCTAACTACACCTGTATATTCATAAATTCCAGGGATTAGAGTGTGAATGTTCATGGGGTCAATTATCCCGCCTACCATAGTGTGAAGCCCATGTGTGCTTAAAAAAGAAAGAGGAGTTCATTGGGAGCTGTATGTCCTGGATGAAAAGACTGAGAAACTGCTCCCCCACCCCTCATAGAGGGGCCAGTATGAGGACAAGTGGTTTGGAGCTGTGGCAGCTACTTTGTAACAAGCAGATATCAGGAATGAGAATGGGAAGGCACCTGGGTTCTTTGTAACATTTTTGAGCTGCAGAAACAGTACCAGCCATTGCCTTGTCTGGCCGGCTTGTCATGTGAGGAAAGGTACCTATTTGCTTAAGCAATCAGACCAGTTTTCTGTGACTGGCAACTAAAAGCAATTCTAAATGACATTGATACAGAGGGGGACAGGGAAATGCTGGGAGGAGAAGGGCAAGTTCCTGGCAAGGGCTCCACCCCTGGCCTGTGTCCACGGACCTAGTTGAGGACAGGCACTCCTGCCTTTGTGTCCAAATGTTGCATTTCCCAAGACCACCCTGGCCTGCCATGCTGCCATCCTGTGTGTATACAAACCCTGAGACCCTAGCAGGCAGACACACAAGCCGCTGGACATCGAGGGGGACATGCTGGTGGAAGAGCATGCCAACAGACATGGCAGGTCGGTAGGCCTTCATCCAGCAGAACAAGGTGGAGTGTGGCCAGGTGGTCGGAGGAGAGTCCACGCCACTGAGCAGTGGGACTCCAGGTAAAAACCATCTCCCACTGGATCCCCCATCTGCTGAGAGCTACTTCCACTTTATAAAACCTTGCATTCATTCAACCAAGCCCACATGTGATCTAATTCTTCTGGTACACCAAAGCAAGAAACCCGAGGATACAGAAAGCCCTCTGTCCTTGCGATGAGGAAGGGGGTCTCACTGAGCTGACTAACATGAGCCACCTAATGGCCAACTAAACTGTAAGAGCATGCTGTGACACATGCCCACTGGGGCTTCAGGAGTGTAAACATTCACCCTTAGACACTGCCATGGGGGTCACAGCCCCACAGCCTGCCCTTGTGCATGCGCCCCTAGAGGTTGGAGCAGCAGGGCAGCGAAGAAGAAAGTCACTCCCCCATTGCACGCCCTGCGAGGGGGAAAAGAGAACTTCTCCTGTTTCAACATGTTACTCCTAGCCTTCATTTCCAGGACTTTATTTTTCAATCCTTAAAATGCAATGTTGGTTAAGCTAATTAAATTCACTTATATTTCATTTATAGTCTGTTATAATTCATCTTAAATCTCTTCATTGGTGGGCTAATCTTGCCTTTACTTTGAGATGGCGCTCTCAATTACACAGTTCAAGGAGGGTCCAGAGGGTGGAAAACTATAGCCCCTTGGCCAAATCCTGCCAGCATAAGCAGGGGGAGGTGAGAAAGGCTTTTACATTTTTAAAGGATTGTTAAAAAATAAAAACAGGCTGGATACGGTGACTCATGCCTGTAATCCCAGCACTTTGGAAGGCCAAGGCGGGTGGATCAATTGAGGTGGCGTTCAAGACCAGTCTGGCCAACGTGGTGAAACCCTGTCCCTACTAAAAATACAAAAAATTAGTTAGATGTGGTGGCACATGCCTGTCATCCCATCTACTCAGGAGGCTGAGGCAGGAGAATTGCTTGAATCCAGGAGGCAGAGGTTGCAATGAGCTGAGATTGTGCCACTGCACTCCAGCCCGGGCGACAGAGTGAGACTCCGTATCAAAAAAATTAAAATTCAAATAAATAAAGAAAGAATATTTGACCAAAAAGTGGAAAATATTTATTATCTGGTCCTTTATAGTAAAATCTTGCTGATCCTAGTACTAGACACAGAGGACTCACTTCTCATGAAGTTGAGGCTAAGGTTTTAGTAAGGAAACAGATCAGCATTCATAGCTTGGAAAAATTATTATAGATCACCACGTAAAGTATTTGGCACAGGTGAAGATGAATTATATCTTCAAATGAAAATCCCTTTTCACCTCGACATTTATTAAATTTCTAGTATTACAAGACTATGGAAGATACTGTGGTCACGTAATCAATAAAACAAGGTCTCAGAGTACCTGAAAATCTTTTGGGGAAGCATCTTCTCTAGGAGAAATGGTCTATGCAATATTCCAAGAAAAGATAAGGGTCTGTATGCAAAGGATCGCACACAAAATTTTACATGTATTCACCTTTCTCTAGAGATACTGAGACCGGGATGAACAGCAGGCAGTGGGAAATGTGGGCTTTAACTCAGGAGCAGAAGAGAAATGAATAATCACTTAACAGGTAATGTCTGTGTTTTATTAATTATCACGTCAATTTCAACAGATAAATGCTGTTTTATAGTTTTGGTTTCAGGTCATACTCCACCAATACCCCCATATTGCTTTCACTAAACCAAAGTGGTTTTTAAAGGGAAGTGTTAACCAAATTTAGCCTAAAGCTGCCTCCTTACATATTTAGGTTCAGCGCAACAGTTTTTCTGTACATCGGGAATTTTAACAAGTAGAGGAGTATACTGACCATAGTCCACACCTGTGCCAATCACTGGGTTTTAGCCAATCAAATGTAGCCAATTGTTTGAACCGTGTTCAAATAAGGTAAATGCTAACCTGTAACCAATAACAGCCGTTTCTGTACCTCACTTCCGATTTCTGTTTGTCATTTCCCCCTTTTTTTTTGTCTATAAATCTTCTTCCACCACATGGATATGCTGGAGTCTCTGAATCCACTGTGATTCTGGGGCTGCCTGATTTGCGAATTGTTCATTGCTCAAACTCCTTTAAATTTAATTTGGCTAAAGTTTTTCTTTTAACAGAAGCCAGGGTTGAAGATAATGATTAGGGAATGATTCATAAATGTCTTTGTAACTCTGGGGAGGACAGACAGGAAGAGACCAGAAAAAGAGAAAAGAGTCAAACTCAAAATCTGAGGGATTGCCTATGTTAATTATGGACAGAGAGGGAGAAGCTAGTGGAAAATTCTGAATGTTCAGAATGTATAAAGAGAATTGAAAGAGAAGCGTAGAAAAAAGTTTTAAAAGCTTCAGTACCTTAGAGCAGGACAAATACTGAGATGAAGATGAAGTAATTGAATTTGACCAGTAAGAGATAAGAGGGTATTTTACACTTTGTCCAGTTTGGCAGACACCAGTCACTTGTGGCTCCTTAAGTTTAATTGAAACTAAAATTTAAACATTCAAAATTCAGTTCCTTAGCTGTACTAACCACATTCGAAATACTCAAAAGCCACACGTTGCTAGTGTCTACTGTGTGGGACAGCTCAGACCATAAAATAGTTCCATCATTCCAGAGAGCTCTATGGGGATGTGTTATTGAAAGCAGCCAGTAGTGCAGAAGCAGAATTGCAATGGGAGAGATTCCGTGTGTATCCTCTTATACCAAAGTAGTTTGCAATGTCTGGTTGATTCGACCTCTCCAGCTTGCATTTGCCTCATTTTTCTATTAAGCTTTTCTCACCCTTTCTTTCCCAGACGATTGCAATGCTTGCCTATTTGCCTCTTAACTTCTGTTCTTTCATCCTTGTAACCTATTCTCCACACAGATCATTCCCCACTCAACAACGCCCGATTTTCACTGCTGCTTTTCCTGGCCAGCCAGCGGTTTTACTGATAGTCCACTGTGGTGCCCTGCAGATAGGGGGCGCTGCATCAACAACATGGAAAGGTGATTGTCGGAAATAGATGTTGGAAATAGATGCTAGGTGCCACAAAGGAAAATTAGCACTAAGACAAGGGATCTTTCAGCGACACCATTTTTACTTCCTGGACTGCAGGAAGGGTACTCTCACTGGCCACCGTGCCACGAGAAAGCGATTCCTCTCCCCCTGCACCTTTCCTTCCCCGCACTCACACAGCTGATAAACCACTGCAGGCAGAATGATTATAATATATTTATATAACGAGTAACAGGGCAGGAACAACTGCTAATCATCGCCCTCTCCTGTGTCTTTCACTTCTGATCTGTTACCAACGTCTTTTTTCTTTCCCTCTGCCACTACCAGCTTCGTTAATATGGTTACTTTTCACTTCAAAAGTCATGTCCTAGTCTCTCCCACTTGCCCCAAGAAGCTCTGGTCTCATCACTTCATTTTTCTTTTTTTTTTTTTTTTTGAGACGGAGTTTCGCTCTTGTTACCCAGGCTGGAGTGCAATGGCGCCATCTCGGCTCACCGCAACCTCCGCCTCCTGGGTTCAGGCAATTCTCCCGCCTCAGCCTCCTGAGTAGCTGGGATTACAGGCACGCGCCACCGGGCCCAGCTAATTTTTTGTATTTTTAGTAGAGACGGGGTTTCACCACGTTGACCAGGATGGTCTCAATCTCTTGACCTCGTGATCCACCCGCCTCGGCCTCCCAAAGTGCTGGGATCACAGGCTTGAGCCACCGCGCCCGGCCCCATCACTTCATTTTTCTAACCTTCCTCCCCGCAATCCCACTCTGTATGCTACAGAATTCCGTCTTGCTCCCTTCGACATTCTTCCACACATCTTTCTATCACTCTGTGGTGCTCACCATTCCCCTGGCACAGACATGCATATCCCCTCCTTTCCTCTCGCCCATACAGTGTCGTCTTTCAGACCCCAGGATCCTCTCTCCTGTCTGTGAACCCTGAATGTCTGAGACATGTCTCAGACAATTTAGGAAGTTTACTTTGCCAAAGTTAAGGAAGCCCACCCGTGACACAGCCTCAGGTCCTGACGACCCGTGTCCAAGGTGGTAGGAGCACAGCTTGGTTTTATACCTTTTACAGGACATGAGACATCAGTATACGTAAGATAAACACTGGTTCAGTCCAGAAAGAGGGCACAAATCTAAGCAAAGGGGTGCCGACTCGAAGTGGGGAGGGGCTCCCAGCTCATAGGTATTATAAATAAGAGACAATTGGCTGCATTCCTTCCAGTTGCTGATTAGCCTTTTCGAAGGAGGCAATCAGAGAGGCCTTTATCTCAGTGAGCAGAGGGATGACTTTGAATAGAAGGGGAGGCAGGTTTGCCCAAGCAGTTCCCAGCCTGACTTTTCCCTTTAGCTTAGTGATTTTGTGGCACCAAGATTTATTTTCCTTTCACACCTCTAATAAGATTCAGGAGGAAATATGCACAAAGAACCCAAGGTGCCAGGGGCCATTATTGAATGACGGAAAGGCCCAAACTTATTTGAACTTACCCATTTGGAGAGAAACAGATAAAAATATAGCTGCGGCCGGGCGCGGTGGCTCAAGCCTGTAATCCCAGCACTTTGGGAGGCCGAGGCGGGTGGATCACGAGGTCAACAGATCGAGACCATCCTGGTCAACATGGTGAAACCCCGTCTCCACTCAAAATATAAAAAATTAGCTGGGCACGGTGGCGCGTGCCTGTAGTCCCAGCTACTCGGGAGGCTGAGGCAGGAGAATTGCCTGAACCCAGGAGGCGGAGGTTGCGGTGAGCCGAGATCGCGCCATTGCACTCCAGCCTGGGTAACAAGCGAAACTCCGTCTCAAAAAAAAATATATATATATAGCTGCACTACCAATTATTACTATTCCCCGCAAGAAGACAACTGAATCTTCAGTGCAACGGAGAGTACTTTAGAAACACGCTTGATCCGGAAAGGGTCACTGCCGGGCGCTGGGAGGCGAAGAGGACTGTGGGAGCGCGTAGTCCCGCTGGCTCATGGGAAATGTAGTGCAGTTTTTCTTCAACATGGCCGCGCCCAGGGGAGACGGTGTGCAGGTATCCGCGGTGGCTTTCTGGTGCTAGAGTGGAGAGGGTGGCGCAGAAGAAGGCACCAGCGTGGTGAGAACCCGGCCTGAGCCGAAGCGGAGGTGTGTGGCACTTCTTGCTGGCGGGTATGGGGGTTCAAATCCCCGCTTCCTTCTGTCAGCCCCTTCCGGTCTTCTCTATCCGCCGTTCCTGCTAGGGCTGAGAAGCTGGGGTATGGGGATGGACCCCAGAGGCGCCCTTAGTGCAGTCCGTGGGCAGTAAGGTGTCTGCGTTGGGTGCTTCTGTCAGTGTTTAGGGTGCGCGTGTTTGTGTTTGGTTCGGGTGCTCACGTGGTGTCTGTCAATCTTCTGTTTTCTTTGGGGTTGGAGAGGACGGTTTCAACTTGGGGCGTGTTCCTTTGGCGCTTCTAGGGCTTTTCTGACCCAAAGTCTGTGCTGATAGTCTGATCCCTTGCGCAGTTGAGTCTTCTTGTGCTCTTATTTGAGCAATCCCTGCGACCCCTGGGCCTCTGGTAGCGTCAGCCTGTTATTTTGATTGATTTCATTGAACATTTATTGTCAGGTGTATGTCAGGCACCAAGTCTGTGCCCTCAAATAGGTGACGTTTTCTGGCGGAAGCCCAACACAAATCGGCAATTGTAATACAGAACTCTATAGAGACAGAGGTCTGTGGTAGGTGTTAATGAAAACGTTGAGGAACGTTCTGTAATGTGAGAGCTCTATAGAGACAGAGGTCTGTGGTAGGTGTTAATGAAAACGTTGAGGAAGGGCACCAAACTCAGAATTCTGGAGGAAGAGAGGTTTAGGAGCTGAGACAGCAAAGTCGATTTTGTTTTATTTTGACAAATGTTTATTGAGTGGCTGCTAGGTGCTAATTCCTGTTTAAGTGCTGGGTGAATAATAGAGACAAAATCTCTACTTCCTGGAGTTTCGGGGAAAGACAGAATAAAATTAATGAACGTGTATGAAAATATGTAGTTAGTGTTATTTAAACAGTTAAAACGGGGTGCCATGACAAGTGATGGAGTGAATTTTTTCTAATCATGTTAAATCTTTATTTTCTTTTTAAATAGGTTAAGCAGTTTAGCTACCAAATCCAAAATCACGAAAGAGGAAAGCTCACTTTCTCTGAATGAAGGGGAGGATCCGTTTTCCTTCCCTGGAGGCAACCCATATCACCAATTTTTTGTGTGTCTTAAAGATTTATGTGTAAACTCTATATACCTGTGCTGTACTTTAAAATTGGGCCTCATTTGATAGGAATTTAGATTCTTTCTAATCTTTGCTATTATTAGGTTGGTGGAAAAGTAATTGCGGGTTTTGCCTTTGTTTTTTTTTTTTTAATATACTAGAACATTTGTCTATACTGCTTGGTTCATAATAGGTTCTCTATTATTCAAGAAGGGCATGACATACTTACTACTATTACCACTTAGGGCAATATCTAGTAGGATATATAGGGCAATTAAACTCTCTAATAAGCAAGTAGCAGAGCATGCATAATCTCCAAACTCATTATCCCACAGAGTATGCTTAGGCTGGAGGTGCTGGGCTGGACTCAGCATGGTTAGTATCGTAGTTAATAATGACTTCACTCCAATAACATCACAAGAAACATTCAAGTATCTGTGCAATAGTGGAAACTCTGGCCAGGGAAGTGGCCTTGGCAGAAGGGGACACCTCCAGACCTCAGCAGCTGGTATCATCCTATCTTTGTTGAGCTAAGTCAGATATGCTGGGCCAGCACATTGCCTAGCCACTGGAATGTAGGAAAACTGAGCCTCAGAGGCCACTTAGTGTCTTTCTTCACATGCAGTAATACTGCATGACTGAGGGAGAAAGGAAAGGGATGACAAAAATGTGGTGAAGAGGCTCCACCTGCTGGTGCTGGACTCTTAGTGGCAGACTTTTTAAAAAGATGTATTTAGCATGGTTTCTTTCTCATTTCTTCCACTTTGCAGTGTTTGCTCATGTGAAATATTAAAAAGAATCACTGGTAACTATGATACTAGCCATATTAAAAAGAATTCTGTAGTGTACTCATCCCTTGTTCTCCATGACATGCTGCAGAGTTTCTGTTCCACAGATGAAGATCTTGAAATGGAATGGCTGTAAAATAACTCCTTTGAAGGCCCTCAGCTATGGTTTTGTTAAGCCATTTTGATCTGCTTCTTCTGAAAATTAACAGTAATAAATAAATAATAATAAATTTAATTCAAAAAATGCTACCGGATAGGCACTATTATTTTTATTCCTATTCCTAAAGAAACTGGAACACAGAGACATATAACCAACTCATCAAAGATTATAGAGCTAGTAACCAGTGGTGGAGCTCAGATTTGAACCTGGAGCATGAACTCCTAAACATTGTGTTATATTACTCATAGCACTGAATGAGGCTCTGTGGTAACTAAGGAAAGTAAGATTTAATCCCTGTCTTCAGAAAGCTCACAGTTCAGTGGAAGGGGACAATATTAGAACAAATACTTATAATTAATGCAATGTTAGAAATGTCCATTCGCTTACCCCTTTCCTGTCTTAATGATGACCAACTCCTAAACCTTTTTAACCTCGGTTCCTTTCCTAGGAGCCTTTATATTGTCACTTGCCAGCCAGACATTGCAACCCTGTATGTCACCAGTACCTTAACCATATTATATCCTAAATCTGACTCATTGCCTCCTACACCGAGCAGCTCTTCCTGAGCTTCCTCCTGACTTTCCAGTTTTGAAGTGGTAGCACTCATCTCTCAGTCACTCAGCCTCTAACCGGTTAGTACGTGATCTTTGATTCCCGTCTCCCTCGTGTCTGGGTATTCATCAAGGCCTCTCGATTCTGCCTGAACTTTTCTCTCACCCTTCCTCTTTCCCCTCTCCCCCTGTTTCCCTTCTTTCTATTGCCCCCAGCCTAGATCAGGCCAGCATTTCTAATTGACAAGCTGGATTATTTTATGTTTGCTTATCTCTCATCTCTCTGCGATGCTGTCAGCCAGCCTGCCTCACTGGCCTTACCTCCTATAATATGTACCCCCTGTGCTAGAAAGCTGGAGTGCTGGCATTTCAATAGACTTGGCATTTGTCTTCTATACTAAAGATTAGTAATTAGAATTTTGACTGTTTATGATTTTATTTGAAATAAGTAAGATTTTATTTAACCCCCAAATTTATTTATTTGGTTAACTTTGAAGACCGAAGTCTGTAGAGAGTGGGACTGGAGGATCAGCCAACTCTTTCTGCTCTAAAAAAATTATGCCCTCATCTTGGTATCTTGGCCAGACACATCCATTTTGGTTTTAGCTTCTGCTCTTTACTGCCTCACTGAATACCTTCCTTTTATTTGACTCTATAGTGTTCTTATCCTTCAGTACACGGTACAAATCTCCTGTTTTGAGGTCTTACCAGCTTTTCTAGTTCACATCCATCTTTTTTTTTCTTTTTTTTTTTTGAGACAGAGTCTCATTCTGTTGCCCCCAGGCTGGAGTGCAGTGGCACAGTCTTGGCTCACTACAACCTCTGCCTCTTGGGTTCAAGCAATTCTCTTGCCTCAGCCTCCCAAGCAGCCCACCACCACACCTGGCTAATTTTTTGTATTTTAAGTAGAGACAGGGTTTCACCATGTTAGCCAGGCTGGTCTTGACCTCCTGACCTCAGATGATCCCCCTGCCTTGGCCTCCCAAAAATTACAGGTGTGAGTCACTGCTCCCAGCCCACATCCATCTTATTTTTGTCTCTAATTCATGTCACACCTAAAGACTGTCAGCACTAATTTATACAAAGATGTGTCATCTTTATATTGTTTAGTGTTTGTTTTCCACAACTAACTTACAAACTTATTGAAAGCATAAATTATATACTTTATTATGGTTGCATGCTGCAAGATGCTGAGACTGTGTGTAGTCACTCATTTATTATTCATCTAGCTCTACCATCAAATATTTATTGAGCAACTAATATATGCTGGGATTCCTGCTCTCTTGGGATTTATATTATGATGGAATTAAACTAATAGATGAATCATGACAAATTATGTTAAATTTTGTGAACCAAGGACTACTCTGATAAAGTATGATAAAGCGTGATATGGGGTGCTGATTTGGATGGTGGGATTATACCAATCTCTGGGAACATGCTTAGTAATTACTTGCTGATAGACATATTTCAATAAAGAGAAAGCACAGTTTTATGGGGCTTTTATTTCTGTTATTTAAAATAGTATAGATATAAAATATATGACATGTACATATATTTTATATACATGTTTACTTTTTTTAAAAATATGGTAAAACAAACACCTACATCTACCATGTAGCTTAGGAGAGCTTTGATGCTCCTGTGTGTCACTTCCATGTCAGTTCTGTTTCCTCTCACCCACAGAAATAGTCTCTCTCCTGAATTTTGTGTTTATCATTTCCTTGCTTTTCTTTTAACTCTTCTGTGTATGTGTTTCTAAATAATATATGGCTTCCTTTTTGATTTTGACCTCTATGTAAATGAGAATCATACTGTATATTCTTCTAATTTTTTTATTTCTCCCCGTTCCTCCCCTGCCTCCTCTTTGCCTTGCTTTACGTTATGATTGTGAAATTTGTGTATGGCACAGTTTACTTAAGACTTCCTGAGTGAAGGATTCATCGCCTATGAGTAAAATAGGACCCTTCATGGGGCCACCACATTGGAATATTTTTTGGAACCGTTAGAGATATGTCACTAGATGTTCTTAGGTATTCCTTCATGTTTTGTGTATCTCTTCTCACTTCTCTTGGTTGGTACAAGATAAATGAAGCATTTTAAAAAACTGCCACATAGAAATATTGATACACTCTAGAATATATGAGTAACATCACTATAATTGTTCCTTCAGGACTCTTACGGTTGACATTTTTTACTGTTTTTTTACAGTTTGCTATGGACAGCAACCATCATAGTAATTACAAACTCAGTAAGGCTGAGAAGAAGTTCTTAAGGAAACAGATTAAAGCCAGTCATACTTTGCTGAGACATGAAGGCATTCAGACAGTATCCTGTGCCACCCAGGTGACCTAAAACTGTTATTATTCAAATGTCAATGTATTGATATGTCAGTGTATTCTATTAATATTTGCTGATAATTGCCTACGGCTGTAATTGTTCAGTCATGTTTTACATCCATGTTAAATGTACGTATGACAGGACCTGCTAACTTCCTATTTTGGTCCATAGCCTATAGCTTGAATTTTTATTTATTTTGTTTTTTGAACTAAATGAGGTTGTAGTTATATATTAATAATAACACTGTACAAGTTTCTCAGTTTCCTAAGCATACTTATATTCATTATTCTATTTAATTCCCTAGAAGTCCTTATGAGATAGGTGAGAAAACTAAAGTTTTGAGAGGTTGTACTATGATGTGTCCATTGCTGTAAGCTAGTAAGTGGTTAATAGAAACTTAAAAATACAGCCCTCGTACTTCTCTTCCCACCCTTACCTTTCTATTTTGATTATGTGCTATAAAACATTTTTATTTTGTTAGACCTTATTGACAAGTCTTTTCATTATCTGTTGACAGTAGTGAAATGAGATGATAAATGTGAGGATCGTGAGATTTCCTGGGTTATGAATTAGGAGAACTCAGTTTAACTCTCAGCTTTTCTGGACATGAGCAGAAATATCCTTTCACCTTAGCTTTCTTCATTTTAAGCAGGGCATAGTATTGCATGCCTTTTTAACCCCATCAGATTGTAAGATTCTAGAGGATCTAATTGTACTTACTGCACACTAAATTACTACATGAATATAAGGAATTCCTTGTGGTTCGTAAAGTTATAGACTAAAAGTAGGAAGTAAGCTTTCGATGTAATTTAACTGAGGGGTGGACATATAATTGAGAAGGTGGAGGGTGGAGCTGGGATTAAAACTTAAGCCTCTTGACTCTCAGACCAATACTCTGCCTTCTGCTTATCATGCTGTCTTCTGTACAACATCATAGCTTTAGAATGTGCAGTCTGGACTGGGTGTGGTGGTTCACGCCTGTAATCCCAGCACTTTGGGGGCCTGAGGCGGGCAGATCACAAGGTCAAGAGATCGAGACTATCCTGGCCAACATGGTGAAACCCCACGTCTACTAAAAATATAAAAATTAGCTAAGCATGGTGGCGCGTGCCTGTAGTCCCAGCTTCTTGGAAAGCTGAGGCAGGAGAACCACTTAAACCCAGGAGGTGGAGGTTGCATTGAGCCGAGAGTGTGCCTCTGCACTCCAGCCTGGTGACAGAGTGAGACTCCATCTCAAAAAAAAAAAAATGAGCAGTCTGTTGAGGCCCATTTGACTTTAGGTGGTAAAAGGCTTATACTTGGAGTTCAATATTAATGTCTTCAGAGGATTTAAGCCACATTCCGATAGCAAGGATTAAATAGATCACAGATTGGAATTAATATGTTTGCATGCACTTTACTGTTTCAGTTAAGAGCCACTGAGGCTGTGAGACATTCAGAAGATTAAACTGGCATACGCTGCTCTCATCTCTTTCCAAGAGTGACTTGTGTTCCTTTCCTTACAGGGTTCATGAAGAGAAGTAGCAAGAAAAAAAAAACAGGCTCCATTCATTTGACCTCTTTGAAGTTTGTTTCTGGTTGGGTCTGCCTTTTCTTTAAGGATCTCTAGAAGCTTTGATGTCCATGGCTTCCACAGTAGCATTTCATTTAGGCTTTCTTTTTTCTCCATATTCTTAAAGGAAAAGAATGAAATTGTAGATGGCCCTCTAATTATATTTTATCTTTCCAGGGGAGAACAAGTATTCTTTTAGTGATATTGTATTAGTCTGTTCTCATGGTGTTGATAGAGACATACCTGAGATTGGGTAATTTATAAAGAGAAAGAGGTTTAATGGATTCACAGTTCTACGTGGCTGGAGAGGCCTCACAATCATTGCAGAAGGTGAAAGACATGGCTTACATGGCAGCAGGCAAGAGAGAATGAGAGTCAAGTGAAAGGGGAAACCCCTCATAAAGCCATCAGATCTTGTGAGACTTACGAGAATGTGATGGGGGAAATGGCCCCCATGATTCAGTTATTTCTCACTCGGTCAATTATTCAATTATCCCCTCCCACAAGATGTGGAAATTATGGGAGCTACAATTCAAGATGAGATTTGGGTGGGAACAGAGCCAAACCATATCAGATGTAGTATAATTATAGGCTCCTTTGTACAAATGTATAGCATTATATATTTTTCTAGAGCAATGATCCTCAAATTGTCAGGACTAAAGACAACTTTAAAAAAAATCAAATTCTGTTCTTCGTACCATACTTCTTATTTAGAAAATAGCTTGATGAAAAATTCTAAGTAAAATAATGGTTCCATGTAATTATTACATTATGTTACATTTAATTATATGTATCTCACATTTAATGGAAAATAAGTTCCTCTCCTCTTCTGCTGCACTTGTTTTTGTGTGATTTACCTTTGACTTGCCCACAAAACACTTGGAAGACATCTCTGAGGACTTCTAGTATTCCCGAAGTCATGTGTCATCATCTTCCGTTCCTAGATGAGGTAGTGGACCCTCAACACCAATGAAACCTTTGCTCTTCCATAGATTTAGGAATGTGGAAATGTTTTTGCAACTATGGCCACATATAACCAAATTTATTTTGTTATTTTAATTAATACACCTCTACGTGAGGTCCAGGGCAAGCATGTGAGACTCCGTTTTACTTCATATCATATAGCGTTGTATTAGTGGGCTTGTTTATTGCATGAGCGTATATGCTAGCATGCATATAAAGTATTGGCTGTCACATGACAAAACAGTTTTATTTTTCTTATCCAATTTTTTAATAATCACTTCATATCCTTTTCAAAGTTCTAGGTATTCTTATTTTGTGTAATAAACCAATAGACTGTGTACTGTCATTGAGCTTAGTGTAAAATTAGGGGTTGGCAAACCACTGCCCTTAGACGAAATCAGGCTTGTGAGCAAAATAGTGGGTTTTACATTCTTAAAGTGTTGTTAAAAAGTAATACTAAGACTATCTGACAGAAACTTTTATGGCCTGCAAAACCTAAAATATTTACTGTCTACCTCGTCTCAGAAAAGCTTCTTCATCAACACCTGGTATAAATGAAGAAACTGATGAGAGTAGGCCATCCATGGCTTCTTTTGTTATTTTGAAATGTTTTTAGAAGTCAGAGATCATACATTAAAAATCTTTACACTGAATGGTTCTTAAGTATAAAGACTAAGAGTGCTGGGCCATGAACATCAGAATAATATGAGAGACTCCCCTTTCATCTCTTCAAAATATCCTTGAATAAAGTTTACTGCAGGAGTCTACAAATAGTAGGAAGTAAGTGTGAAACTTACAAAGGAAAAATTTTCATTGCAAACTGACTGGATTACTTAAGACTGAATTTCCTTCGTGGGAAATTTTTTCCTAATTATGCTCAATAGAACCTATAATTGATTTTTCTTTGAGCTAATAGTAACTTTACTTTTAATTTTTAGTAAACATTGTATATTAAAAGTGTGGATTGTGGAAACTGGCAGAAATAGTGTTTTGTTTTGTTTTTTTGAGACGGAGTTTTACGTTTTTTTTGCCCAGGCTAGAGTGCAATGGCGTGACCTCGGCTCACTGCAACCTCCCGAGTTCAAGCAATTCTCCTGCCTCAGCCTACCAAGTGCGCCCGCCACCATGCCCAGCTAATTTTTTTGAAATTTTAGTAGAGATGGGGTTTCACCATGTTGGCCAGTCTGGTCTCAAGCTCCTGACCTCAGGTGATCTGCCTGCCCCAGCCTCCCAAAGTGCTGGGATTACAGGCCTGAGCCACCACACCCAGCTGAGAAATAGGTTTAAACCCACCCCTAATCGCCACCTTAACCTAATTTGTCAGATATTCTTCTATGAGATGGGGCCGATATTACCCAAATAAATTCACTACTTTGTGAAGATTTCGTTAATGAGGATTAAGCAGATAAAAGCGTATAGAATAGTTTTGCAAAAAAGCAAGTATTATGTAACTTTGTGCATTCTCCTCTTTTCCTTCTCTTTCGTTATGCTAAATTTATATTTCTGAGTAATAGTCATGTTTTACTTTGCATTTATGGCCATTTAGAAATGAATATTGTGTGAAATAGGCTCTTTAAAAATCAATATTATTTACAATATAGGAGTCCTTTTTATTCCCCACATTTTTGGTGAATTGGTTTACATACTTTGTATGAAACTGGCAAACCAAACAACGTCTACAAGGAAACCTTTGTTTTTCTTAATTACATCTTTGTAGAAATCTTATTTAAAAAATAATCGTATTTTAAAATCAGTGGGTTGATGCCAGTTGCTCATGTTACTTTCTTTCTGTTTCTTTGTTTTTTTAAGAGCCTGGTTGTTGCCAATGGTGGTTTGGGCAATGGTGTGAGTAGGAACCAGCTGCTCCCGGTTTTAGAGAAATGTGGACTGGTGGATGCTCTCTTAATGCCGCCTAACAAGCCCTACTCATTTGTGAGATACAAGACTATAGAAGAATCTGAGAGAGCCTATGTTACCCTCAATGGAAAAGAAGTGGTGGATGACTTAGGTCACAAGATCATTCTGTATTTGAATTTTGTGGAAAAAGGTATTATCATAGTTATCTTTTAAAAAATGGTTCTTCTGTGTGTTTTCAGAGATTTAAGTTGGAGGTCCAGTTATTGTGAAACAAAATGAGGACGCAGGTTAGCAGCCCCTTTTACTTTAACAAACATTCTTTAAGCGCTCTTTGTGCCAGGCATGGGACAAGTAGTTGGCAGTATAGAGGTGGATAAGGTACAAGCTGCCTTTACGGAGCTGGTCCCACCAATCAACAATATATTTGTTAGGCACATGGCTTATTTTGGAACCCTCCTGCCTAATTTGTGTTTTTCAAAGTTTAATAATGAGGGTTTGGATTACCTGTTTATTTGATATATCTACCCAGGAGCTTTGAATTTGTGATCCAGATGATGTTAAGAATGAATTGTGATCCAGATGATGTTGTGCCAATCTTCATATTTATAGCGGAGCTCCTGTAGCTACAAAAGATTCCTAAAACTTTATGGTGCTGCTGTACAGTGGAACTTTCTTTGATGCTAAAAATGTTCTTGTCTGTGCTGTCCAAGTACAATAGCCACTGGATAGTGTGATTGAGGAACTGAATAATTTAATTAATTAAAGTATAG
>CM052657.1:4943584-4966020 GCA_028533165.1 Leontopithecus rosalia | reverse complement strand
TTTGGGTTTATATATCCTATGCAAAAAGACCTTTGTGCTTTTCTCATTGGTCTCTATTCCCCAATTTTCTGATTTCATACCTTGAGTACACCATAATATTTTGAGCAACCTATTCCTCTCCCTCCAAAAAAAAAAAAAAAATCTGCCTGGCAGAAAACTGCCCGGCAGAAAAGCTTCAGAAATCATGTGTATAGAATCAATGATCAGATCCCTAACAATAAATGTGAATACACGATTCCCTTTGTCTAACAGCACATTCTTTTTTCTTTTCCTTCTAGGGCTCTACCTATCTAAAACTTTGAAGGACGCAGAACTTAAATTATTTTAATATTTGCTAAATAATCCTTCATAAATGATACTTTGTATTTTTTTAGAAAGTTGTATTTTATTTTACATTTGTTTCTGTTGTGTGACCATAGCTAGTATCAAGAGCCTAAGAGCAAAAATGAGCATTTAAATTCCTGTATTCATTATTTAGACTATCTGACGTATTAATGGAGGTGCAAACGGTGGCTACTCTGAGAAACCTTGTCTCTTGGTGAGATTTTAAAAGTGACTTAATCATGTTCACACCGAATACTTAAATAAATACTGTTCTGTTTGCTGTTGTTAATTACCCTGGACAAAGTGTACCACCATTGATCTTGGTCTTTGTTTCTGCACTTTTAATATGTTGTGTGCCTTTCAGCAATCTTATTTCCGAAAATGAGTATTTGAACTTTTGTGAACTGATAGAGTTATTGGGCAGAATTATTTGTATATAGGAACTTTTTTGCATGTGACTGTTTCAATTTGGTTTCCCATAGCACAATGGAAGGAGTTGAGGCCTCAAGCCTTACCACCAGGACTCATGGTAGTAGAAGAAATAATTTCTTCTGAGGATGAGAAAATGCTTTTAGAAAGTGTTGATTGGACAGAAGATACAGACAATCAAAATTGTAAGTAAAACTTTCAAAAGCCGACATTTAAAAGTTTCTGCGAAACTCTTTTTCTCTTTCTTGGTTTATTAACACTTCCTCAAAATTACTGAAACCAGCCTGGATCCAATGTTAGGCAAGTCATATCGACGGTTCTGAGGAACGTTAATAATGAATGACATTTATATAGTGATCAAACTTAAACTCCAAACCGATTCTTATTTATTACCCAACATTCACATAGCTTTTATAAGCCTTTTCACTTATTTTTTTCATTTCTTCCCACCCTAAGGCAAATTTCCCTTGAGGAACTAGTGGTTCAGTACCAGACTATTATGATGTAGTGAGAGCTTCCTGGAGATCTTTGGAAATTGTAGTTTTTCAGACTCTTTCCAGCTCATTGGCGTGTTGTGAATGACAGTGTGCGTGTTTAGTTTTCAGATTGACTGGGTGACGCTCTTGAAGACTTTGTTACAAAGTTAGACTTGAAATAACAACAAATATAATGCAGAATGGTTAATTTTGTTAAAGGCCGTAATTTAGCAATTAACGGAAATTGCCGTTACTAAACTAATCCTTACTCAAAAAGTTGACTGAAATATGCAAAGGAATGCCGTTCTTTTCCTTCTTAATTGTTTACTTTGTCCTCTTCACACAGCTCAAAAATCCTTAAAACACAGAAGAGTAAAGCATTTTGGCTATGAGTTCCACTATGAGAGCAACAGTGTAGATAAAGATAAGCCATTATCTGGGGGTAAGTAATTGCTAATACATAATAAATTCTGGCTCAAAAAATTTAATATAGTAATGGAATATTATAGTTGGGGGATTATGTTTCATTTGCCATTTGTAGATAAACTTTCAGAACAATGGATTTAAAACAGTTTAATTAGATAAATTATATAGTTATGTTGTAAAAAAATGTCAAACTGGATAGAGCTGAAGTTCATCATTGTTGTGCTTATTCCCATACTGCTTCTCAGAAGTACATACTAACGGTTTATTATATACTTTCCCATTTAAAATGGAAAATGAGTTTAGATTCAATATATACAACAGTAAAAGGACCCAGCTGTTGACATATGTAGTATTGTATGGTACTGCAAGTATTGTATATTCCATATATCGTATATATCAACCCAGCTTGTTCTTTTCCTCCACTATATGTCTTGGAAAGCTTATATATTCATTTCACTGAATGATCTGTAATAGCTTATTCAGATAGTTCCCTGTTGGTGGACATGTAGGTCGTTTCTGGTTTTTAGCTTTCATAAGTAATGCTGCAGTGAATATCTCTGTACATGCCTCCTTTTACACTAAGAGTTTCTCAAGGGAGACTACTAAGAAGTAGAGCTGTGATGTTTAAGTTTATGTTCGCTAAACAGTGTTATAGATACTGACAAATTGCCTCCCAGAACAGCTGGACCAGCATATTCTCAGCACATGTGTACCCACTTCCCCCGCCCCAGCAACATGTGGTGTTGTAAAGCTTATACATTTGTGATTTCTTGATTACTGGCAAGGTTGGTCATTTGTATTTCCTTTACCATGAATTCCTTTTATATCCTTTGCCAGTTTTTTTCCCAACGAAGTGTCTAATTGATTAAGAATTTACTGTATATTCTGGCTTTTATTCCTTTGCTATAATTGCTATAATTCTTTATTGGAGTTAAATTTATCTGTTTTTTTTTTTAATGACTTTGGTTTTACTTAAGGCTTTTCTTCCATCATGAAACAACTTTTATGACTCTAATAAAAGTAAGTTAGTTCTACTTTGGAAGTTTTTTTTTTTTTAAGGGAAATTAAAATAAATTGTCTAATTTAAAATAACAAAAAAAGAAAGTGGACAATTTCAATATATAGTATATTTTTTGTAATTTTATTGCTGTTTTACAAAATGCCAAAACTATTGTTAGAATTGTTCTTTTAAACTTTTTATCTGAAAAAAAAAATCAATCACCAGGCTCCAGGCTGGAGTGCAGTGGCGTGACCTCGGCTCATGGCAACCTCCACCTCCCAGGTTCAAGCAATTCTCCTGCCTCAGCCTCCTGAGTAGCTGGGATTACAGGCACACACCACCATGCCCAGCTAATTTTTTTGTATTTTTAGTAGAGATGGGGTTTCACCATGTTGACCAGGATGGTCTCCATCTCTTAATCTCGTGATCCACCCACCTCGGCCTCCCAAAGTGCTGGGATTACAGGTGTGAGCCACCGAGCCTGGCCAATAATAATTATTATTTATTAATAATTGACTGCTAAATTAAAAGCTCAGTGATTTTTGTCACAGTGACTTTTTTAATTCTTGAGTAAAACAAGCAAAGGAAATATTCTAATGTTTTGTGTTTATCATTACTCGTTTTAGGTCTTCCTGACATTTGTGATAGGTTTTTGGAGAAGTGGTTGAGGGAAGGTTACATTAAACATAAACCTGATCAAATGACCATAAATCAGTATGAACCTGGGCATGGTGAGTAGTTGTTGTTTAAAAATTGTAGTCACGTATTTCGGAACTGAGTAGATGATGTAATTCTCCAAGAGCAAACATTATTTTAAAGCTCAAATTAACACTCTCCTGCCTGGCTTATATTTGTTACTTGTGTTGATTTCAGTCCTTGCACATCTGCACTTTAATCCCTTGAAGAACTCGCATTTCAGAGTGTAAACACACTGACACCAATCACTGGGATTTTTTTTGTTTGTTTCCCTCTCAGCGTTTCCTTTAGAGAGATAAGACACTGGTCTGAAAAACACAGGACATGTGTAATGGAAGAGACCAAATAATTTATAGGAAGAAGAAGGCTAATTGGTTGGTGACCTTTCTCTTCTTTCTGTGTTTGAGAACAGGGGAGACAATTGCAGGATGACATTCTGGTGAAAAATCTTTGGATTATTAATTTCTTAAACTTGTTAGCAGCATCTTCATCTGATATTTATAGTAATCATGATTTTAAGCATTTTATAAATTTATTTTTTCACAGTATAGAGGCTGGGAAGTCCAAGTTCAAGGTGCCGGTGGGTGGGGTTCCTGGTGAGGGCTCCCTTCCTGGCTTGTCATTGGCCACCTCCTCTCAATGTCCTCACATGTCTTTTTCTGTGTGTGTGCATGTGCATGGACAGAGCTTCCACTTATAAGATTAGGGCCCCACGCTTATGACCTCTCTTAATTTAAGGGTTTTACTATGGAGTTTTGTTTTCTTTTCTATGTTTATTACAATGAAAACTGATGTCTTTAGATTTGTAGCCAAGTGGATTTGTGAATACTGCACCTCTGAATTACAGAGACATGCTGACCTGGTCTCTGGCACAGCAAGACAACTGGAGCTGAGGCAGAGGCCGCTCATGTAGAGCACAGAGGCTGGGGCCGCTCTTAAAGAGGCAGAGGCCGCTGCTGTAGGATGAAACCTGAAGGAGCATGTGTTAGCTCCTAGAAACCAGCTAGCTCTGAAAATGAGAGGGAAGGGCTGAGCCAAGTGAGCTTGACCCCAGATTAACTAGTCAGCCAAGGCATTTCTTCTTTACCTTTCTAGCCTAGCTGTCTTTCCGTTGGTTTGTAAGCTCTTTGAAAACAGAGACCCTCTTACTTGCTTTGTATGCCCTCGCTGTGTGGCAACATTTCTTTTACTTAAGGAGGTGCTCACTAATGTAAATTGATGGATCAGTGGAAAAGGCCATATCGTAGTTATTGATATGCCTGGTCTTTACACCTGGTTATTGCTTTTGTTCTGCAAGTAGTTGGGAATCTAGTGTTCGCAGGTAAAAATGACGTTTGTATTTGTGTTTCACATGTTTCTCGGGCTAGAATTAAGTGTCCTAGTTAATCAGTGACTCCTGGGCCTTGATTTTAGATCAAACCCCAATGGCACTTCCACTGAAGGTATTTTTAGTTTGTATTTATTTTGATTCATGTTCGTCACGTTCACCCGAAATGTTTCTTTTGAACCAAAGTTATAGCACCTTCCTGATTCTCAGCCAGTTTTCACCGCAGTAGCATAAGGTTATGTTTGCAGCCATCTTACATCCACTAGAAGGAAAAAGGAAGTGACGTGTTGTCCTGTTTTTCATCTCAGGAATTCCTGCTCACATTGACACGCATTCTGCTTTTGAGGATGAGATCGTTTCTCTCAGTTTGGGGTCGGAGGTAAATGTTCATTTTTATTAGCTGTTATCGTGCATCTTACCTTGTACAATGCCCTTTTAAAGATTATCTGCATTCTTAATGAAAATGAATTAAGATTTAAAAATGAAAAATAAGGGCACCATTAACATTTTGGTTTCTTTTTAATGTCCTCTTCTGTGAAATGTCCAAAGTTTTATCTGTCACCTCATCAGATGCCAGGAAAACAACTTGAAATTTAGTTTTTTACACCAACTTTTAGCAGTTAAATAAGATCTAGACTCTCCTTGGTGCAATTTGGCCTGTTTTTTTGACCTACTGGTGCAGCATTGCCATCTAGTGGCAAAGGATAGTATCTGCAGGCCATAGGAAAAGGAAACAAAAGTCTGTGTTCTGAATTTTGATGAGCTTTTTCCATGTATTACCTGATTCAGTCCCTTCAGAAACTCTGAGCAGTAGAGGGTAATATCTTCACTTTTATCGATGAAGAAAAAGAGACTCATGTTTATTCATTGATTTGTTTCTGTAGCTGCACTTTGCTTGAGCCACTAATAGAAAATATTTCATGTGATTTGAAGTGATCTATGCAATCTGTCCTACAGACAGATTTTTGGATAGAATCAGAATTTTAAATCTAGACGAGGCCTTAAAATATGAGGTCATCTAACCTAACTAGAGGCTGTATCGAATTCTGGTTTTGCTCTTGGAGGCAAAAACTGTTCATTTTTGTTTTTTCATATTTGTATAATTTCCATCATTAGCTTGTCAGTGCTTTGGCTTCTTGACCTTTCCAGAGCTTGTGTAAACATGTTGATACTGTGACTTGATAATTAGTGCTTCTGATATGACGAAACAGTCTTATTAACTGTGTATAGAAACTTAATAAAGCTGCTTTCAAAAATAACGAGATCACAGAGGAAAAAGCACTCTTCTCTCTCTGGTTTCTTTTTTATTCTTATCGCCCATCCTTGCTTGTAGCTTTAGGGACCAGTAAAGGACATTTTCACTTTTTCCTCCTAACTGTGTCACCAACTGAGAAATGAGACAAAAGATAACTGGAGATTAGAGTGTTAACTTTCCTACTGAGAAAACTGATGGCAGAACATGACTTTAGATCTGTAGCCAAGTCGACTTATTAATACTTCACCCCTCAATTAAAGAGACGTATTGGCCGGGCGCGGTGGCTCAAGCCTGTAATCCCAGCACTTTGGGAGGCCGAGGCAGGTGGATCACGAGGTCAACAGATCGAGACCATCCTGGTCAACATGGTGAAACCCCGTCTCTACTAAAGATACAAAAAATGAGCTGGGCATGGTGGCGCGTGCCTGTAATCCCAGCTACTCAGGAGGCTGAGGCAGGAGAATTGCCTGAACCCAGGAGGCGGAGGTTGCGGTGAGCCGAGATGGCGCCATTGCACTCCAGCCTGGGTAACAAGAGCGAAACTCCGTCTCAAAAAAAAAAATAAAAAAAGAGACGTACTGACCTTGTCACTGGCATAGCTGGACAACTGGAGACCTTTCCCACAGAGGCAGAGATTGTGCATATGAAGGAGCTCCTCTAATGTGTGTTAGCTCCTGCAAACCAGCTGGCTCTGAAAACTAGAGGAAAGGGCTGAGCCAAGTGAGCTTGGCTTCAGGTAACCAGTAAACAAAGGTATTCCTTCTTTTCTGTAGAGTTGTAAGTGAAGGGTTGGGAAGAAAACTAGGAGTGCGCTCTGTACTTTTTATTCCTAGGGAAGTTCCCTCCCTTCCAGGGAAATATGAGAAATGTGGACTCAGTGTCCCCCCTCCTCCCAGTGCCCTACAGGATCATTTCATAGTTTTTAATTAGAAATTGTGAAGAAGGAGAAATTTGCCCTGTAGTTGAACTGAAAATCTGCTGCATTCATTATCTCCATTTGATGTCTGTAATTTTCAGCTGCAAGTTTGAATGACTTTTGGTTAAAGCCATCTTTGTAATGGCTGGAAAATGTGCATAAGTTATGACAGGAACAACACATTTTTTTCTTTTGGAGATGGAGTCTCGCTCTTTTGCCCAGGCTGGAGTGCAATGGCATGATCTCAGTTCACTGCAACCTCTGCCTCCCAGTTCAAGTGATTCTCCTGCCTCAGCCTGCTGAGTAGCTGGAATTACAGGCATGCGCCACCACACCTGGCTAATTTTTTGCATTTTCAGTAGGGACAGGGTTTCCCAATGTTAGCCAGGATGGTCTCAATCTCCTGACCTCATGATGCACCCGCCTTGGACTTGCAGAGTGCTGGGATTACAGGTGTGAGCCACTGTGCCTGACTTGATTTTCTTTTAAAAGACACTTTTGAGAGTAAATGAATCATTGTAATTTTGAAAAAAAATGTTTTTTTGATTACTTGGGCATATTCTTAAAACTCTTTTAAGTTTATGATGTTTGTTTCAGCTTATAATGTGATTTAAAACAGTCTACTAAATTTGGGCCTTTATTTCATCTCTAAAATGGGATTAATAATATTTCTTTCCTGGCTGAAGGATTGTGATAGAAATAAAATGAGGTAATGTATGTGAAAGTGTTTTTCAGACTCAGCGCAATCCACGAGTGTATCTGTTCTAAGATACGCTCCTTGAGCTGTATCTGTTCTAAGGCTCCTTACTTAAAGCCTTTGCTTCTGTAACAGAAGGAAGCTCATGTTCCCACAGCCTAGAAGTGGGGTTTCAAGGGGTCACGAAAGAGATGGCTTTCCACCCTTGCAACTTGTGCTGCTCTGTCTTATTTACTGACTGAAGCTGTGTAATTACTGGAATTTTCTCCAGCGCCGTGCTCACACCTAGATCCGAGTGCTAGACCTTTGGTCCTATTTCCTTGTTTTTCTCATCTTTGACATTCTCAGTTGTTTTAAGCTGCCTGTGGTGGCTTCCATTTTATTGTAATAATTTTGTCAGTGACATTATTGTTTTGTCCTTTGTCATGCCTTTTTGTTTTATTTGACTTAAATATAACGTCAAAGACTCAGCCAAAATCTTTCACATTATGTTTAATTCTTTACTTTTCTGTCTTTCCCAGGAAATTTCCAAGATCTCTTTTAGCTCTTAAATGTTCCAACTCATGGTGCTCCCATGAGGTTTTCTTAACCTTAATGTAAGTCTTAAATGCTTTATTATTTAAATACTTTATTTTTATGACTTTTGGAGCATATTCTTCTTAAAACTCTTATAGTATGTCTAAAAATAGTGTACATTTTATATTGAGCAAAAATAGTTTGATTTTTTTCAAATATATTAGTTTTCTTTCTAGAGCTAAGTTGTGATTTTCTTTAAGGCTTTTGTACCTTCGAAATATGTATGATATGTATGTAAGTGAGGATGCTTTTAGCTGCAAGTAATAGCGGAAAACACAAATAAAAATGATTACATAGAAAAACAAGTTAATATCTCACATAACAAGATGTCTCAAGGAAGGCTAGTCCCCAAAGTTTTAATTTGTTGGCACAGGTCTGTGATTTAATCAAGGAACCAACCAGTTTCTTTCCATCTCAAATACTCAGTGCTGGCTGGGCGCGGTGGCTCAAGCCTGTAATCCCAGCACTTTGGGAGGCCGAGGCAGGTGGATCAGAGGTCGAGAGATCGAGACCAACCTGGTCAACATGGTGAAACCCCGTCTCTACTAAGAATACAAAAAAAAAAAAAATTAGCTGGGCATGGCGGCGCATACCTGTAATCCCAGCTACTCAGGAGGCTGAGGCAGGAGAATTGCCTGAACCCAGGAGGCGGGGGTTGTGGTGAGCCGAGATCGCGCCATTACAGTCCAGCCTGGGTAACAAGAGCGAAACTCCGTCTCAAAAAAAAAAATACTCAGTGCTCCCCTAACCAAGGATGAGCCTAGGGAAATATCCAAGGAGTCGCTGCATCGGGATGTAGGAAATAACATACACCTGTGAAGTCTACGAGGCTTATGTTTTTAGATAATCCTTCACTGATAGCTTTGTCCTGTTGTAAATTGCAAGCTGCCCTTGCTGGCCAGGCATGTTTTGAGAGATGCCCTTGCTATAACCTTTAATGATAATAAAGTAGTAATGTTGGGCAGATACTCGGTTCATCAAATACTGTAAGAGTTGATCAGCTGACAATGAAAATAACTATTTAACGTGCATCTCCCTGAAACCACTACCTAACTTCTATTATAAATAAGAAAAGGACTTTTGATTAGGACCTATCTGGGAAAATGAAACTAAAATTTATGAAGATAGTTCTTTTTTTTTTTTTTTTTTTTTTTTTTTTTAGACGGAGTTTCGCTCTTGTTAACCAGGCTGGAGTGCAATGGTGCGATCTCGGCTCACTGCAACCTCCACCTCCTGGGTTCAGGCAATTCTCCTGCCTCAGCCTCCCGAATAACTGGGATTACAGGCACGCACCACCACGCCCAGCTAATTTTTTGTATCTTTAGTAGAGACGGGGTTTCACCAATTTGACCAGGATGGTCTCGATCTCATGACCTCGTGATCCACCCGCCTCGGCCTCCCAAAGTGCTGGGATTACAGGCTTGAGCCACCGCGCCCGGCAGAAGATAGTTCTTAAAGAAAAATTTTATTTAACAATGTTTAGATTATATTACAACTGTGTACGAATTTTTATTTTTATTTTTGTTATTTTTTTTTCTTTTTTCAGTTCAAATCCAGTGAATGTACAGATTTTTAGAACAAAGAATGAGTCACATTAACTTTGTTTTGGTTTTGTTTTTCTGATAAAATATGACAGCATGATAAAATTTCCTTTCTTTGACTTTTACAGCTTGACTATAAAGAGTGCATCATTGTGTTATTTTTCTCTTCATTGTAAAAGTCCTGACTCTGCCAGATTTTCAAATGTTAAATGGATTTGCATGTGATTTAAATGGTTCTCTGATATCCCTTTTTAGCAACTTCAGGAAGTCCATCTTTTTCGAGAATTGCAGTTGCAGTTAGTTTTGCATTTGCATTGCACTGGCTAATCTTTATATCATCAACAGTCACTGAGAGACTGACCAAAGGGATTAGTCTTGATGGGCAGAGATAGCTGCTGATGTTGAAGAGAGAGAGATATCTGGGCAAGTACTAATTTTATGGCAGCTCGTTCATCAGTAAACATTTCTTACAATGACGTTTGCAACTCATGGGTGCGGATAATTGGATGGTTGGATAGTGAAGACCCGTCTGCTGAACGTCTTGCTATAGAGGACCACATCTTTCACTCTTTCCAGGGTTATGCTTTCAGCAAATACCTACTGAGTCCAGCCTGATCTCCTGTCATAGGGTACTGAGTAAAAGTTACTTATGCATCGTTTCGAAGTACCTGGCTGAATGGGTTTTTGTGGGTCGTTGTTTTTGTTTTGTTTTCCCAGTCTGGTCAATCAGAATGAGTCGTAGGGTACTTTTATTCTAAGAGTTTCTTGTTTCAATGGACAAATATTTTATTATTTTCAGATCTTTAGCACAAACTGGAAAAACACCCAGACGTTTTCTTTATACCACTTGAAACAACAGTACAATCTGGACCACAGACGTACTGGCTTCATCTCCAACCTCAAATTCAGCCCTCAGTATTTGCCTGAATAAGCAGTGTGTACAGCCTGAGAAGCCACAGTCTCTTCTAGTGTTTATCTTATCCAGCCTCCACACTTTTCTTGTCTGAGAGTCCTTGGAGTGTTTGCATTTCCTGAAGTTCTGAGAAATGAGTTGTCTCTGCTGTGTAGCTCCTCTCTCCGTTCTCTCGTTCTTCATAGCTTATTTGAGAATTTTTTTCTCTCTCTGTAGTGCCCTTGGCATTAAAAAGATCTGTCATCCCGGTGCGTGTATGTTTCTCCTTCTCTCCCCACCCCCTTTCTCTCTCTCTCTCTCTCTCTTTCTCTCTCTCTCTGTTTCTCTCTCTCTCTCTCTGTGTGTGTGTGTGTGTGTGTGTGTGTGTGTGTGTGTGTGTGTGTGTGTGTGTGTGGTTTGTATCTAAAGCCGTGGTGACTTCTATATGGCTGTATATGTATATTAATGTAGATGTGGAAAAAGAGTGTAATTCTCACGTGGGATATTTGGTTGCATCACAGTATAATTAAAGTGGCATTAGGCCAATCTTCATTTTGCCTTTTATCCTGTGTGTCTCTAACATTCGAAACTTCTGGAGTAGACAAGTAGATCTGCTGGTTTGTGGGTTAGAAATAAATAAATGCTCTACCTTGTTTGTTCATGTCAGCTTTTATACATTGAATTCTATTTTCACTTTTAAGCACTTTCCCTAGTAACTTGTGTTCTGAAGATTCTCCTATTTTTGTGTGATTTTCTCATCTTTCAGGATTGCTTGGAAGCCAGCATTCCCTTTTGCATAAATTGGGCAAATAAGACTCAGTGCTGACAGTTCTTTGCAGTCTTTGTCTTCTTTCTGTGGAGTAGAAGCTCCTTTATTCAAGCCCCTTCAGTAAGGATAATGGCAAAGAAATATACCTGTTTCAGCCAGCAGTCTGCTAACAGAGTCTGTTTCATGGCATGACATCATAAAATAGAACATTCTGCTGTATTTGGAGCCTTTAGAGTATCCATTCTTCTGTCTTTTCAGTTAGAACTATGTCCATTTACTTTGAAGCAAGAAAGCAGCATTATAGCACTCCAGCTAGATTGCAGAATTAGAATAAAATTTAGAAAAATCAGTGGAGTTCAGAAAACTAGAGTGGAAGCCCACTTAGGTTATGTAGTTGAAACTACCAGTTGGCTGCACTTTTTAATTAGGGAATAATAATAATAAACAATACATGCATACTGCAGACATTTTAACTTAACACATACAAATTCACTCATCAATATTTTGTGGTGGGGCTGAGGCCTTTGTTTCTGTGAAGGGCCATAGTCTGCTTTGACTTTCCAGTTTCATTTCTTTAAAGTGAGACAAACATGTAAAGACATTCATGAACCCATCTAAGTGTGGGGTTTTACATTTTGATGTTTTGATTTCCAATATTTTATTATCAAATTTTCACATATGTTGTAACATTATATTTATTTTTTTACCTTTATTGAGTCATTCTACAATATTCAACTTGGTTTCTATAGAAAAAGGCTGTCTTTTCTCAACTTTCATTTATATAATATTAAATAATTACAATGGTAAGTGTAATTGGCACGGAGATTTGGGGACATACACAATTTGACTTGTTAAGCATATAGCTCTGTTGCTGAGATTAGAAATGCTTGAACGTATTGGGGAGTTGTCTATCATCAACAAATATTCTGGGATGAGTATACATTATAGAAAGAGTGGAGCGTGTTGGCTGGTTAAATGGATGGTGGTTAGAAGAGCTTCACCACGTGACCAGCATTGTCCAGGGCATTCTGGGGGATACAGAAATACTTTCCACCTTGATTTTTCCCCTTAGATATTAGACCTGCATATCCCACGTTCTAAAAGGCATTTTAACTTGCCCAAATCAGAGCTCATCATTTTGTTTTCAGCCGTTCGCCTCCCAGGGTCATTCTCCCGTACGCAGCGAAATCTTTGCTCTCTCCGGGTTTCCCGGTCTGGTTAATGACCACACTGTCTACCAGTTGATCAGTTCAGAACATGGCAAAATATTCCTTTTTTTTTTTTTTTTGGATACAGGGTCTTGTCCATCCCCCAGGCTGGAGTGCAGTGGCACACTCATGGCTCAATGCCGCCTTGACCTCCCAGGCTCGAGCGACCCACCCACCTTAGCTGTCCCAGGAGCTGGGACTGCAGGCCCGAGCCACCACACCCAGCTAATTTTTGTATTTTTTGTAGAAACAGGGTTTCACCATGTTGCCCAAGCTGGTGTTAAACTTCTAGGCTCAGGCCGTCTGCCCTACCTTGGCCTCCCAAGGTGCTGGGATTATAGGCGTGAGCCACCTCACCTGGCTGTGTCAAATATTCTTGACATGTATTTCTATGATAATACATTTTGCTTCTAAGTAATTCTTAATTGCACCCCATGTTTTCTGTTAAAAGCTGCTTTGTGGAGATGTAATTGGAATACCATGAGCTGCACGTACTTAATAAATGCTCATGAAACCTTCACCATGCTCAAGATGATGAACATATCCATCATTCCGAAAGTTTCCTCATGCACTGAAGATTTCATTTACTTTTTTGTGGCTTATGTTACTGCTCTTGTTACATTTGAGGGTGACTTTTGTTATTTCTCTAGGTTCTTAAGACTTTTTATCTTCCGTTGTGTTTTATGATCCTGCTCATTCTGCTTACTTCGATGGGCTTGTTCATTCCACTTGGGAATGACTGGGTTTCTTGAATCTGTAGATTGACTCTTCCCGTCACTTTTGGAAAATGCTTAGTCATTGCTTCTGCAGATTTTGCCCTGTCCCATCCTTTCTTCATTAACCTTTTCTGTATTTTTTTTATTTTACTTACGCTGTCTTCTGTGTTTTCTGTCTTTTGTCTCTCCATGCTTTACTCCATACAGTTTCTTCTGTCACTAATTCTTTATTTTGCTGTGTTAATGTGCTGTTGAGCTCATTCCTTGATATCCTGGTTTCAGTAAGGCATTTTGCTGTTTCAGAATGTCTGGTTTTTCTTTATATCTACAGGGTCTCTTTTTTTTCTTAATCATTTCTGTTCCTTGCTGAAATGTTCAAGCTTAGCATTCATGTCTTTAAACATGGTAAGCATCTTTGTTTTACAGCCTATTTCTGATATTCGAGTATTTGAGGTCCCTGTGATTTTTTTTTTGTTCCCCTACTAGGCTGTCTTTTTCCAGAGCAGGTACTGTGTCTTATTCTGATTCAGAATGTCGGAGATGAAGGCTGGCTTTCATATTTACAGAAAGCTCACAGGTGATTGTGTTATTTAGATAGGATTTTATACCATTGAGTTAGAAAATGCTGAAATGCTAAAGCTGCATGGTATCAGCTCCCAGGGCAGTGGGATTTTAGATTGATTGTTTAAGACAAAGAATAAATAGAAATGAATATAGGCCCCCAATGGCAGTTCTAATCATTATTCAGTTAAATATTCCAGTGCACTGCTAGAAAATGAAGAAGTTAAAGCCTACGTGTATTGGTTTCACATCCTGAGATGTTTGTCCCAGGGCTAACTTAAACATTTGGCAAGTTGGGGGACTTGGGTTTTAGCTCATCCCTATTAACAACTTTTAATTGACCATGGAGAAAATTTTGGTGCTTTCTGTCTTAAGTTGGACATGGAATACTTGCGTTTTAATTGTCGTAGGGAGTTGATGCACAGTTGGTAATAGGAATAGTAGCTACTATGGCTTCTATTCCTTACCATTGCCAGGATCATCACCTCCAGCAGCTAACTATTCTATGCTAGAGACTGGTAGATGCTATATTAAGTGAACTTTTCCTCATGGGGCATAATCTAGAGCTTCAGGAATAGTTATACCCATGACTGTTATTAATCTAGCTGTCTCAGTTTGGTTTTTTTGTGAATCTGATGGTTTATTTTGTTTAAGGAGAAAAGCCCAGAGAATAAACAAATAGAATTTAGGAAGTCTTCTGTCCAAATATATAATATACACCACCCTATTTGTAAAAATACATTTTTATGATGAGTTCATTCATTCATTCAAAAATATTTGTTGACTATTGTGCTAGACAGAATCTAACAAGTAAACAGATACAATTTAAAATATTCTTTAAAATATTTCACGACCTCTATAACCTTTCATATTATAAAGTAAAACTTAATTTTATTGAAGTGGTTTGTGAGCCCATTTTTGAATGGTGGTGGATTTCACTTCATAGTTCCTGCAAACAAATGAAGCCATGGTGTGATAAGTGAGAACTCAAAGCAAGCAGTCTCAGTGTAAACACATAAACATAGCGTATCATCTGTTAGGTGTTTAAGCTAAGCATTTATAATACTGAATATGCAATGGTGGCTAAAGTGTCTCCAATTTAGCAGTTTCTTTTTTAGCTTATTTTCCAGTTATGCAACATATATTTTGTTCTCTATTGTGACATTTGATAGTGTCTAGACCGTTAGCTAAAAAGATGCGTTTTATTTTTATTTTACATTACACTTGAGCTCAGCTAGACAAAACAGTTCGGTCATCTGTATTTGGGGATGAAGAGAAAGAGGACAGAATCTATTTGTTCAGCAGCTGAGACCTAGTTTTGGAAGTCAAGGTTGTATTTGTGAAAGGTGGAATTTGCCGACTTTTGCTTTACAATAGATTTTTTGTGTGGTGTTTTATTTTAAAACTTTTGCTGAATCTAATTTTGCCTATTTCACATATGCATTACTGCAGGCACACTCCCAGATATATACTCTAAATGTGTGCATCATACCTGATCAGCTAGGAAAACTTGTACACCAGAAGCATTCAGTGGTGTTCTGCCTCTCATTTTCTCTAGCAATGAGAAATAAGTGCCTTTGGATGACAGCGGTAGTTGGCCGCTGCCCGTAACACTTCAGCGCCCACTCTTTGATGCTGTAGGCACCACTGTGTGCTGATGTGTGCTGTTTTTCTCCTCTCATGACCAGATTATTGAGGCTTGTACCTGATTCAGTTGCTGCTGGCTGCAGGACAAGGGAGTAGAACTTGTTTTCTTTCAGTCTCCTTCAAGTGGGAGTTCCTGTATGTTGATTACAGAATGTATTGGTGACATTGCCACTTTTCCTTAGTTTCACAGGACTTTGTAATTTTGGGATTCTAACTTTCAAGAAATTTAGCCAGTGGATTTAAGTTTCCTGTGTGTGGAGGTTGTTTTCTGGTTTTGCTTTTCTTGTTGTTGTTTTTTAAACATCTCTTGCCGGTAGGAATCAGGGAAGGGAAACAGGTTTGTGGTGGGCCTTGCTTTTAACCTGTTCCAAAGAAGTGGGCCATATGCTGTACGTAGAAGGTTTAAAGGCTGCTGGCAGCAGCCATTGGTCTCCAAGGCGTCTCCAGGGAAAAATTACTATCAATTCCTCAGCCCTGGAAAAATACGGCATATCAGCTAGCTTTTCTTCCAGTTACTCTTCAGCTTAGCAAAGTATACTTCTAGGGGTATCACCTTTTATGGAATTTTCTCTTTGCTGTTTAAAATAAAAAGAAAATTCTTATTTCATTTGGGTCAAATGAAATTGTTAGCACAACTATAGAATATTTTTGTTTGGTGGATTGTGAGAAACAAGTGGACTTTCAGCTATAAAATATTTTCTCTAGTTAAATATAGTAAGTTGTCCACTCTTAGCTTTTGTCATTCTCTGTGAATCACACATCATTTTTCACATCATGATGTCATTTGTCCGGTATTCGTTAGGGATTTCCCTAAAAAGGTGAATGATCTCGGCCTCTTTCTAACCATTAAGGTTCAGGATTAAGTTTGTCTTCTTTCTCAAACGTGTCCCCAGTAGCAGTATATTCTTCTTTATCCTATTTAGCCACCATGGAGATCTGTTTATTCCTTCATGTGCTTTTCTGTTATAAATATTAACTTTTCTTGGTTGATAGATTGTTAACTGTGTCTGGGATTTTTGTTCTATTGTACTTTAGATGTGTAAAAGTTGTATAAGATGAGACTGTCTCAACTTTGTGTTTGCTTAGGACTGAACATTATCCTCGTTCATGCCGTATAAGCTTGCTGGGCACGTGATCTTTATTGACTCTGCTATCTCAGAAAATAGAGAAAATAAGTAAAACCAAAAAAGGGTAATTGGAAAAAGCTCCTGTGGAGCAACATTGTCACATAGCACAATGGTTTAACAGTTTCAGGGGAACTTTATTGATTGAACGTTTTTTTAAAGTCTTTTTATTTTTTGGTCTTTTAACAAGCATTTAGTTAAGGTACAGATACTTTAAATATGATCATACTAAAAATACCTTATTTTGATGATGGAATGTGGTAAGAATACTTTTCATAGGAAGTCTACATTTTATTTTATAAATAAAATTATATCTTTAAATTTAAAAAAACTATACTGTCAAATTTTATGCCAAAATAAGTCTCAGAGAAATAAAGGCTAAAATGTGTAAAAAATAATAGAAACTCTGTAATAAAATAGGAGTGAATATTTGTCTGACCAAGATGCAGGTTTTGAAAGCATATGAAGAAATTGTATTTTTGTGTTTTTTCATCATGAGATAGATAGACAACATTAAAAAAATGCAGAACTTCCAAGGCCAGCTGGATAAATTGTGGGGCTGGCCCAATTCCAAATGAAAATGTAGACTCCTTATTCAAAACATAGGAAAATGGACCAGAAAGGTGCTAAAGCATAAAGCTTTTCCTTCTGTGTTCTTTCTCATCTTGTCAGGGTGGTTTTTATTTTCTATGTAATGCCATCAGTGTAAAGAAATCTAAATTTTGAATTATTGGCATGAATTTTACCCTTTGTCTTCATACTGTGTGACACTAGTTTCATATGCAAATGTAAGACCATGTAACTCATGTATGGAATAATCAAACTTTTTTTTTTGTCTTCAACTTTTAAGTTCAGGGGTACATGTGCAGGATGTACAGGTTTGTTACATAGGTAAACATGTGCCGCGGTGGTTTGCTGCACAGTTCATCCCATCACCTAGGTATGAAGCCCAGCGTCTACTAGCTATTCTTCCTGACGCTCTCCCTTCCCCCCACACACCCCTCCAGTAGGCCCCAGTGTGTTGTTCCCCTCGATGTGTCCATGCGTTCTCATTATTCAGTGAGAATATGTGGGGTTTGATTTTTGGTTCCTGCGTTAGTTTGCTGAAGATAATGGCTTCCAGCTCCATCTGTGTCCCTGCAAAGGACATGATCTCATTCCTTTTTATGGCTGCACCGTATTCCATGGTGTATATATGCCACATTTTCTTGATCTAGTCTATCATTGATGGGCATTTAGACTGATTCCACGTCTTTGCTATTGGGAATCACCTAACTTAAACAATTAGTATTTTGTGCTTGTACATTCGTGATCATTTTTATCAGAATAGTGGAAACACTGCATAAAACTAACTCCACAATAATCATTTTCCTTTCACTTCTTGATTTGTGCACCTTCTGCTAACACTGTCTTCTGTTTTGCTGATAAGTAAGGAAGGACTGGAAGGAAAAGGAATTACGAATTTTGAGGAGTCTAGCTCCAGGCTGAAACCCTGTGTGATGTTTTTTCAGGCCTCACCATAGGCGATGACAAAGGCTTTACCTGGTGGCCTCATGGGGGAAAGCTGCCCTCCCGGCAGTAGACTTGATGCACAGCCGGTGCATTGCAGTCGAAGTGGAGTTGTAATGAAGGGGTGAGACATCCCTGGCGAGTCATGCTCCTATGCCTGTTTGCATTCCTAGCCCAGACACCTTCTTTCCTCAGTCTCTTTGTCTGAGGTCTTTGGCTGAGGTCCTCTTCAGGCACCTCTGCCAAGGCTCTTTATGGAGGGAGGAGTTGGAAACTTCAAAGACATTTTCCTTACTCCGACTTAGTACTAGTTACTTTCCAACTCATAGTCCTTCCCCTCACCCTTCCCCTGACCGCTGAGTTTATAAAACTGCTGGAGCATTTCATTCAGGGCTCCCTCAGCAGTGAGACAGTCCCCATATTCACAGCGATCCACCTCACTCTGGATGCATGCAATGTTCAGAGGAGAAACATGGGACTAGAGGGAGTTGGTGCTTCCCTTGGTTTTAGAGCCCTGTTTATACTCTTCTATCACAATAAGTGATCAGCTTTCATTTCTGGCTTGTTGCACTAATCCACTACTTCGAGCTCTTTCTTTCCGCCTTCAGGTTGTCCTGTCATTCTCTGTTCTTCTGCATCATCATTTTCACTGTTAAGTGATTAGCTAACACGGGGAAGTAACACAAATAAGAAAGGATATGATGGTAGGGTTTCTTGTGCTAAAAACTTTAGACAAGTTAAATTTAAACAAGTTTAATTGTGCAATGGACGATTCATAAATCGGGTAGCTCCCTGAACCAGAATAGATTACGGAGACTCCGGTGCTGCTGAGTGGTTGGAAAGAATTTATGGACAGGAAAAGTAAAGTGACATACAGAAAATGGAAGTGAGGTACAGAAACAGCTGGATTAGTTACAGCTTGGCATTTGCCTTATTCGGACATTGTCTGAACAAATGGCCCCTTTATTGGGTGAAACTCAGTGACTGGTACAAGAGTAGGTAGCAGTCCGTTTAGACATCCAGTGAGATTACAGCTCACTATTATGAAGAAACCTTTAGGCTGAATGTATGGGGAGGAAACTTAAAGCAAAGTTTGATTTAACACTTGGTTGCTTGTGTTTCTTATAACACCACTGTCTTCTTTCTGCATTTGAAGCAAGTCTGGCGGCCCCTCGAGGCTCAGTGTCCCCACTCACTCAGTGCTGGTCATAAAGGGCTTACTGTGTGCTCTGAGTCTCTGTGTACTCTCAGACTTCTGTGTTCATGGGGTATTGTGGACGCGTTACCTAAATGGGCCTCAAGGAACTGGGGACGAGCGTATTGCATGTATCTACTTGCTCATGCACATTATCCATTGTTACATCAGACTTCATTTAACACAAGTTCAAAGATGAGAATTTCAATCAGCAAGAAAAACATCCCATCAAAAAGTGGGCTAAGGACATGAATAGGCAATTCTTAAAAGAAGATTCACAAATGGCCAAAAAACAGGAAAAAATGCTCAACATCACTGATGATCGGGGGAATGCAAATCAAAACCACCATGCGATGCCACCTCGCTCCTGCAAGAACGGCCATAGTAAGAAAACATAGATTGTGGCAGGGATGTGGTAAAGGGAGCACTTTTACACTGTTGGCAAGAATGTAAGCTAGTACAGTCACTATGAAAAACAGTGTGGAGATTCCTTGAAGAACTAAAAGTAGATCACGATTTGATCCAGCAGTTCCACTCCTGGATAGCTATCCAGAGGAAAAGAAGTTATTATATAAAAAGACAACTGCACACACGTTTATGGCGTACCATTTGCAGTTGCAAAGATATGGAACCAGCTAAAAAGCCCATCAGTCAACGAGTGGGTAAAGAAAATGTGGTGTATACAGATGATGGAATACTCCTTAGCCATAAAAAGGAACAAGGTAATGGTATTCACAGCAACCTGGATGGGATTGGAGACCATTATTCTAAGAGAAAGAACTCAGAAATGGAAAACCAAACATCGTATGTTCTCACTGATAAATGGGAGCTAAGCTATGGGAATGCAAAGGCGTAAGAATGACACAATGGACTTTGGGGACTTAGGAGAAAGGGTGGGGGTGAGGGATAAAAGACTACACATTGGGTACAGTGTATACTGCTCGGGTGATGGGGCACCAAAATCTCAGAAATCACCACTAAAAAACTGATCCGTGTAACCAAACACCACCTATTCCCCAAAAGCCTATTGAAAAAAAAAAAGATGAGGAATGGTCAGTTTGATACAGAAGAATATTCCTATTAATTAAGAAAAGGAGATTCTCAGGAAAGATAAAGAAGCTCAGGGAAAAAACAAGAATTTCAGAACAGTGACAGCAGAGCGTTAACCCTAATGTGGGACCCTTCTGTGCACAGAGCTCCGGACACAGGTTGTACATCCGCAAAGCTGGCCCCAAAACTTCTACATATTAAAGAGCTATAATAAAAAGATAACAAGTAGGAATGATTTGCAATTTAAGTTTGCAGTTATTTGCAAATTAAAGCAATAATGTATGATGTATTTGTATTTTGAAATTAAGATTTTTTAAAAGAGAAATGTATTTCAATAGTTTTTGGGGAGCAGGTGGTGTTTGGTTGCATGGATCTGTGCTTTAGTGGTGATATCTGAGATTTCAGTGGATCCAGCAACCAGGCAGTGTACACTGTATCCAGTGTGTGGTCTTTTATCCCTCACCCCTGCCCCAACCTTCCCCGTGAGTCCCCAAAGTCCATTATATCATTCTTACACCTCTGCGTCCTCATGGCTTAGCTCCCAGTTATAAGTGAGAACTTACGATACTTGGTTTTCCATTCATGAGTTACTTAGAATAATGGTCTACAGTTCCATCCAGGTTGCTGTGAATGCCATTGTTTTGTTACTTTTTGTGACTGAGTAGTATTCCATGGTGTATATCTGTGAAACTAAGATTTTAAAAGAAAATCATGTCCCCGTGTTGATGAAAATATGATCAAATAGTCACATACTACTAGGAGGAGTGCACAGTTATTTGAAAGCAGTTTGTCTCTCTATATTAAGAACTCTCAAATTATTCATAACCTTTGGCCCGATAACTCTTATTCTAAGATATAAATTATGATAAAGGTTTAAGTTGTTCATGGAAACACTATTATAAAAATTATAAATTCCTTACACATCTGATTATGAATACTGAGGTACAGCCATATGATAGACTATTTTGCAGCCATTAAAATGATATTTTAGACATGAGTAGTGTTTATTATACTGTATTAATATTAAATGAAAATAGCAAGATGCCACATTTCATAAAAGGTGTGTTCAATGACATAAACATTTTGACAGGGGTAGTAGTGCATGCCTATAGTCCCACCTACTTGGGATACTGAGGCAGAGGATCCCTTGAGCCCATCCTGGGCAATGTAACAAGACTCTAAATAAAAAATAAAAATGAAAATGAAGTCTTTTTTTAACTACCTGGAGAAAGACTGGGAAAAAAATAGATCTGAATGTTAATAGAGATGGTTATCTCTGGAAAGTTGGGTATTTTATTTTTTCTCTAAGTTTTTCTGTATTTCGTTCATTCATTTAAAAATGTATTTTAAAAGTATATGTCCAGCCCAAAAACTCCTGGAACTGATAAGCAACTTCAGCAAAGTCTCAGGATATAAAATCAATGTGCAAAAATCACAAGCATTCCTATACACCAATAACAGACTGAAAGAGAGCCAAATCAAGAATGAACTGCCATTCACAATTGCTACAAAAAGAATAAAATACCTAGGAATACAACTTACAAGGAACGTAAGGGACCACTTCAAGGAGAACTACAAACCACTGCTCAATGAAATAAGAGAGGACACAAACAGATGGAGAAACATTCCATGTTCGTGGTTAGGAAGAATCAGTATCGTGAAAATGGCTTTACTGCCCAAAGTAATTTACAGAATCAATGCTATCCCCATCAAGCTACCAAAGACCTTCTTCACAGAACTGGAAAAAACCACCTTGAACTTCATATGGAACCAAAACAGAGCCCGCATAGCTAAGTCAATCCTAAGCAAAAAGAACACAGTGGGAGGCATCACACTACCAGACTTCAAACTATACTACAAGGCTACAGTAATCAAAACAGCATGGTACTGGTACCAAAACAGAGAAATAGACCAATGGAACAGAACTGAGGCATTGGAGGCAACACAGCATATCTACAACCATACAATCTTCGATAAACCTGACAAAAACAAGCAATGGGGAAAGGATTCCCTGTTTAATAAACGGTGTTGGGAAAACTGGCTAGCCATGTGCAGAAAGCAGAAAGTGGACCCCTTCCTGACACCTTACACTAAAATTAACT
>CM052657.1:4897737-4937949 GCA_028533165.1 Leontopithecus rosalia | reverse complement strand
AGGAAAATGATCAGAAAAAGAAGGAAGCCAAAGAGAAAGGTACCTGGGTCCAACTGAAGCGACAGCCTGCTCCACCCAGAGAAGCACATTTTGTGAGAACCAATGGGAAGGAGCCTGAGCTGCTGGAACCTATTCCCTATGAATTCATGGCATAATAGGTGTTTAAAAAAAAAATAAAAGACCTCTGGACTGTAAAAAAAAAAAAAAATGATGACCTGATTTTGTGCACTTAAAATGAAAAAAAAAGAAATTATGATGTGATCCATTAATTTCAGGTCTTCTTAGAATTTTGAGAATGACATTTTCTTTCCTGGATTCAAGCATTTTTGCTATCACTAATGTTTAAACTTCTAAAGAGTAATAGTATTACTACAGCAAATACAAAATAAGAAATTACTTTTTATATATACATATTGTGAAAATATTTTAATCTATTCTGGTAATGGTACAGATTAACTTTTTTCTAAAACAACATATGATCACATTATTCTCTTACCGAAAGCATGTTGTACTATTAAATGTTAATAGAGTTGTCTCTGGAGAGTTAGATTATAGGTAATATTTATTTTTAATACTTGCTCTGGAGTCAGAATTCTCTGCAGTATTTTCAGGGAAAAAACCCTCAGTATTATTTTTGAAGGCTGCCATTGATACACATTGCCTGTAATGTGACTGTGTGTGTGTGTGTGTGTGTGAGAGAGAGAGAGAGAGAGAGAGAGAGAGAGAGACATGGGGAAATGGGGGAGGGAGGGAAGGAGGCAAAGAGACCAGAGGCAATAAAGAGATAGAGACAGACATCTAACAAATGCTATACCAGACACTGAGAGGTTTATCGGAATGTTTGGGTAGAAAGGAGAATAGATTGGAAAAGCATATTTAATACACTTAAAATGCATGTAAACAACAGGAAGTAAGCCTTCATAAAACTTCATAAAACTTTGATTTCTACGCTGAAAAACAAAAACACTAGAAAGCATTGTAGAGGGACATGGATTGAAAAAAGTTAACACTGCCTTGTAATTTTAATTCTGGATACTTCAATCTAACTTGAATTTGTTCAAGTTTAAATTTACTACTCTAGGCACCATACCCTAAATGAAAAGTGAAGATGGCAGCACGGGTAGACCTCACAGTCAGGCATTTCTGCTTGGCTGGTGCAGAAGTTGTCCACATGGTGGCAGTCTGTTTTTTTTTTTTTTTTTTTTTTTTTTTTTTTTTTCAGTTTTCTGCATATAAAAATTAGGAGCTTTCACATAAAATTTTGAATCTGCAGCTTCTCTTGAAAAATTGAGAAGATCTGACAACATTGAACCTTAGTATTGCTTGGCTGCAGTGCCTGAAAGTATTTATCACTAGCATTCTTTAGGTGGGGGCCTGCTTCTCCAGTTCCCTACCGTTCCCATTCCTCTGCTACTCCTTCATCTAAGGCTGAGCTTCAGCTGTCGTTTAACACTGTGCTTGTACTATTGCTTTTATCTTAGAGTTAAATGAAGATTGAATATCTCTTGAACTCATTTCTGTATTAAAAGTAGGAGATAGAAAGCTAGACTGAATGAGAATGTATGTTTCGAGAAAAATGAGCAGAACACTGCTTTTTTGAAATGAAAATTAATCCTCTGTGTGTAATGGCAAACAATATATTTCTAAACAAGTTCACCTGTTTCATTTATTTATGCCATCTGACTGGCCCCAGGAAGCATTATTTTATGAGATTATGTGAATGCTCCTTTTAAATTATTTCTGGAGCATTGTTCTGAAAACTTTACATATATTGACTCATTTAACTTACACAATCACAGTGGGAAGTTTGTTCCATGGTTTTGTCCTTATGTTTGAAGGAAATTGGAGCATAAACAAGTTAAGTAACTTGTACAAAGTCACAAAGCAGTAAGTCGCAGAGCCAAGCTCAGAAGCCAGGAAGTCTGGTCTCAGAATTTGCGTTCTTACCAATGATATTAGGGCTAAATTTGTTTGTTCCCTTTTCTCTGAACTTACACTGTGTCTTCTAGCCTTCAGACCTTTGCCAGCCCTGTATCTGTTAACATGCAGCTTTTTTACTTCCTTCATAATTTATAAATCTGTCCTGACTACATCATCTTGAAATAATTTATCCTTATCTTAATTTTAAAGTCTGTATTGTTAAAAAAAATACAAAAAAAGTCTGTATTGTTTTCTATTACCTTGAGAGGTCTCTTCTATTATATTGAACTGTTATTTAAATCTAAAAGACTCTTTTTATATTCTTATTGAATATTGCCCCAATTTGATTAGAATTTGAGTGCAGAGGGAAAACAGTGTTTAGCAATGTTTAAATAAATCATTACTTTAGCATATGTTACCTGTTCTTAAACATTTGAGATTGTTGGAAAAGCAGTTAGGAACTCCTTGGCCTTTGCCTAAGGTGTAACTTTTGACAAGTGAGGTAAGTGACTTATTGTTCAAAAGAGGAATTAGTTTGCTAACAAGAGCTTCGAGAGACTTATTCCTCTAAAATATCTTGACTTTGTTTGGTATCATAGTTTCATCGTGTATAGCTATTAGAATAACAGTAATATAAATTTAGGCAATGATTGCTTGCTTTCACCTCTAAAAAATTGCCTTTAGCACAGGCTTTTTAAAAAGAGCCATTCTCTACCTTGTTTTATGCGGCTGGCATTAATTACCCTTGACACCGAAACATTTCGAAGATGTGAAATAAAAGAAAATTACACACCAACATCTTTCCTAACAGAGGTGAGAAAATCCTTAACAGAACATTAGAAAGTCGAATCCTGCAATATATGTAAAAAGAAAATATAACCTAGTGGAGTTTATACCAGTATTTCAGAGTTAGTTTAGCATTTCAAAATCAATGTAATTCATCACGTTAAAGGAATAACGGATAAAAACCATAATCATCTTCATTGATGCAGAAAGTATATTCGACAAAATTTAGTACCCATTCATGATAAAAACCCAGCAAACTAGGACAAGAAGGGAACTTCTTCAGTGTGATAAATAGTATTTATGAAAAACTCACAGCCGACCTCATACTTAATGGTATTCTGTTGAATGTTTTTTCCAAAGATACTGAACGAGTCAGGGATGTCTGCTCATACTTTTTCAATTTAATGTTATATTGGATATTTTAGTCAATATGAGAAGTCAAGAAATAAATAAAAACCATAAATATTTGAAAAAAAGGAGTAAAATTCTGTATTGTAGATTACATTATTGTGGATGTAAGAAGTCCTAGGGAATCTATAAGGCAAGTGCTAGAACTGGAAGTGCGGGTAGTGGCATGCCAGGTCAATATTTAGGAATTAATTTTTGGAAAATGAAACTAAAATGCTGTTTAAAATAGCATCAAGACTCATAAATATTTCCTTTCTAGTACTCAGAATTAATTTACTGGGTGTTTAAAAAGCAATTAGCTTGGAATTGTGTTTCTTATAACAGATGGAGTGAAATATAGCAATGCCAAAATGAAAGTTGAGAATTGAAATACCTTATATTTTTCATTTTAGGATCAAATCAATTTTAGGTCAACATTTCTCTTTCTAGATTACCTGGCTTTTTATTATAGTAAAGAGGTATCAACAACTTAAATAAAAAATTATAATTTTAAGACCAGGCACTGTGGCTCATGCCCATAATCCCAGCACTTTGGGAGGCCCAGGAGGGCGGTCACCTGAGGTTGGGAGTTTGAGACCAGCCTGACCAACATGGAGAAACCCTGGTCTGCTAAAAATACAAAATTAGCTGGGCGTGGTGGTGCATGCCTGTAATCCCAGTTAGTCAGAAGGCTGAGGCAGGAGAATCACTTGAACCCAGGGTTAGGTGGGGGGTGAGGGCAGGCAGAGGTTGCAGTTAGCTGAGATCACGCCATTGCACTCCAGCCTGGGCAACAACAATGAAACTCCATCTCAATAAAAAAAATTAGAATTGTATATAATTTGCTGAGATCTTTCAGGTTTAGCACATTCCTTGTGAATGTAAAGAAGCCTACTTCCATAGAGAGATAACCTTGCCTAGGTTAAATGAAGCAGAAAACTTGGCCTGAGAAGATCTGAGTCTTGGGAATAAGTTTTTAAAAGAAATACAACACATATAGACTGAAAATTATAGGAAAATTATTGGTATCCATAGTTTCCTACGGATAGGAAACTTGATATGGTTAATATATCAGTTGTCCCCAAAATCTATGGAGATGCTGTAATTCCCATTAAAACTCTAAAAGGGCTTTTTTGTCAAAATTGACAAACTGATTCTAAAATGTATAAGGAAATGTGATTGTCAAAACGATCTTGAGACAATGTTAGGGGATTTATTCTGCCTGATGTTTAAGACTTAACTATACAACTATGTAATCAAAATAGTATTATTGTACAGATAGATAGATCAGTGGGACAGATTATATCCAGACGTAGCTCCACATATACCGTCAGTTGATTTTTGCCAAAGATACCAATGTAATTAAGTGTGGAAAGGAAATTTTTCATCAAATGGTGCTGGAGCAACTGAATATCCATGTGGAAATAAAATGAACCTTTAGCCTACCTCATACCATTCACAAAAATTAATTTGAGGTAGATCGTAGATTTAAATGTGAAAGCAAAAACTATGAAATAGCTTAAAAGAAATTATAAAAAACTATTTTTGTGAACTTGGGGTAGCCAAAGTTTTTTTAAAGAGAGATTTAGTAACATACTTACTATTAATAAATAATAAATTACTGGCTTACGCCTGTAATTCCAGCACTTTGGGAGGCCGAGGCGGGTGGATCACGAGGTCAAGAGATCGAGACCATCCCGGTCAACATGGTGAAACCCTGTCTCTACTAAAAATACACAAAATTAGCTGGGCATGGTGGCGTGTGCCTGTAATCCCAGCTACTCAGGAGGCTGAGGCAGGAGAATTGCCTGAACCCGGGAGGCGGAGGTTGCGGTGAGCCGAGATCGTGCCATTGCACTCCAACCTGGGTAACAAGAGGGAAACTCCGTCTCAAAAAAAAAAAAAATTAAAAAAAAATGGCTAATATTTAAAACTCAGAAAATACCAAGTCTTGGTGAGAAAGTGACGCAGCCTGGAACTGTCTCATATGTTGCTGGTTGGAGTGCACATTGTATAACTACTTTGGAAAACTAGAAGTTTCTTACCTTCTGACCCACCAATTTCACCCCTTATTACTTGCTAAAACCCACCAATTTGAGTCCTAGTTATTTACTCAAGAGTAGTAAAACCGTATATCCCAAAATCATCTATATGAGAGCGTGCACAGAAACATTGTTTGTAATAGTCCCAAACTGTGGACACCAAAATATCCATCGACGTGAGATTTTTGATAAGTTGTGTTGTGTTCTGGAATATTACTTAGTAATAAAAACATGACAAACTACCGACACACTCAACATGGATGAGTCTCAAAATCATTCTGTTGAGTGGATAAAGCCAGACACAAAATAGCACTAACTGTGTATGAAGTTCAAGAATAGATAAAACGATGCTGATAGAAATCAGAACGGTACTTGCTTCAAGGTGCTGGAAGGATTGACTTGAAGACGGTACAGGGGAATTTCCTTGGGTGATAGAAGTGTTCTGTATCTTCATGTGGTGGTTAAATGCACATACATATTTGTCAAAACGAATTGAACTCTACACTTAAGATCTGTGCATTTTACTGTGTGGGAATTGAACTTTAAAAAGGGCATTATTTTTCTACCAAATCCTTTTTTCTTTCAAAAACTTGATCTTACTCCAATGAATCCTCTTCATGCCTTCTTACAGTCCAATAGCTTGTACTTAATTACTTTTATTTTTATTTTTCATTTTTGAGATTGGGTATCACTTTGTCACCTAGGCTGGAGCGCAGTGGTGCAATCATAGCTCACTGCAGTCTCAACCTCAAGGGATATTTCCACCTCAGCCACCTGGGTAACTGGGACTACAGGTGTGTGCCACCATGTTTGGCTAATTTCTTTTCTACTTTTTTGTACAGATGAGGTCTCACTATGTTGTCCAAGCTGGTCTCGAACCTCTGAGCTCAAGCAATCCTCCTACCTTGGCCTCCTGAAGTGCTGAGATTATAAGCATGAGCCACTCTGCTCAGCCTCTTTACTTTTCAATCTTTGTTTTACTTATTTTATCAATATTATCCAATTTAAGATTGAATTATATGCTTTCGTGTTCCATTATTTATGGTTTTCTGATGTTAATAATTTTTTTTTTTGAGATGGAGTTTCGCTCTTGTTACCCAGGCTGGAATGCAATGGCGCAATCTCGGCTCGCCGCAACCTCCGCCTCCTGGGTTCAGGCAATTCTCCTGCCTCAGCCTCCTGAGTAGCTGGGATTACGGGCACGCGCCACCATGCCCAGCTAATTTTTTTTGTATTTTTAGTAGAGACGGGGTTTCACCATGTTGACCAGGATGGTCTCGATCTCTTGACCTCGTGATCTACCTGCCTCGGCCTCCCAAAGTGCTGGGATTACAGGCGTGAGCCACCGCGCCCGGCCCTGATGTTAATAATTTTGAACCTTAACTAAATTTCAACTCCTGAGAAAGATGTATTAAAAACTCCAGTGTTAACCATGTATGTGTCTTTCTCCTGTTTTTTTTTTTTTTTAACTTTTTGCTTTATGTATTTTAAGACTGTTATTACTTTGATGCATACAAATATATAGGATTTTGTATCTTTTTGTTGGAGTTTCTGTTATGTCTGTTTTTATATTTAGTAAAAAGGAGATTTTTTTGCCTTAAAGTCTACTTTGATTAGTATTTCTATATCACCTTTCTTTGGGTTTTGCTTAGTATATGTAAAATATTTATTTTGTGTGTTACATATATATATATTTATTTTCAACAATTTTCTGTGCTTATATTTAAGGTATGTCTCTTGTAATCATCATGTAGTTGTATTTAATTTTTTAAAATCCAGTCTAGTAATCTTTGTTCTTTAATTATAGTTTTTAATATTTTTACATTTAATATATTACTGATAATGAGTTTAAATTTACCATCTATTTGTTTCCTTTTGGCCCCATCTGTGCTGGAGTTGGTGTTAATTAAATATTTGTTATTTTATTTTCCCTGGAATAATTTGTTGTACATTCTTTTAATATTATTATCTTGAAGACAATTTCCTTACTTTCATTTCTTTGTTTTTCCACAATGTTTAACAATTCAGAGAATCCAATAGATATTTGTAATAAATTCTTCTAGATTTGCTTTTTTCAGTTAACATTTTTAAAGGCCTGAAATATTTTTATTAATACAGTGTTAAGTAAATTTTTTTGACTGTTGTTTAGAATCACATGCAGAAAATTTGATACTGTTCAAGCATCTGGAAGTCAAAAAAGTGGAATTATCACCAGTGATGTTGGAGATTTAACTTTAAGCATGAGGGGACTACGAACATCATTCACATTTAGGAGAGTGAGGCAAACACCTTGTAACTGCAGTAAGTATATACTTTTGTTTCTACTGTAAAATGGAGTCAGTTTAATATAGGAGTCCCTTAAGGTCCCATCAGCACCTCGGAGAGCTTTATCTGAATCTCTCTAATGGCATTTCCTGTATTGTAGTTTCATGTACTTTGCTTAACCACCCTCATTAGAGTTTACATTCTTTGAGGGTAGGGTCTGAATTTATTATCTTTTTATTTTTTCCAAACTTAGTACTTGAGTTGAGTGCCCAATAAATATTTAACTTATTGAAGTAACAGTTAAGAGTGCTGCAATTGAAGGGAAATAAAATATTACTTGTTCAAAAAAGGATATTGTTGAGAATGGTTTGCTCAGTTTCTAAATTACTTCTTAATCTAACAATGAAGTTGGAGTTGACAAATTGTTCTATAGTAGATAACTCTAGGGAGATAAGCAATAGTTTATGTTTTAGTGAATTTGAAAACTCAGAAGGGAATAAAAGAACTGCTCAAAAACTTGTCAAGAGGATATTATTTTGAATTGTCTATGCAATTACATTATGTTCTGGATTTCTTTGACTCAATTAACAGAACCTCTTTTATTTTGTAAATAGTATTTTTAATGACAGTGATAATAAAATTCTTTTTATATCTTGGGGGTTTTAATTATGGTGGTATCTACCAATAGTTTTTGGATTTGGTCATAATCTTAAAAATAAATTTAATTAAAAACTCATATCTACAAAATATTATCCTTTTAGAACATTGAAATTTCTATATTTTGTATCTTGATGTTAGTGAAGCTTAAAAGAATTTTTTATTTTACTAAAAGTGTCCTTGAAGGCTTAAAATACCGAGTTTTAAAAATTTAATTTAAAATGTTTATGCATTATTTGATGAATATCTAACATTGCAGATAGTGAGTTACATGGTATAGAAAAATAAAGCATGGCTCCTGTTCCCAAGGAACTTAAAGTGTAGTTGGAGAGACAAACTAGTTTTCTTACGCAAATGTTTGTCCTGGGCATTTATTAAATGTAAGAAGCTCTTATTGGAGATTCAGTTTACAAATTTTTGTTTTTTGAAAAAGACAAATAATAATTATGGCTGGCACAGTGGCTCATGTGTGTAATCCCAGCACTTTGAGAGGCTGAGGCAGGAGAATTGCTTGAGGCCAGGAGTTCGAAATCTGTTTGGGCAGCATAGCAAGACCCCCTTTCTACAAAAAAATAAGATGAAAATTGAGACAGAAATGGTGGTGTGTGTCTGTAGTCCTACCCACTAGGAAAGCTGAGGTGGGAGGATTGTGTGAGTCTGGGAGTTCGAGGCTGCAGTGAGCTAGGATTGTGCCACTGCACTCCCGCCTGGGTGACAGAGACCCTGTCTCAAAACAAAAAACAGCGACAGAAACCCCCCCAAATTTTAAGTGTTTCTCATGTACCACATGATGTTTTAAAATACATATATATTGTGGAATTGCTCAGCTGAGCGAGTTAACACGTGTTACCTCACATACGTAAACCTTTTTGTGATGAGAGCACTTAAAATTTAACCCTCATAGGGATTTTCAAGAATGCAAACATTACTATTAACTGTAGTCACCGTGTTTTACACTAGACCCCTGGGACTTATTCTAACTGAAATTCTGTATTCTTTGGGTAGCATCTCCCCAGCCCCACCCCCAACTGCCTCAGCCCCTGGCAGCCATTATTCTGCTACTCTCTTCTGTGAGATCAGCTTTTTTAGATTCCATATATGAGTGAAATTGGATAGTATTTGCCTTCTGTGTCTGGATTACTTCTCTTAACATAACATAAAATCCTCCAGGTTTATCCATGTTGTAAACGGCAACATTTCCTTCTGTTTGTGGCCGAATAGTATTCTGTTGTGTATGCACCATATTTTCTCTATCTGTTCATCACTGATAGACACTTAGATTGGTTCTGTGTCTTGGCTGTTTGAGTGGTGCTGAAGTAAACGGGTGAGTGCCGCTGTCTTTCTGACATACTAATTTCATTTTCTTTGGGTACATACCCCACACTAGGATTACTGGTTTATAAGATAGTACTTCTTTTTAATCTTTTTTTTTAAGCAAGGCAGTGAAGGGTTTTATTGAGTGACAGACCAGCTCTTGACATGAGAGGGGATTGAACCCGAAGCGGGTAGCCCTCTGTGAGAGAGGGCCTGAAGGCAGACAGTCACCTATTTCTAATTTTTTTGAAGAACCTCTTGCTGTTTTTCATAATGACTGCTCTAATTTACGTTCCCACCAACAGTGTGCAAGGGTTCCCTTCTCCTCTAATCCTTACCAACACTGGGTATTTTTTGTCTTTTTTTAAAAATTCTGTTGCGTGTGCAGTAGCACGATCATGGCTCACTGCAGCCTTGACACCCCAGGCTCAAGCAGTCCTCAGTAGTTGAGAGTGCAGGTACCCACCACCATACCTAGCTAATTTCTAATCTCTTTCAGAGACACCGTCTCTGTGTTGTCCAGGCTAGTTCTGAACTTGCGGGCTTAAGTGATGCTCTTGCCTTGGCCTCTCAAAGTGCTGGGAGTAAAGGCATGAGAGGCACCACAACTGGTCATTTTTAGTCTTTTTTATAATAGACATTCTAACAGGCGTGAAGTGGTATTTTGTGTATTGAATTTGGATTTCCTGATGATTGGTGAATTTTTTTTTTTTTAGTTTATGGTTGTTCTTTGCATAATTTTGATCCAAGTTTGTAGATTTTTAAGTGACAAGAGTTGGTTATCCCTTTAGGCAACCTGGATGTTCGTAGATGTTCTTGGATGTCCAAGAGAATACAATTTTACAAAGACCAATTAAGGATAAATTGTAATTTATAGTTTAGTATAATCACAACTCCCATTTAACCAGTATAGTGTAGCCCATTCGTTTCCAAATGTACGTTTTAGACCCCTCCGTCATTTGGGAATTCAGGTTATAATCACAGGCATTTACTGAACACTATTTGAAGCAGTTTCTATGCCCCAATTCTCACAGTAATGCTGAGATAGGTACTATTACATCCACTTACCAATGAGAAAACTGAAGCACAAAGAGGTTGAATAACTATTTCTTAAATATTCATTAAAAATGTTTAGAGTTTTTCTTCACCTCCTAATAGGCACCGGATACTTCTGTGTCTCCATTTTCGGCTTTCTCAAAGTTTGGCGCGTTCTAGTTGTATTTAGGGAAAGAGGGCCGTTTTATGTTCATTCCGGCAGCCATCAGTGTTGCAGCTGAATTCTTTGCTATGTGGTTCCTTTTCCTTCTTTCTTTCTTTCTATTTTTTTTTAAGATGGAGTCTTGTTCTGTCACCCAGGCTGGCGTGCAGTGGTGTGATCTCAGCTCACCATAATCTCCACCTCTCAGGTTCAACAATTCTCCTGCCTCAACTTCCCAAGGAGCTGGGATCACAGGCGTGCACAACCACACCCCACTAATTTTTTGTTCATTTGTTTGTTTTGTATTTTTAGTAGAGACAGGGTTTCACTATGTTGGCCAGGCTGGTCTTGAACTCCTGACCTCAGGTGATCCACCTGCCTCGATCTCTCAGAGTGCTGGGATTACAGGTGTGAGCCACCACGACTGGCCTGCTATGTGAGTTCTAATTATTGTCTTAGTCTTGTCTGTGAGTTCTTTGGGAACACTACTCCTTCCTTTATTGTCTAGAACACTACCCATAAAAAGTCACAGACTTTGGCAGAAGACAAAGGGGGATTATGCCATAGCAGAGAACAAGCAAGGATTTAAAATGAGTGTTAGACATTATTACAGAGAACAGGGAACAACTTTAAGATTAGGGACCATGTATTCTAAATGTCCTCTGTCATCGGCTCTGCTTGGTGGTGTTCTCCCTGGGGTTTGTATTCTACTGAAGCAGGCAACATAATGTAGCTATTGAACCCACTGCTTGGGTTCAAATTGTGGCTGTCTTTAGGAATGCTCTTTAAGTTCTTTGTGATTCTGTTTTCTCATCTGTAAGTGGATGTAACAGTACCTGTCTCGTTGCATTACTGTGAGAATTGAAGCAATGCTTAGAAACTGCTTCAAATAGTGCTCAGTAAATGCTTGCACTTATTACCAAATGACACTGTGCCTCTAGGTCTTGTTCTTCTTCTGAAATCCCTAGGGTCCCGAGGACTCCTATCCTTTACCTACCAAGGTTAATTTAGCTAAACTTTTTCCGTGTAGGCCAGACCTATTAAGATTCTTTTCTGAATAAGAGGACTTTTATTCCCGAGATCAAATAGGCAGCATTACCATAAGACAGATGCAGAATTGTAGTCATGTGTTGTTGTAAATGGATTTCCCCCCTTCTTTTTATATTAGACTTATTAGGGAAGAACTTTTTCTTTTAATTGATAAATCAGTCTATCCACCAAATTTGCATTGATTTTATTTTTTCATTTAAGAAAACTTGATACCTTATGAGTCATTCCAATAAAACAGAAAGGTGTACATTGCTTTGTTTTTCGTTAAGGTTACCCTTTGGTCTGTGATAGCCAGAGGAAAGAGACTCCTCCCACATTCCCAGAGAGTGATAAAGAAGCCTCACGGCTGGAGCAAGAGTACGTCCATCAAGTTTATGAAGAGATTGCTGGGCACTTCAGCAGCACGAGACACACCCCTTGGCCACACATTGTGGAGTTTTTGAAGGCTTTGCCAAATGGTTCAATAGTGGCTGATATTGGATGTGGCAATGGAAAGTATCTTGGCGTCAACAAGGAGTTATATATGGCAAGTAACGTTGCTTTTGGCTTTCTGTGCTTCATCTGCCGTGGTTATCATCTTTCTTCCTCAGGATATAATGCTCTCTTTTTAGTTCATTGCCAAAAAGTTATGACCAACAGATTCAAAATTAACGAACACTGCCCCATGCTTTCTTATTCCTGTAGGAATTTATGGGCACACCATCATCATATAATTTTTTTCTCCCTTTAGATTTTGCTTTTTACCCTATTATTTTATCAGTAAAACTATCTCTTAGTTATAAAACTCTTTACAGATTAGAAAGGATTTTTATAGAAATCTTTATTTTGGCTTGGATCTCCCTAAGTAAGAAGAAGAGAAAGCTGATATTTTCATCCGTCTTTTGTAAAATGAAGAAATTGGGGTTCACAGTGGTCCTATTAATTTCCTGATGTCATATAATTGGGGGAAATAATGGGAACTTGAACTTATGTTTTCTACTCTAAATTTTACTCATAGTAGAAAAAAAATTTCTATTTATTGGTATCTTACTGTTGAGAAAACTAAGGCTCAAATAGATTAAAAACGTGACAGAGGTTACAGTGCTAGACCCAGGATTGGAGCCTATTTCTGTCTGATTCCAGAGTGTCTGTTTTCAGTTGCTGTCATTTTTTTTTCTATGAGCCTTTTTTTCTGCCGTGCTAAGAGGTAGAATGTTCTTGTGTTAGTGTGTCGTTGTAAGTAATCATATTTTAACGTTGCTCTGTGAGGACTGGAGCTTCCCTTCTCAAGATGAGGGGATTTAGGATGAGAATAAGGGAGTAGGTAAAAAGAACGAGAGCAGTCGACATTCCTGGGTTGTTGGAGTGTGTCAGGTTGCTTCTCTTCTTTGTTTATACTCCATCCTAGAAATTGTGCACCTTCCTGAAGAAAGTTACGACAATTGTCTCTTGTTATATAAAACTGAAGCCAAATTAAAATAATAAAATGCATATTTAATGATCATAAAAGATTTAGTATAAAAGGGAAAAGCGATTTACCATTCTTCTAAGAGATTACATTTTCATCACCCCCACATGAGCAGCAGTGGCGGTTCTGTGTAGGGCCAGACATCTCAAATGCCTCTAGTTACAGTCACCTAGGATTCTACCAAGGAAGTACAAAAAATGCATTGAAAAAAGTATATTAGTCCCTTGGTATCTGTGGGGAATTAGTTCCAGGACCCTGTGGATACCAAAATCTGCAGAAGCTCAAGTCTCTGACACAAAATTATGTAGTATTTGCATATAACCTGTGCACATCCTCCTGTATATTTAAAATTAACTATGGCTTACTTATGATATGTCATACAATGCATATGCTATGTAAGTAGTTGTTAGACTGTATTGCTTAGGGACCAATGACAAGAAAACTAATGATAAGAAAATATATTCAGTAAAGATGGATTTTTTTTTTATATTTTGAACTGTGGTTGCTTGAATCCACGGATGTGGAACTCATAGACACAGAGGGCTGGTTGTATTACAGCTTAGGAAGTGTAGAGTTTGTACATTAACAGGCATATAGAATAATAGCTTTCATCAAGATAAGACATTGATATTCATTTATTGTTACCGTGTTTATCATTAAATTTTAATTTATAAAGAACAAGGCCTAGTGAGTTAAGTTTGTTCATGTTGAAGAGGAAATAGATCTTTGATGTGTCACTTAAATTCACAGCTAACCACAGTTCAGAACAAGGTGACATTTGCTAGTGTTTTAATCTTAAGATGGGCCAAAAATGTTTCTCAGTAGGCTCTGCTTTTGCACTTTCTTGTTGATAATCCCCGGTTTTATCTAGTCAGGTATCCTTTGTGACAGTGAAACTAGGTCGAAATCAACGATGCTGGTTCTGTTTCAGTTGAGAAGAATGGTTTCTGATAAACAGGAAAGAAACTCTGCAGCTGATTCAAGAGGGAATGTGTTCGGGAGGATTGGAAAATCCTAAGTACACTCACTCTCTATTGACATGTTCTGTTTATCAGCAGCAGTCAGCCCGTAATTCCTTCCTGTGTGCTGTTCCCCGGAGCTTCCTGCATTGCCTGGTCTCTAGGCACACAGTACTGGCCAGTAGTAGAAGCTTACATTCGTGGTTTGTTGAATGGTGAGGAGCAAACCTGTGAATTTACCTTCAGTTCTTTACATGAAAACCAGAATGTAGAAAGTGCTGTGTTTGGCAGCCTTGAAGGAGTGCGGCAACCTCAAAATGGGTGGGTCTTACTGCAGGATAAAATTACCTTTAGGATCTGGAGTTCCCTTTTTATGTAGAATCCTGGGTACTCCTTATCCCATGTTATAATAACTACCATTTTCATAGCACTTCAATGGTTAATTAAATATTTAGTATAGATCATTTAATTTGACTCTCATTCACCATGATAAACAGGTATTTTTCTCTTTACTTTTTAGATGAGGAAACAGAGGCTTTGAGATAGTTAAGTAGCCCTCCTAGGTTATTCAGCTTGTTATTGCTGAAACCAGGATTCACATTCAGAGTTCACAGGTTGAGCATCCCTAATATGAAAATGTGAAATCTCAAATGCTACAACATCTGAAACTTTTTGAGTACCAATATGATGCTCAAAGGAAATGTTCATTGGAGGATTTCAGATTTTAGATTTTCGCATTAGGGACTCTCAACTGGTGTGTATTCTGCGGATATTCCAAAATCCAAAAAATTCTGAAATCTAAAACACTTCTGGTCCCAAGCATTGGAAATAAGGGATATTCAACTTGTAGTATGCTCTTTTCACTGTACTTTACTGCTTCTGTTTATTTCTCTGCACTTTATTAAACTATATATTACCAGTCTAATTTTCCTACAATTGCGTATTTTTAATAGTTTTTAAAATGTATATTTTAAAAATAAAAATAATGTAACTGGTAGGGTGCAGCGGCTTATGCCTGTCATCTCAGTGATGAGGGAGGATCGCTTGAGGCCAGGAGTTCAAGACTAGCATAGGCAATATATCAAGATTGCATCTCAATAAAAACAAAAAAAGTAGCCAGGCACAGTGGTGCATGCCCGTGGTCCCAGCTACCCAGGAGACTGCGGCAGGAGTTCAGGGCTGCAGTGAACCATAATCGCACCACTGCACTTACCCTGGGCGACAGAGTGAGACTCTGAGTCTAAAAGTAAATACATGCATACATACATAACCATCATTCAGAAACTTGATGAAAAGAGAGGTATTCGCATAATCCTGTCACCCTATTGTGATGAATATCCTTCTAGTGTTTTTCCTAATAATGTTTTATATATAATGAATGTGCATGTAATTTGATAACTCATTTATCTCACTTATTTCCATTCTGATATATAATCGTACAATGTTTCTGAATTTTATAATACAGTATTTTTTTACTATTTTATTTTTAAATTAAAGTTACTAAAACCGGTTTTTTTTGAAATGGAGTTTCGCTCTTGTTGCCCAGGCTGGAGTGCAATGGCGCCATCTCTGCTCACTGCAACCTCCGCCTCCTGGGATCAGGCAGTTCTCCTGCCTCAGCCTCCCGAGTAGCTGGGATTACAGGCATGTGCCACCATGCCCAGCTAATTTTTTGTATTTTTAGTAGAGACAGGGTTTCACCATGTTAACCAGGAAGGTCTTGGTCTCTTGACCTCGTGATCCACCCGCCTCGGCCTCCCAAAGTGCTGGGATTACAGGTGTGAGCCACCGCGCCCGGCCACTAAAACCGTTTTAAAGGACAGATGAAATTATATGTATTTATTTTATATGATATGATGTTTTGAAGTATATATACATTATGGATTAACAAAATCTAGCAAATTAACATATTCATTACCTCACAAAGTTACCATTTTTTTGGTGAGAACATTTATCATCCATTCTGTTAGCATTTAAAAATACGTACATCGTTGTTAGCTGTAGTCACCATGTTGTACAGTAGATCTCTGCAATTTATTCCTCCTGTCTAACTGAAATTTTGTCTTTTGACCAACATCTCCCCAGCTTCCCACCCCTCAGCTGTCTCAGTCCTTAGGAGCTACTGTTCTACTTTTAGGTCTATGAGGTCAACTTTTTTGGATTCCAAGTATGAGTGAGATCATGCAATGCTTCCATTCTGTGTCTGGCTTATTTCACTTAAGCTGATGTCCTCCAGGTTTATCCGTGTTATAAATGGCAGGATCTTCTTCATTATGGCCAAATAATATTCCATTGTGTATGTAAACCATGTTTACTGTATTCATCCATTGATGGCTATTTAGACTGATTCCATGTCGTGGCTATGGTATATCATGTTGCAGTAAACTTGGGAGTGCAGATAGCTTTTGACCTACTGATTTCATTTTCTTTGGATCTATAGCTAGTGGTGGGATTGCTGAATCATATGGTAGTTCTATTTTTAATTTTTTTGTGAAACTTCCATACTGTTTTCCCTAGTGGCTGTCCTAATTTACATTTCCACCAACAGTGTGCAAGGGTTTCCCTTTCCCCACATCCTCAACACCATGTTATCTATTGTCTCTTTGGTAATGGGCAGATCTAACATGTGTGAGGTAATATCTCATTGTTTTAATTTGCATTTTCCTGATGGTTAGTGATGTTGAGCATTGTTTCGTGTACTTGGCCATTTGTATGTCTTTTTAAAAAATAATGTACATTCAGGACCTTTGCCCATTTTCAAATCAGATTATTTGTTTTCTTGTAATAGAGTTGAGTTCTTTATATATTTTTGCTTTGTTTTGTTTTTGAGACAAAGTCTTCCTCTTGTCTAGGCTGGAGTGCAGGGGCATGACTAGCTCACAGCAGCCTCGACCTTGTGGGCTTAGTTGATCCTCCCACCTCAGCCTCTAGTAGCTGGGACTTCAGGCATGCACCACCACACCCAGCTAAGTTTTGTATTTTTTGTAGAGGTGAGGTTTTGCCACGTTACCCAGCCTGGTCTGATACTCCTGGACGTAAGTGATTCACCCACCTTTGTCTCCCAAAGGGTTGGGATTACAGTTGTGAGCCACTGTGCCCAGCCTGTGTATATATTTTGGGTATTAATTCCTACTCAGTTGTATAGTTTGCAAATATTTTCTCCCATTCTGTAGGTTGTCTCTTCCCTATGACGATTGTTTCCTCAAGTTGAAGCTTTTTAGTTTGATCTAATCCCATTTGTCTATTTTTGCTTTAGTTACTTTTGCTTTTGGGGTCATATCCAAAAAATTATTGCCCATGCCAAGATCGTGGAGCTTTTCTTATGTTTTCTTCTTGTAGTTTCATAATTTTGGATCTTACATTTAAGCCTTTAATCTATTTTAAGCTGATTCTTGTAGGTGGTGTGAGATAAGGTTTAATTTCATTCTTCTGCATGTGAATATGCAGTTCCTCCTAATACCACTTATTGAAAAACTTAGACTTTATTAATATGCTATTAGGTAGAAGTCACCGGAAATTTGGTTGTGTTCTGTTTGGAAGTATTCTAAATAACACTGTAATGAACATGTAGGTTGAGAGTCAGTGGAACAAGATGGAAGAACATGGATTTTGGAATGAGAAACACCAGGTTTCAAATTTTTGTTTCATCGTTTAATGACTGTTCAGCTTTGAGCAAATTACTTATTTTCTTTGAGACAAAATTTTCTCATCTGTAATATGGTGAAAATAATAACTAAAAGTGTGTTATGAGGATTAAGTGCATTGCTGCAAAGAACCTGCTTTTAATCTATATGCGTACTCAGGAGAAGGCAGTTATTATTAGCCTGGTTAACGTTTTCGCTATTTGAGCCAATGTGTACTTTATGTGAGAGGAAGTTCTGTCATACTGACATTGCCATGGTATATTTCAGTTTTTAAATATTTTTGATAGTTTAATGGAAGACAAATGGAACTTTGTTTCAGTTTGCACCTTTGCGCTTATCAGGTTGCATGTTTTTTATTCTTACTTGTACTTCCACAATTACATATTTTGTTTAGGATTTAAAAAATTATGTAAAAGTATAGGCTGGGCACCGTGGCTCATACCTGTACTTCCAGCACTTTGAGAGGCTGAGGTGGGAAGACTGCCTGGGACCAGGAGTTCGAGACCAGGCTGGGCAACATGGTGAGCTCTTCACTCTCCATAGAAAATTAGCCAGGCATGATGGTGTGCACCTGTATTCCCAGCTACTCAGGAGGCTGAGGTGGGAGGATCACTTGACTCCAGGAGGCAGAGGCTGCAGTGAGCAGTGTTTGTGCCACTGCACTCCAGCCTGGGTGAGAGTGAGACCCTATCTCCAAAAAAATACACACACACACACACACACACACACACACACACACACACACACATTTTAAGCCCAGTATATGTTTTAATGTCATTGATCTTCACCCAGTACACATAAATATGTCGCTTTACATGAGTCCTTGAATATACGTGGTTTTCATCAATAAGCTATTTTCAGTCCTGTTGACATGATGCAACATTATTATGGAGATTTTTCAAACACTTTCCTTGGTTTAAAAAACTTAAAAATGGAAGGGGGAAGAGGTGAAAAAATAATGACATGACTATCGTATAAGGAGGACAGGCAAAAAAAAGTAAAAGGTGAAAGTAGCGAGCCAGTCGGCCAGTGGGGAATCTACGTCAGACCTGGTGCTTTATTGCTAAAATTGGCCTTGCTCTTTCTTGTTGGTGAAAATGAGTGTTGTGTACAAATAGCCGTAAGAGCCTGGCAAGGAGACGGGAATCTCTTGCTTTGTTTGGCTGTTGTTCTCCATGTTCTGTCTTATCTGGTTCTCAGGTAATAACTTTCCTCATCTGAATAACTATTGAGTTCTATCCCTGGGGATTTTTTTTAATGGGCAGGTTGGATTTCTTTCTGTTGACTTTTAGCAAGGCATAGCAGCTATCTGTCAGAATTGGGCACACTTGAAACTTCCAATTCTATGAATGGAATTTAAATGTAACAAAAAAGGAGACAAGCACCAAAATACAATGTTCAGATTATTTGAGTGGTACTGTCGTCTTGATACTGTGATTGTTGGCTGATGGCATAGAATATGGATGAAAATAAATGATAAGTAATAGTCCAGGCATGCATCTTACACGGGTAAAGGGAGCAATTAATGGGGAATCATGTCATTATTATGACTAATAGGCCCTTATACTTTTTATCTTAAAATATCTTAAAGATGAATTGCTGTACTTTATCTCTAGCTTGGTATCTTTTATTTTACTTTAAAATTAAAGCAGTTCCAGGATAAAATATAGAAGCTGTTTAATACCGATTACAAATTAAGCAAACTAATTAAGTATGACTAGCATGGCAATGTGATTTAACTCAGTAAGAATTTTTTTATTTCCATTCTTTTATTATGCATTTAAAATATAAACTTTGTAATGTAATGTTGCATTTTAAGATCTTTTTCTTCCTCTAGGGAATTATAACATAGCACTTTAAGGAACTTTTCATAAAAATACTATTTTTTGGTAAATTGAATGTCACTACTTACTCTCAGAGACAATATTACATTCTTCACTGTACGTAAATTTAAAAGCCTATCTGAAATCTGTATATGCTTGCTGGTCTAAGAAAAAGCCAAATGAAAAAAGATTTTTTAAACTTTTGGTTTCGGTTCAGGGGTACATGTGCTGGTTTGTTAAACAGGTAAATTTCAGTGTACAGATTCATTTCATCGCCCAAGTTAGTAAGCATGGTACCTGATAGGTAGTGTTTTGACCCTTACCCGCCTCCCTCCTTCTACGCTTAAATAGACCCGAGTGTCTGTTGTTCCCTTCATTGTGTCCATGTGTACTCAGTATTTAGCTCTTCTGAGTGAGAACATGCAACATTTGGTTTTCTGTACCTGCATCAGTTTGCTTAGGGCAGTGGCCTACAGCTCCATCCATGTTGCAGCAAACGACATGATCTCATTCTCTTTTATAGTTGTATAGTATTCCATGGTGTGTAACACATTTGTTACCCAGTCTACTGTTGATGGGCACCCAGGTTGATTACTATTGTGAATAGTGCTGCAGTGAACATACCTGTGCATGTCTTTATGGTAGAACTATTTATATTCCCTCGGATATATACCCAATAATGGAATTGCTGGGTTCAATGGTAATTCTCTTTTAAGTTCGTTGAGCAATTGTCAAACTGCTTTCCATAGTGGGTGAACCCATTCCCACCAGCAGCGTATAAGAATTCTCTTTTTTCTGCAACCTCACTGGCATGTTGTTTTTTGACTTTTTAAAAGTAGCCATTCTGACTGGTCTGAAACGGTATCTCATTGTGGTTTTGATTTACATTTCTCTACTGATTAGTGATGTTGTGACCTTTTTCATATACTTGTTGGCCATGTGGATGTCTTTTGAAAAGTTTCTGTTCTTGTCTTTTGCCCACTTCTTAATGGGGCCGTTTGGTTTTTGTGTGTTAATTTGTTTAAGTTCTTTATAGAGTCTGCACATGAGACCTTCGTCAGATGCATCGTTTGCACACATTTTCTCCCATTCTCTAGACTGTCTCTTCACCCTGTTGATAGTTTATTTTGCTGTGCAGAAGCTCTTTAGTTTACTTAGGTCCCATTTGTCAATTTTTGTTTTTGTGGCTGTTGTTTTTGGTGTTTTTGTCATGAAATCTTTGCCAGAGCCTATGTCCAGAAAGGTATTTCCTAGGTTATCTTCCAGAGTTTTTGTAGTTTTAGGGTGTACATTTAATCCGTCTTGTGTTGATTTTTATATATGGTGTAAGGAAGGTGTACAGTGTCAGTCTTCTACACATGGCTAGCCAGTTATCCCAACACGTTTGATATGAGCATTCATATTCTTTATTATCAGAAGGGCAAGGGAACCCTAGGATCAGTGCTCATTATACCAAAAAATTAAATGTGTAAATATACACTTTAGGTGGCCACTTCTATTTGACTAAATCTGCTCATATAATTCTTTTCTCTATTATAGAGATTGCGTTAAGAAAAAGTTATCCAGGGATAATGATTAATCAGTGACTTAACATTTTTTGTGTCCTGGTGTGGTGGTTCATGCCTGTAATCCCAGCACTTTGGGAGGCCGAGAGAGACGGATGACTTGAGCCCAGGAGTTTGAGGCTAGCCTAGGCAACATGGCAAAACCCCATCTCTACAAAGAATACAAAAAAAAAGAAGTGCTGGGCATGGCGTGTGCGCCTATAATGCCAGCTGCTTGGAAGACTGAGGCAAGAGGAGTGCCTGGGCCTGGGAGGTGGAGGCTGTGGTGGGCTGTGAGACCCTGTCTCAAAAAAAAAAAAATTTCTTAAGTGCCTCCCATTTATTCTTTAATATACATGGGCATTTTGCAAAATGTGTGTGTGTGTGTGTGTGTGTGTGTGTGTGTCTATATATTACATACATATTTGATATTCTTAGAACTAAGCGGCAAAACTGTGTACACCAATGAAGTAGAGAGAAAGAAGATGGGAAAACCCAGCTCCTAAACACTTCTCACAGAACCAGATGCATGCACAAGGTGTGCTAGGTCTCACCTGTTTGGGGAGAGAAGAGCATGTTGCTGGCTGCCCTCCATGCCATCAATGGTATAGGATTGTTCGGGTATATGAAAAGGTTTAATTAAATTACATTTTATAAATTTCGAATTCAGCACTTTATTCTTGGTAAGTTTTGGCATTTAGTGGAAAAAGAAAAAAATTATTTTTTTGTTTTGGGATTTTATTTTCTCGTTGTAAAAGTAATCCATGTTGAAAAGTATAAAGAAGCAGAAAAAAAAGTGCCCATTCTTCTGCTATCTGGGTCATTACAATATAGTGTATGTGGTAATGAGAGATATCTTAGAACACCTTATTTGTAGCTCCCCCAAAAGACTGTGTTTGTGGGATACTTTCCAGTTTTAAATGTGTGATATTACAGAAACATCCAGATTCTGAATGGTCATGAATTTGCTGTAAATTCGGACCTCCCATTTCCACCACTGTCATTTTATTCTCGTCATCTTGTTTCACTGATTGGAGTTCTGTTTGGTACCTGTAAAGGTAATAAGTGCTTCCTTACAGTTGTATATTCTGATTTTGTCCTGGCTGTAAGCACTGATACTATCATGATCTCAGACCATTTCACAACGAATATGAGATCTTTATGTTCGTTATATATACTTTTAAGGTATGGAATAAGCTCATAGTTCTTAATTTCATGTGATATTTAAACAAAACGTGATGAAATTTCTTCTCTGTTACAGATTGGTTGTGATCGTAGCCAAAACCTTGTGGACATTTGTAAAGAGAGGAAATTTCAGGCTTTTGTCTGTGATGCGCTGGCGATACCAGTCCGCAGTGGATCTTGTGATGCCTGCATCTCCATTGCTGTTATCCATCATTTTGCAACAGCAGTAAGTATGGGCTTTCTTTTTCTTAAGAACTTGCAGCTAAAGCAGTAGGAAAAGTTCATGAATTTTGCTGATTTGGCACCTGTTTTAGCTTTTCAGTTGTTTCTCTCTCTTTTCTTGTCAGTTTGCCCTCTTTGTGAGAGAGCATGCAGAACGAAGATGGGCGCCTGTTTACGTATCTTCTACTTAGAGGCCTATGGGACTTTACGCGTTTATTGCTGCATGCTTTTCTCCCTTTTCTACCTCAAGTCTCATTCACTTCTAAATGCCTTCCTTCAAACCTACAGTCACAGTTTTTAGCTGGAAGAGACTTTGAAATCATCAGCTCTAGGCCTCTTGAGTATACTCTCTCCTCAGACTGTGAGTCCCTTCTCTGTTTCTTTCTCAGCCCATAGTTTTATCCCTGACTTGTTACTTCTTCCTTTCTTCTTGTACATTTCTGTTTTTCTTTCTTTCCTTTTCTTTTTTTCCAAAACTCTGTCTTATTTAGCTAGTAGTAGTATGTTGACTCTTTTACTATGTTCTTAGTTTTAAAGTGAATGAATTTAATATTTCTTTTTTTTTTGAGAACAAAAGTCCACTTATTCTCCTTGGGTGTCAGCAGTTAACCCCCTGATCTAAGCAGTAGCTTTATGGCTCACCTTATGGGTCACCAGCAGTTTCAGTTGACCTTACGACCTTACCTGAGTTCAAAACAAATCAAAACAAATCAGAAAACTGTCTGTGTCGTTAGTCTCTTCATTTGCTAGCTCTTTACTTTTAATAATAACCAAGAGATTCTGCTGGGCTGCAGCAAACAATATTAGGCTCTTTATGACACAAGTCACTAGGCTTTGGTACGCTTATAGGCGTTACTGCAAACGAGAAAGGCTTGAAAGGAGCAGCTATACCAGTAAATTTTAAAATCCCCATGATTTGGAAGAAATGTTTGGCAGACGTTGGTTGCTTCAGCTACAACTCAGTGGCCATAACTTATTACTGTAACGTATTTTCAAGTTATAAAAGGCAATAATGTACACAAATATATCTATATCCATTTTTTGCAGTTGCAAATATATGTTGGATACTCTACCCTGTATGACGTTCTGTGTAATCATCTTAGAAATCTGTTATGTCCACCTTTCTCTGTGTATCTATTGTCATTTATTTAAAAAATAATTCATTGACTACATGCAAAAGAATGAAGTTGGATCTTTACATTACACCATATGCACAAAAATACTCAAAATGAATTAAAGACTTACACAGAAAAGCTAAAACTGTAAGATTCTAAGGAGAAAGCCTTCTTAACATTGTATTTGGCAATGATTTCTTGGATATGATACTAAAAGAACAGGCAACAAAGCAAAAAATAGATAAATCAGACTTCATCAAAATTAAAAACTTGCACATCAAACAACACTGTGCAGAGTGAAAAGGCAGCCCACAAAATGGGAGAAAATATTTGCAAATTGTGTATCTGATAGGGTGTTAATATCTACAATAAATAAAGAACAACAAAAATACAACAATAACAAAACAATTAAAAACAAAGGACTTAAATAGACAGTTTTCCAAAGAAGGTGTACAAATGGCCTTGAGCACATGAAAAGATACTCAGCGTCACTAATCATCAGGGAAATGCAAATCAAAACCGTAGTGAGATACCACTTCACACACATTAGGATGGGTTTTTTTTTGTGTTTTTTTTTTTGAGACGGAGTTTCGCTCTTGTTACCCAGGCTGGAGTGCAATGGCGCGATCTCGGCTCACCACAACTTCTGCCTCCTGGGTTCAGGCAATTCTCCTGCCTCAGCCTCCTGAGTAGCTAGGATTACAGGCACGCGCCACCATGCCCAGCTAATTTTGTGTATTTTTAGTAGAGACGGGGTTTCACCATATTGACCAGGATGGTCTCGATCTCTTGACCTTGTGATCCACCCTCCTGGGCCTCCCAAAGTGCTGGGATTAGAGGCTTGAGCCACCGCGCCTGGCCTAGGATGGTTTTTATCAGAAATGTAGAAAATAACAAGTGTCAGTGAGGATGTGGAGAAATTGGAACTCTCGTGCATTGCTGATGGGAATGTAAACTGGATCAGCCACTGTGGAAAACAGTACAGTGGTTCCTCAAAAAATTGAGCATAGAATCACCATATGATTCAACAATTCCACTTCTAGATGTGTACCCAAAAGAATTGAAAGCAGGGACTTGAACAGGTATTTAATACACCCGTGTTCACAGCCGCATTATCATAACAGCCAGAGGTGGAAAGAACTCAAATGTTCGTTGATGGATGAATAGAAAAGAAAATATGGTTTGTGTCTATATGGGAATACTGTTCAGCCTAGGAAGGAAATTCTGACGCATCCTACCACATGGATGACACCCGAGGACACTATACTAAGTGAAATAAGCCAGACACAGAAGGACAAATATTATATCATTCTACTTACGTGAACTAGCTAGAATAAAGTCATAGAGACAGAAAGTGGAACAGATGTTACCAGAGGCGTGGGAGAGGGGCGTGGGAGTTGTTATGACTTAGTTGATACGGAGTTTCAGTTTGGGATGATGAAAAACATTTTGGGGGTGGGGAATAGTGTTGGTTGCACAACAGTACAAGCATAGGTAATGTCACTGAGTTGCACACTTAAAAATGCTTAGCACATTTTGTTACGTATATCTTACCACAATAAAAATAGGTCATTGAGGCCGGGTATGGTGGCTCACACCTGTAATCCCAGCATTTCGGAAGGCCGAAGCAAGTGGATCACTTGAGGTCAGGATTTTGAGGCCAGCCTGGCCAACAAAGCAAAGTCCCACCTCTACCAAAAATACCAAAGTTATCTGGGCGTGGTGGCGCATGCCTGTAATCCCAGCTACTTAGGAGACTAAGACATAAGAATCTCTTGAACCCAGGAGGCAGAAGTTGCAGTGAGCTGAGATCATGCCACTGCACTCCAGCCTGGGTGACAGAGAGAGACTCCATCTCAAAAAAAAAAAAGTCACTGAAAATCAGTTACACAGTACTATCAAGCAAATAGCTGGGCACAAGATGGAGAAGACTGAGCCCCTGCTTCATAGAGCTCATAGTTTAGTGGAGGATACAGCATTTATTTATTTATTATTTATTATTTGTTGGATTCATGTGGTGTGGTTAAATGCCATGGTTATGATTTGGACTCAGTCGTTGAAAGGTCTAACACATGGGAATATCTCGACGAGATGTATGTCTGATAGAGAGCACTTTTATGACACTGTGAAACATGATTTAGGGTAGACGATAAGATTTTATATAGAAAATCTCAGCCAAGTATCTGGAGACAATGAGGTAAGGGAATTAGAGTAATTAAGAGTCTATGACCTGCGCTACATCCCTTCACTACTACTGTGTTCTTTTCAACTGATGTATCCATTTTAACCCAGTTTGCATTCTGGTGCCAGTCTCTTCTTCCCTGACACCACTGCTTCTACTGTTTGACATTCTTTTTACTTTTGTGACCTTGAACAAGCATTTTTAGTGATTTCTGAATACGTAGGTCCCTCAGCTGTAAAATAATGATGACAATAGCCTATGTCACAGGCCTGTCAGGATAAATGAAACAATACATAAAATACTTACTAGAGTATTTACACATAATAAGAGCTCAGGCAATGTTAGTTATTACTTTAATAATCTTTTTTCAACCATTTTTATAAAATGGTCTCATCTTATCTTTTAGCGCAATTTCCCAATATTTCCTAGCTTCTTAAACCCAATTTGGAGAAATCCTCACAAAATTTCCTCCTATTAATTCACTTCTCTATATATCAGTTATGCTGAAGATGCTTCCTCCTATTTTAAGGTATAACCTGAGATTATTCCCTGGGCTTTTTAGCCATTTTGAATGGATTACTTGGGTGTACAATACAGTGTATGTTACTTTGATAATTAAAGAAGGCATTATCTGAGGCAAAGAGAGCTGTGGAACTGGAAATACTAATTTGTCAAATATTAAATATATCTTAGTTCTCTGATTGCCAGCCTTATCTCCATAATGTAGTTTATTGTTAAATTTTTCCTCTTTTGTTAGCTTGCTAATTAGATATTCTTATATTGTTTGTTAACTGGTAACCCTAGACATTACAGCTTAACTCTGACTTGAGTCTACCTTACATTGGCGTGTTTACCCCTTCCTGACAATGGAAGACTTCATTAATAACATTAAACCCCTTCTGCCTTCTATTGTATTATTATTATTTTATTGCTTTGAGCGCTTAACCTTCATTTGTATTTCTTCACATTATTTACCCTTTCTGGTATTCTTTCTTTTTTCCTGCATTTTCAGAGCTTCAGAGGAAGTAGGCTTCTTTTGCTTGAAGAGTTCTCTGTCCCATTTTCTTTAGTGTAAGTATACTGGTGACACGTTCTCTCAGCATGTATGTGTCTGAGATCTCTTTATGTTGCCTTCATCTTACGAATGCTGTTCTTAGTAGGTACTGAATTCTGGATTGACAGTTTTCTGTATTTTCCTCTCTTTTTCATCTCTGTGATTCAATCTGGGTAATTTATACTGACCTGAACTATAGTTTAATACTTATCTTTGTAAATGTATCTGATTTGCTAAAAATTTAAATTCATCTTGTTTTCTAGAATTTCTGACTTCTTAATATTTATCATTATTGAAATCCTTGATCTTTTCCTCTGGTTTCTTGAACGTATTAACTATAGTCATTAAAAAGTCTTGCCTGGGGATTTATTTCTGTGGTCTGTTTGTTTCCCTCTGTTTTTCAGCCCTTTGGTCATCATTATTTTTAGCATACTTCATAATTTTTCACTGTATGCTGGGCATTTTATGTTAAAGATTTGGCTACTTTTTCTCTGAAGAAGGTTAGATTTTTCTAAGTGCAAGCAGATAAAGCATAAGCAGATGACTTGCATTCTGCAGAGAACTGGTTTTATGCTTTATTGGGGATGATTTATATCTGTTTTACTTTTCTTCCTACTTCTGTGATGTAGCCCTTCCGGGTCTCAAGTAAAAGCCTGGAATGTACTCCAAGGCTATTACACCTTAGCAGATCTTAAAGTCCAATGTCTGCCTCTCTAATATTGGCTGCTAAAATTTCTGTTTAGCATTGTAGCTTCCCAGCTGCTACTCTGCTGAGTTTCTTGGAATTTTACCCTATGTACTTGCAGCTTAGAAACTGGCAAATGCTTCAAAGGGTGTTTGCACAGAGATTTTTGGAATAATTTTCCTGCATCTCCTTTATCCATAACTCTGTCCTCCAGCTGCTTTGACCTCCTTATACGCGGAGCCTTGTCTTTTCAGGCCACTAAGACTTCTGCATTCTGCTCGTATTCTATTAGCCCACTTTGTGGCTTAGCAGGCAGTCTCAGGAGAAAGTCAGAGTCCATCTAGAGATCAGGGGGTTTGCTTTCCTTCTGTCAGGGCTTACAGCCCTTCAGGGCCTGCCTGCCTGCGGGGTCTCTCTGTACTTTAAGCAGCTATTTCATGTGTTTCACCCAGCCTTGCTGGTTGTTTTCAGGGGGAGAATTAAACCAACAACTTCATCGAGGCTCTAAGTGGAAGTCTCCATAGTATGGTTTACAGAATTCCTTTGTGAAAGCATTACATAGATGAGTAATGTCAAAGCACTTCCTATTACCGCCTAGAGCCCTGTGAGAAGCCGTTAGTTGCTTCATGTATTCCAGCCGACTGTTAGGGAAAAAGTGACAGGGAAGATGAACAGAAATAAAAATTTGCTCTTCTCTAATTTCTCTTTCCTAATCACTTTTTTCTTAGTCACAGACAGAATGCCCTTTCCTCTTTTTTCTTTTTTGTTTTATATAAGATATTTTGTTAGATTTTCTTGCTGTTCATCCTAATTGAAAACAGTGCTATGGTCAGTTATATTTTCCGATTTCCTATCTCTTCCAGGTTGATAATGTGTTTCGGTTTATTTCATTAGGAACGTAGAGCGGCAGCTCTCCAAGAACTTGTTCGACTCCTGAGACCAGGTGGGAAGGCACTCATTTATGTCTGGGCGATGGAACAAGAATATAATAAGCAGAAGTCCAAGTATCTTAGAGGAAACAGAACTAGCCAGGAAGACAAAGAGGAGATGAACGGTGATACCTCAGTGCAGAGCTTGCTTGTGGAGCAAATGGCTGATTTGGGCAGTCGAGACTCAGCATCTTCTGTTCCCTCCATTAATGACTCTCAGGAAGGAAGATGTGATTCAAGGCAGGTGTCTAATTCCAAGCTGCCCATTCATGTTAACAGGACTTCTTTTTATTCTCAGGATGTACTGGTTCCATGGCACCTTAAGGGAAACCCTGATAAAGGCAAACCTGTTGAGCCATTTGGTCCCATAGGACCCCATGACCCAAGTCCCGTGTTTCATCGTTACTACCATGTGTTCCGTGAGGGAGAACTGGAAGCTGCCTGCCGGACTGTGAGTGCTGTCAGGGTTCTGCAAAGCTACCACGATCAGGGAAACTGGTGTGTGATTCTTCAGAAGGCCTGATGACTTACCTGAACACATCGTATGTAAAGAAGAAATGCTCATTTACAATAAAAAAGAGAGACTAAATTACCCCATAAAGAGAAAACTTGTGGGAAAGTACCGAAGGAACGCTGAGAAGAATTTGGAAATAGGGATTCACTAGGAGACATTCAAATGGCTGCTGTTAGCTGACATCACAGATGTGACCTGGGCTCCTCCTACTTCCCTACTAGAGACAACTTCTAAAAGTGATTGAAGCAGTTTGTGCAGTGTTTGTAATTCTTGGGTGAGAGTGAGTCCAGCATTTTGAAGGTAACATTTTTTAGTAAAGTGCTACTAAATGTTCTAAATTATGTAAGATTTTAGGGACGTAATTATATCACATGTTAATACAGAAAATATTCCTGGTCGTTTGTCCGTTTTTTTTTGAGACAGAGTCTCACTCTGCTGGGCTGGAGTGCCAGTGGCATGATTTCGTCTCACCGCAACCTCCACCTCCTGGGTTCAGGCAATTTTCCTGCCTCAGCCTCCTGAGTAGCTGGGATTACAGGCGCGCGCCACCACGCCCAGCTAATTTTTGTATTTTTAGTAGAGACGGGGTTTCACCTTGTTGACCAGGATGGTCTCGATCTCTTGACCTTGTGATCTGCCCACCTCAGCCTCCCAAAGTGCTGGGATTACAGGCGTGAACCACGATGCCCATCCTGAAGTTTTACCTACCAATTTTAGTTCTGTAAAATCATAGACAGTAACCATTCTGTTGCCATACCTGACTAGCCCAGGCCTGGACATATAGCGGGTGTCCAATAACATTTAGTCAATCAGATAATACCCAGAAGTTAGTAGGAGCTTCATTCAAAAACTAATTTTTGAACCCGACCGCATACCAGTTACTATTTTAAGCCCTGGAAATGGAGCAGTGAATTAGAAAGAGCAAAGCCCTTGCCCTCATGGTGCTTACATTCTAGAAGAGGAGACAGACAGCTGGCAAATAAATAAATGTGTCAGATATGAGAAGAGGATTCACCTTGGAGCAAAAGATTACTTTAAATAGCTGAAGTAACTACTGATCCTGATTTATTATTGTCAAGAATTAATTGGTATTCCAAATTCATTGATCAGGGTGCTAAAAACAACCCAAATATGCCCCTTTAACTCCTTTGTTTAAATGACGAAAGTTTGAAAGTTAGAATGTGATCCCTCAGACCTAACTGTGCCCTTAGAGCCAAAGCTGTGGTGTCATTATTGGTTATTTCTAGTTTATTCATAGTTTGTCGCAATTCAGGTTCAATCGGGTTATTTTAAAAATCAGTGCAATATTGCATAATCGTAACCCAGTTAACTTACCACTTAGGTGAGGTTTCCAGGAGAAACAAAGGCAGAAAGTTAACCATAGGTCGAATTATCACATAGAATAGAAAGGCTTTTTTTAAAAAGAAAAAGTTTCTCAAACACCTCGCCCCCAGTATTCATTACTTTTGTAGAGGTCATGCTTAAGACTGTTTAAGGAAAAATTGCTCTCTGTGGATTATAGCTGCCTATATAATTAATATATATTGTTATTAATGCTAGTGATACTTGATCTTGAAGCATCAAGTTTTCAGAAACCTGTAATAATCAATTACAGGTTTTAGATGAGAGGATGATTATTTTTGTCATGGAATTTCAGTACAACGTCCCTCTGGATGAATTTATAAGGCTCATGATATAGGAAAAGGAATATAGGGTTAAAAATAGTTTTATTTCTGATATAAATTTTGGTACTTTACATCAAAGTTCGAAGTCAAGTTATGCTAATACATTTTAAGATCCCAATGAAATAGATGATTTTTCTTTGAAGACAGAAAATACCAAAATTGGCTCCAGCAGAGAGAGAAAATGGAATATGCTGACAAACAGCATGGGAATTCAGAGCTTGGCTCTGGATCAGGTTTCCCGAGAGTTCAATTCTAGATCTGCTGTTGATTAGCTGTGGGTTCTGGGCAAATGTCTTAACCTTTCTATGCTTCAGTTTTCTTAGCTGTAAAATTGGAAGAGTTGTTATGAAAATTCACTGAGATGGTCCTTGTGTCGATCATAGAGTAGCATAAGAACATAGTGTGCATTTGGGAAGTGTTCATCAGTATTATTCCCAAAGAAGCTTAAAGGGTTTTAGGCCCTGAGTGATACCAAATCTAATTTGTTAATTGTGTAATAAAAATCTGTGTTCTTACTGACTTTTTTTGGTCTGCTTATTCTTAAAAGTTGAGACAGATGTTTTAAAATTTGCCACTATGATGATGGATTTCTGTTTTTCTCCGTAGGGTTGTCAGTAGCAATAGTACAAATCCGGAAAATGTCCCAATGTTCAACGGGAGAGTGAGTCTGCTACAGTCAGTCTGTACAGTATGTTACTGCACAGGCAATTAAAGTGAATACACTTATAAGCTGCAATATAAATGAATTTCAGAAACAATGCTGAGTAAGAGGAGCCATATACAAAATAATTCCATAAGATTTCTGCAGACTTTAGGAGTCCTCAAGACCACCCTTCTGACACCAGCTACAAAGTTCAGGGTCCCCAAAAGAACACCCACACTTCTGATGCCAGCTACAAGTTTGAGGTTCTTAAGACCATCATTGGGTTTGATAATTTGCTAGAAGGCCCTCAGAACTCAGCAAAACTGTTATACTCGGGGTTATAGTTTATTACTGTAAAAGGATACCAATTAAAATCAGCTAAGGGCAAGGTGTAGGGGCAGAGTCCAGGAGAGTTCCATGCATGGAGCTTTCACTTGTCCTCTCCCAGTGGCGTTGTGGACAGAACTGACTTCTCCCAGCAGTGTTGTATGTCAGTACAGGTGCAGCGGTGCCAACCAGGGAAGCTCACCCAAGCTTTGGTGTTCAGAGTTTTTATTGAGACTCAATCACACAGACTTGGTTGACCACACATGTGGCTGACTTTTAGTCTTCAGTCCCTCTGGAGGTCAGGCTGATACTGCTTGGCTCAAAGTCCCCAGGTAAACAGACATGCTTATGAGGCAGCGTATTCCAAGGGCTAGAGATCAGCTCCCAGGAAACAGGGCAAAAGTCCAGCCTCTCTTTGCATAAAGTTAACTATTCTACACAATTTCCCTCAGGTAAAAGTTCAAAAACCAGTAATATCAAAGCATATTTTTACAAGGCTGAGTAATATTTTTGGTTAGAGGGAAGGAGTGGCCTTCTTGTATGTTCACAATGTTTTCTTTTTTCCCCTGGGTGGTATTTAAAATGGGTGTTTGCTTTGTGATAAACCAGTGATATGATTTTTATACTTTTTGTATCTATATTAGAAGCTTCAAAACTTAAAACAAGTTTGACAAAGTTCTAAATTAGCACAGTTGAAATCTTTAAAAATATTTTTATATCAGCTTTTGTGAGGTATAATTTGCCCATAACATTAACCAATTTTAACTGTACAATTTGATGAGTTTTGAAAAATATGTAATCATCGCCACAGCCAAAATGGAGAACATTTCCATCACCCCCAAGAGTTTCCTCCTGCCCCTTTCAATCAGTCCCCTCCTTCTATGGCAAACACTGGTCTGTCCTTCTGTTGCTCTACTTTTGCCTCTTCGGGAATGGAAGAATATACTTAGTAGACAGTTGTGTCTGACTTTTTCACATTGGGCAGTGCTTTTGAGATTCATACGTGTTCTTGCATATAGTTTATGCCTTTTTATTGCTGAATAGTATTCTATTATATAGATACATTACAACTTATCCATTTACTATTCTGGATTGCTTCCAGTTTAGAACTAATAGTTTTTTTAATCTATGAACATTTGAGAACACGCTTTTGTATGGACATAGGTTTTCATTTCTCTTGGGTAAACCTCAGAGTTGACTCCCCTGGATCATATGGCAAGTCTATGTTTAACTTTATAAGACACGGCCAAACCATATTCCAAAGTGGCTCTACCAGTTTGCGTTCCCATCAGCAGTGTTTGAGAGTTCAGTTGCCCTACATCCTTGTCAGCACTTGATGTCATCAGTCTTTAATTTTAGTCATTCTAGTCGGTGTGTAATGGTCTTTTTTTGCTTTGAATTTGCATTCCATAATGACCAGTGATTTGGGGCATTTTTACATATGCTTATTTTGCTGTTTGTATGTCTTTTTTTTTTTTTGAGACCGAGTTTCGCTCCTGTTACCCAGGCTGGAGTGCAATGGCGCAATCTCGGCTCACTGCAACCTCCGCCTCCTGGGTTCAGGCGATTCTCCTGCCTCAGCCTCCCGAGTAGCTGGGATTACAGGCATGTGCCACCATGCCCAGCTAATTTTTTGTATTTGTAGTAGAGACGGGGTTTCACCGTGTTGACCAGGATGGTCTCGATCTCTTGACCTCGTGATCCACCCGCCTCGGCCTCCCAAAGTGCTGGGATTACAGGCGTGAGCCACCGCGCCGGCCCCTGTTTGTATGTCTTGTTTGGTGAAATGTTTGGTCAAATCTCTTATTATTTTGTAAAGATTGAGTTGTCTCCTTTTTCATGAGTTATGTAAGTTGTGAGTATTCTGGATACAAGTACTTCATTATGCGTACATTTTGGAAGTATTCTCTCCTAATTTGTGGCTTGCCTTTTTATTTTCCTAGCAATACCTTTTGAAGAGCCAACATTTCAAATTTTGATGAAGTCCAGTTTATCAGTGTTTTAAATGTTATAGATCAAGCTTTTAGTGTCTTATTTAAAAAATCTTCACCTAACTCAAATTGCTAACATTTTCATTTGTATTGTAATCTCTGAGTTTTATAGTTTTAGCCCTTACATTCTGGTCTACCATGTATTTCAAATTAATTTTTGTTTGCGATGTGTGGTGGGAATGAGCTCATTTTTTTTCTTTATGTGGCTATCCAGTTGTTTCAGCATCATTTAGAAAATATTATTTTTTTTCCCGAATGAATTGCTTTGACACCTTGGCAGAAAATCCATTAACCATGTATATGTGAGCATCTTTCTGGACTCTATTTTGTTTTTTAGATCTATGTGTCTATTAATATTTTTATACCAGTACCACACTGCTTTGGTTACTATAGCTTAAAATTAAGTCTTGGCACTCGATGGTATAAGGCTTCTAGCTTTGTTCTTTCATGCACTTAATAACGGAGTTTCAAAAATCTGTGAAGCAAAAACTGATGTAACTGCAAGAAAAATAGACAAATTCATAAATGACAAATCCATAGTGGAGATGATGAACATCTACTTTCTTTCTAGAACATTTAATACAGAAGTACATAGAAAGTAAGGATATGGCAGACTTGAACAACATAATCAACCAACTTCGTTGGCACTTACAGGTTGTTCAGCCAACAACAGCTGTGCACACATTATCCTCCATTACGTAAGGAACATGTACTGAGGAAAACCATATTCTGGGTCACAAAACATGTGGAGACGAAAGTGACTTCATCTTGGGTGCTAATCCACCATGTTGACTTCCGAATAGCTGCAGTACTGTACTTTTACTGTCCCTAGTATAGAAGAACAGATCATGCCAATTATAGGCTATGAGAATTCTTGCCTGTTCTAGAGGGTTGCTTTTATTGTCTTGCTAGAGAACATACACACTTGTCTTGTGGCTGGCCCACGACCATGCCTCTGTTTGTAAATTCCCCAATATAAACATCCTTTCTTGAAAAACTAAATTTGCTTGCCTCCTTCTTTCTTGGCTTCTTCCGCATTTGGGGGCCACTTTGCATATGCAGCCCTTTCACAGAACAAACAAGACTCTGGACATTTAAAGATTCAAGTCATACAAAATTTGCTCTCTAACCACAATAGAATTAGAAAATTTTCTGTGATCTGAGACATAAGAAAAAAGAGAGGGAAAAAGGGAATTAAGTTAAAAATTAATACAAAAAGATCTTGGAAAAAGCCTCAAGTATTTCAAATCTATAACCCATGGATTAAGGAATAACTCAAAAGAGGAGTTAAAAAGTATTTTGAACACAATTAAAATGAAAGCACAACATACCAACATTTTCAGGATGCCCTTTGGGCAAAAAAGAGAAACTGCAGCAGGCCTGAGGCGAATGTCCTCAGAAAGGCCTGGCCTCTGGCTGGCATCTGAGAACTTGGATTTTGGGAGCGTTCACACCAACCTCACTGATCAGGGTTGTTGACTGTACCTAAACTGCTTGTGCAAACATGGTTTATGGTGACCACCTCCTTTCCTTCTGGAAATCTGGAATTTGGGTGCCAGGGTGCTGATCTGGCCAGTTCCCAATAAAAACTGTGGGTGCTCAGTCTGTTAGTTTCCCTGATGGGCAACATTTACACTTTTAACTTCCTGCTGGAGGTATTATGTGGGTCATGTGTGACTCCGCTGGGAGAGGACTCTTGGAAGTTTGTACCTCATTTCCTCCAGACTTGGCCTTCTTTTTGTTGTTGTTGCTGTTTGAGCAGAGTCTCGCTCTTGTCACCCAGGCTGGAGCGCAGTGGCGCAATCTCCACTCACCGCAACCTCCAACTCCTGTGTTCAAGCGATTCTCCTGCCTCAACCTCATGAGTAGCTGGGATTACAGGCACCCGCCACCATGCCCAGCTAATTTTTATATGTTCAGTAGTGACAGGGTTTCACCATGTTGGCCAAGCTAGTCTTGAACTCCTGACCTCAGGTGATCTGTCCATCTCGGCCTCCCAAAGTGCTGGGGTTACAGGTGTGAGCCATGGCACCCGGCCTCAGACTTTGCCTTCTGTCCCTTTTCACCTTGCTGTCCTTCGGCTGTAATAAACAGGAGCCATGAGTGTGAATACGTGCTAAGTCCTGAGGGTCCTCCTAGTGAATCATTGAACCTAGAGATAGTCTTGGGAACTCACAAAACACTGAAATTGTACGTGGGAGAAATTTTTAACAGTCAATTCCCTGTATGAGAAAAGAAGAAAGTTCTTTAGTCTAAGGGCCTCAACTTCTTTTTAAATAAACTAGAAAAAGAAAAGCAAATGAAATGCATAGTAAGCAGAAGAAAGGAAACAAATCTCAGCAGGAATCAATGAAACAGAAAACAGACAAACAGTAGAGAAAACCATTGAAACTAAAAGCATACTCTTGGAGAAGACGCATAAAATCAGTAAACTTCTAGCCACGCTGAGCTGACCAGAGAAGGAATTTTATAGTTGTTATAGCTGATTAATTCAGTCAAGAAAGCATAATTTACATTCATGTGTATCTCCTTTTCAAAACTATTATTTAGTTGAAAAGGTTTTCCAACTAACTTTTTTTTGGAAAAATACTTGCAGTAGGGTTACTTTGTATGACAACTCATTTTAAGTACACAAGTTTTCCGTAATACATCTATTGAGGAAAATACAACACTATTTATGTATTAAAGAAGTAAGGGCCAGGCGAAGTGGCTTGCACCTGTAATCCCAACACTTTGGGAGGCTGAGCGGGGAGGTTTGCTTGAGGCCAGGAGTTCAAGACCAGCCTGGGCGACATAGTGATACTCCATGTCTACAAAAAAATTAAAAGTTAGCTGGATGTGGTGGTGCATGCCCCTACTCTCAGCTACTTGGAAGGCTGAGGCCCAAGGGTCACTTGAGCTCTGGAGTTCAAGGTTGCGGTGACCTATGTTTATACCACTGCACTGCACTCCAGCCTGGGTGACAGAGTGGGACCCTGTTTCTAAAAAAAAAAAAAAAAAAAAAAAAAGACGATCTAAATATGAGTTTGAATATTGTGTTTGAGAATTTGAGATTACAGGTAAAACAAGTCAGTCATGTTGACCGAGCATAAGCATAAAAATTCTTAAAATGTATTGTTTCGCTAATTTGAGTATTTCTCTATTCTCTGACGTTTTAAAAAGAAAAGAGGAACCCTTTCCTTGCATCATTCCCTTTATTGCTTTTCTGCTTTGAAATAGCAACCCTGGCTGTCAGTCAAGAATTCACTAAGCAGTAAGTCCATTGTTCTTTCCAGGGTATTAGAGCCACTGACCCAACATTTCCCACTCGCAGAAGTGGGCAAGAGAACATATTACTTCTCTCTGCCCATTTCCTCTGCTTCTCGCTGCCTAGCCCCGCCTGTATCATTTTTGTTTCATCAGAGCTGAAGAGGAATCTCCAATGTAAAATCGTGCTGGCCTTCTAGAGTCTTCTTTAGTAGAAATATTTTGATTTTGCTGTAAAAGAACTGTCATAAAGGAAGATAAGACCTCCGATTAGCTTTTGTCAGTTATGACTCTATAGTTTTTTTTTTGAGGCAGAGTCTCACTCTGTCGCCCAGGCTGTAGTGCAATGGTGCGATCTCCGCTCACTGCACCCTGTACCTCCCAGGCTGAAGCGATTCTCCTGCCTCAGCCTCCTGAGTAGCTGGGACTATAGGCGCATGCCACCGCACCCAGCTAATGTTTTGCATTTTTAGTAGAGACAGGGTTTCACTATATTGGTCAGGTGGTCTTGAACTCCTGACCTCATGATCCTCCCACCTTGGCCTCCCAAAGTGCTGGGAATTACAGGTGGGAGCCACCATACCCGGCTGACGCTATAGTTTTGCAGAATTATCATTCTTTAGTTCATGAGGGAAAGAAGCTCAAGTTTTAACAGAGGGTGTTGAGAGACCATGATGTAATGTTATCTCATAATTCTTCCTTCCTCACTTCATTGCTTATCAACATTTGAATGAACATATCTGGGAACTGAGGGTAGGCATTATTTGATAGAAATATTAGTTTTCCCCCCAGCATTAAGAAAAATAACGAATGCATATTGGGCTTCATACCTAGGTAATGGGTGGATAGGAGCAGCAAACCACCATGGCACCCGTTTACCTATGTAACAAAGCTGCACATCCTGCACAGGTACCCTGGAACTTAAAAATAAAAATTAAAAAACATATATTAGCTTTCCACATGTCACTTTATACCTTATTTATGGTATGGTAAAATCAGCATTAGATAAGACAGAAGTCTAAGACATAACGGGAGGAGGGGAAAAAAAGGTTTTTAATAGAATATTAAAAGAAATAATGGAGCTATATGAGTTGAATCATGTTTTATATGCTCTAAGAATTGTGTGTGTGGTCAGTTTGACATTGACATTCACTAATAAATTCATACAATTTGTTTATATATTTACTGATTGCCGGCCACATGCCAGGCCCATTATTTTAAATAATGGGTACATATGCGGATACACAACAAGATCTTACCCCCATGGAACTTACATTTGAATTCAAGGGAGTGCTATAAAGGAATGTGGTGGAATTGACAATAAGCAATACGCATAACAATGAGTAAACAATACACTGTGTTGTAAAGTGAGGCTTTTTTTTCTCAATCAGGAAAAGAAGTGGGAGGGCAGATGGGTTTCAGTTTTTAAGAGCGCCCAGAATGGTTTCTGTAAGGACGCAATTGAGTGGAGACTTGAAGGCAGAGTTAACAATGTACTTTCCCATCAGAGGAAAGACCCAGTGCAAAAGCCCATAGGGAAAGGCCTGCCGTGGAGAACGGCAGGAGGCCAGCGTGGCTGGAGCAGAGTGAGCAAGAGTGGTTGGGGACAAGGTCAGGGATTCATTCAGGAAGTGAGGTAGACCAGGCACGACCTGCCCAGAAGCTTTTGGTTTTCATTCTGAGATGGCAAGCTGTTTGGAGTTTTGAGTGCATGAGTCACATACTCCGAGTTCTATTTTAAAGGGATATGCTGGCCGTGTGGCGGGGAGACAGTGAGAGGACCAGGCCGTGGCAAAGGGGCCAGTTAGGAGGCCTTTGCCATAATCCACAATCCAGTGACAGATCATGATTGGCTTGCAACAGTGTGGCAGTAGTGAGGCTGTGAGAAATAGTAGGCTTCCGGATGTGAACTTGGGAAGCAGAAGCATCAGGATTTCTGATGAGCTGGATGGCAGATGTTGGGGCACAGAAGCTGGCAGCGGTGTCTCCACACTCATGAGCATGGAACCTTTCTGCAGTTCTTAGTCTGTCCTGTGGGGCTGCCGTACTTTAGTTCAAATGCAGTTTTGGTTTGTCCTTTTCTTCTCTTTACTTTCAGGCCTGGTGCTGCCCGGAGCAAGTCTTCCTGGTAATACATCTGCAAACAAACCCAGCAGTTACTTTGAGTTCACATATTCCATGCACTGCTGAGCAGCTAGATGTGCAGCCAGTATGTGAAAACAAACAGAATGCAGTGCGATGATTGTGATCATAAATTCCTTTAGAGACCGTTAGACCGAGAAAAACAAACACATCCAGCAATTCCAAATCATTGTATGCAATAGAAAGGCAAGTGACGGATGGCACTTTATTTTCAGCAAATTGCAAAAAAGAAAATGCTTCCCGTAGAAGAGCTAGGCATAGATGAGAATAACCTTCAAATACCCTTTGCAGAAGTAAGGGGGAATAAGTGAGGTTGAAAAGAGAAAGTTAACAGCTTTATTGCTGCCTTACCTTCTGATGTGGCTCTGTTTACAGGTCCCGAAAAACCTAAAGCAAGTGTGAGAGAAAACAATATGTTCTGTCAGAGTGCAGAGTCTCTTTGTCTGCAATCTTGTAAAAACGATTGGAGTTTGTTATTGATTAATACGAAATAATGACTTAGCACCTAATACAACATTTTAAAATGTCCCCTCTGGCTTTTGTAGATTCCAGCAAGGAAAATAGGGCACTTATGGAAATAAAAGCCTTTAAAATCATTTTAAAGGATCAGCATGAAGAACTAAGTAAGAGAGCTTTGTTGGGTTAAGGAAAGTGTTCTTTTTTTTTTAATTTAATTTTTTTTATTGCATTTTAGGTTTTGGGGTACATGTGCAGAACATGCAAGATAGTTGCATAGGTACACACGTGGCAGTGTGTTTTACTGCCTTCTGCCCCTTCACTCACATTTGACATTTCTCCCCATCCCATCCCTCTCCCGCTCCCCCCACCGCTGTCCCTCCCCTATTTCCCCCAATAGACCTCAGTTTGTGGTACTCCCATCCCTGTGTCCATGTGTTCTCATTGTTCATCACCCGCCTGTGAGTGAGTATATACGGTGTTTCCTTTTCTGTTCTTGAGTCAATTTGCTGAGAATGATGTTCTCCAGATTCATTCATGTCCGTACAAAGGACACGAACTCATCGTTTTTGATTGCTGTATAATATTCCATGGTGTATATGTGCCACATTTTCCCAGTCCATTCTATCATCAGTGGGCATTTGGGTTGATTCCAGGTCTTTGCTATTGTAAACAGTGCTGCAATGAACATTCGTGTGCATGTGTCCTTATAGTAGAACGATCTATAGTCCTTTGGATATATACCTAGTAATGGGATTGCTGGGTCAAATGGAATTTCTATTTCTAGGTCCTTGAGGAAT
>CM052657.1:4857590-4897237 GCA_028533165.1 Leontopithecus rosalia | reverse complement strand
TACCTGAGTAGGGACCGAAGCTCTCGGCAATGGCAGACACCCCTTCCCCACCGAGCTGCACAGTCATGTGTTCAGCTCTTCCCACAGTGGAACTCTCAACCCCCGGCCCTCCGAATCGCCTTATTGCTTGTCCCTGTGGGGGTGGGACCCGTTGAGCCTGATCACTTGGCTCCCTGCCTCCGAGCCTTTTTGCTTTTTTTTCTTTTTAAGTTGTAGGGTTGACTCTCTCCCAGGTGCCTCAGCCGCTGGCCGAAAGGGCACTGGGGTCTGTGTGATTTCCCCTGCAGCCACCCGCTGCGCTGGTTCACAATTCACCTCCCAGAAATCTCCTGGTCTGGTTCACCGTCCAAAACCCGTTCAATCAGATGAACATAGCAATCTGCCCTCCCAAGTCTCAAATTGCTGGTTTAACAGGGCGCCCAGACCCGTGTGTTTCATGTGCCCTGCCGCTGCGCTGTGGCGCCGGCTGCCTGGCCACGCCAGTGGATACCACTGTGCTTGCGTCCTGCGTCCCTCTTACACCTGGGCTTTTCCCCGCTCTGTGGGCTATAAAGATCCGTCTGGAAATGCGGTGTGAACTCACCCTCTGCGTCTTGACTGAGAGCTTCAACCGTGAGTTGTTTCTAGAGCGCCATCTTCCTCCAACCCCCCAAGGAAAGTGTTCTTAACCTCTGGTCAATGAATGCATTTTAGAGGGTTTGTAAATGACTCACAGTTGTGTACACATTTTGTGTGCAGGTGCATGTGTCCATCTTCCTTGCAAGAGGTTTCATATTTTTGTCAGCCTTTCACACATAGGTAAAAATCACAAACTATGACTCCAGGAGTGACCCTCCTTTGTTGATGCTCATGAGATTCAAAGTCAGCCCCAAAGTGTAGGCACCAGAGGCACTGATGGCCTGGGATGTAAACACACCCCTTGGATTTGTGCAGCATACAAAGCTTCAAACGTGTGGCCGGTGTGTGTGTGTGTGTGTGTGTGTGTGTGTGTAAAGGTCCTATCTCTGCGTGGTTATCTGGATCAGTTCATGACCCAGCCCTTTGGATCCTAACTCTAGAAAGAAGACTGTAAGTGAAAATGAAGAGAGTAGGTGGTATATCACTTGAAATTTTATTCATGATTAGCCTTGTGGCAGGGATGGGAAAGATAAGACAGGTCTTAACCAGGATACTGAGTATTTTCCTACAGAAAACTTCTCACTGTTTTTCCTCTTAGACAACAAAACAAAAGAAGCCATACTAATAAGTATCCCTGTAAAATAGAGAGTAATGGACACCTACACTTTCAGGCCAATCAGAAAAAAGAGTAAGCCAATAATGTTTAAAATCCCATTTCATAGATTGTCACTGATTAGCTGGATTGTATAATAGGTCAGAGATAATCCCATAGGACCAGTTATAAGACTATCTACGTAAGTATGTAAGTTATTTATTGTAACTTATTATCTATGTAACAATTATATAACATATAGATTATTAACTTATTAATTATAAGTATGTAAGTTACAGTACTGTTGCACTATCACCATGGCTAGGGGAATGGCGTACTGACTGGCTCAGGCTTGGGCTTTGTGTACTTCTCTTCACTTAACTTGGTTAGGGAATGGGATACCTTGCCTGGCTTCAGCCTGTCAGGACCTTCTTGTCTGTCTTTGGGTAGCATTAGTCTCACACAAATAATGGGCTTAAGAATGGGGAGAAAGTTTTCCAAAGGAAATTTGGGCTATACTAACCAGAACGGCAATGGATGTTGGGCTGCAACAAGGATTTCACTATCCTTCTAAATTTCTTCTAAAAAGGAGTTCAAATGAACGTACACCATGCAGGCTTGCAGAACCGGCTCCATGGTGCTTTCTGGCAGGGTAGAAATGATATAGAAGAATCTTCTGATCAGTACCACTATACCCACAGCATTAACAGCAATGCCAACAATGACAGGCAGAACAACGGGCACTACTTGGATTCCAGGTAGCAGCCAGAGAGACTTCAGTGCCACGTGAAACAGTGATGACAGCAGGCATAGGGTTGAAGCCATGATATATTCAAGGGATCTCAAATTTGTGAGGACACTCCAACATCCCTGAAGAGTTCTGTGGTCATTCTTCTGTGAAATTACGCTTGGAAGTTGCGGCCAAAACAACTATGAATATTTCCCTAAATGCGAGGAGATAATTGGATCTTTGGGTGGCAGGGGTTAATTGGGGGCACTTAATCACCAAAGGCAAGGTGGGTGTGGTCAAAGCAGAAATCAGAATAGTCTGAATCCCCGAGGCCCATGATGTTGGCTAGCTGAATATGGTGTCTAGAAGAGAATTAGATGATCTACTAAATTCTTTTTTGATCTGTATAAATAGAAGAGTTCTAGGTCAAGCCTAACTTGAAGCATCAAAACATGGAGTCAGTTTCTCATTCAATTCCCAGATTGGAGCCAGTTTACAGACCCAGAATCCTTTGAATGAAGGGGAAGTCCAGTCCTCTTGAGGAAGGGTCCTGCTACGCTGCCAAATATGTATTCTTTTCATCTTTCTCCCAGTCTTTCCCAAAGGGACCTATGACTTTCAACCAGGGTGACTGTGCATTGGAAAAAAGGAAATATAATCAGACTTTTGAGGACTACTGGACACTGGATCTTAACCAAAACAAATTCTAGCAGACCCACAATGTCACTGTGACCCTTCGGTTAGAGTAGGGGCTTATAGAGGTCAGGTGATCAATGGAGTTGTAGCTCAGGTCCTTCAAACAGTGGTTCTAGTGGGTTCCTAAAATTGTACCACAGTTATCTCCCCAGTTCCAAAATGAGTAATTAGAACAGACATACTCAGCAACTGGCATAATCACTGCTCTGGTTCCCTAACCTGTGGAGTGGGGGCTGTTACTGCAGGAAAGGCCAAGAGGAAGCCACTAGAATGCCTTTCTAGTGGCAATAGTAAGCCAAAAGCAGTGCCACATTCCTGGAGGGATTGTAGAGATTAGGGCCACCTTTGAAGAGGAAGGGGTGCATCTTCTTGAAGGATTTAGGGATGGTAATTCCCACCACATGCCATTGCATCTCTTTTTTTTGGTGGGGATAGAGAACGGATGCATATTGGTTAACAATGGTGGGTTACTGTAACGTAACCAGGTGGTGACTCCAATTGCAGCTGCTGTTTCAGATGTGGTTTAATTGCTGGAGCAAATTAACACATTTTCTGTTACCTGACTTAGAGCTAAATTAACTACAAAAACACATTTCTGGTGGGACGTGGTGGTACATGCCTGTAATCCCAGCTACTTGTGAGGCCAATGCACGAGAATCACTGGAACCCAAGAGGCAGAGGTGACAGTGAACTGAGATTGTGCCACTGCACTCCAGCCTGGGTGACAGACCAAGACTCTGTCTCATACACACACACGCATTTCAATTCATTTCGCTTTTTCTTAGATCGCGCTAACTAAATACTGTATTATTTGAGGAGTTAAAACTATGTAATTACTTAGTTGTTTGAGTAACAAAGAACAAGCCAGGTTTTGGAGTCTTGATCTGTAATTGAATAGAAAGCATAGCTCTTTAACCACTCTGAAGTCGTGGTTTAGGCAGCAGCAAAGGCAGCTCCTTGAAAACTCACAGAAGGCACGCCCTCATAACTAAGTACTCAAAGGTCTTCCCAGGCCTCGCCCGCCCTTATTTTGATTTCTCCCTACCCTGAACTTTATGCCACAAACAGTCTGTATTTCAGAATTTCGGAGTGTGAATTGATTGTCTTGCCCTGCTCTCTCGTACTCCTAAATATTTCATGTATTGATTTTCCCCTTGCCTCAAGCCTTACCTTTCTGATTTTCTCTACACTGATGCATAAAGGAGATTTATAAAATCTGAAGATGTTTCTCCTTACCTGAACTCTGTCAGTGACTTCTAATTCTTAGCAATAAAATCCAAAATCCTGTAAATAAAACACAGAGTATAAATAACACTTTATAACTATCATCTGCTGTGTCTCCAATCTCAATTCTCTCTGCTCCCCACCTCATCCCTAGGTTTCCCTTCTCCCAAATTATTTGCTGCTTCCCATGCATGCCTCACACTTTCCCTGTATCATTTACAGAATCTTGTTCTTCTTGCTCCTAGGATGTCCTTTTCTGTTATTTTCCCATCCCCAAATCTTACCTACTATTCAGGACCCACTTTAAATGTTATCTGCTTCATAAAGCCTTTTCTCCTTTCTTCCAGATGGAAACAATTTCTTTCTCCTCTGATTTTAAAGAGAAATCAGATGTGGTGGGAATCACCGCCCCTGCTTTTATTTATTCCTTTGTACCTTAGTATATTCATTTGGGCATATGAATGTCTTCTTTATTTTGTAATGTAGGCACCCTGAGAATAGGGCCACTGTTGATACCTAGCTGGGGATCAATAATTACATGTCGTAACGATGTCATAATTAAATAGATTCGCGCTAACACTTGAGGAGGTCATATTAATGTATTTGATATCTATTATATTTCTTGTATCAAGTTGAATCATCTCCCACGAAGATCATAGGTGTGTAAAGTACATCAAAGTCAGATAAGTGCTCCAAAGAGATCAATGAGATTTGCCGAAAGAGAATAAAAGGGGGAGAATTCCTGCAGAATAACGAGGCTATACAAAAAATAGATGCATTTTAATTTGAAAATTTTATTAATATATTTAGATGGTTCAAACTTTTTAAAATACAGAAAGATATTTAATGCCTTCAACACTGAGTAGCTTTTCCCTGAAGACCTTTTCATTATTTTATAGCTTTTGAACCATGTATTTTATAACTTTTGAACCTCTTCATTACCTACCACCTGTATGCCCAGTTTCCAACGTGTTGCTGTCTCCAACTGTGAAAGGAAATGGCTCCCAGTAATCTCTGCCTTCTGGTATTTCTGCCCTTGTGTAATTCCTTCCCTTTGAATGTGGGTTAGAGAGACAGACATGCTTCTGATAAACACAATGCATAACAGTGATGGGATGTCATTCCATGATTCGATTACGAAAGATTGACTTCAATCTTGCTAGCCAACTCTCTATCTCCTTCTTGGCTTGCATGTTTGATAGTGTCAGCTGTCACTTGGGAGAGGCCACATGGAAAGGAACTGAAGGCAAACTCTCGCCAATAGTCAGTTAGGCACTGAGGCCCTTAGTCTAACAACCCTTGAAGAAATGAATGCTGCCAATAACCAGAATGAGCTTGGGAGCAGAGTCTTCCTCAGTTGAGACTTCAGATGAGACTGCAGACCTGAATTTGATACTTTGATGGCAGCCTTGTGAGGGATAGTGAAGCAGAGAAACCAGCTAATTTGTATCTAGATTCTTAACCCGCAGAGACTGAGATAATACATATATATTGTTTTAAGCTGCTAGGTTTTGGGGTTGTTATGTAGCAATAGAAAATCAATACACCAATCTTCAGCTATTACAAAAAAAGTATATACATTAAAAATTTGTATATACATCGATAAAATATCTGTAGGGAAAATGCTGCTGTGTGGGATTTCTGGGTCAAAGAAAATGTGCACCTGTAAATTGGTTTATTGTTTTCATATTGCCCATCAGATAATACCACTTTATAATCCTGCTAGCAATACATGAAAATACTTTCCCATCTGGATTTGTTATTAAAATTTAGAATTTTTTGCCAATTTGAAAAGTAGAAAATTATAGCTCAGAGTATATTAATTTGCATTTCTCTTATGAGGAAGGTTGAACATATTTTCATGTATTAAGCTATTTATTAACCCTCTTCTGTGGATTGTTTACTTGCACCTTTGACTGTTTTTCTCTGATTTGTTAAGTTTTTCTTTGTTGATTTTTACGGATAAGTCTTGTGAGATGATTTGGAAATATCTTTTTTTCCAGTTTCTTCTTTTTCTTTTGCTTGTGATATGATTAGCCACATATGTGACTTTGGTGTTAATCTTTTCTTTAATGGTTCTAGATCTTTAATCAATTTAGATTTTTCCCACTCTAAGATAATAAGGAATTGCCTTCTATCTTCTGCCATGCTCCTGCCTCATACTTAAATGCTAGTAATTTTTGGGGCTTCATTTTTTATATTTAAATATTTGATCCATTTGGTATGTGTCTTTGTTCATTCTATAATGTAAGAATCCAATTTATTCATTTCTCCTAGATGGCTCCTCAGGTGACCCAATACCATTTGTTAAAAAGCCTATATTTGTCTCACTGATTTAAAATGCTGCCCTTGCCATATATTAATCTTCTCTACATATTTGGAATATTTCTGTACTTTCTAATTTCTTTCATTATTTCTCTGTCCACTCATATACCAGTTCTATAATGTTTTAGTTGTTAAAGATTTATAATATCTGCCTAGCCTAGTCACCTCCCTCTTTTCCCCCCAATTACTCTTACCCAGTTTCCTGTCTGTCTGCCTCGGGTTGTTTAAGATGTGAACTTCTGAATCATCTTGTGTAATTTAAAAACTCTGTTTGTATTTTAATTGGGATTGTATTAAATTATATACTAATATAGGAAAAACTGATGTTTCTGTGATGTTGAGTCCTCTAATTGCAAGGACATGGTATGTATTTTAACTAGTCATTTTTTGTGTATTTATATGTGTCAATATTTTTTGAACCCTAATTTCTATGTACCAATTTTGTATCTTCCAATTGTAATTTCCAGTGAGTTCTTTTGATATTTGCACATATCCAGTCTCATCATATGCAAATAGGGCAGCTTTAACTTCTCATTTACAGTTTCTGTGACTACTTTCTCTTGCCTATTTGTGTTAGCCAGTACCCCCAGTACAATATAAATAATAGTGGACACAGTGATTATTTTTGTCTTATTTCTACTCGAGTGGAAATCATTGTAGTGATTTTCATGAAGCATGCTGCTGGTTCTGGGGCTAACATGACTAAAATTTTATTATAACATCTAGTCTATTTCTGTTTTATTGAGTTTTTTTTTAAAGAAGTATCTTATTAAAAATTTTTAAATGCTATTTGAGCACTTGAGTGTAATTATTTTTCTTGTATCTGTAATCTGATATTTTAATGTCAGTCATTTAAAAATTTTTCAAAAAACTCCACCTGTTGTGGTGTGCTTTTTCTTTTACTAGGCTAATATTTTAATCAGGATTTTTGCATAGATATTCATAAATGAGAAGTGTTTGTAGTTTTCTTTTCTCTACAGTTCATGTGACGTTTTGGTGTCAATGTTATACTCTCTACATAAATAATTTGGAAGTTTTCTCTCCACGCATATACTCCCTCCACTCCACTCCTTGAACTCTAAGATAACTGGCCTTAGAATGGTCTGCTCCTTAAACGAAATTGTTAGAATTCTTTCAAAAGGCAATTTGAGGATGGGTGTGATGGCTCATGCCTGTAATCCCAGCACTTTGAGAGGCAGAGGCGGGCGATCACTGGGGGCCAGGAGTTGGAGACCAGCCTGATTAAGATGGAGAAACCCCATCTCTACTAAAAATAAAAAAATTAGCCGGGCATGCTGGTGCACACCTATAATCCCAGCTACTCGGGAGGCTGAGGCAGGAGTAACGCTTGAACCCAGGAGGCGGAGGTTGCAGTGAGCCGAGATGGCACCATTGCATTCCAGCCTGTTCAACACAGTGAGACTCCATCTCAAAGAAAAATGAAGCAATTTGAACCTGTTTTTATTAAAATCATTTTTTTTCATTGGGTGGGGATTAGCTCTTTGATAAATTCTCTGTTTCTTCTATAGAAATATACTTTCTGCGTCTTCTAGGGCCAGATGCTGCATCTTGAATATTATTCCTTTCACCCAGACCTTATAATTATTTGCACAGGTTTGAGCAAAGTGGCCTATGAATATTTTAGTTTTTTTTTTCCTGTTGTTATTTTTCTTACCATTTCTTATTTTGTGTTTCTGTGCTTTCTCTCATTATCACTTGATTCAGTTAGCAGGTTTTTTTAACTTTCCTCCAACAAATTAGCTATTAGATTTATTTCTTTTCTTTTCTTTTTTTTTTTGAGACGGAGTTTCGCTCTTGTTACCCAGGCTGGAGTGCAATGGCGCGATCTCGGCTCACCGCAACCTCTGCCTCCTGGGTTCAGGCAATTCTCCTGCCTCAGCCTCCTGAGTAGCTGGGATTACAGGCACGGGCCACCATGCCCAGCTAATATTTTGTATTTTTAGTAGAGACGGGGTTTCACCATGTTGCCAGGATGGTCTCGATCTCTTGACCTCGTGATCCGCCCGCCTTGGCCTCCCAAAGTGCTGGGATTACAGGCTTGAGCCACCGCGCCCAGCCCAGATTTATTTCTTAATACAGTTTTTCTATTTTCTAACTCACTGATATCTTTCCTACTGCTTTCCTTTTTTAATTTATTTTTATTTTTCCCTTATATTGATGTAAGTTTTCAATTTTCCTCTAAGTTCTTCTTTAGGTTCTGATAATGTTTTGTTTTCATCATGATGGATTTTTAAAAATTTGTCAACTTCCATTTATGTTTTAGAGATGGGTCTCGCTCAGTCACCCAGGCGGAGTGCAGTGGTGTGATCATAGCTCACTGCAGCCTCGATCTCCTGGACTTAAGCAATTCTCCTACCTCAGCCTCCAAAGTAGCTAGTACTTCAGGTGTGCACCACCATGCTTGACTAATTCTTAAAATTTCTTGTAGAGACAGAGTCTCATTATGTTGTGTAGGCTTATCTTGAACTCCCAGGCTCAAGGGATTCTCCTGCTTTGGCTTCCCAAAGTGCTGGGATTATAGATGTTGAGCCACTGTGCCTGGCCTGTATTTTGTTTTTGATCAGAGTTACTTCCATGAAAGAGTTTTAAAATTTTCAGTCACAGTGCAAACTTTTATTTCGTATGAGTTTCTAATCTTAGTGAATTTGTTATCGAAGAATGTTGTCTATGATTGTTTCTACCTTTTACAATTTATCAAGGCTTGGTTTGCAGCCTAATACATTGTTAGTTTTTGTGAATGTCTGAGCATTTGAAAAGAAGGCATTTATTTTGGGGATAGAAATCTAGATCAGATCTGCCTTATTGATTATCTTATTTGTGAGCTCTCTTTACTTTCCAGATTTAGTTAAAGTCACCCCTAGCTTCCATACACCAAGATTACTAGGAAGTCCACAATCATTTAACATGGCCTTTTTAAGCATTGCCCTCTATATCAGTCAGGGTCCCAGCAAATAGCACAGATGAATGTTCAAATTAGGGAATAGGGAGACTTTAATGAAGGAAATGTTTACAGAATTGTGGGCAAGTAGATGCAGTGGAAAGGAAACATTTATATACACTGTTGGTGGGAATGTAAATGGGTACACCCTCTATGGAAAACAGTATGGAGATTTCTCAAAGAACTTAAAGTACATCTGTCATTGGATCCAACAATCCTGCTTTTGGGTATCTACCCAAAGGAAAAGAAGTCATTATCTCAAAAAGACACCCACACTTGTATGTTTATCACAGCACAATTCACAATTGCAAAGATCTGGAGTCCATCTAAGTGCCCATCAATTGATGAGTGGATAAAGAAAATGTCACACACACACACACACACACACACACACACACACACACACCATAGAACATTACTCAACTATGAAAAAGAACAAATTAAAGTCTTTTGCAGAAACTTGGGTGGAACTGGAGGCAATTATCCTAAGTGAAGTAACTCAGAAACAGAAAGCAAACACCGTTATGTTCTCTGCTTATAAGTAGGAGCTAAGCTATGCAAATGCGAGTTTACAGAATGGAATGAGAGACATTAGAAACTCAGAGGGGAGGTTAGGGGTGAGGGTTGAAAAATTACCTGTTGGGTACAGGGTACACTATTGGGGTGATGGGTACGCTGAAAGCCCAGACTTCGCCTTTATACGATTCATCCATGTAACAACAAAAAATTGTACTCCTAAAGCTATTGAAATTTAATAAAAATTTAAAACGTGGGCAAAGTTAATGAAAACCATCATAAGGATGTGGAAGTGCCCCATAGCTAGTGACAGCTGGGAGCCATTACTCTTTCTAAACATCAAGTGACAAGGCCAGTAGAAGTGGATAGTCATTGGAACTGTGAGAGGCAGGCTGTAGGAGAAAGAGCTACTTAACAAGAGCGGTGGCCTTTGATAACGGAACACAGGCAATTTAACCTGAAGCCCTACACGAATAAACACCCCTCCACGAGGTCAAGAGATCGAGACCATCCTGGTCAACATGGTGAAACCCCGTCTCTACTAAAGATAAAAAAAAAATTAGCTGGGCATGGTGGCGCGTGTCTGTAATCCCAGCTACTCAGGAGGCTGAGGCAGGAGAATTGCCTGAACCCAGGAGGCGGAGGTTGCGGTGAGCCGAGATCGCGCCATTGCACTCCAGCCTGGGTAAGGAGCGAAACTCCATCTCAAAAAAACAAAACAAAACACCCCTCCTTCCTTTTTCTCCTGCTCTCAGCGTCTGCCTCTGTCTCTCACTGGCTGAACCCAAGAGGAAACCAGGAAGCAAAGGAGCCCAGCTGATGCCGTCCCTAAAGCTCAGCTTCCCGGGCACGGAGCAGGGTGTAGGGCGGATTTCCCTACACCTAACTGATGACTCCTGCTTTTAGCCCCCAAAACCCAAAAGTTGATTGGTTTCCTTTTTTCCTTTTCAAGAAACGAAAAGGCCTGCATACCGTCCTGGGAATGGAGAAAATACTTTTCAGAGAGAAACATGCAGCACGAGGTAACTAACTTACCACTGTAATTATCCTATAGGGTTATGCTAGGTATTACTATTATTACTGGCCAGGCTCTTCAGCCTTCTTTTGAGAACAGCTGAGGATTCTGAAGGGCGGGAGGAGAAAAGACAGAGTTTCTCTGGAATCCAAAGTTAAGTAGTGATCAAGAGAATAAATAGCATCTACTCTATTTTAAAATTCAGTTCACCTAGACACAAGGGCTTGTTCAATGCAGTGTTCTGCCTTCTCTCTATACAATGTGACACAGGCAAGTAAATATTCCCTTAAGGAATGAAAATCTATGTACTTCCAGTTGTAGAACAGCCTTTTAAACATTTTCTGCTTGAGAAATGAGTGGATCTGAGTAGTCTTGGATGACACAAAGTTCCCCCATAGAAGCCAGGATATTGTGAACAGATATGACCTACAAAAGAAAATTCATGCCAAACAGAAAACGGCAGCTTTTATCTTGGGTGACACTATAATGACATATTCTTCAGTGTCGAGGTTGTAAAATTATGTCTTATTTAAAGTACTTCAGCCTCTTCCCATGGAAACAAGTGGTACTTCTCTAATCTGGGCAGAGATTTTTTCCAGATGGCCTTAGATCATTGCCCTAGTCAATGGAACACAATGTCAGCAGAGTCGCTTATGAGGCGTATTTAGTTTGAAAACTCTGAGCCAGATGAGTTCCTTCAAAACCCTTCTGAAATGAGAAGTGCTACAAGACCTCTCTGCCTCCCAGAGGAGAAACACAAAGCAAGTGCACCTGCCACAGTCGGAAGGAGGTTTGCAGGGATCGCTGAGAGTACTCCTGGTCAACCTACCTGCTCATCTGGAAAACCAACAGATGTGGTTTGAAAGAAGCAACTTTCAGAATTAAAAAGCAAGTGCCCTGGGCACAAGTCTGTGATCTATGCTGGCCCCAAAAATGTTTTTCCCACCATTAACTCTTAATTATTTTTGAATTACCATTTTACATGGGTAAAATGGCCCTTGGAGGTTTTTCTACAATCTCCATATGGTGTGTAATCACCTAGTGTAGTATTTCTCAAAATCACCTGCATGAGAATTACCCAGCAGTGCCTGATGAAAATCCAGGCATGTAGGCCTCTCTGGCTAGAGTGAACTAGAATCACGGAGGCTGCCACCCAGGTGTGTGCATTTGACAGGCTTCCTGGGTGATTTTTATGAGCTCTAATAGTGGTGAAAGGGGATTTGTTTTTGTTTTAAATATTTCCATCAACAAGCTGGCAGGAGTCAGGAGATCCAGGCTCAGTTTGCATCTTTGTCATTTACTAACTGTGTGGGTTTGGAAAAAAAACTCACATACACTCTTTGAGGCAGAGTTTCCCCATTATAACTTGGGAGTGGTTAGGTGTCCATGCACAGAAAATAAAGAAGAGAGATTTATTGAAAACAATAAATATCTAAGTAAATGATAATTAATTGCTATAACAATAAGAGATTATGTATGTGAAACAAATTGATGTAGGAATTCAGAGAAAGGCTGTGAAAACATTTGGTGAGAGTAATCAGAGAAGACTTCATGGAAGGAGTGGCATTTATTGGACTTTGAAGAATGGTTAAGGATTTCAATAGGCGTGAATGGTGAGGGAATTACAAAATGGTGAAAGCAAAGTCTTGTTTGTCTAGAGCAGTGGTTCTCCCTCTTGCTACACATCAGGATCACCTGGGAAGATTTTTAAAAATACAGAGTAGTCCATCACATGTATTGACCCCATAAATATATACAGTTATTTTGTGTCTAAATAAATCAGTAGGCAGGGCACAGTGGCTCACACCTGTAATCCCAGCACTTTTGGAGACCGAGGCAGGTGGATCACTTGAGGTCAGGAGTTCGAGAACAACTGGCCCACATGGTGAAACCTCATCTTTATAAAAAATACAAAAATTAGCCAAATGTGGTGGCGGGCACCTGTAACCTCAGCTACTTGGGAGGCTGAGGCAGGAGAATCACTTGAACCTGGGAGATGGAGGTTGCAGTGAGTCAAGACCATGCCACTGGGCTCCAGCCTGGGCAACAGGAGTGAAACTCTGTCTCAAAATAGATGATAGATAGATAGATGATTGATAGATAGATAGATAGATAGATAGATAGATAGATAGATAGATAGATAGACAGACAGATAGCTAGCTAGATAGATAGATAGCTCTGGGCCAGTTTAAATCCTATCAGCCAGGTCAATTTAAATTAAATCAGCAATTCAGGCAGATTAATTTGGTAGCACTATATAGAATGATTTGGGGTGGAAGGAGAGAGGCCAAAACTGGATGCCAGGAGACCATTTAGGAGGCTGGCAGACTAGCCCATGTATGATGTGAAAGAAAAGCATATAAGCCTCTCTTAAGAAAAAATAAGATCAGAAAAAATGAACTTCCTTAAGGAAGATGTACAGCTTTAAAACACAGTAGTGCTTGACAGATTGACGGTTAAAGGAAGCTGTCATCACGAATGTGGGAAACTAACCAATGTATATCTAATTTAGCAATCCTATTTCAGTATTTCTTTGATAACAGACTATAAATATTTGTTCACATACTTCAGGAACTAGAGCTCTTGTCTTTGGATAGTTCTCTCATTAATAGGTTGAATAAAACTCTTGATACGTGCAAAAAACGAATTTTGTCTCAGCATTTTACTTTTGTAGTATCTGACTGTTAGTAAGTCCAATGTGTACATCCAGTAACATTTGGGAGGCCTACTTTATGTAAGCCAATCCTTTGTTTATGAAACCATATCCCTGGGTCATACACACACCCAGGACTTTGTAGTTGTTGGTTTTCCAGTTCACCGAATGACAGAAAGAAGTCGCAAACTATTGTCATTCCCTGGTCCTGATCACCATGAGTGGCATTATCTTTGGCTTTCAGTGATGAATGTTATGGAAGAAGAGAGAAGACTTTTTATTAGTTCTTTAGCATAGACAATTTCCTTTTCTTTTTAATTATACTTTAGGTTATGGGGTACATGTGAAGAACGTGCAGGTTTGCTACAGTTGTACATGTGCCCCGTGGTTTGCTGCATCCATCACCCCGTCATCTATATTAGGTATTTCTCCTAATGCTATCCCTCCCCTAACCCCCACCCAACAGGCTCCAGCGTGTGATGTTTCCCTCTCTGTGTCCATGTGTTCTCATTGTTCAACTCCCACTTATGAGTGAGAACATGTGGTGTTTGGTTTTCTATTCTTGTGTCAGTTTGCTGAGAATGATGGTTTCCAGCTTCATCCATGTCCCTGCAAAGGACATGAACTTATCCTTTTTTTATGGCTTCATATTATTCCATGGTGTATATATGCCACATTTTTCTTGTCTAGTCTATTATTGATAGGTATTTGGGTTGGTTCCAAGTCTTTGCTATTGTGAACAGTGCTGCAATAAACATACATGTGCAGGGATCTTTACAGCAAGATAATTTATAATCCTCTGGGTATATACCCAGTAATGGGGTTGCTGGGTAAAATGGCATTTCTACTTCCAGATCCTTGGGGAATTGCTATACTCTTTCACAATGGTTGAACTAATTTACACTCCCATCAACAGCGTAAGAGTGTTTCTCTTTCTGCACATCCTCTCCAGCATCCCTTGTCCTCTGACTTTTTAATGATCACCATTCTAACTGGCATGAGATGGTATCTCATTGTGGTTTTGATTTGCATCTCTCTAATAACCAGTGATGATGTGCTTTTTTGCATATGTTTGTTGGCCATGTAAATATCTTCTTTTGAAAAGTGTTTGTTCATATCTTTGCCCACTTTTTGATGTTTTTTTTTGTGTAAATTAAGTTCTTTGTAGATTCTGGATATTAGCCGTTTGTCAGATGGGTAGATTGCAAAAATTTACTCCCATTCTGTTGGTTGCCTGTTCACTCTAATGATAGTTTCTTTTGCTGTGAAGAAATGCTTTGGTTTAATTAGATCCCATTTGGCTTTTGTTGCCATTGCTTTTGGTGTTTTAGTCATGAAGTCCCTGCCTACGCCTATGTCCTGAATGGTATTGCCTAGGTTTTCTTCTAGGGTTTTTATGGTTTTAAGTCTTATGTTTAAGTCTTTAATCCATCTTGAGTTAATTTTTGTATAAAGTGTAAGGAAGGGATCCAGTTTCAGCTTTCTGCATATGGCTAGCCAGTTTTCCCAACACCATTTGTTAAATAGGGAATCCTTTCCCCATTGCTCGTTTTTGTCAGGTTTGTCAAGGATCAGATGGTTGTAGATGTGTGGTGTCACTTCTGAGACCTCTGTTCTGTTCCGTTGGTCTATATCTCTGTTTTTGTACCAGTACCATGTTTTGATTACTGTAGCCTTATCGTATAGTTTGAAGTCAGGTAGTGCGATGCCTCCAGTTCTGTTGTTTTTTGTTTGTATGTTTGTTTGTTTGTTTAGAATTGTCTTGGCTGTGCAGGCTCTTTTTTGTTTCCATATGAAATTTAGGATGGTTTTTTTTTTTCCCCCAGTTCTGTGAAGAAAGTCAATGATAGCTTGATGGGGATAAATTACTTTGGGAAGTGTGTCCATTTTCTCAGTATTGATTCTTCCTAATCATGAGCATGGAATGTTTTTCCATCTGTTTGTGTCCTCTCTTATTTCCTTGAGCAGTGGTTTGTAGTTCTCCTTGAAGAGGTCCTTTACATCCCTTGTTGGTTGTATTCCTAACTTTTTAATTGTCTTTGTAGCAATTGTGAATGGGAGTTTGCTCATGATTTGGCTCTCTGCTTGTCTGTTACTGGTGTATAGGAATGCTTGTGATTTCTGCACATCGATTTTGTATCCTGAGACTTTGCTGACGTTGCTTATCAGCTTAAGGAGATTTTGGGCTGAGACGACGGGGTCTTCTAAATATACAATCACGTCATCTGCAAATAGAGACAGTTTGACTTCCTCTTTTCCTAATTAAATATCCTTTATTTATTTTTCTTGCCTCTTTGCCCTGGCCAGAACTTTCAATACTTTGTTGAATAGGAGTGGTGAGAGAGGGCATCCTTGTCTTGGGCCAGTTTTCAAAGGGAATGCTTCCAGGTGTTGCCCATTCAGTATATTGGCTGTGGGTTTGTCATGAATGGCTATTATTTTGAGATATGTTCCATCAATACATAGTTTATTGAGAGTTTTTAGCATAAAGGGCTGTTGAATTCTGTCGAAGGCCTTCTCTGCATCTATTGAGATAATCATGTGGTTTTTGTCATTGGTTCTATTTATGTGATGGATTACGTTTATTGATTTTCATATGTTGAACCAGCCTTGCATCCCAGGGATGAAGCTGACTTGATCATGATGGATAAACTTTCAGATATGCTGTTGGATTTGGTTTGCCATTATGTTATTGAGGATTTTTGCATTGATGTTCATCAGAGATATTGGCCTGAGATTTTCTTTTTTAGTTGTGTCCCTGCCAGGTTTTGGTATTAGGATGATGCTGGCCTCATAAGATGAGTTAGGGAGGATTCCCTCTTTTTCTATTGTTTGGAATGTTTCAGAAGCAAGGGTACCAGCTCCTCTTTGTACCTGTGGTAGAATTTGGCTGTGAACCTTTCTGGTCCTGGACTTTTTTTCGTTGGTAGGCTATTAATTGCTGCCTCAATTTCAGACCTTGTTATTGGTCTATTCAGGGATCAACTTTTTCCTGGTTTAGTTTTGGGAGGGTCTAAGTGTCCAGGAATTTATACATTTCTTTTAGATTTTGTGGTTTATTTGCATAGAGGTGTTTATTCTCTGATGGTAGTTTGAATTTCTGTGGGATTGGTGGTGATATCTTCTTTATCATTTTTTATTCCATCTATTTGATTCTTCTCTCTTTTCTTCTTTATTAGTCTGGCTAGTGTTCTATCTATTTTGTTGATCTATTCAAAAAACCAGCTCCTGGATTCACTGATTTTTTTGAAAGGTTTTTTTGTGTCTCTATCTCCTTCAGTTCTGCTCTGATCTTAGTTATTTCTTGTCTTCTGCCAGCTTTTGAATTTCTTTATCCTTGCTCCTTTAGTTCTTTTAATGGTGATGTTTGGGTGTGATTTGAGATCTTTCCTCCTTTCTCTTGTGGGCATTTAGTGCTATTAATTTCCCTCTGGACACTGCTTTAAATGTGTCCCAGAGATTCTGGTACGTTGTGTCTTTGTTCTCATTGGTTTCAAAGAACATCTTTATTTCTGCATTCATTTCATTATTTATCCAGTGGTTATTCAGGAGCAGGTTGTTCCGTTTCCATGTAGTTGTGTGGTTTTGAGTGAGTTTCTTAATCCTGAGTTCTAATTTGATTGCACTGTGGTCTATGAGGCTGTTTGTTATGATTTCTGCTCTTTTGCATTTGCTGAGGAGTGTTTTACTTCCAATTATGTGGTCAGTTTTAGAATAAGTGCAAAATGGTGCTGAGAAGAATGTATATTCTGTTGATTTGGGGTGGAGAGTTCTGTAGATATCTTTTAGGTCCGCTTGGTCCAGAGCTGAGTGCAAGTCCTGGATATCCTTGTTAATTTTCTGTCTTGTTGATCTGTCTAACATTGACAGTGGGGTGTTAAAGTCTCCCACTATTATTGTGTGGGAGTCTAATTCTCTTTTAGGTCTTTAAGAACTTGCTTTATGAATCTGGTTTCTCTTGTCTTGGGTGCATATATATTTAGGATAGTTAGCTCTTCTACTTGCATTGGTCCCTTTACCATTATGTAATACCCTTCTTTGTCTCTTTTGATCTTTATTGGATTAAAGTCTGTTTTATGAGAGACTAGGATTGCAGCTCCTGCTTTTTTTTGCTCTCCATTTGCTTGGTAAATCTTCCTCCATCCCTTTATTTTGAGCCTTTGTGTATCCTTGCATGTGAGATGGGTTTCCTGGATACAGCACACCGATGGGTCTTGACTTTTTATCCAATTTGCCAGTCTGTGTCTTTTGATTGGGGCATTTAGCCCATTTACATTTAAGGTTAATATTGTTATGTGTGCATTTGATCCTGCCATTATGATGGTAGCTGGTTATTTTTGCCCGTTAGTTGATGCAGTTTCTTCATAGCATCAATGGTCTTTACAATTTGGTATGTTTTTGCAGTGGCTGGTACTGGTTGTTCCTTTCCATGTTTAGTGCTTCCTTCAGGAGCTCTTGTAAGGCAGGCCTACTGGTGACAATCTCTCAGCAGTTGCTTGTCCATAAAGGATTTTATTTCTCCTTTGTTTATGAATCTTAGTTTGACTGGATATGAAATTCTGGGTTGAAAATCAGACAAATCCTCACTGCAACAAGAGCTTTCACTTTGCATGTTAGTTACTTCATGTGAGCTGAGGCACTTTGAAGGGAAAATGTGCTGTATCCTAGCAAACAAGGTGAGGTTTCCAGGCACAGAATCTCACAATAATGAATATAATTGTTCTTACTGAATTTATTCTACTTATTTTTTAGAGACAGATTGACACTGTGAGTTGTACAGGTTTTTGTGGTCTGTGGAAAATAGTCTTATAAGAAATTAGGTAAAAGGAAATAATTCAGATCTTTGCATTTTCTTTAAGTGATTGGTCCTGATGAAAAATAAGCTAGAATTTAAGGAAAATAAGCAGAAACCATAGAGAAGTGGTAGTACTCAAACTTCTCCATTACAACTTATCTGGCATCTGACCGTATGTGCACCACTGATATCCTGTCTGTCAGAGAGCTGGCTCTTTCAATTACATACTTACTGCAGAATGACAATATTTACTTTATGAGAAATATAGCACCTGTTCATTTATAGTACACAATACAAATAATACAAAACAGTATGGCAGGCAATATAAACTAATATAGATTATGGTGTTATAAAAGTAGTTGCTCTGGCCGGGCGCGGTGGCTCACGCCTATAATCCCAGCACTTTGGGAGGCCGAGGTGGGTGGATTACGAGGTCAAGAGATCAAGACCATCCTGGTCAACAAGGTGAAACCCTGTCTCTACTAAAAATACAAAAATTAGCTGGGCATGGTGGCACATGCCTGTAATCCCAGCTACTCAGGAGGCTGAGGCAGGAGAATTGCTTGAAAGCAGAAGGTGGAGGTTGCGGACAGCCGAGATCGCGCCATTGCACTCCAGCCTGGGTAACAAGAGCGAAACTCCATCTCAAAAAAACAACAAAAAAAGTAGTTGCTCTGTAAGTACAAGTACTTTTATGACACCGTCATTTATGTTGGTGTATACTGTGTCCTACGCAATGCAAACCAAGCTCTCCAAGACCCTGCCTTCGTATAACACCCTTTTTCCTCAGATGTAGGTCTCTTCAGCCCACTCAGGGACACTTTTTACAAACATACTCTGCTTTGATACATGGTTGTAAGTATGGAGGACTGGACTAACATGGAGATAGAAGTATAAATATGTCACTCACCATCTACCCTCAGCTTCCATTTCACACCCAAATCATCTTTTATCCAAGTTAAAAGGGCTCATTTGTTGGAAGAAATGATTTATCTTCTTGGATGTTGTTGTCCTATTCAAGTTAGAGAAAACGTCACTGTTCTGTATAACTTATAGAAAATACTTTAGCAGGCAGTAGAAAATAAAGACTGGGAAATAGTATTCATGTTGAAATCAGATTATCTTGGATTCTTATATAACTTAACTTGTTTGACCCTTTCTTGCCCGTCTGTAAAATGAGGACGATGATGGTACCTTCCTAGGGTGGTCGCAAGGACTGAAAGACTGAGTGCACGTACATTGCTCAGCACAGTTCTCGGCATGGAAGACGCAGCCAGTACACGTGAGCTTTTCTCCTCTCTCCACCCCCTGACTATCTTCTTCTCACACTCCTCCTTTTCCTAACTTTTATTTTTAGTATAAAATGATTCTCACTGTGAAGTAAACAACCTGGTCCTTAAACACGTGAACATCGCAATAAGTTGTCACTGAATAAATATATTGTCTCATTTTTTCCATTTCTGCCTGTTTGTCCTCTTGGTAGTGTTAGATGATCCTAACTATCTATACGTTCACTATCTCAGTCCAGATTGTACCCTCCTCTCACCCTCCTCTCACCATATGATCTTGTTACATAATTTCTAAAGTGGCCACAATGATGGACTCCTCAACAGATGCATGGAATTTTTCTACAGCAAACATCTCATCTAAATATCACATCCAAGGCTGACTGGTCTCTTTCGCCAAACAAGACTTCATGATGTCTCCTCCTAGAGTCATAAGGCACAGTGCTCAGAGAAAGCAGACTCGTTTTAATAAAATTGCATATTTTATTTACATATTTATACAGCATAACTAGCAAAGTAAATGTGCTTCTGGGGAAAATGATTATGCTTTAAGACATGTGATTTAGGACAATGCTGTATAACAATAAGCCATTACCCCTCCCATTACTGTGGATAATTACGGTTGATTGGTACTTAAAATGTAATGAACTTTAAGTATGAGAAATTAGAAATTCATAGTCTGTCATCTCCTACTTTCCTTGCTTAGAGGACTAATAATCTGCTAATTGTAGGTTCAGCCAGCTCAGGTCCCAGACCAGAGAAAGCCTCACCTGGCAAAACAGTGGCAGTTTCAAACACTGAGATGGGTGGAATGATTTGTCTTGAGCCACACAGCACACCAATGTTCCCACTGAGTGGGAAGAACAGGTCAATACCACCCCCGTGGAGAAATAACACATCTAAGTCACCGAGACCAAGGAAGTTTAACCTGTTCTGTTCTGATTAGGGAAGGTGTCAATATCCAGATGCCAAGGGGCATTGCTAGTAATCTGTTAGGGATCAGAATCAGACTTGAACAATGTAGGTTCGGGATCCATTCAAAATAATGTGAAAGATCACAAAAGCAGGAGCCAGCCCCAGGAAAGAGGAAAGGGAGACCCAAAGTTCTTTTCTGACTGAGCTGAGGCTCAGGACTAGTTTCCAGTTCCAGATTCCAGTGCCAATTTTACCTCAGTGAGAGAAAACCAGAAACCTAGAGACTCATCAGGCAGGCGTACCACACGGAGTGGGAGTGGGGATGCAAAACGGAAGCATCCATTGAGCCAGATTTGTAAGAGGCATTTGAGCCAGAGCAACTTCGTCTTGAATAGGGACTGAGCAAAATAAGGCTGAGACCTACTGGGCTGCAGTCCCAGGAGGTTAAGGGATTCTTAGTCACAGGATGAGATAAGAGGTCAGCATAAGACACTGGTCATAATCAAGACTGTTGATGAAAAGAGCCAAACTCTGTAAAATTAATAAGATTTATTCTGAGCCAAAGATGAGTGACCATGGCTTGAGACACAGCCCTCAGGAGGTCCCAGGAACATGTGCCCAAGGTGGTCGGGATACAGTTTGGTTTTGTATGTTTTAGGGAGGCATGAGACATCAATCAAATACATTTAGGAAATACATTGGTTTGGTCCAGAAAGACAGGACAACCCAAAGTGGGGGCTTCCAGGCTACAGGTAAATTTAAACATTTTCTGGTTGACAATCGGCTGAGTTTATCTGAAGACCTTGGATTAATAGAAAGGAAATGTTCAGGTTAAAATAAAGGATTGTGGAGACCAAGTTATATTGTGCAGAGGAAGCGCTCAGCAAGCTTTAGAGAGACAGCAGGTTCCAAAATGCTTCTTATGGGACCTGAACGGGTGCCTGGCTCTTAGTTGATTATCTCCTGGATCTGGAAAGGAAGGAAGGAAAACAAAGGGGAAGGGGATTCTCTATAGAATATGGATTTATCCCACAAGAGACTTTGCAGGGAAATTTCAAGGTATGGCAAGGAAATATCTTTTGGGATAAAACATTTTGATTTTCTTCCTTGTTACGTCAGAGTCACATTGGAAAGTAAACTATATACTGCGTTAAATAAACCCATCTGATGAGAATTTATGGTTTGTAGGATATGACTCGCCAGGCCCCTGAGGTAGGAATTTGGGCAAGATAGAAAAAAAAAGGCAGAGCTTAGTCCTCTAGATCTTGCTGATAAAACAACTTGCAGTAAAGAAGCCGCCAAAACCCGTCAAAACTCACCAAAACGGAGATGGCAGAGAGTGACCTTCGGTTGTCACACTGCTGCTACACGCCCAATAGTGCCATGACAGTTTACAAATGCCATGGCAACATCAGGAAGTTAGCCTATATGGTCTAAAAAGGGAAGACATGAGTAATTCACCCCTTGTGTAGCATATCATAAAGAAATAACCATTAAAAAGGGCAACCAGCAGCCCTTGGGGCTGCCCTGTCTATGGAGTAGCCATTCTTTTTCTCCTCTACTTTCTTAATAAACTTTCACTTTACTCTCTGGACTTACCCTGAATTCTTTCTTACGCAAAATCCCAGAACCCTCTCTTGGGGTTTGGGTTGGGATCCCTTTCCGGTAACAGATTCAACCCAGAACAACCAGATGCTGGGTCAAAGAGTAGTCACGTAATCCCCCTAGACAGGAAGCACTGCCAGTGTCCCGCTTGTGTGGGCTTTCGTTTAAACACCCAGTGGAGCTGAACTTCTGAGGTAGTAGACGTCCAGTGTCCACAGTAGTCAGAAAGAGGGAGAGGGAATATTTTCAGAACAGTTCTACTCAGGAAATAGCAATAGCAGTGTTCATCATGGTGACCTCTCTGACCTTGCAGATAAATTATACTGAACGTTCATTAAGCACATGACCACTTAACTAATATGGAACAGATGAGCGGAAGGTGATCTGGGGACAACATGGCCCCTAAATACCAACCAGCCACCTTGTCTGGTGCCTGGCCAGAGAAACCGTGATTGATTCCAGTTCCGGAGAAGCGCTGGCATGGAGGACTTACTGAGAAATGCTTTTTTCATTTCCTACATGACTCGCAAAGATGAGTGCAGTGAATCTAGCATCTAAGTCATAAAGATTAGAGGCAAAAAGCTTCAGTGCGGCATCCTGTGGTTGACCAGAAGAGAGGTCCTAGCAAAGCCTGAAAATAATTGTTGCTGACGTTCACTGAGCACTTAAAATTTGGGGGGCATTGTGTAAACTTTACATGTTTTAATTCATTTAGTTCTCACAGAAGTTTTATTCCCATTTTACAGGCGAGGAACTAAGGTATGATGCAGATTATGTAAACCAGCAATTGGCAGAGTTAGAATTTAACCAAGGAAGTTTGGCCTCAGAATCTGTGCATTAACACTTCATTAATACCTCTTAAAGCAGTACTCTAGCCTCTGGAAGACGGGGACTTTTAAATCTGTGTTACTGACTTCAGCACGTCGCGAGAGAAGGCTCTTGGCCTTCACCTGACGATAGGCAGCCTTACTCTGAAAAGGAAAAAAGGTCAGCTTAATAGTAGAGTGGGCATATGATTTATCCAAACTGGGACTCTTTCAAAAGTAAACAGGATTATAACAGAGATCTCTAAGAATAAATTTTAAACAATTAGAAAAAAGAAACACAGAAAAAAAATTGAAAAAAAGCTCATTGTTCCTTAAGCTTGGCTGTCTTTAGTGAGAATGGGACTGAACAATGTCAGAATCTGGAATCAAGCCTCGCAGGTCTGCACATGTCTTTAGAAGGTGGTGCTGTTGGTAATAGTAAGGGACAGGGTAGAGAAGACCCTGTCAGATGAATGCAGACGCAGGGCTCAGCTGGCAGCTCCGACCTTAGCTTAACGATGTCGGTGTGGTCTCTCCTCTACATTGCGTGGTAGGTGGGGGACAGGGAAGGGAAGGGAAAAGGTATCAAAATCTAGACTTTAGACTTTTGATGTGCTCATTTCCTGTGACTCTTCAGTAGAAGGGCTCATGGGTGTTTCTTCAACAATAAAATTGCCTTTTAAAGATAGACACAAGGTCACTGTGTAAACTATACCAGAGTGGTTAGACAATATTTCATGTCATGCTGTCTTGGATGCCTGTGGTACTGGGTGAGCAGGTGCCTCAGCCCCTCTAATCAGCTCTGCCTTGGCTGGTTATCCTTGCCTGAGATGCACCAGCTGTGCGATGTGCAGCCTGCCTGATAAAATAAATCAGACAGTCTCCAAGAGGCCACTGCTGCTTTTGGTTATAACCTGATCTGGAATTTAAAAAAGATGAAGTCCCAAGTCCAGAGAAGTGCAAAGTTTACGGCTTCTTACAAATTGTTACCCTAGACAAATGAATCCAGTTACTTATCAGATCACTCCCTTTGGATACTGAGATGGTTAATATGAAGTGTCAACTTGATTGCATCGAAGGATGCAAAGTATTGTTGCTGGGTGTGTCTGGAGGGTGTTGCCAAAGAAGATTAACATTTGAGTCTGTGGACTGGGTGAGGCAGACCCACTTTCAGTGTGGACGGGCACCATCTAATCAACTGCCAGTGAGACTGGAATAAAGTAGGTAGAAGAAGGTGGAAAGAGCGGACTTGCTGAGTCTTCCGGCCTTCATCTTTCTCCTGTGCTGGATGCTTCCTGCCCTTGAACATCAGACTCCAAGTTCTTCAGCTTTTGGACTCAGCCTTACACCGGTTGTTTGCCAGGGGATCTTGGTCTTCAGCCACAGACTGAAGGCTGCACTGTTGGCTTCCCTACTTTTGAGGTTTGGGGACTGTCTTCTGTGCTCCTCAGCTTGTACATGGCCTATTGTGGGACTTCACCTTGTGATCGTGTGAGTCAATACTCCTTAATAAACTCCCCTTCATATATACATCTATCCTATTAGTTCTGTGCCTCTAGAGAACCCTGACTAATACAGATATACATTTTCCAGATATCTCTGAGTTAGCCAGAGACAAAAAGGAAAATGGCATATTCCAATCTTCCTTTACTTACTTATTTCAGTTAACTGCATGAATCACTTATAATGCCCAGCCTCTTGTTACAGAGACCTACTTATTGGGAATGTAAAGAAGACAAGGACCTCCTTTGGTCCATTGGTGGGAGATAATTTCACAGCTAGCGTTTTTCCTTAGGGTGATGGAAATGCCTCTTGTACGGGACATAAGCAGCACTAGTCCTCAACCTCTATAGATATTTTCAAGGAAGAAGCCCAGGAGTAGAGTCAGGTGTCGAGTGACATTCAAAGAAGCAAGATTCTTCCCAAGTTGCCACATCAAAGGACGAGATCATTCTAATTCACTCCTAGCTAATTTGTTAGATGTAGGGGCAGTCAATTTACCTGATCCGATGCCCTGTATGTACCATGGTTCTCTCATGCCTCTGTCCATTTGGTCATTCTGTGCTGTCTGCCCAGAAGTCACCTTCCCCTCTTCCCACACACCTTTATCCTGCTACCTGTAACAGGTTTTTCAAGATATAGTTTATTATTACTGCTTCTGGGAAACCTTTTCGGAAGTTTCAATCCGAAACTTAGTCCTGACCTAAGAGCATCCTTCACCCTTTGTCTGGCAATCATCCCAAGGATTTCTGTATCAGAGCCACTACATGCCCTGAAATTCATTCACTCAACTTATAGTTATGGTAGGCACTGAAGCAAAAATAGACTAAAATCTCTACCTTAATATAACTTATTTTTGGTGTGGGAAAATAGGCCATAAATGAATTTAAATAAGTTCTTATAACAGGATACTATGCAGCTATAAAAAGGAATTAGGATGAAATATGATCTTGCTGTGGAGTATCTCAGGATGTATTATTTGTCTGGTAAAATTCTGGATTTCGTCAATTGCTTCCTGGGAGTGTCCCTTAACCTTTTTCTCTAGCTCCAGTGTTTCCAAAAAAATAGTTCTAAAGGCTGGGTTGGATTCACTGGTTTTGGTTTTTGAAAAAAATACGTTATCAGCGATTCTATATGTTTCCTATTGTATTGTAAGGTACATAATGTCTGGTATGCTTCCTTTTGTTCTTATAGTTTTAAAAAGAAACCAAAGAAGGATTACCAAGGGTTAATAACAATAATTACCTATAGGGGAGTGAGGAAAGAGTGGGAGAAACAAGCACAGAAACAAAACTTCTCTGATTGTATTTTGTTAAAACTGTATAGACATTCACATAATTTAAAAAGAGCATTCCTGGCTGTGGGAATAGCATGTATAAATGACCTGAGGCAGAAACATGGTTGTTGTTTTCAAAGAAGAAGGTTGGTGATATGGTTTGGCTCTGTCCCCTGCTCTTCCTTTTTGTCCTCCTTGTCCAGGGCATTGAATGATTGGATTCAAATAACTTTTTTACTCATTTATTCAACAAATATATATCAGACATAGAATACGTGTTGAGCAGTACTTAAAAGCTGAGTCTCCAAAGAGACTAGAGATTTGAGTCCCCACCCAAATCTCATCTTGAACTGTTGCTTCCATAATTCCCATGTACTGTGGGAGGGACCTGGTAGGAGATAACGGAACTTTGGGGACAGTTTCCCCCATACTGTTCTCATGGTAGTAAATAAGTCTCACAAGATCTGATAGTTTTTATAAGAGGAAGCCCTTTCACTTGATTCTCATTTTCCCTCTTGCCTGCCACCATGTTAAGATGTGACTTTGCTCCTCCTTGCCTTTCATCATGATTGTGAGGCCTCCCCATCCAGGTGGAAGTGTGAGTCAATTAAACTTCGTTCTTTTATAAATTACCAGCTTCACTTATGTATTTTCTAGCAGTGTGAGAACAGACTAATACAGTTGGTGAATAATTTCTGGTTTGTTTGTCTTCCTTATGAGAGTCTAAGCTTTTGAAGATGGGGCCTATGGCTTTCATCTTTGGAGACTCGGCTTTGATGCAGTGCCTGGAACATATTCTATATCTGATACATGTTTGTTGTATAAATGAGTAAAAAGTAATTTGATTCCAATCATTCAGTACCCTTGACAAGGGGAACAAAAAGGAAGAGTAAGACACTCTTAGAATATCATTGCCGTAAAGTCATCAGTCTACAATTTTCCTTATCAATTCTCTCTGATGAATCAGGGATTGGAAGGTCTCTAAAACAAGATAACCAAGGCAAAACAAAAATATCAACATGTTATTAAACATCTTCCATGTGTATCAAAACCCAAAAACCATGCTGTTCCTTGGAAAAGAACATTTCAGAGCCATCTTTTTTTCCATTAGTCTTATCTACATTTTACTTTTACCAACAACAATTTAGAGTCAACAATTTAATAAAAACACAACAACCATATAATATAAAAAACCAAAAATTTAAAAATAAATAAAATTAAAATTACAAATGAATAAATTAAAAACTGATTATAATTATAATTTACAAAGTAAATTATACTTTAAAAAATTTACAAATAATCATTTAAATATATAGATAAATGCATCTATTTCCTAGATGAGGATAAAATAAAGATCTTGGTCCTCTGCTGTTTCTCCCCTTTCTATCCACATGTACAAACATTGTGCATCATCCCTTCATGTCTGTCTCTAGCAAACTGTGTCATTCCCAAGCAATAAATGACTCATTAAGAAAAATAGAGAAGAGGGTGAACGAGGTGGGGTTCAAGATTACTGTTGTTCTTTCAGTTTATCTCTGCATGAGTTGAGGCATCCAACTTAATGCACAAAACATGCAGAATAAAGGGGAACGTAGTTTTGGTCTCTGATGGGTTGAAGATGCATAGTTAGAGTTTCTAGATATAGGTGACTGGTTAAAGAAAGGTGGAGGAAGATTCCTTCTTTCCACTAGTGAGGGCAGGGTCTTGGGCCTGTCAGACAATTTGATATAAAGGACCTCAGTAAATGTTTAAATTTATGAATGAATTTGGTCTATCCATTCGTAGCACTCTTCCATATTATCTTGCCCGTGTATATTTTATTCTAATGTGAAAAAGGGAAGCGGCAAAATCAGCAAACTCTAGGGGTAAGGGAACTCATTTGTTTGGACTTCAATTTCATTCTCTGAAATTATTGGGTTGGAGCAGATTGTTCCTAAAGTTCTTTCTATATCTAACAGTCAAATTATCAAGGCACCCACTTAACAGCAATGTAATCATCCTCTCTGTGTTCCCCCTTAAGTTGATGATGGAAAAGCCAACACGCTTTAGCAATATGTGCCACGGAAATGTATATAAAAGGGCTAATAAAAATTCCAGACCAGCATTGTCATAGAACTTTCTGTGGACATCCTGTATCTGTGTTCCCGAATATAGCGTGACTGAAAAACTGAATTTAAAATTAAAATAGGCACATGTGATTAGTGGCTACCAGAGTGTCAATTTCTTCTATTAAAGTAGAAATTCCTCAAAGGGAGCAATTGTGTTTTAGTGAGTCATCTTTATATTTCCAGAACCTAGAATGGAGTGGCACTGAAGGACTAGCAGAAACATTAGTGTGGGAAGGCTTCTTGGTGAAGGTAATTCTTGAAAATGAGAAAAAGAAATACTCTTGCAGTGAAAAATTAAGCAAATCTGAATTCAATCCAGAAAAGATGTATTGAGCACTTACCATGGCACCGTGCACTGGAGATAAAGGTACATTTGACATCCCTATCAAGGATTTATGTGTCCAGGAGGAACATACATAAAAAGTAAATCATTACAATGATGTGTCAAGTGTTCATGGTAGGGTTGGTTAATAATCCCCCAATATCGACTCCACCTTCTACTTTTTGTTTATAGAACCTCCTGAGTTTTAGCTGAGCACATGTTTGCTCAGCTCATTTTCCAGACTCTTCTTCAACTAGTGGTGGTCATGGGACTAAAGCTGTAGCCAATGGGCTGCATACAAAATGAGGTGTACAACTTTGGGATCACATTCTTTAATGAAACTGCTTGTCTGCTATCTGCTTATTCATGCTTCCTGTGGGCTGACATAGAGATGTGATGGCACAGGGCCAGCTTTGAACTTGAATATTAGGAAATACTCTAGGAGCTGGTGGAGCCACAAGGAACCTGGGCCCCTGGATGGTGGAGGAGTGCCATCACCTGTCTCTGACAACCCTCCTATGGGTGGACCATTCGCCAACAGAGTGTTCACATCTGTCTCATTTACCTGCTGTATTTGGGGATTCTTCTGTTACAGAAGCTTAGCCTATACCCCACTAAACTCAGTGACTTGGTGGAGGAAAGGAAAAATGGTGTGGGGGCAAGTATCCATCCTTGTGGAGTCAGTCAGATGCATCTGAAGACTGTTTTTTAGCCAAGCCTTGAAAGTATAGACTGAGTGAGTGAACATATGTATGAGTAATAATCTTGTTTCTGAAGTTCTGAATACTGGAAATGAAATTTTAAAATCTCTACGTAAACTTTATATTTTATATACACAGCAGCTGTCAAATCTTACTCAGAAAAAATATGAGCTTTCTGGTGCCAAGAGAGCAACATTTCATAGGCTATGATCTTCAAGAGGGAAAATGTACCACTGTGGTCATTTCGTTGCTATAATTCTTTGTTGTGATAAATTGCCATCATCAAAGAACCTACACTAAGGAAATCAAGGAATATCATGAAAAGTAGATTCACTTTTGACCCCAGTATCTGAGCCCTCGTTCTCCTCCTAGTGCTGGTTCAAAAACATGTATTAGTTATTATCTTAGAGAAACATGCATTAGACATAATCATCTGTTCAGTGTGGTCATATAAAAATGGAACAAACATAAAATAATGTTTATGCACTTTAGTTGTTTATGCACTTGAGCCTGAGATATCAAGTTTTATAGGCTTTGTCTGTGGCTCATAATTTTGTTTTTTATCATGCAAGTCTTCCAAGGGAATTTTACAATGTGAAACTCATTTGGCCCAATTAAGATTGATTAACTCATTTCAGTATCTATTAAAAAGTAATAAAGAAAAATCTGGGTAATAACTTGTACATGGTGAGTCCCTTAGATGCTTTTAGAATAAGCAAATTCATGCTTTATTTTGTTTAAATTATTATCAAACCATTTCTACTCATTGACAAGAAAGAAATGGCTCATTAAAGGCTGAAGTTTCTCATCTGTTGTTGAAAAGCAATGCAGAATAGTGGTTAAGAACGTATACGGGGAGCTGGACTACCTTCATTCGGATCCTGGGTGTATAATTTACTAATGGTGTGAACTCTGGCAAATTGTTTAACATCTCCATGCCTCAGTTCCTCATCTAAAAGGTAGGTATTATAATAATAACACGTATAGCATAGGTGCTCTTGCAGATTAAACGAATTAACTTTGATAAAGTACTTAGAAAACTGGGGCACATATTAAGCCCTATATATTTTTGGTGAATAAACTACCTTCAGGAGCTTTGATTTTGAAAAGACTGATGGGAATAAATTATGTTTCTCTGTGGTATGGAAGGTCTAGGTCAGGAGTACTCACTGAGATGCTTGCACTGCAGGGGAGGGCATGCCAGATTCTTTAGTCTTTCACAGACGGAAGAATTCTAGTTAATATTATAAGCATACGGAGTCTCACAACACATTTCCATATTTGGAGGACTTCATCTAGTTTTCTAAAATTATAAACTATGGAACATAAAATGTGACAGTATGCCCAGCAAGCTATTTTGAAGATATTGACAAACTGATTCTTAATTGTATACGGAAGGAAAACAAGCCTCAGATAGCCAGCACAATAACTGAAGAGCAAAGTTGGAGGACTCACATTACCCAATTCTAAGACTTACTATAAAGCTGCAGTGATCAAGGCAGCATGATATTGGTGGAAGAATAGACATATGGATCAATAGAAAAACACAGGGAGCCCAGAAACAACCCACACAGATACAGTCAATGATCTTTTAAAAAAACGAATGGAGCAGAAAAGCTCCTTTGGATAAAGCTCCAATGGAACAAGGGCAGTCGTTTTAATAAGTGCTGTTGAAACAATTGAATGACCACATGCAAAAATCAACCTAGACTAGATCTTATGCTTTTCACAAAACTAACTCAGAATGGGCCACAGACGTAAATGTAGACTGTAAAAGTATAAAATTTCTAGGAGAAAATATATGTGACCTTGGACTTGGTGATGACTTTTTTTAGATACAACATGAAAGCCCAATTAAGGAAAGAAAAAATTAATAAGTTGGACTTTATTAGTATTAAAAACTGGTATTCGAAAGACACCATTCAGAAAATAAAAAGACAAGCCACAATCTTGGAGAAAATATTTAGAAAAAACACATGTGTAATAAAGGATTTCTATCCAAAACATACAAGGAGCTCTTAAAATTCAACAATGACAAACCAAACAGATCTGAACAGACACTTCACAAAGGTGATATACAGACAGCAAATGAGAATGGAGGAAGACGCTTGGCATCGTCTGTCATTAGGTAACTGCAAATTAATACAACGATGAGTCTGGATGTGGGGGCTCACGACTGTAATCCCAACACTTTGGGAGATGGAGACGAGAATTGCTTGGGGCCAGGAGCTGGAGACCAGCCTGGGCAACACAGCAAGGTCCCATCTCTACAAAAAAGTTTTTCAACAATGTGCTGTTCTTTTTTCCTTTCTTTCCCAGTATGGTGGATTAGAGGCTTATATTGTCATTGGCTTTTTCCATAAAAAGTAGAGGGAAGTAATTTTATAAAGTTACACAAAGGTAGTTATAAAAAAATCCAATTTTGTCCTTCGTGTGCTTGAAAAGTTGTATTACAATTTTGCAGTATTTTGTGTATTGGTCTGATATTTTAGCATACAGTAGAACATACTTTCTTTCTTTAAGCCAAATGAGAAGAGGTAACTTTGCTTTTTTCCTTATTCTTACCTATCAAATAGCATTTATTACATGTTTTTCAGTTCAATATTTATTTGTCCCAGGCATCTACAATCCGTGAGGAAGACATAGTTCACTTCTTTTTTGGGTAACGAAGGGAGAGAGATTAACTTATATTATCAAAAATTCTTAGTCTAATATATTGGAGTCTTAAAAGTGTTGAAGAATAAAAAACTAATTAGAACAAAAAAATTTTTTAAAGTACAAACATGAAAAACAAACAAGAAAATTAGCCAAGACACTTTAGACGGCCCTGCACAGTCTCTTGGAGATAGCAAGATACATGTAAGGATCAACTCTGAGAGCTTTAATTCAAGAAGGAAAATGGGAGTCCACCAGAACCGTGAAAGACACCCCAAATCCCGGGAAGGAGAATGCCAGTAAACAGACCCCATGATGGTGTCTGGTAATAAAAGTGAGTGAAGCCCCATCCACGTGAGACAGGCAGAGAGCAGAGAGCCTCCTTTTGTGAATCATCTTTCCACTGGGGATCTGAGCATCCTGGACTAAGGAAGAGCAGTTCGTCTCTCCCAAGCCCTGGAGCTACCTTGGGGAGGGGCTTAGAGAGCTTTGAGGGAAAGACACCCAGAATAGATGCAGAAATTTTTCTAGTACTGGGACTCAGAGCAGGATGCCATTTTTAATCCAGACATATACAAAGTCAGCCATTCTTTGGTGACCCGGCAGCATAGTCACATAGGCATTTTAGTCTGGAGCCAGAGACTGGAGTGCCTGCTCTGGACTGGATTAATGGCCTTCACAGTCAGAACTGTGGAAAGCACCTCAGCAGTAGGTGCTGAAGTTGTGTTCTCCCCTGTTGCAGGCCTGGGGCAGGAGGGGAGCTGCTACAGCTGCAGTTTCTCCTGAGTAGCAAGACTTGTAGCTGGGGCCAGCGAGGTGACATGGAAATAGGGGATAAAAGCGCTAAAGTAAAAAAAAGAAGATGCAATAAACCAATCCAGAATGTGAGATAGCTAAAAAAAAGCGACCCAGCTTCATCAATAAATAAATGACATATAAATAATGTGGGGTTGCGCAGGTTAAGTGAAAATTGTTATGATTAAAAGAGGCTTAAGTCTTGGTCTTCCTCTGACAGTTCCTTCCCTTTCATTCCATTTCTGAACTTGGTGGTCTAAGCAAGGTATGCATTATCCATGTGGGTGAGTGGGGAGAAGCGGCTCTGAACACAAACAGGGTAAAAGGGTGCCCACGTGGTGAGGGACCCCACCCTTGTGAGGGACACCTGGAACATGGGTATCAGAGCCTAAGCAGGGTAAGAAGTGCCATCTGTGTGGGAAAACTGTCCTGTTTAGGGTGTTGGAGCCGAGTGGGGTAACCTAGGACAGCATGTCGAGTCCTCCGTGGAGTGAGGAAGGCACCATCAGAGGGGGTGATGAACCAACAGGAAGTTGGTTACATGCTGAATCATTGATCAAATAAGGTAGTATATTAAGGAATATATATGGGAATTAGGTTTGTCCCTGTTAGGAGTATGACTTTACAAATACGGAAACAAAAAGAACTGGAATGAATCTTGTGGTGTTGAGTTAGAATTGGAGGTATGCATATGATCTTATGATTTCAATATATTTGTTTTTCAACTATTCAGAAATAGTTATATGTATATATGTATGTATGTATATATGTATGTATGTATCTACTTTGAGATGGAGTCTTGCTCTGTCACCAGGCTGGAGTGCAATGGTGCGATCTCGGCTCACTGCAACCTCCACCTCCTGGGTTCAGGCAATTCTCCCGTCTCAGCCTCCCAAGTAGCTGGGACAACAGGTGTGCACCACCACGCCCAGCTAATTGTTGTATTTTTAGTAGAAACAGGGTTTCACCATGTTGGCCAGGATGATCTTGATTTCCTGACCTCGTGATCCACCCACCTGGGCCTCCCAAAGTGCTGGGATTACAGGCATGAGCCACTGTGCACAGCCATGTTATCTATATTTTAATCTATATCTGCATATCTGTCTCTCTAGCTCTGACCATTGAAAAAACTTGGGAGCAGCAACACTCCAAAATTAATGAGCATACATAGGACCCAGCTCTCGGTCATGCCGATTTTGACCTTTTCCCAAATCCTATGCTCCAGGAAAACCACGACCATGAAGTAATCTCTCTACCCTTTGGGTTACAGGAAACGGTGGTTGTCACTCTGCTACGGGAAACTGTCACACTGCCTGCTCAACCTACTCCCTTAAACCTCGGTATTTCTAGCCTTGTTTGTTCCTCCCTATAAAAGCCCTGGCAGGGCATGGTGTCTTATGCCTGTCATCTCAGCATTTTGGGAGGCTGAGGCAGGAGGTTTGCTTGAGCCCAGGAGTTTGAGACCAGCCTGAGCAACCCAGCAAGACCCTATCTCTACCGAAATTTTAAAAAAATTAGCCAGGCCTGGTGGAGCATGCCTGCAGTCTTAGCTACTTGGCAGTTTGAGGTTGGAGGGCCATCTGAACCCAGGAGTTTGAGGCTGCAGTGATCGATGATCATGCCACTGCACTCCAGCCTGGGAGGCAGAGTGATACTCTGCCTCTTAAAAAAAAAAAAAAAGAAAGAGAAGAAAAAGAAAAGCCCTTTCTTCCCAACCTTTGAGACGTTTATAGATCTTAGTTTCAGAATGTTCTCTCTCTTGTAACACTCTCCACCGCCCTATTTCAACAGTCTTTAAGTCTTTCTTTACCCAAGTCTGGATTTATTTTGTTTTGACAAAATAATTTCTGAATACCATTTTAAACTAAAATAAGCCTAGGATTCTTGGGAAAAAAGAGCTGATTCCAGGATTTATACAGAGAAAGTACAAGATGAGCCTGGATCATCTTCTACCGGAAAGTAAGAAAATGGTAAAAGAATGTGGGTGCATGTCTAAAGGACACAGAAACCAACTTGCAAGGGCTCTCACTGGCCTAACCTGCACCAATTCGAGGATCAAAAGAAATACTGATAACTATTTTTTATCTCACTCAATAATAACAGGAATCCACGGAGAAATTATGAGACCATATTATATAAAAATAAATAACTTGAAAATTTGGTACAAAATTTACATAGTTTCAAAGAACCACTTCACAGAATACTTACTAATTATAGAAGGAAAAGTGGTACTTTACAGCAGAGAAGCTCGGCAGGTGCCACTTAAATGATCAGAGTTAACATCACCAGTAATGGAATAAATGGAAATCAGGATGCAGTAAGACAGCCTGACTTCTGCGACAGTCCTGCTTAAGATGCCTAACTTGAATTTAATCACAAAACCATCGAGTGACATTCTATAACGCAACTGTCCTGCAATCTTCATGAAACTTTTGTCGTTGTGACCATGTGAACTATTCCTGAATCATAAGATTTAAATGGAAAAAAAAAAAAAACTGAAGTAGGCTTCAGGTAAAACCTCATTTTTCTTTTTCTTTTTTTTTGAGACAGAGTTTCGCTCTTGTTACCCAGGCTGGAGTGCAATGGCGTGATCTCAGCTCACTGCAACCTCCACCTCCGGAGTTCAAGCAATTCTCCTGCCTCAGCCTCCTGAGTAGCTGGGATTACAGGCACGCGCCACCATACCCAGCTAATTTTTGTATTTTTAGGAGAGATGGGGTTTCACCATGTTGACCAGGATGGTCTTGATCTCGTGGCCTCGTGATCCACCTGCCTTGGCCTCCCAAAGTGCTGGGATTATAGGCGTGAGACACCACGCCCAGCCAAGCCATCATTTTTCTAATAAAAACTGAGGTCAGCTTAGCAAGCATTCACCTTTTACCCTTTGTCCTTTCCCTTTATTCTTGTGTTTATCAGACGCCATGAACAGATGTGAAAGAATGTGATACCCTCCTTGTGATTACAAAGAGTAAACTCACAGATTGCAACAAAGCAAAAAAGGAGAAACAATTTGGCTCCTTCAGCAACTGCATCAAACCTGGACCAGCTACTTTAGGCTCCTTATAATATTACTCTTTATTGATTAAGCCATGGGACTAGATTTGCATTACGTGTGGCCAAATAGCAAACTGAGCCACAAAAACCTGCTTTTTCTTTCTTTCTATGTTAATATATCTAGTTCTCCTCTCTAATCCCAACATATTTTTTTTGTATGTAATTTTATTTGTATTGCATGGTATTTACAAACTAATTTACAGAGAAATGATTTTTTATAATGTTGTTTTCTTTGAGTAAATGGTATACCTCTCCATTTGTTGTAGTCCTTTTGGGGAACTTATTCGAGATTTTAAAGTTTTCTTCATATCACTTTGCATATTGCTCTAGACTGAATGCTTGTTTCCCAAAAATTCTTTTGTTGAAACCTAATCCCCAATGTGTGGGTACATGGAGGTAGGGACTTTGGGAAGCGATTAGGTCATGAGGGCAGCATCCTCATGAATTCCTATAAATGAAGTCCTAGGGAGATCTCTCTCCTTTTCTGCCATTTGAGACACAGCCAAAATATTGCCCTTTAGGAACCAGGACACACCCTCAGCAGACAGCATATTGGCCAACACCTTGTTCTTGGATTTTCCAGCCTCTAGAACTGTGAGAAATACTTGTTTTTATTATAAGCTATCCAGTCTACGATATTTTTGTTATAGCAGCCAGAAGTGATTAAAACACACACGTTTCTAATATAATAACTTTTTATTTTTATTGAATTGATGCACAGTAGCAAAGTGGATGTTTTTCTGAATTCCAAGAGAATCTGAAAAGACATAAATGCTAGTTATGACAAAAATTAGTCAATGTAGTCAGTTGATTAAATACTACCTTGTAAGGTCAATTAGCAAATTACATTTTTAAAATAAAAATGAATACTTTCTATTGCATATCAAACAGTATCTATTGTGTGCTCAAGATTTAGACTGTCATAGAATGGTAGTGAATGAAGAAACTCTTGGAAAGCTTCTTGCAAACACGCATTAGATTTTATGAAACCTGAAGAGAAAGAGTATTATCTCAACGTTCGATTGTAACTTATTTCTAGTGTCTTTAAGGTATCTAGCTTATAATTAATTCCCTGGCCTTCTTCTTTATAATTATAAATGTAAGCTTAGTGTCTTAAATTCTCAAAGCACTTCATCCCTTTAGATGTCTTATTCTTCATGAACATAAAAGCTTTATGTTTGGGTGAAACATCTGTAAAACAAAAGAAAGAAATCCCCGCACAAATAAATAGATTACTGCCCACTGTAATGAAAAATGCTTGGATGGATGAGTGAATAATGAGGTCAGAGAAAAAAATAATGTAAATTTCTAACAACTGAAGTAAACACGGACAAATTGTTAAGTGTAATGCAAAATCCACGAGTGTCTCATATGCTAAATAAAAACCACCAAAACAACACTGAATCTTCGAAGCAATTCTGCCCTTCCTTGCCAGCTTCCACTACTTTTCTGGCAGCCTCCCTTCATCCCTTTCCTCCAGCACAGGGACATGATGCTCTGGCGACAAAGGGTACTTCGGCGGAAAACTCGGAGAGGTACCAAGTTAACTTCCAGGAGTTCCTAACGTACTCCGAGGATTTTATGACGAAATTGGTGAGAAAGCTGTTAATATAGTACAAAATGTATCATAAATGTACATGGGTATTAATCCTGCTCACAATCGAACCCAAACACCCGAAAGCACTAATCCCTCCTCCACTTTGCAGGTCTTTACAACCTGGGCTGCACTAATCCCAACCCTAAACGACCTCAGAAGTGCGCATGCTCTGTTGGTGGAGCGGCGCCCCTCCTTCTCCGGGTCCGGAAGTCCTGGTTTGTTTATTAAATCACGACCGTCGTAAATTCGACTTTCCGTACGGCTTCCTAGCTTTACGATGGCAACAAGTATGGCGGCTGCTAGTGGTAGATTTGAAAGTGCGAACAGTATCGAAGAACGGAAAGAACAGACCCGGAATGCCAGAGCCGAGGTGTTGCGCCAGGTACTGCTGTTTTGGGGCCTTTGTAGTTATTTAGCGTTGCAGGAGTTGAGGGTTCCCGTAAGCTAGCCCACCCACCCCTTCCCCTCACCTCGTCAGTACTGAATCTCACCTTAATTTGGGTGAGGGCTTCCTTTGCAATGCCGGTAAAGCCTTTTGAATGTCCTGGTTTTAGTTGTTCTGGCAGGTCCCAGTTGCTCATTCTGTTTTCACGGAGATCAGTCTCTTTTTTCCAAGTTTCTTTACCTTTTAAGTGATCCATTCTTTACATTTCTATCACTCGCACTGCACACTTTGTAGGTCCCCAGCGGCTTTCAATGACTCTGTCATCACGTCTCCCAGCCTCAGTCATTGCTACTGCTCTGTCTGAAATGAAATTTTCCTGTTTCTGGAACACATGTAAGTCACATTTGAATAAACTCAGTTTGATATTTCCTTCTTCTGATTATATTGGTATCAATTCCAGACTTACTGTCAGCTCTTACCGATCCAAACAAAATACTGATCCAAACAAAAGTTAACACGAATCCCAGTATATTTAGACCTCACAAAAGATCGAGAAACATTCTGTTTCTCACTAAACTTTAGATACGTAGAGGTAACAAAAAGAATGGAGAAAGTAAGCTCCTGAATTATCTGACAATCTATTCAAGACGTAAGAAATTTGGCAATGAAAGGGAAAAGTTGTAGTTGGAGAGCAACGGAGAGTTCAATGATAGTTTTTAAGTTGGAAGAGTTTTAAACCAGTTTAAATGCAGGTGAAAAGGAGCCAACGGAGAAGAGAGAGAGGAGACTCACAGGAGAAAAGGACCACAGCCAGATTTTAAAGGGGAAGAGGGGGCGATTAGTCTTGGATAGGTAAAATGTTGACATTGTTTCCTAATTTCAACATATGTAATATGTGTATATATATAAAGCAATGTTTATGTATATAATATATATAATATGATTTATCCTTTTGGTGTTTTAAGCAGTTTTTGGAATAAGGTTTGTAAGCTGAGATAAATCTTATAGTAGAGATAGGCACAGAATTTGAAAGGGACCAAACTCAGCTTTGGAGTTACAGGGAAACAAAGAGAGGGCAGGAACGATTTCCTAGAAAAAACTTGCTTTATTTGACCATTGTTGAAGAGTGAATACAAATTACCAATATGATCTTTTCTTTCTTCAAAGATGATTCCTCCTGAAGCGTTTGGGGGCTGGGTGTTAGGGTACAGGCATTGCATATTGAAGCCATGGAGGTCTGCCTAATGTTGCAAAAGTCTAAGGCAGTAGGCATGGGAATGGTGAAACGAAAAGGGATTCCAAGTCATATTGAGGTAGGGAGCTTAGAGAAACAGGAGGGCCTGGACTCTGTGTCTGGATTTTTTCTGATTGCTGAATCAAATCACTGGAGATTGTAAATGCAGGAGAGATTTTTTTTTTTTAATGTTTTCTACACTGGAGAAGCAAATTCCTGGCAAGGAGTAGACATTCATTCATGAGTGGTTATTTTTGTATAAAAATGACATAGGTTTTTGTTTTTCTTTTTTTGTGAAAAACAGTTGGATCAATTGCCAGTTTCTCTCTCTCTCTCTCTCTCTCTCTCTCTCTCTCTCTCTCTCTCTCTCTCTCTCTTATTTTGATTGTAGGCTAAAGCCAATTTTGAAAAAGAAGAACGGCGTAAAGAACTTAAGCGACTTCGGGGTGAGGACACATGGATGCTGCCTGACGTGAATGAGCGAATTGAACAGTTCTCACAGGTGAATACTAACAGGTTTACTTGATGTAAGGATTTTTTTTTTTTGGTACTTACTCAAGCTGATATTGGAGGAATAATTTTATAGAATGTTTTCATAAGTTACAGAATATCACATAATTGGCATTGTTGAATAGTTTTATCGCCTTGGCAGAAGTAAGATATTGTAATGTTTTGGACATTATGACATGGAAAGATTTTGTTATTTGAATTGGCTGGTAGAAGAGTTAGCTTCAGGGGAACGATCCAAGATGGCCGATCGCTAACATCTCGGGATTGCAGCTCGCAGTTAAAGCTCACAGAACTAGAGGACGCCACACTTTCAGACAAATTCTGGTCGCTCAGGAGCAGAAGATTCCCAGTGGAGGAGACACCCGGGGCAGAAGTTTCGCCGGCACCTCCGCACAGCAGCTCTCGGAGCTGACTAGGCGGGGCTGGCTCCCCTTCTGACCGGGGTTTGGAGGAGCCCGCGGGTTCCCAGCGCTGACTCCTGAGGCTGGCACAGAAGCTGTGCCCGCACCTCGGCGCAGAGTGAACGCGACTGGTTCCCCTTCTGACCGAGGTTTGGAGCTCCGGGAAGGCAGACTCGCCTATTACGGACACAAGAAGGAAGCCAGACAGGAGAAGCCTGGGCAGCAAAACACCATCAGTCTTAACGCCGCTGTTCCTGGCCCTGGGAACTAACATCTTGGACATCCACTCAAGAGACCTACTGAAAGCTGGTAATTTCAAAGATGACAGGAGGATAAATTTACAATGATGGGAAGAAACCAGCGTAAAAAGGCTG
>CM052657.1:4768320-4857090 GCA_028533165.1 Leontopithecus rosalia | reverse complement strand
GCGTGTCTCCTCCACTGGGAATCTTCTGCTCCTGAGCGACCAGAATTTGTCTGAAAGTGTGGCGTCCTCTAGTTCTGTGAGCTTTAACTGCGAGCTGCAATCCCGAGATGTTAGCGATCAGCCATCTTGGATCGTTCCCGGAGCTTACCCAGGTTTTTACGTTTAAGCATGGTGTCTGCTTTGGGACTTTCATGTATGCCCTTTCAAATTAAGGAAATTACATTCTATTTCTAGTTTTATGAGAGTATGTATCTTGAATGAGTGTTGAATTGGGTAAATGCTTTTTTTTGCATCTGTAAGTGTTAAAATTCACCAGTGAAACTGTTTGGTCCTGGAGTTTCTTTGTGGAATGGGTTTGACCCATTCCAAAGTTAATTCCCTTAATAGCTATGTTAAATATTTTTTGTTTATTCTTGAGTTAGTTTCAGTAATTTGGGGTTTTCTGGGAATTTATTCCATAGAAATTGTAAAATTTATTTTCATAAAATATTATTTCATAATATTTCCTTTGTTCTTTTAAAGTTTGCATAATCCATAGTGACATCCTCTCTTTCATTCCTGATTTTGGTAATTTCTATTTTCTCTTTGTTTCTTCTGTCAGTCTATCTTGAGACATATCAGTTTTATTAATCTTTATTTATTACCTTTTAGTTTCCTTGAATTTTTCTCTGGTTGTGTGTTTTCTAGTTCATTGATTTAAACTATATTTATTCTTTACTTATACTTTTGTGTTTAATTTGCTCATTTCTCACTTTCTAAGATGAATGCATTGCCATTGATTTGAAATCTTCTTTTCTAATGAGTATTTATTTTACAAATTTTTCTCTTAGCAGTGTTGTATCTCTACCTAACTTAGTTGTTATATTTTCATTGCTGTCCTATTAAAAATATTTTTTACTTTTCTTTTTCTTACTCATGGATATAGGTGAATTTTTAAACTTCCAGATATTTGTGGATTTACTCGTTTATTTTGGTTATTGACTTTGAATTTAATTATTATTATACTCTATAATTTTAGTTTTTAAAAAGTGTTTGAGACATTTTATGTACTAGCCTATGATCTGTCTTGGTGAAAATTCCACGTGTATTTGAAATGAGTATGTATTCTGCCATTGTGATGTTTTCATTGCTGTCCTAGTCAAAATATTTTTTACTTTACTTTTTCCTACTCGTGGATATATATAAGTTTTTTAACTTCCAGATATTTGTGGATTTTACGAGTTTGTTTTTGGTTATTGACTTTGAATTTAATTATTTATTTTACTCTGTATAATTTCAGTTTTTAAAAAGTTTTTGAGACATTTTATTTTCTAGCCTATGATTTATCTTGGTGAAAATTCTGTGTGTATTTTTCTGCCATTGTTGGGTATAGTGTTTTATAAATGTCAATTAGGGAAAGTTGATTAATAGTATTAAGTTTAGTGTTAATGATTTTCTGTTCACCTGTACAGTTACTGAGAAAATAGTATTTAAATCTTTTAATTGTTTTGTGGATTTTTACCTATTTCTGCTTTCAGTTTTGTCAGTTTGGACCTTATGTATTTTGAAGCTTTATTAGGTACGTAATAAATGGCTTTTACGTTTTTAATTAAAACTCATTAAAATTATATCAGCCATATTTATTTGGCTACTATATTGGACAGTATGTGTATAGAAAAATTCTGTTGAATAGCTGGTTTGGATTATTTATGTTTAATGTAATAATTGATATGGATGAGTTTAAGTCTACCAACTGCTTATTCCTTTTCTATTTTTTATTTTGTTCTTTTTTCCTTTGTTCCTCCCTTTTCCTGCCTTCTTTTGGATTGAGTGTTTTTTAGCATTCCACTTTATCTTTGCTATAGGCTTATTAGGTATACATTATTTATTTTTAATGAGTGCTCTAAGTCTCATGCATATTTTAACTTTCCATACTCTACTTTCAAATAATATATGATTTTACTTTTATGGTTAGACCTTCACTAAAATAGGCTTCCATTTTCTCCTACCATATTTTTTTGCTGTTGTTGTCATATATTTTACTTCAACATATGTTACAAACCCACATTGTTAATAATTTTTAATGCCATACATTCTTACTATTTTTACTTTAGTCAGTTACCTTTTAAATAAGTTACACATGTGAAAAGTCTTTTATATGTCCCCACAGATGTATCATCTCTGATATTCTTTATTATTTTATATAGGTCTAAATTTCTAATACCATTTTCCTTTTGTCTGTAGAACTTCCATTAATATGTATTATAGATTTGCAGACAGTGAATTCTCTCAGCTATTGTTTGAAAATTTCTTTTATTTCATCTTCATTCTTTCTTTTTTTCTTTTACTACAAACTGAGAAGTTCTTGCTAGTCAACTTCATTTTTCAGATACTTTGTTAGGTATAGAATTTTAAGTTTAGAGTTCCCCCCCGCCCCCATAAAATGTCATCCCAGTGTCTTCTGGCTTGTATTCTACATATTGAGGATTCTGCAGTCATTTTAATCTTTTTTTCTCTGTATGTAGTGTGCTTTTTTATTCTGGATGCGTTTAGGGCTTTTTTTTTCCATGATGATTTTTCAGTGAATCAATTGTGTTATGTCTTGGTGTTGATTTCTTTGTGTTTATTCTGTTGTCTTAGTCTATTTGTGCTATACCAAAACAAATGGGTGGATTATAAATGACAGAAACTTATTTCCCACAGTTTGGGAGGCTAGAAGGTCTAAGATTGAGGGCGCTGGCAGATTTTCTATCTGGTGAGGGTTTGCTTCCTCATAGATGGCTGTCTTCTCACTCTAACCTCACATGGCAGAAGGGAGTGCTCTTGGGCTGTTTTTCTTTTTTTTTGAGACAGTCTCGCTGTTTCGGCCAGGCTGAAGTGCAGTGGCACAATTTGGTTCCCTGCAACCTCTGTGTCCCGGGCTCAAGCAGTTCTCCTGCCTCAGCCTCCTGAGTTGTTGGGATTATAGGTGTGTGCCACCACGCCTGGCTAATTTTTGTATTTTTAGTAGAGACAAGGTTTCACCACGTTGGCCAGGCTGATCTTCAACTGCTGACCTCAGGCAATCCACCCACCTCAGCTCCCAAAGTGCTGGGATTATAGGTATGAGCCGTCGTGCTCAGCCTGGGCAATGTTTTATAAGCACACCAATCCCTTTCCCAGTCATCTCCCAAACCCTCATCTCCCAGCATCATTGTCTTGGGGTTTAGGGTCTCAGTGTAAGAATCTGGTGGGGGACGGGGACACAAGCGTTCATAGTGCCTTAGGGTCACTGTGCTGCTTTGCTTTGTGAGTTTACAGTTTCCATCAAATATGACATTTTCTGGCTATATTTTTGAGGTTTTTTTTTTTCTGTTCCCTCTCATTTTGGTAGTCTCCTTAAAATAATGTCTCACAGGTTGATGAGCCTGTGTTCACTTTCTTTCTAGCCTTTTTCCTTTCTGTGTTTTGGTTGGGTATATTTCATTGCTATGTCGTGAGCTTCAGGTTCACTGGACCTTTCTTTTTCTGTATTTAGCTTACTGTTATCCCTATCCAGTGAATTTTCATTTCAGGTACTGCATTTTTTTTAATCATTAGAGGTTTCATTTGGATCTTTTTAATGTTTTTCAGTTTATTTCCTCATTATATTCAATTTTCCCTTCCTTGAACATATTTATGATAGTCGTGTTAAAGTCTTGGTTTGCTATTTCATTCTATCTTTTTTCCTGTTCTGTTTCAATTAAATGATTTTTCTCTTGCATATGGATTACATTTGCTTGCTGCTTTGAATGTTGAGAAACTTTTAATTGGACGCTGAATCTTATGAAAGTTATATTGTGACTGCAGGATTTTGTTGACTTCTTTAGAGGGTATTGAGCTTTCTTTTGGCAGTTAATTGTGAATTAGCTTAACCCTTTTCAAGGCTTGTTTTTAAGTTTTGTTTGTATGCATCTAGAACAGCTTTCCTCTAGGGCTGGTTTAGCCTTTCTACTGAGGCAGGACCCTTGTGGGCTCTCCGGGAGTTTCTGAATGTCCTCCAGCCCTTTGTGAGCTCTGGAGACTGTTCTGCTCACAGGTCTTTGGTAACTGTTTTTTCCATGGTAGCTTTTCTTTTCCTGGCCTCAGCATGTTCAGCTTGGTCTTTCGTCGAAGACTCCAAGGTCCTTTAAATAGATTTCTGGCACTTTTTCTCTGTGTAGCCCTCCATCTACACTTTGACGCAGCCTTCACAAAGTTTAAATTCTGTTTCCTCTGCTCAGTGACATCTTCATGTTCTGCTTGGGTTACCCCTCTATGCCACAGTCTAGAAAGTGCCTTTAGACAAGAAGCTGGAGAGATTTTAGTGTTCGTTTTTATTCTAATTTGTATATATTTCTAGTTTGATGCCATTTACTTTGTCGTGGACAGAAGCAGAAGTTGTCAAGGTCCCTTGATTTTTGACAGTGGCACTTTTCTGTCTTAGTTTCACCTTCTAGGTTTTGGCCACTGGATAGAATTAGGGATGTGGTTAATTCTGAAGGCTGCACAAGATGAGGGCCCTGGAGGCTGTGTTAGGTCAGGAGGCCTGTTAAGCTTGATGCTTAATGAGTTTGAGGTAAAATGGAGGATTAACTAAAATCAGCAAGAGAACTGAAGTTACGGCATGGGGAGCACCAGCTTTGCTGAGGTGGTAGAGCGGGTGCATGATTGTGAAAATGAGTACAGGCTGCTGCTTATAGTTTCTAATTAGTGCCATGGAAAGAGCAGAACAAGACATTTCATGTAATTTCAGCTGGCACTGATCAAATGCTTATTCTTTGTCAGACACTGTTCTAGACGTGGGGAGTATAAAAATATAAAGTTGTTTTTAAACCTTTGGGGAACTCATTTCCTAACTGGGTAAATAGATACATAATATTAATATGATTTTGTAGTAGATTTTGTCGAAGAAGATGATGGCTTTATTATCTGTTTTGGGTCGGTTTAGCATGCCATCCAACGTGATGCCGTGGTGGTACAGGATATTAAGGTAAGAGGGATTTTATTTGCCAACTTGTTGAGGAGACGGTGCTTGAGTTGAGACTAGGAAGAGTCGTAAGCATTAGGCAAATAAAGGTGTGCTTGGCATTTCATGCATAAGGAATTGTGAGAGCAGAGACGTGGAAGTCTGAGATGATATGAGTGTGAGTATGTGTGTATGCATGTAAATATAACTATAGCAGTTTGATAGTACTAAATTATAAAACAGGAGGGGTGAGTGGAGATAGAACTGTAAGAATTGACAGGGACTTGTAAACCAAGAGCTTTGACTTTATTCAGTAGGGAATGTATCACCTAATTAGGTTCAGCTACATTTATTAGAACATCTTAGAATAGCCATTGATTACACAAGATAGAAGTTCATTTTTCTCTTAAATGAAATAAGTCAGGCAGACAGTCTAGGGCTAGTGTGGTCTTCTGGGATCAGGGCTTCTATTGTCCTGCATTTCCATCATTCTTTACAGCATTGCTTCAGTCCAGGTAATGGGAAAGAAGATGTTCTTTTTTATTAACTTGACTTCCAGAAACTCCTGTAAAATGCTTTTGCTTACATCTAATTGGACACTTGATCATAAGGCTTCACTTTCTAGCATGGGAATTACATTCACTTCTCCAAATAAAATGGGATTCTGTTGGTGGGAAAGAAGAGGAGTAACTAGCAGTCGTTGTGATGGGAAGCCCTAGAGGAGAAGTGTGGTGGTCAGATGTTCCCTTTAGATTACTCTAAATGTATCTGGGGTGTGGGTTTGGAGAAGGAAGGGAGCAGGAAAGACTGGAGTCCAGAAGACTGATTTGTTCTGGAATCGATTGTCTAGGTGAGAGGTAGGATCTGATCTAAGGCTGCTACTTTAAGGAGGAAAGAAGAGAATATTAGTTGGTATTTTGGTTGCAGGTAAGAGAAACTGAATTTAAAGTGGCTTTTGCAAAAAGGAGGGTTTATTATTAGAGTACAGAATTCTCCTAAGACATATATATGTAGGCCTCAGGAATGGCTGGAATTAGAATTGTGAATGGTTTTTGTAATTTTCTTGTAATTTTTCATTTCCCCACCCTGAGTTCTATTTTTTTAAAAATTTTTGCTGATTCCTATTTCTTATGACAGAAATGGCCTATTCCAATGCTTTTCCAGTTCTTAGTTTTAGATAAGCCCATTTAGACCTGATTTCAGATTCCTGAGGAATGGCTCAGATTGATATGAATTGGGTTAGATACCTATCTTTGAACTAATTAATCAGCAGTGGCCAGGGATACAGGTAGGCTCCTATGGTAATCATGTATTCACGGTATGGTATATTTGATAAATATTTTAGAAATGAAAATGGTGGGCTTGAATGTGTGAGGTATCATGATCCTGAGTCTGACCTGGTTAAGTGGGTGGTCGGTTGTTCCAGATAACTAACTTCAATAATATACAAGGAGGAGTAGATTTTGTAGAAGAAGGTGGCTTTATTTTTCTGTTCTTACCGAGTTCAGCATGCCATCCAACTACAGTAGGCAATTAGTCACTGAAACTTTGGTTAGACAAATTTGAAGGATATCAGCACAACTGATTGTAGTTCAGGCCATCAGAATGGATTTAATGGTCCATTAACGGGAATGTTTAGAGATTTGAAAATGCCATGGGCATGGAACCCCAAATAACTAGACATTTAAGGGCTGAGCAAAGGAGGAAGAGTTCATAAAGGGAATGGGGAAGAAACAGAGTTGGAGGAGAGCTGAGATGGGTCCTGGGAGTCAGGAAAGTGAGTCACACACAGTTGTACTGAGCACAGAGGTCTAGAGAGCTGAAGACGGAAACATTTTGTTGAATTTGGCACAGTGGATGCCAGTGGTGAGTTTGGAGAAGTTTCAGTAGATTAATAGGAACAGTAGATATATTGCAGAGTTTTGAGAAAATGTATCAAAGTGAGAGTGTGAAGGCAGTGCATGTAGACTGCTCTTTGAAGAAGTTCATCTAAGAATGGAAGCTGGAATATTAATTCCTGCTAGAGGAGGAATATATAGGGTCAAGGAAGGTCCCCCTCCCCCTAAGAAAAAAGGATGGGAAATGCTTGATCATATTTCTAGGCCATTAGGGATCTTTGGTTGATGCCTTAAGAGGAGAAGATAATTGATGGAGCAAGGTCCTGGAGGAACAGAAAGAGTTGGTATCAAAATCTTTAGAGCAGGATCTGCCTTAAACAGGAGGAAGTAATTGGAAATAAGGATAGGCAGAGCCATAAATGTGTTGGGTGATGAGTAGGAAGACAGGGTGACCCCAGTTTTCTTGATGAAGGAAGAGAAGACATCATTTAGTGAGAATATGGGAATTAGTATAAAGCTTGAGGAGGGTGTTGAGGAAGATAATGTTATCTGCAGTTTTAGATCAAGGGAAGTCTCAAAATGTGAAACTTAGGGGCAAACAGCAAACTTATTTACCTGGGTGTTGTTTCGCCTGTTCTAGTGAAGCAGAGATGTGAGTAACTACTGGACGTTGGTAGGCACCGAAGCTCTGGGCCGAAGTGAGTTCTCTACTTGGCAGTTCTCATTTTTGTTTTTTTGATTTCTCTTGGCTTGATAATAAATGGATAAGAAAATAAAAATAATTTGCTTTTGTTTTGTGGATTTAACTCAAACTAGTGGGTTTGCATTTTTTTCTTTAAAATTTCTTTTTTAAAATCTTTTGAGACGGAGTCAATTTTAACCAGGCTGGAGTGTGGTGGCACAATCTCAGCTCACTGAAACCTCCACCTCCTGAGTTCAAGCGTTTCTCCTGCCTCAGCCTTCTGAGTAGCTGGAATTATAGGCATGTACCACCACACTTGGCTAACTTTTTTGTATTTTTAGTAGGGAACGGGTTTCTCATGTTGGCCAGGCTGGTCTCGAACTTCTGACCTCAAGTAATACACCCACTTTGGCCTCCCAAAGTGCTGAGATCAAAGGTGTGAGCCACTGCACCCAGCTCTTTAAAATTTCAATGTCATTTTGTAAAGGGGAAATACAGTATAAGCATTTTTTCTAGGATGCTGAATTTCTACTGTTTAACATCACAGAATTTTTATATCAAAGTATGCAAATTTGAGAATTTCACTTATATGCTAAATGTTCCTAGAGCTCTGAAGATGAGTGGGTTGAGGCTGTTCCATCCCAGACTCCTGACAAGGAAAAGGCATGGAAAGTGAAAGATGAAAAATCACAAAAAGATGACAGCCAAATTATGAAGGTAAGCAAGCCACCTTTTCCTTCCTTCCTTCCTTTCTTCCTTCCTTCTTTCCTTCCTTTCTTCCTTCCTTCTTTCCTTCCTTCCTTCCTTCCATCCATCTGCCTGTCCGTCCATCCTTGATTCATTCGTTTTAGAGACAGGGTCTCACTCTGTTGTCGAGGCTGGACTGTAGTGGCACAATCATAGCTTACCACAGCTTCAACATCCCAGGCTCAAGTGATACTCCCACCTCAACCTCCCATGTAGCTGGGACCACAGGTGTGTGCCACCATGGCTGCTAATTTTTTATTTTTTGTGGAGATGGAGGTCTCCCTGTGTTGTCTAGACTGGTCTTGAACTCCTGAGCTCAAACAGTCCCCCAACTTCAGCCTCCCAAGGTGCTAGGATTAGACACATCAGCCACTGCACCTGGCCTACCACTTGATTTTAAAGATAGAAGTATCAACTTTTGAGAATAAATGAATATAAAAATGAAAGATGATTAAATTTTTTCAGGAGAAAAATTAGACTTTGAAAACAATATACTTTATGAATAATTTTGGCAGTAATGGTGTTTGCTGAATGCTTAGATCCCCACTTCCCCTTCTACTGTGAAAAAGTGAGTGTTCCTCTCTATTCTCCTGCCTTAGAGGTTTTCATGCTTTTGATTGTTAAGAAGTGGCACCTCCCACTTATGTACCTAAAGCCTTATACTGTTCTGTCTGACCCTTCTACATGAGTAGAGTTCCACAGTTTTTCTTTCCCTTTACCTCATGCCTTAATTTTCATAACAATACTTAACAGTTGAATAGTTCACAGACTTCGGGTTATAGTTCACGTGCCTAAGGAAGAATGTAATCAGTTCACTGTTAGCCACAGGTGAAGGAGAAAGTGGACCAGGAACAAAGTTTAATTGCTTGTTGTCAGTTGCTTGATTGCCAGACTGGTCTGGATGCTTTAGATCTGTTATCTTGTTTACTCTTTAAAACAGTCTTGAAAGGTAGGGATTTTATACCATTTTATAGAGGAGAGACTAAAGTACAGAGAGATTAAGAAACTGGCTTCAGGTTATACTGCCATGTTGAACTTGATTCAGGTTTGATTGCCTCCAAAATCTTTGCTCTTATTACCAAGTGTTTATTAAATTCTAATCAGATTGAAATGGCTGCCTTTTTTAACAGAGGGATGAGTGGATGACTGTTGATTTTATGTCTGTTAAAACTGTGTCGTCCACATCACTCAAAGCTGAAAAGGAAACTATGAGGAAAATAGAGCAAGAGAAAACCCAAGCACTTGAACAGGTAAGAGAATATTTGAAATGCTTTAATTTTCTAATTTACCTTTAATAAACTTCTAAGACATTTATTTAAAGCAGTTTAACTTGTAAAATATCATTTTTATAGTATTTAATGCAATTAGGGAAAACAACTGTGAAATGTGATCTCAGCTTAATAAGAATATATTTCCTATAGAAGTGAGTTAAAGGTTTACTGGGTTTATAAATCTAGGGCATATATAAAGGTGAGTGAATATTGAGTTTAGGTGAATAGCATTAAATTGAAAGTGAACTCAACTTCTGTTTCAGTTGAATTAGATACCATAGAAATACTTCCATTTCAAGACATCTAGAATTTCTGGTAGATAAAATGTAAAATAAGCAGGCTTATTTTATACTTTATTGTTGTTACTGTGCTAGTAAGGAAGCAGTAGGAAATCTGTAGAGACCGAAAAACGAGGCAAAAGTGTGAATCCAGAGAAGTAAGGCAGTGCCAAAGCTGCTAGCTTTCCCAGGGGTATCATGCAGTCCTAGTAAAATGGAATTCCGATTTGTATAGCATCGGCAACATATGTTTCTTTTCCGTTACTCAGTATCTGTAATTGTCAAACTTTCTAATTTTTTGTCAGCCTAATAAATGGATGAGAAATGGTATTTCATCGTTTTGTATGGTTATCTGATTACTACAAGAGAGATGTTTTTGTGTTTTTTGGTCATTCAGATCTCTTGTACTGTGAGCCGCTTGTTTGTGTTTTTTGCTTACTTTTCTGCTAGGGTTGTTTGTCTTTTTCTAACTGATTAATTAAGTTCTTTATGTTTTCAGTCCTTTGTCTTTTATACATTTTCAGATAGTATCTCAATTTGTCTCGCTTATTGTCAATTGTCCTCAGTATGCAATTCTAGCCTTTTTTTTTCCTGTTGACTATCTGATGTGTGTCTTTGAGTGTCTAGCTAAGACCATTGGAAGAAATTCCTTGCCTATAGATATTGAAAGATTTTGAGGTAAACTAACAAAGGAGGTGATGGAACCTTTTCTGATACAAACTAAGAAATAAAATCCCTATGGTTTTACGTATCTCTTTAAATTTTTTCCTTTGAAGCTTCTTTACTTTCTGGTTAGCTCGTGAATACATTTTAAAAAGCCTTTTTAAAAACAAATTTTACACAGCATTTTAATTTTTAGTAGTATATTGTGTTCCTGGAAACTAAAGTTCCTAATGTTTGACTTGTTCCATTTCTTGCCATCCTCTTGCCATTTACTTCTTGTAGGAAGCATTTTTAACCCCCACTCCCTAAGGTCAAGATAGGTAAAATTAGTATGTAGTTCTTTAGCATCCTTTACTTTGATCTCATTTATCTACATTTATATTGCTTGTTTGTCTTTCCCCCTTCTCTAGACCGTAATTTATTTAATGGCAAGGACCATGGCTGCCTTACACATTGCAGTCCCAGTGCCTGACGTGGTGCTTAGAACACAGGAGGCACTTGCATCTGTGATGAGGCTGCTGTGCATCTCTTGCCTGGATTACTGCCACAGACTTCTGACTGGAGTTGTGCCTCTAATCTTGTTTTTCTCCAGTTTTTCCTCCATGCTGAGCCTGGTTTGCTCTTTGTGTGATTTGAAGCTGATCATGTTCATGAGTCTCTGCTGGTCCCGTATGAAACCCTCACAGCAGTTCAAAATGCCTCACCTGGCCCAGTCCCTGATTATGCTACAGCCTAATCTTGTGGCATTAGTCACTCACAGTCTAAGTTTTAGCCAGTTAGAATTACTTTAAGCTTCCTGAAAGTGCTGCACTTACTGCTGTTATTCTTTCTACCTGGAACATCTTTATGTTCCCTCCCCACCACGGAAAAAGAAAATGTAGTTGATTTCTGCTCATCCTTAGGTCTAAGACTGTACGTTTAGTCCTTCTAGGAAGTCTTTGATCCTTCAATGTGAGAAGGATTTGAATTTTTTGTGGATCCTTAGTGCTGTATATTTCTGTCTTCAAAGCACATGTCTGTTTTTATTGTCTGTATTCCTTACTGTACTAAAAGCTAGCAAGGGCTGACCAGGATTTTTGACAGTTAAATCTTCTACATCTAGCACAATTTTGAGATGTAGTAGGCATTCAATAAAAACGTTGAATGAATGTGAATTTAGAAATTTCCTGGAAGTTATAGAACAGCATGTCTTAAGAATGTTTTAAGTGATTTGTCCAGGATTGTTGCTGTTAATTGGGTCTCAGATTTATTATTTGTTAATTTTTTTGTGATGGATCTGTTTTTGAAATTTCACCTGTGAAAATAATTTGTTCTAGTCCAAACTGATGGAAAGAGAATTGAATCCGTACTGGAAGGATGGAGGGACAGGTCTTCCACCTGAAGATTGTAGCGTGTCATCGATTACTAAAGGTATTTCTGCATTTTGATTATAGACACACAGGCTTTTAAAATTGTTTTTCCAGACCGAGTCTCGCCGTGTCACCCAGGCTGAAGTGCAGTGGCATAATCACAGCTCACTGCAATCTCCACCTCCCACTCAAGTGATCCTCCGATCTCAGCCTCCCAAGTAGCTGGGACTACAGGTGCGAATCACCACTCCCAGATGATTTTTTGTATTTTTTGTAGAGATGGGGTTTTTACCATGTTGCATAGGCTGGTTGTGCACTCCTGGACTTAAGCCTTGACCTAACTGCCTTGACCTCCCAAAGTGTAAGGATCACAGGTGTGAGCTACTGCACCTGGCCTCTGGCATTTCTTTTGGTATTATAAGTGTATGACCCGAGTTTACATATGAGAAAGCATTGATAAAAATTTGCAGTCTTTTAATTTGTAGTCTTTTGAAGGCTAATTTAAATTATTAGTACTTTGGAAGATTGTTTTAATTATGATGTATTTGGGAGCAAGTTAATTAAACACATAGTTTTGTACTTGAAAATATTCTCATATTTCTACTTAAAATAGATTAATACAAAGCATGATTCTGTGAGTACATAATAATGCATTTGGTTTGTTATATTCTGTAACAAAATGTAAGAGTATTGTCTGAAATTTCATGAAAGTAATGTATAAAAACTAAAGATGTAGTGTAGATATTCAGAATTTCCTGCTTTTCTGGAATTCATAAAATTTGTATTGACCTTAGGAGAGTTCTGTTATTTTCCAGCAGATGGAGACAAAATATTTAAATGTCACATAAGCATACTTTATAACACAATTTAAAAAACACTTATATTCTCATTAAATGTTGTGTTGACACCTCAATGAAAAGTTTATTACAACTAACCCAGCATACAGATGGTGGTATTATACATTATTATATTCTCTTTTCATCTCAGCGATTTACCAGTAGGATGTTTTCCTGCTTTTTTTACATAGTGTGTTTTTATTTTGGCTATTTGTTAAAATTCTTTTGTATTTTTTTTTCCACCTGGACTTCTACATATCTTTTGTATTTTATGTAGTGATGTCAGTGGAGCCATCTTACAGTTTCCTTCTTAATTTAGCAATTTTACTAAGTTATTGGTAATTGTAACAGTTTCTTTTTTTGTGTCAACTTCAGGCAGAAGTGTTCCTGCTAAGTAACTTAATAGTAACTGTAGTTATATAAGGTTCTCTTTGAAATACTGTTTCATAGGTACTTAAGGAGAAGTTCGAGAAGCAGTAAATTAGCTCACTCAACCATTACTGTAGGGCTGTTTCTGTGATCTAGGCTTTTACCATCCCTAATGTCAGAGAACAGTCAATAAATTTCTTTGAGGAAAACCTAAAATCGAGAAACCCAGTCTTTGAATCTTGCCATTAGACAGGTTCTTTACTGAATGGAGAAGATCTGGAGTTCTACTTTAGGTGGTATCTTTTAGCAGACTGAAACAGAAGATTCAAACATACTAGGAGAAAATCACCTTACAAAAAGCTTTTAGAGAGCCCTTCTCCCACCCGCTTCATATCATGCTTTTACCACTTCTCTTTCCCATCTTCTGTTTATTCAGGAGAAAAAAATGACAGAAAGCTTCTGTCTGTCAGAGGCTAAGATCCCAGAGTTGAAATAAGTTTTAAAAAATGATCGATGGTTTTACTGCATATGTAGATAGAGTTGTCATTCTGCCTAGACCAATGGTAGGACTGGAAGTGTTGGGCGTCTGAAAATATTGCAGTATCAGTATTAAGGTGGTAGAGGTGACAGAGTGTTATTGTTAAAGACTAGACTTTGGAGTCAATCTACGTGGGATTAGAATGTTGGTATTTCCACTAATTAGCTTCATAATTTTGGAGACATTTGCTGGCCTTTCGAGCCCAATTTATTCATATGTTATAGGGAGTAATGATGTTACCTATCTTACATAGTTAATGTGAAGATGAAATGAGAAAATCTCTTAGCACAGCGTCTGGAATACGGTGACTAAATAATGATGATAATGTCTGATATTTGTATGATTAAATCTTTTGGGAAGGTTTTATCAACAGGTTTTTGTAATGATTGAAGTGACGTATTTTCAATAATTAATATGTTAATCTTGATTTTTTTCTTAGAATTCAGTAGAAAAGTAGGTTAATCATTTTCAGAGCCCATACAAAATTATTTTAAGTCATATTTTAGTAATGAAAATATTTGTAGAATTTTAGAATTTATATGGCAGAGTTATGTATCAGCTTTTTTCTTAGCAATCATGTAAAGGAGAGCAGTGTAGATGTGACATTAATTTTATAGCTCAAGAAACTAAGGCTTAGAGTGGCCAGGTAATTTTTCCCTTAGTCATATTGGTAGTACTAGAACCCAGGTCTTCTGATTCTTAGTCCAGCATTAGGTACTCTAGATTCTTTAGTGGAAGACTATTTTTATTACCATGTAGTTAGTAGAAATTCTTGCTTACAGACTCTTTTGATGTGATTTTGTTATTTCTTTTTTTTTTTTTTTGAGATGGAGTTTCGCTCTTGTTACCCAGGCTGGAGTGCAATGGCGTGATCTCGGCTCACCGCAACCTCCACCTCCTGGGTTCAGGCAATTCTCCTGCCTCAGCCTCCTGAGTAGCTGGGATTACAGGCACGCGCCACCGTGCCCAGCTAATTTTTTATATTTTGAGTGGAGACGGGGTTTCACCATGTTGACCAGGATGGTCTCGATCTCTTGACCTCGTGATCCACCCACCTCGGCCTCCCAAAGTGCTGGGATTGCAGGCTTGAGCCACCGCGCCCGGCCGTGATTTTGTTATTTCTATTTATTTTTTTCCACCTGTTTATTTTTTGGCTTTTTCTGCTAGAATCTTTGAGTTGAAAAGATTTTGAAAGGTGGTTTAAATCAACTATTTTATTTTAGAGATGAAGGAGTAAAGGTCCAAAGAAGTTAATGACGTACTTAAGATTTTACAAATATTTAATAGCAGCATCAAGACTAAAATCTAGGTTTCCTGATAGTTTATCTCTGTTTTTATGTTAGTCTTTTTTCTGAGAGAATTGGGGAATATAGATTCATTTGGTTGTATTAATATTTTATCTGTAACAGTGTGACTTTGAGTTATGATGGAATCATACATTGAAATTTCTTAATTTTTTACTTGTAAAGAACAGATTTGAAATCTAGGTGTATGTTAAATGCCACATATCAGTTAATTTATATAATTATTTGATACATCCTTTTCTGAGCATAGAGGACCTGAACCATGCTACATTCATGCTTATACTTCCTATTGTAGGAAGGTTTTTATATTCATAATAAATATTCACTTAATTTTTTTTTATTGGATTTTGGGATGGTACTGCAAGTTGGTATTTTTTTGTTTGCTTTTTAAATACTAAGTTTGGTGATTTTTTTTTGTTGTTGTTACCAGAAAGACTTCATTATTGCCATCTCTAATTATAAGATAAATAGGACTATTTAAATAGAACATATTATCAACTAAAGGTGAAATTATTAAATTATTGTATAAAATATTAATTTAAATATGTCTAGAATTGTATGGATTTAACTAGTGAAGGAATTGGCTGAAGATTTTTATTCCCATTGGAATTTCTTTGTAAATGTCAACATAGAGGAGAAAAAACAGTCTTACTTTTTTCTCTGATTTTTTTTTTTTCTCTGAGCTATTATATTTTGTTGATTGTTCAGGAAAGTTTTTCTGTGTGCATCAGCATTTTTCCAGTTTCACGGATAATTTGTTGGAATAAACAATTTAATTATGTATCTGAAACATTCATATAGGGATTTATTACTGTGGATTTCTTTTACTCATCGCTGTGTGGATTAGAGATTGAAACTAACTTCCTTGAGTAGTTGCATAGTTAACTTTGAACTCATAAACTACATGAATAACAAAAAGAGCAAGAGTAAAATAAGCTTTTGAATAAAATGTGAAATCATTGCATTAAGTTAGAGATCTAGGTTTTGAAGTACAAAATATTTTAGGCCTGTAAAGAAAAGTTATATTAGGATAGATTGGTTAGTCAAGACAAACTTTTGAGATCTGAATGGGGGAATGGAGTTAATTTGAATAGAATTAATTAGAGCCTTGAAAAATCTGTTTTTTTTTTAAGTAAACTGTTTATCGGAATGTAACATATATATAAAAATATTCAAAAGTATTTATTCAGTATCTACTATGCATGTAAAAACCTTTCTACCATGACTTACATGTAAATTATGTATGTACATAAATACACAAACCGTAAGTGTATAGCAGCAGGCTAATCATTTTCATCAAATGAAAACATCTGTTTACTCAGCACACAGTTTGAAAAATCTTATAGCAACCCAGAAGCCCCCTTTATGGCCCTTCTAGTCACTGCCTTGTCACCAGAAGGGTAACCATTATTCTGTTTTCTAGTACAGATACCAGTATATCCTCCTTTGTTTCAAGCTCCTTTTGCCCAAATTTCGAGATTCATCCATGTTGTTGTGTATAGTTGTAGTTTTTCATTTTGTTTGCTGTATAATAATAAATAGTATATTTTAGGAATATATCCCAATGTAGGAGGTGTCCTGTGTACTGTTGGTATACATTTCCTGGGTTGTTTCCAGGCTGGAATTATTGCAGTGTTCTGCTATGAATATTCTTATATGTGTCTTGGGGTCAATGTGTGTGCATTTTTATTGATTATAGAGCTAGGGCGATCTTAAAGAAGTCATGTTCTGGGGCAAGGAAAATAAGGAACAGAATTTTTTTTTTTTTTTTTTGAGACAGAGTTTCGCTCTTGTTACCCAGTCTGGAGTGCAGTGGCACGATCTTGGCTCACCGCAACCTCCGCCTCCTGGGTTCAGTCAATTCTCCTGCCTCAGCCTCCCAAGTAGCTGGGATTACAGGCACGCGCCACCATGCCCAGCTAATTTTTGTATTTTTAGTAGAGATGGGGTTTCACCATGTTGACCAGGATGGTCTCGATCTCTTGACCTCGTAATCCACCTGCGTCGGCCTCCCAAAGTGCTGGGATTACAGGTGTGAGCTACCGCGCCCGGCCAAGGAACAGAATTTTTATTTAAGTAATTGATTTCTTCTTGACACATATCCAAAGTGTTATGTGTAAAGAAGAAAAGAAAGCCAGCTTAAAAAATTCGTTAAAGGCCTTCAAATGTTCATGGTTGGTAATTATGAGTAAAGTAAGATACTTTGTTTTAACATCCACTTGCATAGCTTCCCTATTTGTTCTTTGTTCTGCAACTGAGGTAGCTTTTCCTTTCTGTGTGTGTCCTTTCATTCCTTATTTATTTCTTAGACTGTCCTCCCTTACCTTTTTAAAATAGAAACCCAACTCTTTTCTTGAGCCTGATTTGTGGAATTTTCCCTGACTTCTCACTTAGAAATAACTCTTTACTTTTCCCACTTTCTTGAACCCTGTATATCTTTTTATATTAACGGTCACTTTATTTTTATTTTAATTAATTATGTCCTTTTATTTTTATTCTCTTAGATTGGAATTTTCTTAAAGATAGATTTATTTATCTTTTCCTTCTTCCTAGTGGCAAAACTCTGTGGCTTACATATATGGGCAGTCACATATAATACATACGTTGAATTCCGAATGCACTTATATATTTAAAGAAAAATATTTGTATTTTAGAAGTCATTATAGAAGCAATAAATCTTAATTGTATGATAACCACATTAAAAGTATAACGAATGTTTAATGTTGGAATTTAGTTTCAGTGGTAGAAGATGGTGGATTAAGCTGGCTAAGGAAGTCTTATTTAAGAATGAAGGAACAAGCTGAGAAACAAAATAGAAACTTTGAGGACATTGTGGCCGAAAGATATGGGGTGAGTATCTGTATTAAGGATATGGGTCTTATTTTCAGAATTATGTGAAAAATTAAGTGCCTTTAACTTTGTTTTGTGCCATGAAGAATTGAATTAATTTTAAATTTCATGTGTTTATACTACGGAAGTAATTTTCTGCTTTTCATTATTATGTAAACATGTATCTATTTTTTATTGGCATAATGAATGTAAAGCTTAAGTTTATAAAACAAGTATGGGTGTGTTTAATGTAAAAGTAACATTTTCTCATTGTGAGAAATTTAAGCAATGCAGGAAAGTTTGCATGGCACACTTCTGGAGGTAACCACTGTTGAAATTTTTGTATATTCCAAAGTTAGGTATATTCTAGAGTTTGGGTGTTTTACAGAATTTTTTAGAAGAGTGTATATATACTCTTAAAACAATGAAAGCATGCAACAGTATATATTTTAGAACCAGTTTCCCCATTTTTCTGGACAATCTTTCTATTGCAATAATTATTGACATTCTTATTTATTTATTTTTTTCCTCAATTACCAGAGGAAAGCAGGTTTAGAAAGTAGTAAGATTTTTGGAATAACTTTTCCAGATATTCTCCCCTGTGTTCTAAAGTAGGCTTATGGAATATGCCCTGGCTTTTTTTTTTAACTTAATTTACACATAGTTTGATGCCAGTTAATATATACATTTTAATGACCTCTTAATATTTTATTATACATTTTATAGGATTTTCCTTTATCTATTGGTCAGTGGATGAACATTTATATGCTTTCTTTTTCTCTCGTTGCAAGGGAATATGCATTTTGCATATTTTTCTTATTGGTAAATTACTAAAAATGAAACTGCCTGTTTAAAGGATATAGACATTTAAAGCAACGTACCTATTGCCAAATTTCCCTACGTAAAGAATGAACAAATTATGCTTAAGAATATCTTTTATCACATAATTTTCAATAGTAAGATCATTCCTTATATTATTGTGATTGGCAAAAATTTTAAGTTTTGCTTTTGATTTTATACATTTATTTACTGGTGAATTGGAATTTTTTTTAATGTTTATTTTGGCCATTTGTATCTTTTAGTGAATTGACTATTGATACTATTTGCCCATTTTTCCTTTGGAATAATGATTTAAGACTTTTTAATAAATCTGTTCAGATTTCTTCCCTTCAGCTTCATGTTTGTTTTTTACTTTGCTTATAATTTGCTATGGATAAGTTTTAAATATTTTTACCTATCAAAACCCCTCATATTATTTTTTCATGAGTTAATGCTCATAGGCAGGCCTTCGCCACCACCACAGTCGTAAAAACGTACAGCTGTATTTACTTTGAGTAAATTTAGTTTAAGCTCACCAGAAATAAACATTTTTCCAAAATTTGTTATAAATTTATAACTTTTTGGAATTTTGATTTAACTAAATGTATAGATAAATTAAGAACAACTAGTATCTTTATAATATAGTCATCCCATCCCAAAACACCGAGTATTTATTTATGCACTTCACAAGTTTTCTCTGCAGTTTTTTATCTGTATGCCACTGAGGTTATTTTTATTTTTTTCAATTATAATTTGAAATCTAAAAATGTTTTCTGACTTGCTATTGGTGTTGGTTGGCCAATTTTTTAAACTTATTATTCTAATTTAGAAAATTTTGGGTTATGTATCATTTATCTCACAGTTATTCTCCTTTTTTGTCTGATAAAATTACCTAAAATCTACTCTCTCAGCAGATTTTCAGTATATAATGGGGTATTATTAACTGTAGGCCTCTTACTGGACATCATGTCTCCAGGCTTAGTTATCCTATAAAACGAAAACTTTGTACTCTTTGACCTCAGTCTTCCCATCCCCTCTCCTTGCAGTAACCACCTTTCTGCTTTCTGTTTCTGCGTGTGATGCATCTTTTTCTTGAAAATTGTTTTAAACTTTGCGACTACAAGGACATTTGTTTAGACTTGACCATTGCATTTCCCGTTTGGTTTTTAGCATCTGTTTTTTTTTCTTTCCAGAGATCTTTGCCCTAATTCATTCATGGAGTGACTTAATCATGTTGAGTAATTTTTTTCCCTCAGAATTGCTAGTGCTATGCCCTCTTATTCTCTGCATTTTTCAAAGTGATTTTCTTTTTCCCATACCAAGGAAGGATAATTTGATTGTAAATTGAATTCTTTATATAGAATTATAGCTTAATTTTTTTCAAAATTTCATCTTGATTCTATTATTTATTTATTATTATAGATGAACAGCTGGTAAGTCTGTCTTTCTTTTGCACGTAATTCGTTATTTACCCCTATCCAAATGCAGGCTCACACTTATTCACTCCTTCTCCAATCTAGTCATTGTAAAGGATTTTCTTTTTCCTGGAGTTTTGAGATTCAGGAATTAGGGTTTTTTTCTGTGTTTTTCTTTGTTCTCTTACCCACCCAAGGCTATTGGATGAGCGCTTCTGAGAATTGACTGGGGAAAATTTTCTTATGTATTTTTAAAATTAATGCTCTTCTCCTATTATCTTTGCTGCATCTTTCTGGAAGCACTAATAAATGCATATTAGATTTTCGAGAATCAATTGTTCACGTGTCTTTCTTTCTTATAACTTAACATTTATTTGCTACCTTTTCCTAAGATGTAGAGAATTCCCAGGTTAATTTAGTTTTCAGCACTCTCTGTTCTTCCTTTTGTGTATCTGGGCATTTTTTTGTGGCACATAATTTTATATTTGCAAGTTTTTCTTGTTCTCGAATTATTATTATGTTTTTCATGAGAGTCTGTTTTAGCATTTTAACCTCTTGAATCTCATAACCAGTAGGACTTAATTAATTAGTTTTTGAAAAGTTTGTCTTTACTGTTTTCAGTGTTATACTTTGTATTAGTGCAGAGCATTTGGTCTAACTGGCTGTTTTTGGGGTATCTTTTTGTTATTTGATAATTTTTAATTGTTTATGCATGTTTTTAAAAAGTATGTCAGTGTAGGATGATGATATGGGTCTTCTTTCACCCCCTTAGTGGGCTTTTCAGTATGCCACTTGGCAGTGAGTCATACAGTGACATGTGGGGTGCAAGTCACTGAGCCATTCCTAATTTTAGATATCTTGTTTAATTTTTCTCCTTTGTAGTCAATGGAAGTATTTCAGTCGAAATTAGAAGATGCTGAAAAAGCTGCATCCATAAAAGAAGATTATAGACGAGAACGGTGGAGGAAACCCACATATTCAGATAAAGCAAAAAATAGTCAAGGAAGAAGAAAATCAGATTTAGTAAAATATGATAACAGTTCACGTGATAGATATGCTACAACAGACTCTGCAAAAAATAGCAATAATGATAAATTTATTGGTGATGAAAAAGGTCAGAGACCTGGGTCTTTAGAAACATACAGAAGAGAATCTCACCCAAGGCAAAACCAAGAGTTTTCTTCTGGAAATTTGAGAGCTAAATTCTTGAGACCCTCTGATGATGAAGAACTGTCATTTCCCAGCAAGGGCAGAAAATTTGAACCGTCTTGTTCATCTTCACCATTGGTAGCTCAGGGTTCTTTGCATAGTGGTTTCAGAAAACCCACTGAGAACAGCGAAGAAAGATTAACATGGAGTCACTCTGATGGGAGAGGAGACAAGAAACATTCAGATCAAAACCCGCTGGAAACCAGAACCAATGAAGACCAACACATTACAGAAGATAGGAGAGAAAAATCGCGAGATGAAGGCTTCAGAGATGACCCTCCACACAAACACCTGCAGGACACAAAGTCTGCATTTGCTGGGTATTTTATCATTTTTTAACTGAGAGTTCAAAGAACTGAAATGTATTTTTAGAGCATCAGTTGTTAACTGTGACTGTGGTCTCACACATCTTAAAATGGATAGAAAGGGTAAGATAGGCAGGTTTACCAATGCAGTAATATTGTGTTACAGATTGCATTTTTTTTTCACAGGTTTGCTTCTTTTTTAGAAGAGCTGAAAGAATTCAGTAGCTGTATTTTTTCAAAATACGTTGCTTCTTTGCAATTCAAAAAACAGAATGAGTTAATGTTTTCAATGTATGTGCTGTAGGAGAAATTTTGGTAGATTTTGTTACCAGTGCCATTATTTTCTAAGTAAATTATCTTATTAAGTATAATCATAATCATAAATAATGTATGACTGCAGGAAGTCTAGGAGACAAAAGGAAAACATACTACCACAGCCCAAACATAAAGTGACAAGTATGTGCCAGAGATATGGTTGTTATTTTGCACAGAGAAAGAAATAATCCACTTTGGACAATTGACAGATTTTAAAGATAATGTTAGAGTTTTAAATGTAAAATACATGTTGCACTTATGTAGGGCAGGGCTGGGTCAGAAGATGAGGAAACCCCCGTTGAATGGGACCAAACCTAAGAAAATTTGCTTTAGCTATAAGGCTGGCCCTGTTGAAGATAGCCAGAAAAAAAAAGTGTCCAAAGGGTAATAACTTACCGTTGAATGATCATTTAAATCTGTGTAAAAGTGGCACCAAATGAGTGGGACACTAAAGGAAGAGGTTTTAGGAAGTAATAGAAACCTATGGTTGTAGTACATAAAAGCACTGTGGTTTGGGGTCATGAGTCTGATAAATCACTTTTGTTAATGACTCCATCTGAAGCAGTGGATTATAAAACTCAGTGTGTAACTTTCAGTGGGAGGGAGCTGGCAAAATCAGAACCGAGTGATTAAGCCCCAGTCAGATGAGCTCTGGTTCAGGTCAGGGCTTTGCTCCCAGGAAACGGAAGGAGAAATCCAGTTGTATTGACTGAATAAACATGGCAGGGATTAGTGTCTAAGCCTGTGTGCATATATAATTATCCTGTCTTCACTCTAGGTACCTTGGGTGGTGGGCTGTTTTCAGTTCCCAGCCACTGGGGAAATGAGGCTCTTATTTCCTGCTATCATTAGGATTGGATTAGCATTTGGATGATCTGTAGGTCTTGGTGACTGTGGCTGAGCAAAATGTCTACTACACAATTAGTATTCCAACTGGTTTTCTGATTGTTGCATATTTGCATGTCTTGTTTAAGTTGTAATCTTCTGATAGATACACTATAATACAGGCACTCACTAAACGCTGTGTATATATGTGTGTCAGTGTGTGTATATATATAATTTTTTGGTTTGAAGAGAGCATTCACTAAAAGGTTTATGAGTGTGTATATATGTATGTATATTTGTAATTTTTGGTTTGAAGATACTGTTCTTTGTTATCTGTGTTAATTTGATGGTAGAGAGGGTTTGAGGCTTTCCGTAATTCTGTGACTGGCTGGAGAGGGAAAGAAAAATCTAGGAATCATCCAAAAAAAGAAAAAAAATTCCTGAGAATGTAGAGTGGTTGTAAAGTAGGAGACCAAGATAGGACCTTGAAGAATGCCTAGAAAGGTTCAGTGAAAGATTGTTAGAAATTATTAATTTGTCTGAACATTATCCTGGGAATACGTTGAATTTTTTATGAAGTGCTAGCATTCCAGAAAGTTTTAGGAATAATGAATTTTAGAACTAGAAAAATTCATAGAAATGATTTAGAACCAAAAGAAATAGTCTGACCCCTGCATTTTGCAGATGCAGAAACTGAGAGAACTCAGGTTGTGACTTACACAATGTTATATAACTAGGATTTCCAGGTTCTTTTTTTAAATAAAAAATGAGTTCCTTGTAATATTTGGACATATATATGCTAAAAATTTTTGTTGTTTACCTGGAATTCAAATTTAGCCAAGTGTCATGTATTTTATTTAGCAGTCCTGTGTGTAACACTTATGCATTTCCTGGGTTTATGACCTTTCACAAGAGGTGACACTTAAACCAGGACGCCAACAGGATCTACTTCATGGGGTTGTTGTGTGAGTTAATGTATGAAAAACTTAGCGTAGTATCTGGCACCGAGTGAAGGCTCCATAAATCTTAGCTGTTACTGTTATCATTGATAGTATTAAGTAATTAGTTATTTGCAGAGCTTAGACTCTGTATTCTGATGCCTGTTTAGCATGCTCTCAAATAAGGTTAAAGGGAGAACCTTGAATTTGCTTTGAAAGAAAAATCTTTTCCTTTTATACATTGATTATGGAAAAGTTATGATACCCTTTGTGAGAGTAATTTTGTTAGAATACAAGAAAAGTTGATCAGTTAGAGGCATAGGAGAGAGAAAAAGAGATAGATAAGCTGCAAGAAGGGAAGAATTCTCAGCAGGACTGGAGGACTGGAAAATAACTGTGTCTTGTAAAATGAATATTGCAACATATCATGGGTGAGTCTACCAGACTTTAAGTTGTTACAGATAATATCTTTGTCTTATATGAATGGTCATCATTGGAAAAATTAGTTGAATTGGTTTTTACTTCTTTATATGTCCTGTTCTTTTATCTTTACCTTTCTTGCTGTTTACACTAGTATTATTTTTTACAACATGCCATTTACAATCTGAATAAATGTACATGTATAAAATTTAAACAATGTAGACAGAAGATTATAAAACAAGGATGTAAAACTTAGATGTGTATAATATGAAAGAGTAAATCTCCCTTTCATGTCACTTCCACCCTAACCCTATTTGCCAGGTTAAGAGTGTTGATAGTGTCCTTCCAAATTTTTTAGTGTATTTGAAAATGTGTAATATATATAGTTAATATATAAAATTTTATATAAAACATAAAAACTTAAATATATATTTAATATGTTAGTTAAATAACTCTACAATGCATATACCATTTAGAGTCTTGGCTTTTTTCTGAATAAGAAAGATCCTTTTACTTCAGCCCATATGTACCTACATTTTTTATTTAAAAGGCTCCTTAATACTCCATTGTAAAACTTAGGCATAACCTACTGTTTTTCACTAGTTTCCTATTGATGGACTTTTTAGGTTGTTTCCAGTTTGCTGCTCTAAGAAACCATGCTGCATTTAATTTTTTGTGTGTGTCTTTGCATGCTCTTTAAATATAGCTGTGAAATAAATCCCAAGGGCTGGAACTGTAAAGTCAGAGTACACGCATTTTACCTTTTACATGTTTTGTGGTATTAACCATAATTTAGACTCTCATAGTCATGCATGGCAATGACTTTTCTCCTGCTTCTTGATGATAGTATTATTGAACTTTTAAAAATCTTTGCCGTATATGTAATTGAGAAACAGACTATTTCTTTGACTTTTATTTTTTTAAATATGAGTGAAGTTGGCCATATTTTATTTATTTATTTTTTTGAGATGGAGTTTCGCTCTTGTTACCCAGGCTGGAGTGCAATGGCACAATCTCGGCTCACTGCAACCTCCGCCTCCTGGGTTCAGGCAATTCTCCTGCCTCAGCCTCCTGAGTAGCTGGGATTACAGGCACGCGCCACCATGCCCAGCTCATTTTTTGTATTTTTAGTAGAGACGGGGTTTCACCATGTTGACCAGGATGGTCTCGATCTCATGACCTCGTGATCTATCCACCTCGGCCTCCCAAAGTGCTGTGATAACAGGCGTGAGCCACTGCGCCCAGCCATGAAGTTGGCCGTGTTATTATGTATTATTTGTATTTTTGTTAACTAGTCATATGTTTTGCCCTCTTTTTGAGTTGTTGTTAAAGCTCTTTATAGTTTTCATGTAATGCAAATAGATTTTTCATCATTTGTAATTTTCCTGCTTTTTCTTTTTTCATTCATTCTTTCTTGAATGCGTTCACATTTATCACTCTTTTCCTTTATTCATTTTAGGCCCTGCAGTTACATTAACTAGCAGAAAAACATCCACTGTTGTGGCCGGTGCAATTAAGAACCTTGAACTTTTTATTATTAGAAATAAAATGTGCTTTTGCATATATTTTTCTTTTGTTAGAAAATATGTTGGCTAAGTATTTCCAGGAATTTGAAACGCAGAGTAGTATGTAATGTGAACAAAAATTAATGAGATATCCTTAATTTTGATTTTATAAATTTAATGTCAGAAACTTAACTTATTTAATGTAATATTTTAACCTTTGGGTGTCATTCTTGGCAGAGTTTGTTACTGTAGCACAGAGGTCAACTGAAGGATGCTGGGTTCTGAAGAGATCCTTAGGCAAGGAAGCAAATATGAGAGCAGCTGGTGAGGAAATAAGGGAGATCTGTGAACACTGCCAGCACAAGAATAATAGAATCATATATGGCTTAGCAATGGGGATGTATTCTCAGAAATTGTCATTAGGCGAATTCATTATTAGGCAATTTTGTTATGTGTACAGCATAGTGTGTGCTTACATACACCTAGGTGGTATAGCTTAGTACATACCTACACTATATGGTACAGCCTTCTGCTTCTAGGCTTCAAAGTACAGCATGTTTCTGTACTGAGTACTGTTGGCAGTTGTAACACAGTGATAAGTATTTGTGTATCTAAACATAGAAAATGTACCATAATAATGGAGCATTATAATCTTATGGGATCACTGTCATATGTGGTCTGTCATTGACTGAAATGTCATTATGCTATGGATGACTAATTGCAGGTTTTAAAAATGTTGTTGTGATGGAGCTCTTTTAATTATTTATTCCTCAAAGCCTGTGTGTGTGTGTGTGTGTGTGTGTGTGTGTGTGTGTGTGTGTTTCAAAGAGTACATTTTAATGTGAAAATAAGATTGCTTTTTAGAAATTAATTATAAAAAGGACTTCTGAAATATAGCAGTAATTCTGGAAATTGAGACATGCTTGGACTTTTTTTGTTTTTGCAGGATAATTGCAGATGTCATGGTGATGTTTCTTTGAAAGCATTTGCTCATCATTATAAATGCTTAGGGAAAGAAAGGAAGAGCCCATTCCCTGATTTTTGCTGTAGAGCAGTGTCTTTGCTGTGGTGTTCACAAAATAAAATAGATGCCTTTAAATGTCTTTACTTGATACCTATTACTGTTATATTGTGTTGAAGTAACTGTTAATGTTGAAATTACTAGTATAAGAGATGTTCAGAATTCTTACATATTTTTGTCATTTATCCTCATTACTTTCCATCTACTACTAAACAATTTAATTATTCTTAGAAAATACTAAAAAAAAATTGTGTGGAGTATTTCATTTCATGACAATGGAAATCACCTCTTTTAAAGATCCATTGAGATTCTAGTTACCTTCTGAAAATGCGTGGGCTTTAGACGGACGTCAGCCTACCTTCATTGCCCTTCCTTCATAGAATCTCTAAGCTTGCATCCTGAGACATGAGGGGAAGAGGAAAGTGAAATGACCCAAAGATGTGCCCTTTGGATGGACAATAACAAACTTCTTTGGCTACTTAATCTGGGTTTTTTTTTTAATAAATGAGGGTGTAGAAGTCAGATTTTAGGAGACTAAATTATTGAGAGTTATGGAATGACAGAGATAGAAAGTGTGTATGTACTAGAACATATTTATACTTAATGGAAAAGAGTCAGTTTCCATTTTAGAAGAAGCAAGACAGGTAGGCAGATGATAGATGGGGCAATTGAGCAAGATCCCTGAATGTGGGGTCCGGTTTACTTATAAAAGTAGAAGGATTAACTTTGGGTGGAAATAGTAAAAAACCAAACAACAACAACAACAACAAAAAACAGAGAGAAGTGTAGCTACAGATTGTGGGTGGCAAGGGAGAAAATTTAGGAATTCTTTCTGAATGACTTATGCCAGTATTTTTTTGACATATGATCCCCAGAATATTGGTGATTCTCTTATGTATATATGGAGAGTCAGTTATGATTGGTATTGGCGTTATAAAGAAACTTTTAGTTCTTCAGGAAAAGCTCATATTAGAAACAATTTGATTAGTACCCTGTTTTTAGGTATTTATACTTTTGTTTTTGCTCATGTCTATTAGTAGTCATGATTCTATTGCCATATTGACATTTGATGTAGTAGTTTGTGTTAATAACCCTGAAACATTTCTCAGGAGAAGGAGATGGATTGATGGGGGGCTTGGTCTTTAATTCTTCTGATCCTATCAGATTTAGGTTGCTTGCAATATGGCTTATTTCTGGATATGGAGCTCAATAGGAGATTATGTATGGACTTGTGCAGCGTCTGGATTATATAAGTGTCTGTTGAAATAACAGAGAAAGGATTGTAGAAATACTGGGTACATCACCTCCTTACCCTAAAGGTCCTTTCTTCAGTTCTTTGGTTTCTTAGTTGGCTGATGTTGAGATGAAAAATGGATGAACTAGACATAACTTTAGTTGGAAAGAAAAACTTGGTCAGGTACAAATGGCAGAAAGAAAATAAGCCGAGAAGTCTCTCACTTAGGAAACAGGAATTTGAGAGGCAGACCCTGGAGAAAGCAACTTCACAGGGGAGTAATGGTACTGGTGCTTTTCAGAAAGGGCATGAACTGTGGTGATTTAATTTATTTTGCATTATACATGCATGTAAAAATGTGTTGTCTATAATTCCACATAATAAACATAAATAAAAGTTTTCAGAGCAGAGAATTTTAGAAAATTAATTGAAGGGAAAGAATGTAAATTGAGAAAAGTTGTTTTGATTACTAGGAGAAATATGATTAGATTGCCAGAAATTAAAATAAATTACATTTGCAATACAATGAAAATGACATGTACCTTAGCATTTAATTTGAAAAAAGTACTAAAAAATATTTTCCATGCAAAAAGTACAACTAATAAAACAAGCAATAACTCAGCGCATGGACCCATCTAAAAAGTAATAATGTTTTTCTGCCTACATGAATGCAGTGTCCCTACTGTTCGATTTAATTGTTTTTTAAAATGTAGGCTGAAAGAATATGAGGGGAATGAAAATATGTTACTTTCTAGTGTTGCTTTACCGCACGTTTTTAGATTTCCTAAACAGAGTACTGTCTTTCCTTTCAACAACATGGGAAGAAACGGCTGCTATAGGTTTTCTGTAGAGATTTTTTTTCCAATGCTGTCTGTTAAAAGATTTTTACCCCCAGAGGAATTTATTATTTAGAAATAATTTCCAAATATTTTTGGTAGGTTATGTTTTGATTTGGAAACCAAATTTCTAGGAAATATGATACATGTTAATTTTCAGAGTATTATAGAGTCTGGGAATTCAGGAAAACATAATATCAGATATATCCTTTACATTTAAGATTGTGACAGGTTAGTTATACTCTGGTTTTAAATTTCGTTACTCCCTTTGAAGGTTAAAAAGAAACTTTGATATATAATTGACATACAATAAATTGCAGACATACAGAAGTGTCCATTTTGGTATGTTTTGAAATGCATATGTTTTCATTAAACCATTGCTCCTCAAGCCCGGGTGCCCTTTCATAATCTCTCTCTCCTGCTTTCCCACACCCCTGCTCTCCACTTCTAGGCAACCACATCTGTTTCCTTTCATTATAGACTACAGTCGTCCCTTGGAATTCATGGGAGATTGGTTCTAGGACCCCTCAAATATGCCATAATTGCACATACTCAAGTTGGAACCCACATGTATGAAAATATGTTGCTCTGTGTATGTAGTTTTTGCATCATGTGAATGCTGGAATGCTATATATATATATATATATATATATTTTTTTTTTTTTTTGGAGACGGAGTTTCGCTCTTGTTACCCAGGCTGGAGTGCAATGGCGCGATCTCGGCTCTCGGCAACCTCCGCCTCCTGGGTTCAGGCAATTCTCCTGCCTCAGCCTCCCGAGTAGCTGGGATTACAGGCACGCGCCACCATGCCCAGCTAATTTTTTGTATTTTTAGTAGAGATGGGGTTTCACCATGTTGACCAGGATGGTCTCCATCTTTTGACCTCGTGATGCACCCGCCTCGGCCTCCCAAAGTGCTGGGATTACAGGCTTGAGCCACTGCACCCGGCCCTAGAATGCTATATTTTTGATTGACGTTTGGGAGAAAAAAAAATGTGTATAAGTGGACCTGGGCAGTTCAACCCTGCGTTGTTCAAGAGTTAACTGTAGTTTGCATTTCCTAGAATTTGATGCAAATGGGATCATACATTATGCAGTCTTTTTTTTTTTTGGTCTGTCTTCTTTCACTTCAGTGTAATTATTGTGAGCTTCATTTATGTTGTTGCATGTGTCAGTAGGTCATTCCTTTTTATTGATGGGTAATAAACTATTGGTGGGTACATCACAATTTGTTTTTCCATTCTCCTGTTGGTGAATATTGAGATTCTTTCCAGGTTTTGGCTATTATAAATTATGTGTCTCTGAACATTTATGTACAAGTCTTTGTATTGACATATGCTTTCCTTTCTCTTGGATAAATATACCTAGGAGAGCTAGATCATATGGTAACTGCAGGTTTAAATACGAAGAAACTGCTAAACTGTTTTTCTAAGTGATTGTACCATTTTACATGATTACCAACAGTGTAGAAGACTTGCAGTTTCTCTACATCCTTGTAAGAACTTGGAATGGTCAGTCTTTTAAATTTTGGCTCTTATAGTGGATGTGTAGAGGTGTCTCATTGTGGTTTTAATTTGTATTCCTTTAATGGCTAATGACTGCTGATACTGACCATCTCTCTGTGTGCTTATTTGCCATCTGGATATCTTTTTGTAAAGTGCTTATAAGATGTGGTGATGTTACCTCTCTATTAGTAATTTAGATCTCTCTGTTTTTTGGTTGCTATAGGTTTATCAGTTTTATTGCCTAGCTGTTGGTTTCATTGAATTTATTTTTCTATTTTCTATTTATGTCACTCTGATTTTTTTGTTTTTTGTATTATTTTTACTTTGTTTTAATTGACTTTTTCTGCTTTCTTAAGTTGTAAGTTGAGGTGATTGCTTTGAGATCTTTTCTAATATAAATATTTAGTGCTATAAATTTCCCCCTAAGTAATACATTAGCAGCATTCCACCAGCTCTGACATATGTTATATAATTTTCCTTTGGTCTTGTTTTTGGCCCATGGATTATTTACAGGTATACTATTTAGTTTCCAAATATTATAGTTGAGGATTTTCCAGAGGCTTTTGTTAATGATTTCTAATTAATTTTATTCCGATCAAAGAACATAGTTTGTATAACTTGAATTCCTTTGAATTTATGGAAACTTTTTATAGTTTAGAACATGGTGTATCTCAGGAAATACGTATATTTTTAATTTATTTAAGTTCTGGGGTACATGTGCAGATCTTGCAGGATTATTACATAGATATATACATGCTATGGTGGTTTGCTGCTTCCATCCCCCCATCACCCACATTAGGTATTTCTCCTAATACTATCCCTCCCCAATCTCCTGGGCCCTTCTATCCCTCCCCTAGTCTCCCCCACCCCCCCAACAGACCCCAGTGTGTCATACTTCCCTCCCTGTGTCCATGTGTTCTCATTGTTCAACACCCACTTATGAGTGAGAACATGGTTTTCTGTTCCTATGTCAGTTTGCTGAGATTGATGGTTTCCAGATTCATCCATATTCCTGCAAAGGACACGAACTCATCCTTTTTTAATGGCTGCATTTATTTTTATCTAGTCTATCTTTGATGGACATTTGAGTTGGTTCCAAGTCTTTGCTATTGTAAACAGTGCTCCAATGAACATTTGTGTGCATGCGTCTTTAAAATAGAGTGATTTGTAATCCTTTGGATATATACCCAGTAATAGGATTGCTGGGTCAAATGGAATTTCAATTTCCAGATCCTTGAGGAATTGCCACACTGTCTTCCACAATAGTTGAACTAATTTACACTCCTACCAACAGTGTAAAAGTGTTCCTATTTCCCCATGTCCTCTCCAGCGTCTGTTGTCTTCAGATTTTTTTAGTGATTGCCATTCTAACTGGTGTGAGATGGTATCTCAATGTGGTTTGGATGTGCATTTCTCTAATGGCCAGTGATGATGAGCATTTTTTCATATGTTTTTTGGCCACATAAATACCTTCTTTTGAAAAGTTTCTGTTCATATCTTTTACCCACTTTTTGATGGGTTTGTTTGCTTTTTTCTTGTATATTTGTTTTAGTTCTTTGTAGATTCTGGATATTAGCCCTTTGTCAGATGGGTAGCTTGCAAAAATTTTTTCCCATTCTGTTGTTTGTGGGTTCACTCTAATGACTGTTTATTTTGCTGTGCCGAAGCTTTTAAGTTTAATTAGTTCCCATTTGTTTATTTTGGCTTTTGTTGCCAATGCTTTTGGTGTTTTAGTCATGAAGTCCTTGCCTATGCCTATGTCCTGAATGGTATTGCCTATGTTTTCTTCTAGGGTTTTTATGGTGTTAGGTCTTACATTTAAGTCTTTAGTCCATCTGGAGTTAATTTTTGTATAAGGTGTAAGGAAGGGGTCCAGTTTCAGCTTTCTGCATATGGCTAGCCAGTTTTCCCAACACCATTTATTAAACAGGGAATCCTTTCCCCATTGCTTGTTTTTGTCAGGTTTGTCAAAGATCAGATTGTCATAGATGTGTGGCATTACTTCTGAGGCCTCTGTTCTGTGTCATTGGTCTAAATCTCTGTTTTGATACCAGTACCATGCTGTTTTGATTACTGTAGCCTTGTAGTATAGTTTGAAGTCTGGTAGCATGATGCATCCAGCTTTGTTCTTTTTGGTTTGGATTGTTTTGGCTATATATTCTCTTTTGGTTCCATGTGAAGTTTAAGGTGGTTTTTTCCAGTTCTGTGAAAAAGGTCACTGGTAGTTTGATGGGGATAGCATTGAATCTCTAAATTACTTTGGGCAGTATGGCCATTTTCACGATATTGATTCTTTCTAACCATGAACATGGAATGTTTTTCCATCTGTTTGTGTCCTCTCTGATTTCCTTGAGCAGTGGGTTGTAGTTCTCCTTGAAGAGGTCCTTTATGTTCCTTGTTAGCTGTATTCCTAGGTATTTTGTTCTCTTTGTAGCAATGGTGAATGGGAGTTTGCTGATGATTTGGGTCACTGTTAATTTGTTATTGGTGTATAGGAATGCTTGTGATTTTTGCACATTGATTTTATATCCTGAGACTTTGCTAAAGTTGCTTATCAGCTTAAGGAGATTTTGGGCTGAGACGATGGGGTCTTCTAAATATATAATTATGTCATCTGCAAATAGAGACAATTTGACTTCCTCTTTTCCTAATTGAATACCCCATATTTCTTTATCTTATCAGGAAATAGTTTGTATGCACTTGGAAAGAATGTGTTTTCTATTCTTGTTCGGTGGTGTGTTCTATGACTGTCCATTTGGGCATGTTAGTTGATGGCAATATTCAAGACTTCCATATGCTTGCTGATTCTGTTTGCAGTAGTCCCCCTTTATCCATGGTTTGGTGTCTGAGGTTTCAGTTACCCATGGTCAACCATGCTCTGACAGTATTATAGTATTTTGCAAGAGACACCACCTTCATATAACTTTTATTACAGTATATTGTTATAATTGTACCATTTTGTTATTAGTTGTTGTTAGCATCTTACTGTGCCTAATTTGTAAGTCCGACAGCATAGGTATGTATATATAGGAAAAATACCATAGATAGGGTTTGGTACTATCCAAGATTTCAGGCTTCCGCTGGGGGTCTTGGAACATGACTCTTACAGATAAGGGGGAACTATTGTATTTATCCTATCAAGTATTGATAGAGAGGTATTGAAATTTACAGCTATAGTTGTGGATTTGTTTATTTCTCTCCTGTCAGTTTTTACTCATGTCTTCATACACTCTTGCTGGATTGACTCCTTTTCACATGAAATGAACTTGTTTGTTCCTGGCAATATGTTTTGCTCCATAATCTTACTTGTTTGATATTAATGTAGCCACTTCAACTTTCTTTTGATTAGCATTAACGTTGTATCTTTTTCAGTCCTTTTATGTTTAACATACTTATGTCTGTATCTATAAAGCATTGTTTGTAGTTGAGTTTTGCTTTTTTATCCATCTGATAATTTCTGCCTTTTAATTTAGGTATTTGGACCATTTATATATAATGTTATTGATATAATTAGGTTCAAATATGTAATTTTGCTGTTTGTTTCCTATTTTTCCCATCTATTCTTTTTTTCACCTTTTCTTCTTTTTCTCACTTGTTTTGATTATTTTTATGATTCCATTCCATTTCATTTCCTTGGTTGCTGTAATTAAAAAAAATAGTAGTTGTTTTGTTTTTGATAATGTACTATACGTTTAACTTATCATAGTCTGTCTTCAAGTAATATGCTACTCCTGTATGGTATAAGAACTTTATCATTATTTATTTTCATTTCTCCCTTTTCTTCCTTTCTGTAGCATTGTCATACATTTGGCTTATACTTGTTAGAAACCTCAAATATATTATTTTTAAAAATAGTTATCTTCAGTTACATGAATGGTGGGATACTTAAGGTTGTCCCACACCCCTCTAATGCTCTTTTCATTTTTACAGATTATTTTCTCTGTTTCAAATTTATATAGAAAATTGCTTCACGTTCACCAAACTCTACTTCTACAGTTTAATCTTTAATCTTATCCAGCATTTTTAAAATCTCACATATTGTAGTTTTCATCTGTAGAAGTTTATTTTGGATCTTTTTTATATCTTTGTTGTGTCTGACTTTTTGAACATGTGAAGCACTGTTATAATAATCACACACTATCCTCGTCTGCTGTTTTTTACATGTGTCATTTCTGGGTTGATTTTGACTGATAGCATTTTGTTCTAATTATGGGTTGCGCTTTTCTACTTATTTGCCTGACTTGCCTGTCTGATCATCATTGATTAGATACTAAGTTTTACAGACTACCTTGTTGAGTGATAGACATTTTTGAATTTCTATAAATATTCTTGAGCTTTGTTCTGGAATACGGTTAATTGGAAACCATTCGATCCTTTTAACTTTTAAGTTTTTTAGGTGGGCCTAGAGCAGCATTTAGTCTAGGGCATGTTATTTCCCGCTAATGAAGCAAGACTCTTAATACTGTGTCTAGTGCTTTTTGAATTATGTGATTTCCTAGTCTGGCTAGTGGGACTGGACACGCAGTTCCCAGGAATGCCAAATATTCTACCTCTAATCCTTTGGGTTAGTTCTTTCCCTGACTGCAGGTAGTTCCTTGCTGAGTACTCAAGGGGAAGCCTCTGCAGTTCCTGGGATTTTCTTCTGGTGCAGCTTTCTCTTCTTTGGTACTCCGTTCTGTGAACTCTAGCTACCTTGGAATTCTTGGACTCCAGGCTATGTCTCTTTTATTCAGAACACTTTCAGGCCCTGCCTGAGGTCACTGTCCTACCCTTTAGCCTTGACTTGTTTCTTAAGGTAGTAAGCTAGGGAAATCTGACCGTGGCTGGAGGTTTATTTTTTGTGTGAGGCTTCTATAGTATAGGTTTGGCACATGATATCAACTTTAAACTAGTTTATATTATATGACTATGTATTCTGGACTGACTTTACAAAAAAGCACATGCTTATTGCTTTTATTCTTTGAATGAAGTTAAATATATCATTTTATAGTTTCTTAGATTATTAGCAACTTATGTCGAATGAGAAGAGTTTCCAAAGATGAATAGAATTATGGCCTGGTTCTAGTTTTTTGTTTGTTTCCTTTTAAAAATTACGAGTATGGGGATATTAAATAAGAAGAGTTGATAAATACTATCTATCTCATTGTTATTGGGATTTTGATCAGTTACTAAAATTGCCATAGGCAGTTGTGGCAGTGTAACAGAGAACTTCAAGCTCTCAAGTATGGTAGAACATTGAATTTCATTTTCAGGTATTACAGTCATGATCTCCTATTGGTGCTGAATGCTTTGTGGAGGTCAGTTAAAATAATGTTTGAATCTTGATGTTACTGCTTGCGTTGCACCTACAATTCATATGCTGTTAATCTGTCCTGTTCTAACAGCAGTCCAGAGCATGAGTCCATTCACATCCTGAGTGTTGATGAGAAGAACAAGTTGGGAGCCAAGATTATCAAAGCAGAGATGATGGGGAATATGGTAAGACTCTTAGCTGTTGTTTTGGAGAATAGTGATTAAATATTTAACTTCTTGTGAGTAATTTTAGAAGTTATTTAGCAGTGTGGATATAGCACACTGTGAAAATAACTGTTGGTTATTGATTTCTTAAAGAAATTCTCAGCCTGGCTTGGTGCCCACGCCTGTAATCCCAGCACTTAGGAAGGCCAAGGAGGGTGGATCACTTGAGGTCAGGCGTTCGAGACCAGCCTGGCCAAAATGGTGAAACCCTGTCTCTACTAAAAATACAAAAATTAGCCAGGTATGTTGATGCGTGACTGTCATTCCATCTACTGGGAAGGCCGAGACAGGTGAATTGCTTGAACCTCGGAGGCAGAGATTGCAGTGAGCCAAGATCATGCCATTGTACTCCAGCGTGGATGACGAAGCGAGACTGTGTCTCAAAAAAAAAAGAAAGAAAGAAAGAAAAAATTTTGAACCTTTCTGTGAACAGTACTAACTGCCTACTTCCAAGTAAATGATCTTTCTCTGTCAGATCTCTGAAATTTAAAATCCTAAGGAGCTGTGTGCTTTTAAATTTCTTTTTTACTTTAATGTTTGCTTTATTCCAGCATTTCTAACTCTGAGCATATTTAAGGGAGATAAAGTTAGCACTTTTGCTCCCGCATTTTTGTCATGTATTGTTAAGAATGTTTGGCCAAGCGCGGTGGCTCAAGCCTGTAGTCCCAGCACTTTGGAAAGCCGAGGCGGGTGGATCACGAGGTCAAGAGATCAAGACCATTCTGGTCAACATGGTGAAACCCTGTCTCTACTAAAAATACAAAAAATAAGCTGGGCATGGTGGCGCGTGCCTGTAATCCCAGCTACTCGGGGAGGCTGTGGCAGGAGAATTGCCTGAACCCAGGAGGCGGAGGTTGCAGTGAGCCGAGATCGTGCCATTGCACTCCAGCCTGGGTGACAAGAGCGAAACTCCGTCTCAAAAAAAAATGTTTATTACTTTTCCAAATTACTTAGGAACCTAAAAAATGAGGATTAAGTCATTTATTTAAGTTTTAAGTAAATGTGCTGTGCCTAATTTATTAAATTTGTAATTTAATAAATCAATAAATTTATTAGATTTATTTAATAAATAAATAAATAAATAAAGCATCTACTGTGTTAGATGCTTTATACGGCTCATTTAATTCCTTTAGCAAAGTTTGATTTAAGACTAATTGACCTCAGAATTGTAAGAAGTAGGAATGATTTGGTAGGAGCTGCATTTATCCATTCAACCATTCATTTATTATATGGCACATGCATGTTAGGGTAATATACAGTGAGATGTATGTATTAAAGTGCTCACAGCAGAACAGCACAGCCAGATGTGCACATCTTGGTAAAATAGATTCAGTCATGGTCATACGTATGCACTCATCTCAAACCCAAGTTCAAGGGATCTTTAAGTAAGCTTCTGTTTTGGCAAACTATTAGTACAATACTGTAGTAGAACAAATGGTAACCAAACAAGATATTTCTGTTGTGTTTAGTTACGTCTAATAAAGGGCATATCTTACATAAGCTGCTCTATCTTTTTGAATCTGTTCCCTGGAAACACTGAACTTCTACTCATCCTAGAAATTGGTAAGGGAAATAAACCAAAAACAGTAATAACGATAGCAAGAAAGTACACTTTGAGCTTTGAAAGTACAGAGGAATTAAAGAAGTGAAAGAGAGGTCACTGAGGTAAACAGGTTAAAATGTGTGTTCTTGTGTTCAGGAAGAACACTGTGGTGGAGCTTGCTTTGCATGTCACATAAATCTACTTATTTGATTTATTCATGGTTTATTGCTTTACAAGGCAGTTGTTTTATATAAATTTATATAGGTTTCCTTGAGTAAACATGAAATATATTCAGAATGTTTCATCTAAATTATAAACAAGAAGGTAACATTTTCAATCTCATGATAGCTTTTCCATTACCAATAACTGAAGTTGAAAGTATTGAACTTTTATCATATTTAGGAATTATTAAACATGTCATTAAGGTTATATATTTCCTTCATCTGTTTCCTCCAAAATACGTGTTCTTGTAATTATTTATCTTTGAAGCATAAACGCATGTCACAGGTATTCAAGAAGTTTGTAACTGAGATAAGTTCATTAAAAGGTAATATACTAGACTGTGAGTTGGTAATTGAAATTAGGTGATGGCTACATGAGTGTTTTGTTATGCTATTTTTTCTTCTGTTGTGTAAATTTGAACGTTTTGTCATAAATAATTAAACTACATGTCACACATATTTTACTTGTTTTTCTTTTTGAAGGAATTAGCTGAACAACTTAAAGCTCAACTTGAAAAGGCAAATAAATTCAAAGAAACTGTAATGCAGATACCAAAAAAATCTGGGGTAGAGGTAAGTAATAAAAGTTTGTTTGGAGAATGTAATTACTTTGTATAACATTATTACTGGGCAGTGGTAACATTTTAATTTAATTTAATTTTTTATTTGATTTTATTTTGAGATAGTATCTTGCTCAGTCACATAGGCTGGAGTGCAGTAGTGTGATCTCGGCTCACTGCAACCTCTGTCTCCCAGGTTCAACAAATTCTCATGCCTCAGCCTTCTGAGTAGCTGTGACTACAGGTGTGCGCCACCACACCTGGCTAGTTTTTGTATTTTTAGTAGAGATGGGTTTCACCAAGTTGGCCGTGCTGGTCTTGAACTGCTGACTTCAAGTGATTCACCTGCCTTGGCCTTCCAAAGTGCTGACATTAACAGATGTTAGCCACAGTGTCCAGGGGGCAGTGGTGATATTTTAATCTGAGATGTGTCTCTTTATGTATCTGTGTGTTTATCTGTATGTATGCTTGCTTTTAAAAAATGACTTTTCTATGTATTCTCTTACATCCTATCAATGTGCCCTGGTGGAAAAAAGCCTCAGGCCGAGACCAAGGGGACCTACTTTTATTCTGGGCTGTGCTGCTTACTTACTGCTTCTGTACGAGTCAAACTGTTCCTTAATTTGTCTCCTTCAGAATGAGAGACTTGAATTAGATATTCATTTTATATAAAACAAATTACTTTGGTCTATGATTGATTCATCTATCTGTTAGTGAACAACACAAATAAAAACACCTACCTGTATGGAACTTTCATTTGGGTAGGGATGGAAACAATAAATTATAAAAATGATAAATTCAAAAATAATACAGTATATCAGAAAATTATCCTATGGCAGGAAAGTGGCAGTTTTGAGTGACAGGTGGGTTGGTGGCTTGGCCAATTCTCATTGAAAAGTATAAGGCCTTTATGTAAGGACCTGTAGTTTGTGAAAGAGTGAATTTCTGTGTATTTTGAGAGAAGAGCGTTGCAGTCAAAGGGAACAGAGATTTAAAGGCCCAAAGATGGAAATATGTCTGTTGTACAGGAAGAATAGCAAGGAGACCAGTGTTGCTGGAGTGGAATGAATAACAGAGGGAAGTAGAGAGACTGTAGGCAGCCCGATCACGTTAAGCTTTGAAGTCTTAGTAAGGAGGTGGGCTTTTTTTTCTGACTGAGATGGTGAGAAACTATTAAATGGTTTTGAGCAGAAAACATATTTTGACTGGACCGTTCTGGATTCTTTATTAAGAACGGTTTGTAGAAGCTGGGGTAGAGGTGAGCTTTTGTAATAATGCATGTAAGAAATGATAGTGGCTTTGACAGTAGCTATGGAGGTGGTTAGAAGTGATTGCATTTTGTATATGTATAAACACTTTCTGTATGTGTTTTGAAAGAAAAGCTGACAGGATTTTTATTATCGTTTAGGTAGGGGGTGGGTAATGGAATATAGAGAGGAGGCGAAGGGGACTCCAAGGCTTTTAGCTTGAGCAGCTGAAAGAATAGCCATTATTTGACAAGTGACTTGTCCAGGTGTACAACTAATAAGTGTAGGGCAAGGATTTAAACCCGTGAAAGTACTTGTATGTACGTGATACCTCTTTTTCATGCTGAAGGACAAGGTCAGCAGCTCTTTTGGAGAATCAGGTTTGGGATAGAATGAAGTTGAAAACTGATTTTAAAGGTCTGTTCTTAAAGATTAATTTGCATAATTTACTGTCAGTGTGGAAGGAGATGAGAATGTATAAAGTCAACTTCCCTAGAAGTTTCTTCAGGCTAACATCATTCATGACTTAAATAATACTATAGAGAATATGTTTATGACTTAGATAATACTATAGAGAATATGTTTATGAAAATATATTCTATAGAGTATATGTTTATGAAAATGGCTGTTTACCCTAAGTTGTGGTACCTAATATTTTTAATAAGTTTCTCACACAGACTGAAGGATCGAAAGTGAGAAATTACTAGTAGGATTCAAAAGTAGGGACTGGGAGGATAGCTAGAACTAGGTGTACTGTGAAATCCATCTTACACAATTTTTTCAGGTGTCCTTGTGGTTAACTGATTTTGTACTCTGAAACGTTAAGTGGTTTATTAGTGCTAACTGTAAGTACCAGACCTTCCTGCAGCAGAGCCTTCCGCAGTATGGCCCCGTTTTCCAGGCCTGCCTCCAAGACTGTCTTACACGTAACAAATGTTTTTTCACATTTACCTATGCTATTTATTATTTATGCCAGGCTTCACCTTTCTTCATTATGGCTTTTTTCTAATCCTCTTAGACAGTTGCAACATGTTCCATTTTTGAAACCTCAGAGACTTTTTTCTTTTTTTTTTTGAGACGGAGTTTTGCTTATGTTACCCAGGCTGGAGTGCAATGGCGCGATCTTGGCTCACCACAACCTCCGCCTCCTGGGTTCAGGCAATTCTCCTGCCTCAGCCTCCTGAGTAGCTGGGATTACAGGCATGCGCCACCGTGCCCAGCTAATTTTTTTGTATCTTTAGTAGAGACGGGGTTTTACCATTTTTTGACCAGGATGGTCTCGATCTCATGACCTCGTGATCCACCCGCCTCGGCCTCCCAAAGTGCTGGGATTACAGGCTTGAGCCACCGCGCCCGGCTGAGACTTTTTTCTTTTTAAGATTTTATGTTTAGAGCAGTGCCAGGTTCACAGCAGAATTGAGAGGAAGGTACACAGATTTCCCATATACTTCCTGCCCCTACCTAAGCATAGCCTCCCCATCATCAGTAGCCCCTACCAGAGTCATGCATTTGTTATAGTTGATGAACTTGCATCGACATATTATAACACCCAAAGTCCATAGTTTACATTAAGGTCCTCTCTTGGTATTGTACATTCTGTTGGTTTGAAAAAAATGTGTGATGACGACGTGTCTACCATTATAGTATCATGCAGAGTATTTTCACTGCACTGAATCCTCTGTGCTCCAGCCATTCATCCCTTCCTACCCCTTAACCCCTGGCAACTTCTGATCTTTTCAGTCTCCATAGTTGTGGCTTTTTCAGAATGGTACATAATTGAAATCATACAGTATATAGCATTTTCAGATTGGCTTTTTACTAGTAATATGTATTTAAGATTCCTCTCTGACTTTCTGTGGTCTGATAGCTCATTTCTTTTTAGTGCTGAATAATATTCTATGGTGTGTGGGTGCCACATTTTACTTATTCATTCACAAGCTTCCTGGGAGCAGTGCTGAGGCTTCTAGAGTGACTTCCAGTCGATGGGACAAAGAAGCCACCGTGCCATTTTGATCTTTTAACAATCCATCTCTGCCTTTAAATATTAGTCATTTTAAAGAAAATACACTATGAATCATAAGTACTCTTGCATTTTACTTTAGTTGTCGTATATTCTAGAATAGAAAAACCAGTGTTTTTGATAATCAGGTTTTAAAATGTCTGAAGGGCATTAAATATTTGTGAATATAGCAAGGAATACTTAGTTTTATTTTAATTAGTATATTTATTAAATTTATTAGCTTAAATAACCTACCCTTACGGGTTAAATAATCTTGGTAAATTTAGCAAATCACTCAATTATTTTAAGAAATACATCATACTAAAATTCTTTAATGCAGTTTTCATGGTTAGCTTATGTAAGGGTTATTGTCTTGTGAGGTTTATTGCTGAGTTTAAAATGAGGAAACTGAGGCCAACACAAAAAGACTGAATGCCAATTTATTTGGCTCCTGGGTGAGTTTCTATGGTCGTGGGGAAAGAGGCCAGAGAAGTCACACCCGACTCCTCTGGGCGTGGGGTTTTATAGGGAGTGAAGATGTTTGATAGGCTGTTGGGAAACAGGACGTGGACGTGGCAAGCTGCTATAGGTAGGTAGGCGGGATTTCCGGACAGGGCAGTGTGCTATTGGGCAGGTTTTGGCGGGGCTTTCCAAGGGCGGGCTAGGTGCATAGTGCAGAGGGGTTTCCAAGGGCGGGGTTGAGTGCCGAGTGCAGAGGGGATTTCCAAGGTGGAGCTAGATGATGGACATATTCTGGTGATGTAATTTTCAGGCGGGGAGAGGGATGGGCGTGTCCAAGCTCCTGGCGAGGCAACCAGCCTTACATTCCAATCTTTTTGATGATGTATAGGACGCCGCTTCTTTCTGGCTACTTCCTGATGAATAGGGGCGAAGTGAGGGGGAGGGGTCAGTTGGCTGGTGCCTCGATTGGGAGTCGAACATAGGGGTGCAGTATCATCTGGTTAAAGTCACCCTGGAAATTTCTCTCATGCGGGCCTGTAAAAACTTGAGAAAAAAGGGGGCTAGCATTAGTAGAGACACACAGTGATAACGGGGGTGATAATGGGAGCTAGCCCGGTAAGTATGGGGGATCGCCACCAGTTGAGAGACGAGGCTGGCGCGCTCTGCTTCTTGCCGAGGTTCTCTTGGAGGCGATAGAGAGTGTTGACGTTTTCTTCCACAAGGCCTGTTTCATTGATGTAATAACAGCACTGCTCCTGGAGAAACAGACAGGTACCTCCTTTTTCTGCCGTTAGCAGGTCTAGGGCCCATCGGTTCTGGAGAGTCACCTGAGCCAGTGATGTGATTTGTCACTGGAGGGAGGCTAAAGAGGTGGCTGACACTTCAATAGCCACACGGAGCTTATCCTCTAGTTGAGCAGCTGACGTGACACTGTAGCCCATTGCTCCACTTCCTATTCCAGCTGCTCCTAGAGAGGATGCTAAAGAGAGGCCAACTACTATCGGGAGGAAGACTGCTCGTTTGCTCCGGTGATTAGGGGACAGTGTGATGAGGGGTAGGAACTCAGCTTGTCTGTACACTTCTAACTGCGGGACTAGTGTGACGGGCACACAGGGGAAGGGGAGGGATGTATCAATAACTTTGGTTAGGGTTCCATTACACCAAAAGTATCCTCCTGGAGGCGTGTAAAGGGAGGATTTTACTTCTACTGTGGTGTTGCACCTGAGGCTGGGGCTGCTGGCTGTCCCATAGCAGAGAGAGAAATTTTGAGAATGTACGTTGAACAAGGGGATACCCGTTAAGGTAGAGTCAGATCCCGTGGAAGACTGTGACAGGTTGAACCCGTTCTGGAGGGGAACTGTGGCTAAGGGGGGTTTGTTAAGGAAGGCACATAAAAAGCAGTTAGTGAAATCTGTGGCTCCGGTTAAATTTAACATGTTAGCCCCCTGCTGTACTAGAGCTAGCCAGGAGAAAGGCTGGGGGCCGTTGTCTGAGGGCCTGGGTTGGATTGAAGGCTTAAGTTGGTTAGTTAAAGAAGCCTCATTTTGTAAGATGGAATTCCTTAACGAATTGAGTTGTTCTACTTCCACGGGTACGATCTGTGTATAGGACCAGAATATTAGCCAGGTACCATTAGGGTGGCTGTTTTGAAACCAGGAGTACATTTTACCTGCAGTACCCTCTTTCCAGAGGGCATCCCAGGGATCATGGATGATAAGGGACACTTTACCTTGGTTGTTGAGGAAAAGCATTTTACTTGCTGGCGAGGTGTTTGTTCTGAAGGTTCTGTGTATAACACAAGAAGCATACGGGCATCCACCATAGGTCTCGTTTTTCGAATGACAGGAGTCTTTGGTTTGGTCACATAGAAAGCAGAGGGCAAAGTTATTCCAGGAGTTTCTGATAGTATGGGACTTAGATATTGGGAATTCAAATCTTATGGCTGATTGGCAGCCTGCAGGCTGGCAATCTGCTTGGGCAAGGTATTGGGTTTTAGTGGTGGGGCCTTGTGTCCAGGACTCCTGGAGGTAGACCCACCAGACACAGTAGGAGTTGGCTTTAAGAGGGGGTACCAGAAGGATTGTTAGGAGGAGAATTTGAAGGGTTAGGAGTTGACGGGTGAGGCAGAGGCGAGTGGGGCCCAAGGGTTCGGACCTCCACTGGTCATTCTTGGGAGCCAGTTTGAGGCGGGACACATGGTACCAAAGGGTGTGGCCTAAAAGTTTGGCGACAGTCAGGTTAGTTAGGATAAAGATGTGGGCTACAGAGACCCTGGCTTGAGTTCCCGGAGGAGGACACTGTCACCTGTCTGGAGAGGTATAGTCGGGTGGGTGTCCTCTGGTCCCGGAACTACGGGGAGAGTACGGTCCGCATGTTCCCTGAGTAAGTGGTGGAGGAGAGAGAGGTAGGGAAGGTAGGAAGCCAGAGGAGGTGGTTGTACCGGGAGATTGTGAGAAACTAGAAAAGGCCTACTGTAGAGCAACTCAAAGGGGCTGAGACCCGTTGGTTCCCATGCTGTGGCTCGGATCTGGGCTAGAGCAAGAGGTAGGAGTGTGGGCCAGGAGAGTTTTAACTCTATGGTGAGTTTGGCCAAATGATTCTTGAGGATGCCGTGAGCCCGTTCAACTTTACCCAATGACTGAGGGTGGTCTAAGGAGATGTTTCCAGGAGATGTTGAGAGGCTTGGTGACCAGCTGGACCACCTGAGCTGTAAATGCTGGACCATTGTCTGACTGGATGTTTTCGGGTAAGCCAAAACGAGGGATAATCTCCTGGATTAAGAGGGAGGCCACCACGTCTGCAGTTTCCCTGGAGGTGGGAAAGGCTTTAATCCATCCAGAAAGGTATCTACAAAGGTTAAGAGGTAGTGGATTAGAGATTTGGGTAGCATTAATTATGGGGTACCCTTTCGTAGTAAGGAATCCCCACTGTCTCCAGAGGGCAGTATGGCAGTGGGTAATAAGAAAAGCATACTTTGAATCAGTATAGATATTTGCTCGCTTTCCTTGTGCTAGCGTGAGAGCTTGGGTTAAAGCAGTGAGCTCTGCCTTTTGTGATGTGGTTCCATTGGGGAGGCGGTGTGCCTTGAGAGTGGCTGAATCTGTAACTACTGCTTTTTGCTGCCCCTCGGGTGTCACTATTGAGCTCCCATCTATGTAAAAGGTAAGGTCTGGGTTAGATAGGGGAAGGTCAGACAGGACTTCCCAAGGTTTAGCAGATGTATCCATTAGTTCAGGGCAGGAATGGGCTGGGGAGGGGGAGTGGGATGGAAGAGGAAACAAAGTAGCTGGGTTGAGTGGAGAAGTGGGATGGAGGCTGACTGAAGGATTTTCAATAAAGAGTAGATGAAACTCCTGTAGGGAGAGAGTCCTAGGTGGGCGAGAGATTTGTAAGGGAGAAGGTGGGTCAGTGAGGACAGAACACCGAGATAGGCTGGCCTAAGGTAACTTTTAGGGATTCCTCGGTAAGTTCTGTTGCCGTTCCCAGGCTGTGGGATCAAGTTGTTTTGATAAGTATGCTACAGGGTGATACACAGGGCCAAGGGGTTGGGTTAGACTCCAACTGCTATCCCTTGTTTCTCCTCAGTAAACAAGCGGAAGGGATGGTTAAGGTCTTGCAGTTGAAGTGGAGGTGCCGTGGACAGAGCAGTTTGTAGGGTTCTGAAAGCTTGTTTTACAACTCTGGGATGAGAGAGGGATCCCGTGGGTATGTCCTTAGCCACCACATACAGAGGTTTAGCTAGAGCGGCAAAGTTAGGTACCCAGTGACAGAAAGAGAGAATCTGGTCTACAGTCTCCAGAGGCTGCAGTGGAAGAAGTGCCTGCCGGTGGTTGGTTGTTAGGCTTTTAGTTTTGGGGGTGAGGCGAATGCCTAGGTAGACCACTGAGGTGACTGACAACTGGGCTTTAGAGGGAGAGACCCGGTATCCCCTGGATCTGGTGACGATAGGCTTTAGGCCCTGGCAGTGGGGTTTTGAGATGGGAAACTGAGGACGTGAGGCAAAGTGGGTAGAGTTCTTCAGGAGTATTTTAACTGGTGTGTGATGTCTGGCCACCACAGGCTTGGAGGTATCCCATACTGAGGGATTAACTTCACTAGGAGGGATAGGGGGTTGAGGCGAGGGGTCGAGACAGGGCATGAAGCAGTAGGAGTTGGGTAGAGGATGGGCTTGAATGTCGGGGGGTGGCAGTGAATTGGAGGGCGGCCCCTACAGTCTGTAGAATATCCTGTCCTAAAAGGGGGACTGGGCATAAGGGTATGATTAGAAAGGAGTGGGAGAAAGGGTGTCCCTCAAGGACACAGGCTAAGGGATGAGTTTGGTTAGGACAGGAGGGCTTTCTATCAATCCCCATGACTGAAACCTGGGAAGGTATGCTAGGTCCTGAGTAGGAAAGCAGTACAGAATAGGTTGCCCCCGTATCCATTAAAAAAGAAATGGACTTACCCACTACCTGCAGCGTTACCCTGGGCTTGGCGAGGGCAGTGGGGATCCTCGAGTCTGGGCTGCATCAGTCGTCCAGAAGGCTGAGAAGTTCAAGCGAAGGGACTGCTTCCTGCGGACCCGCCTGCCCTGCACGTCGAGGTGTGGGGGGTGAGCCTGCAGCCTGGGACGGGCAGTCAACCTTCCAGTTGTAGCTTGGGCAGGGTCCAGGAGGTGGACAAGGACAGGGGCACTGCTGTGTCCAGTGTCCCTCCTGGCCATATCTGAAACAGGACCCAGGTGGGGCCTTTGAAGAATTTCAGGAGGGTTTCGATGGCTCCCCTCCACCGGATGTTCGGTGGGCTGCCGGTCTCAGGGCTGCTACAAGAGCTCGGGTTTGGAGGCCTACCTTTTGCTGTAAATGGGTCTGGCAGGTGGCCTCAGCCTGTTCCTCTTGGCCACTGAAAACTTTAAATGCTCTGTTCACCAGGCCCCATATGGGGGTTTGGGGGCCCTCCTCAACTTTTAAAGTTTCCTCCTCACATCAGCTGCCGACCGGGAGATGAAGTGGTGGCTAGGACTGTAGCCCCTGCTAAGGAGGCCGGATCCAGCCGGGTGTGGATAATCATAGCATTAGTAATCAGTCTAGGAAGGCGGCTGGGTTTGCATCAGAACCCTGAGTTATTTCCCTTAATTTGTCATAATTAACTACCTTTTGAGCTGCGCTTTGCATGCCTGCTAGGAGGCACTGTAGCATTGGGTCTTGGTGGCAGTGGCCATCTTGACGGGTTTGATAGTCCCAATTAGGATCAGCCTTGGGGACTGCCGCTGCGCCTACTGGCATTTGTTTGTGAGATGTACCTGATCAGCGTGAGCTCGGGCCGCTGTAAGAATGCGGTCACGCTCATCGGGAGTAAGAGTGGAGGACAGGATCACATAGGTGTCATGCCAGGTTTGGTTATATGCGTGAGTGAGATAACGAAATTCTTTGGTATAAGCAGTAGGATTGGTAGAGAATGACCCTAGGCATTTTTCAGTGGCTGACAGATCCGAAAGAGAAGGGAAGGTGCACTCAGACAACGCCTTCTGCTCCGGCTACCTCACGCAAAGGGCGGAGGAGTGGGGGGGGGTCGTGAGAGCAGGTGCGAGCACTGACAGGGGAGGTCATGTCAGGGCTTTGGGGAGGAGGAGGAGAAGAGGGAGGAGGGAGTTGAGGCCTCGCATAAGGAGGGGGGTTGGTAAAGCGGGCAGGGCAGGACAGGTCTTCCAGGTCTTTGGAGAGTGCAGAGCTGGGCAGGGCTGAGGACAAAGGTGGGGTCTGGGCGAGATTTCTGATTGCCCATAGTTCACTTTTTGCGGGGTAGCCAAGGGTAAGGAAGGAATATAAAAAGGTATTATACCCAACCCCGGCAGAAGTATTCTTTTCCCGGAGCGGGTGGCTGAGAGACCTTACAGGCTGTGATTATAACAAGAAAGAGAATGAAAAGAGAGAGTGAGGCCTCAGTAGTAGAAGAGGAGGAAAAAAGAAAACAGAGTTAATAATTAAGGAGAGCTTATACGCCAAAAAGGACTGATCTGAGAATTTGAGATAGACGTTTTAGTACCATAAGCTGGAGATTTGTTAGGTGGGGCCTGGGTCTACAAGTGGGGCTTCTGAATACCCAAACCTCGGCCGCTGCTGTGGAGATGTTCGGAAGGCATCCCGGACTGCACGACTGAATACCAGAGAGGGTTCAGGAAGATGGGGGCATCTTCCTCAAATTCATGACCCCTGGAATCCCCCACAGGGAGAAGACAAGAGTGTAGGGACGTCTCCTCTATGCTCAGGTCCTCGAGATGAGACCGGGGCCCCGGGCCCATGGCGAGAAACGAGAAGGAGTCCCCGACGTGGCTGCGGTTATGAACAGGGAGTCCACGAGAATAGGAGAGGGTTCAGGAAGGTGGGGAAAGTCTCCTGCAGAATCCTGACCCTGAGAAACCCCTCATGGGGAGAAGACAAGAGTGTAGGGACGTCTCCTCTACGCTCAAGTTCGCGAGACGAGAAGGAGTCCCTGACACAGCCGCGATTGCGAGCAGGGAGTCCACAAGGCAGGCAGTGGGAGAGGCTGTGGGTAACAGAAGTCTTACCTTGTCATGGAGTGGTTGCCTATTACCTTGCGATGGAGTGTTTCCCAGGTCCGGCTTCGGGTGGAGGAGTCAGTTTCCCCCAGGAGGGGTCTTACAACTCCTCCCGGGTTTTGGCACCACTTGTAAGGGTTATTATCTTGTGAGGTTTATTGCCGAGTTTAAAATGAGGAAACTGAGGCCAGCACAAAAAGATTAAATGCGAATTTATTCGGCTCTTGGGCGAGGTTCTGTGGTCCCTGGGAAAGAGGCCAGAGAAGTCACACCTGACTCTGGGCGTGGGGTTTTATAGGGAGTGGAGGCGTTTGATTGGCTGTGGGGGAACAAGACGTGAACGTGGCAAGCTGCTATAGGTAGGTAGGCAGGATTTCTGGACGGGGCAATGTGCTATTAGGCAGGTTTTGGTGGGGCTTTCCAAGGGCGGGCTAAGTGCTGAGTGCAGAGGGGGTTTCTAAGGGCAGGGTTGAATGCCGAGTGCAGAGGGGATTTCCAAAGGCGGGGTTGAATGCCAAGTGCAGAGGGGCTTTCCAAGGCAGAGCTAGATGATGGGCATATTCTGGTGATGTAATTTTCAGGCAGAGAGAGGGATGGGCATGTCCAAGCTCCCAGTGAGGCAACCAGCTTTACAGCTTAATTAAATTATAAAATTTTAAACTGTTACTAGTTTTATATAGCTTATTCACTTAAGTGTTTCAAATACCTTCTAAAAACAGACACACAAATTTTTAAAAAGTTATTTATAAATGAATGTGAGTGCCATTAAGAATGTGTTTCCTGCATTAAAGTGAAATAAATTTTATACCAAAAAAGGTTGCAGAGCTATTACTGTACTTTTACCTAAATGCAATATAAAAGATTAAGTTTGATTTATTTCTTAATCTCAGAGTTGCAAAGTTACTTAACCATCTAAGGGAAATTAGCTGTTTTTGGCAGGTTAATGTCACTCCATAGAAGGAGGGATCTTTGTACAATTAACGGATTTGTAATAATGGATCAGAAATTTGATATTACTATATGAGACCCTAACTATTAAGAATAGACCTTGCTAGGCTGGGCGCGGTGGCTCACGCCTGTAATCCCAGCACTTTGGGAGGCCAAGGTGGGTGGATTACGAGGTCAAGAGATTGAGACCATCCTGGTCAACATGGTGAAACCCAATCTCTACTAAAAATATAAAAAATTCGCTGGGCATGGTGGCATGTGCCTGTAATCCCAGCTACTCAGGAGGCTGAGGTGGGAGAATTGCCTGAACCCAGGAGGCGGAGGTTGTGGTGAGCCGAGATCGCGCCATTGCACTCCAGCCTGGGTAACAAGAGCGAAACTCTGCCTCAAAAAAAAAGAATAGACCTTGCTGTTTTATGCTAGCATATGGACGCACGTGTGTGCGCGCATACCCATACACAAGCTGTCTCTCTCTCTCCTCTCTCATAAAAGAATAGACCGGAGCCCAAGATTTTTGTGTTATTTCTTGTAGTCAAGCTTTGCTGACCCTGTCAAATGAATTGACCATTTTCTTCTCATCTTTTGGTTTGCCATGTCCGGTTAGCTTTCATTTCATACACCTCTTAAAGTGAAGTTTTTTTCCCATTATCCTGTGCAGTTGTTTAATGTAACATCAGTTTTCAAAGTATCTTAGGCAAGCAAAAGCAGCCACTTTGCTTGAAATGGTTGAGGTGGTTTGTGGCTTGAAACAAGGAAAAAATTTGAAGCAGAAATTCTGTTAAATAACATTTTTCCTATGGTTTTGAGGGTGTGATGGAATAGTTGACAGGCTATGTCTCATCCCTGTGCACATGACTTTGATATTCCTCATGTTTTTTAAATTTCCAACCCCTCCTAGCTTTGAGCAGTGGACTTCAGTACTCAGTAGATTAGTATTCAAAGTATCACACCAAGTAGAATTAGTTTGTTAGTCTCTTTTGGGAACAGTATAGCCCTTTGAAGCTTCAAACAGAAAGTTTTTTTTTTTTTCCTAAGGATTCTTTGACCAGAATGGCATATTTTTATCTTCTCTTCAGAGAAGGTTCAAGTACACTTGCACATCTGGTTCAAGCTTTACTAAGTATATATATAAAACAAATCTCTGCCCACAATTCTGAAAGAATTCTCTACTGCCACTAAAGTAATTTATTCCATCAGATCCAGGGCCTTGATTACCTTTCAAAGTGGTTTTGTTAGAAATTAGAGTAGAATACAAAGTTGTTTACTGCTATACGGAAATTTTATGACGTTCCAGAGGAAAATCTTGTCATACTTCTGCTGGAAATTTTGCCCTTTGAGAGGAAAGAAAACCCTATGCATAGAACGCTTGAACAGGGAAGAATTCTTTCATTGCTTAGCTTGTTTGTTGGAAGTATTAAGTTACAGGAATAAGGTAAATATCTTCATTCAAATATATATGAATATCATTTTGGCTTTAAGAAAAACCATCAGCACTTTAATTTGCTTATTCCTCTTCTCCTTTAGAGGGTGAACTATTTCGTATTTAGGACAAGGATTATTCTTTAGTTCATATCCAGTACCTAGAGTAATACTTGACATCTTGTAGACAACCAAGACATGCTAAAATACTTGTTTTATGAATGTCTTTAATTTATTTTGTTCTCTGTAGTATTTTATTGTAAATTTTTAAACTGATCCATGATCTTTGACTTAATCTAGTCTGGCCATCACACAAGTGAAGCTTCTTTATTTTAACATTAAGCCAACTGCATAGCTTCTTTATCTAACTCGTGCTTGGACACTGAGTGATGAGGTCTCACTGAGTTTCATAGATTGCTAGTTTTCTATCAGGAAAAATCTAATACAAATTCTTAAATATGTTAGTCCTAATCTGCCCTTCTATAATTTGTGCCTGTTAATGAAATCACATTATGTATACATTTAATCTAAAGGAATTCAGCTCTGTACTTTATAAGAAAAGATAATGCAGGAAATTAAGCTCAATATTTGTAACAAAGAATGAAATAATCTTTGCATAATGGTGTAGTAGCTTTAAAGTTTTGTCTACACTGCTGATGAAGAAGAGAAATGCATTGTGGTCCCTGGGCATGTACGTAGAGAGGGTTTATGGACATTCTCTTTAAAGAAATTGAGGAATTAACTAAGGGCCATAGAGAAACATTAATAAATAAATAGATAAATTCATCATTTTGTATATAAAGCCAGGTGCTTGCCTGGTGATTTGAAGTATTTCCAGTAACAGTTTGATATTCAGTCACTGCTTTTACACTGTCTTTTGCATCTGATTCGTGGATACGTCATTCATTGTGTTCCCACATTGACTTGTCGTAGCTGTGATTCTCAGGATATGTGAACTCCTAGGCTGTCTTTTTTTTTGTTTTTTAATGTGTTAGCACCCCAATCTCTGGAGTCGATCCCTATAAGCATACTACAACAGAAAAAAAGTTACAAGACTAAAAAACTTGCTTCTGGTTTTCTTTTAATATTGAAACAGTGAGGTTTGACCTTTACTCAGTGAATACTTTGCAGTTCCTTCTTTGTAGATGGCCTTTGCACTCTCAGTTTTCTAAGTCAAATATTTTAAATCTAGAGTAAACATTACTGTAGCTTTGCATTTATTCTACTATTTACCTTGCCATGTTACTGTAGGCACTCTTTACTTGAGATACAGTCTTGCTTGACACTGAGTAGGTGTGCATAAATATATTTTTTTAGTCATTTAGCTGTTTTTTTCCCCTAGCCAAGCAAAATAGGTCAATAGATGTAACTATTTTCTATACAGTTCAGCTTGTTTTTTTAACTCTCCTTAAAGTATCCCTCATTTCTGCGCTGTGCAGTTAGAAATATCATCTTAGGCATTACTAGAGGGCTTGTTTCTTTAAATAGAGTATTACTATAGGAGCAAATATTTTAAGCGAAAATAAAAAATAATAAAGCAAATGATATGTAAATACCAATTCGTATTAGCATACAGAATCTGTCTGTTCTCTAGTCTCATACCTCATGAAAATTCATTTTGGAATAGCGTCAGTTTTACCTGCTACATCTTTCTTCAGTCTGCTCTTTGTTTTTTATATCTACCACACTAAGATGACCATCGTTTTGTCTTGACTTCCTAAGTAGCTGTTTTCCCTCCTGCCTCAGTGCCTTTACACAGTCTTTCTTTCCCTAGAATACTTTTCTTCATGTTGTTAACTTCTGTATATCCTTGAGCGCTTAATTCAGACATCATATACTCCTTTTAAAAGCTTTCAGGAAAGAGAACATACAAATAAGGTTAATTATACAGATATAGAAGTACAGTCCTTTGGTGATCCTTCAAAGGAAAAGTATAGAAATATGGAGGTATTGAATAGGGCCTAGTACAATCTGGGCTTCCGGAGAATGTTCTGAGGCTAGAGCCATTATTTTTGGATCCTGTTACCATTTTGTAACTTTGCCAAAGGAAAAGCTATTCTCTTTGTGACTACTATCTGTGAGCTTTATTTATTTACCTCAAAAATAGTCTTTAGCATGGTATTATCCTATTATCCTAGCTGGGAGCGTTGACCTGTAGGCTTCAGTCATGGAATAGTTCACCCACTCTTATGACTAGGATGTTTTTAATTCTTAGTGCTTTCTGGGCTAAATTTTTTTTACTGTTTTGTGAATCATATTTTCTCAAGTTTTCTCAATAATTTAGAGAAACTTGTAGAGTAGTTGTTTTGGATAGTTTTCATTGTATATTTATTAATGATCTAATTTTGGGATGAAGAATTATGTCTTAGACTGTCTCAAACTTTGTGCAGGGCTCTGTAACAGATACTGAAGCCATAACTAATTGGTTTCCTTAGAGAAGGAAGAATGACCCAGCAGCAGCCTCTCTCCTTCACCAGTTTGCTTCTATTCCCTCAAATGCTCATTATTTTTTTCTCACTAACGATACTATTAGCATTTAATTCCCTTTTCTCTTGTTAAATTTAAGGGAAAAATGAAATGTTATTGCATATGAAAAATATTGAGTCTTTATACTGTTCAGTATCGTTTGAGACATAGGTGTTCTTTTGGAGGGATGGATTTGTACATGTTCTGTTCCAGACTTTTTTGTGTGTGGAGGGGTTAGGTGGAGGGATAATGTTGCATAGTTATATATTTGCAGTTTAAAGGGAAAACATTTTAAGTGAAAAAAAAATCAAACCCAAAGTCAATTTTATCCTTGTGCATATTTTTAAATTAACCATATTATTGAATGCATAACCAATTGTTGAAGATAGAAATGAAATTTAATGTGCTTTTAGGAAAACTGAAAATACAGTTTTCAATTACATACTGCATAAGTATGCAGGTCCCAAAGAGGTTCTGACTAGAATAATTATAGTAGACAGTTGTTAATGAAGATTCCTTAAGAAGGGAAAATAAAATTAGTTGAGTGAAACTCCACAATACTGAAAAAAAGGAAAGAAAAGGAAAACATTCGATATAGCACAGTGAATCATAGAAAAATCTTATCGTATTTATTATGTTCCTGTTTACTCAAGAATAGTAAATAATCTGTGTCATTCTTTAACAGAAAATTAAGTTATAATTAATGTAGCTATTAGTTACTAATAATTAGTAGTTGTGTCTGTAACGTTAGCCAGTAGTAACAAAAAAGAGATGAGAGAACATAACGAAGAGTAGATATGATATACAAAGGGTAGATTAAAAACTGAAAGTATGAAATAGAAAACCAAAAATAAATAGAAATACTTTGAAAGAACCCTAGAATTTATTCTTTGTTCAAAGTTAATAGGTAGCCTCTAAGAAGGCCAGTCTAAGAAAAAAAAAAAGGAAAACACAGAAGTATATTAAGAATTTTAAAAAGGGGACACTATGGACAGAATTGAGAATTTAAAAACTTTTTTTTTCCTTTTTTTTCAAGCAGAGTCTTGCTCTGTTGCCCATGCTGGAGTGCAGTGGTGCAATCTGGGCTTACTGCAACCTCTGCCTCTTGGGTTTGAGTGATTCTCCTGCCTCAGCCTCCTGAGTAGCTGGGATCACAGGCGCACGCAAAAACATTTTTAAAAGGGCTGCATTGAGCCTGTATGATGCCTTCATGGAGTTAGAAAAAGATGTCTTTTTTGGGCAGATGCAGTCTTGTGAATGCTTTTGTACAAATTAAAAAGTAGCCTTAAGCTAGGACATACATCTCACTTATCAGAATGCAGCTTGGTGTTCACCCACTGCCTTGGCCAGGTACTTGTGTGTAGTGAGCAATTTGTGGACATAATTAGAGAGAAAGTAGAAATTATTCAAAAGTCATGAAAATACTGAGAATAGTAATAACTGATTATTATGGAAATTTTAAAAGATAAAAGTTGAAACATGCTATATGGCATTCATTGTAGACCACTGTCATAAACTCTGGAAGTTTGTGGACCACTGATAGAAAAATCTGAGTTAGTAGAATAATTTTACTTTATTTTCTAATGCTAGAAAAGGCTTTCAAACCTTTGAACTTTTTAATACCAGCTTTGAATCAAAGCAGCGTATGCTTTTTTCTTTTCTTTTTTTTTTTTTTTTGGAGACAGAGTTTCACTCTTGTTACCCAGGCTGGAGTGCAATGGCACGATCTCAGCTCACCGCAACCTCTGCCTCCTGGGTTCAGGCAATTCTCCTGCCTCAGCCTCCTGAGTAGCTGGGATTACAGGCACGCACCACCAGGCCCAGCTAATTTTTCTTATATATTTAGTAGAGACGGGGTTTCACCATGTTGACCTGGATGGTCTCGATCTCTTGACCTCGTGATCCACCCGCCTCAGCCTCCCAAAGTGCTGGGATTACAGGCTTGAGCCACCGCGCCCGGCCTTTTCTTTTCTTTTTAATCAATGTGTTACATACAAGCAGTGCAAAAAGGGCTATACCAAATAATAACAATGTGAGCCCTTTCCAGACCTTGTTCCAATCCAAGCCGCTTTGGTTCTTAGTTGTTTCCTTTGCTTTACTTCTATATTTTAAAATTATCTCTTGACCCTGCAAACAGATACTGTTAGGCCAAATAGTATTTTATAGTTGCCTTTCTTTTATGTAAATAAATAAAATTTGTTCTTAATTTGCATTTTTTCTTTCTTTTTGTTTTTCTTTTGGTTTGCTTGATATTCTTAGTTAGGTTTTTTCTTCTAACACCTTGTTAAAATACATCCCAATTCAGTCAGCCAGGAAGCTGACATCTGATTAGATTCCTTTTCCTGCACTGTAGTCTATAAACTGCCTCTTGGTAGAAAGCTGTGGCCATTGTAGGGCTTATCTCTTTTGTTTCCCTTCTTTTGGGAATCACACTCCTCTAGAAGTCAGTGTCTAAAAATGGTTGTTTCATGTATTTGTCCTGTTGTCTAGTTTTTTTAAACAGCAGCTGGTTGTACTGTTTTTTGTTAGGCCATCATGGCATGGAATGGAAGTCAAGCATAGATATTTTAACAGAATAAGAGTACCAGGTCCTGTTCTCTTACCCTTGTTACGAACATGGATCTTGTGTATTATTATTAAGCAATTGCAAGTTTTAATCTTGCTTATTATGTAGTAAAAAAAACCAACAAAATGATTTTGAATTAGTTTTATCAGCTAAATAGTAATATAGAACCAAGATTGGCAGACTTTTCTTAGAGATCACATAGGAAGTATTTTAGATTTTGTGTGCTGTCCTATCTGTGCTACAGCTATTCGACTGTTGTATCATGAAGGCAGCCATAGATAATAAATAAATGAATGAGCCTGGTTGGGTTCCAATAAAACCCGAATTATGGATGCTAAAACTAGAATTGTATAGAATTTTAATTCGTCATGATATACTATTGTTTTGATTCCCCCCAATCATTTAATAATGTAAAGACCATCCATAGCTTGTGGGCTGACTAAAAACAAGCACAAGAATGGAGTTTGCCTTTGGGCCATAGTTTGTTGACACTGATACAGATGTTTTTTTCTTTCCTTTTGGGAAGGAGTCTTGCTCTGTTGCCAGGCTGGAGTGCAGTGGCACAATCTCGGCTAACTGCAACCTCTGCCTCCCGGGTTCAAGCGATTCTTCTGCTTCAGCCTCCCAAGTAGCTGGGACTACAGACACGTGCCACCACGCCCAGCTGATTTTTGTAGTTTTAGTAGAGACAGGGTTTCACCATGTTGGCCAGGATGGTCTCGATCTGTTGACCTCATGATCCACCTGCCTCAGCCTGATACAGATTCTTAAGCCTCATATTCTTCATTAATGTGATGGCAAATTGGGAACTTACTCATTATTTCTGAGCTCCTCAGTGTTTCTGTCTTGGTTACCCAAAGTGGCAAAACTTAGTATAATCTCTATTGGCAGATCTATATTGGCAGAAATTAGAAAAGTGGGTAGAAGAGGAAAGTAAAGGGAAAGCAGGTTAGCTTTAGGAGTATAATGAATCCGTCTGAGGCCCCAGCTTGTTAATTTCATTTATCAAGCATTTATTAGGTACCCACTGTTGTCTGACACTGTGCTAGGTCCTGTCCATACCAAGCAGTATGCAGCTTGGTCTTTGGCCTGGGAAGGTGAGGAAGACAGTTAAGTTTTAAGTATCTGTTGGGGTAAATGGAAATTTAGAATGACTAAAGTATCTTTTGCAGATAAATACATTTTTTTTTAAATTTTAATTTTTATTATTTTTTCATGCAGGTGGTATTCAGTTGCATGAATAAGTTCTTTAATGGTGATTTGTGAGATTTTGGTGCACCCATCACCTAAGCAGTATATTTGTAGTCTTTTATCCCTCGCCCTCATCCTACTCTTCCCCTGAAGTCTCCAAAATGCATTGTATCATTCTTACACTTTTGTGTCCTCATAGCTTAGCTTCCACATATCAGTGAAAACATTCGATGTTTGGTTTTTCATGCCTGAGTTACATCACTTAGAATAATAGTCTCCAGTCTCATCCAGGTCACTGCAAATGCTGTTAATTAATTCTTTCTTATGACTGTGTAGTATTCCACCACACACACACACACACACACACACACACACACACACACAGTTGCTTTATCCACTGGTTGATTGATGGGCATTTGGGTTGGTTCTACAATTTTGCAGTTGTGAATTGTGCTGCTATAAACATGCATGTGCAAGTATCTTTTTCAAATAATGACTTCTTTTTCTCTGGGTAGATACCTAGTAGTGGGATTGCTGGATCAAATGGCAGTTCTACTTTTAGTTCTTTAAGGAATCTCCACACTGTTTTCCATAGTGGCTGTACTAGTTTACATTCCCACCAGCGGTGTAGAAGTATTCCCTGTTTACCATATCCACGCCAACATCTACTCTATGTTGATTTTTTGATTTCGGTCATTCTTGTAGAGGTAACGTGGTTTTGCATTGTGGTTTTGATTTGCATTCCCCTGATGATCAGTGATGTTGAGCATTTTTTCTTGCTTCTTGGCCATTTGTATACCTTCTTTTGAGAATTGTCTATTCATATCCTTAGCCCACTTTTTGATGGGATTGTTTGTTTTTTTTCTCACTAATTTCTTTGTTGTAGATTATGGATATTAGTCCTTTGTCAGATGTATAGATTGTGAAGATTTTCTCCCACTCTGTGGGTTGTCTTTTTACTCTGCTGACTGTTCTTTTGCCATGCAAAAGCTCTGTAGTTTAATAGGTCCCAGCTATTTGTCTTTGCTTTTATTGCATTTGCTTTTGGGTTCTTGGTCATGAAATTCTTGCCTAAGCCAATGTCTATAAGAGTTTTTTCAATATCATCTTCTAGAATTTTTAGTTTCAGTTCTTAGGGTTAAGTTCCTAATCCATCCTGAGTTGAGTTTTGTATAAGGTGAGAGATGAGGATCCAGTTTCATTCTACTACATGTGGCTAGACAATTATCCCAGCACCCTTTGTTGAAAAGGGTCGGCCGGGCGCGGTGGCTCAAGCCTGTAATTCCAGCACTTTGGGAGTCCGAGGCGGGTGCATCACGAGGTCAAGATATCGAGACCATCCTGGTCAACATGGTGAAACCCGGTCTCTACTAAAGATACAAAAAATTAGCTGGGCACGATGGCGTGTGCCTGTAATCCCAGCTACTCAGGAGGCTGAGGCAGGAGAATTGCCTGAACCCAGGAGGCGGAGGTTGCGGTGAGCTGAGATCGCGCCATTGCACTCCAGCCTGGGTAACAAGAACGAAATTCTGTCTCAAAAAAAAAAAAGAAAAGGGTGTCCTTTTGTCCTTTGTGTTTTTGTTCGCTTTGTTGAAGATCAGTTGGCTGTAAGTATTTGGGTTTATTTCTGCTCTATTTTGTTCTGTTGGTCTGTGTGCCTATTTTTATTCCAGTACCAGGCTGTTTTGGTGACTAAGGCCTTATAGTATACTTTGAAATCAGGTAGTGCGATGTCTCCAGATTTGTTCTTTTTGCTTAGTTTCGCTTTGGCCATGCGGGCTATTTTTTGGTCTGTATGAATGTTAGAATTGTTTTTTCTAATTCTGTGAAGAATGATGGTGGTATTTTGGTGGGAATTACATTAAACTTGTTGATTGCTTTTGGCAGTATGGTCATTTTCACAATCTTGATTCTACCTACCCATGAGCGTGGGATGTGTTTCCATTCGTTTGGGTCATCTGTGATTTCTTTCAGTGGTTTTCCTTGTAGAGGTGTTCCTTTGTTAGGTATATTCCTAAGAATTTTATTTATTATTTTTTTCTGCAGCTATTGTAAAAGGGATTGAGCTCTTGATTTGATTCTGTGCTTGGTCACTGTTGGTGTACGAAAGAGCTACTGATTTGTGCACATTAATCTTGGATCAGGAACTTTGCTGAATTCTTTGATCAGTTTTAGGAGCTTTCTGAAGGAGCCCTTACGGTTTTCAAGGTCAACGATCATATCATCAGCAAACAGTGACAGTTTGACTTCCTCTTAACCGATTTGGATACCCTTTATTTCCTTCTCTTGTCTGATAGCTCTGGCTAGGATTTCCAGCATGGTTTTGAAGAAGAGTGGTGAGAGTGGGCATCCATGTCTTGTTCTAGTTCTCGGAGGGAATGCTTTCAACTTGTCCCCATTCAGTATTATGTTGGCTGTGGGTTTGTCATAGATGACCTTTATTACATTGAGGTATGCCCCTTATATGCCGATTTTGCTGAAAGCTTTAATCATAAAGGGATGCTGGATTTTGTCAAATGCTTTTTCTTAAGCTATTGACATGATCATGTGATTTTTAAAATTCTGTTTATTTGGTGTATCACACTTACTGACTTGCCTGTGTTAAACCATCCTTGTATCCCTGGTATGAAACCCAGTTGATCATGGTGGATTATCTTTTCCACTTGTCACCGGATTCGGTTAGCTAGTATTTTGTTAGAGGTTTTAGCATCTGTATTCATCAAGGATATTAGTCTGTAGTTTTCTTTTTTGGTTGTGTCCTTTCCTGATTTTGGTAGTAGAGTGATTCTGCCTTCACAGACTGAATTAGGAAGGGTTCCTTCTTTCTCTATATTATGGAATAGTGTCAAAAGGATTGGTACCAATTCTTCTTTGAATGTCTGGTAGAATTCTGCTGTGAATTCCTCTGGTCCTGGACTTTTTCTGTTGGTAATTTTAAATTACCATTTCAATCTCACCTCTTGTTATTGGTCTGCTTTGGGTATCTAATTCTTCCTGATCTAAGCTAGGAGGGTTATATCCTTCCAGGAATTTATCTGTCTCTTCTAGCTTTTCTAGTTTATATACGTCAAAGTGTTCATAGTAGCTTTGAACAATCTTTTGTATTTCAGTAGTGTCAGTTGTAATATCTCCTGTTTTGTTTCTTAGTGAGGTTATTTGCAGTTTTCTCTCTTCTTGGTTAATCTTGCTAATAGTCTATCAATTTTTTTATCTTTTCAAAGAATCAGCTTTTTGTTTCATTTATCTTTTGTATTTTTATTTTCGTTTCAATTTCTTTTAGTTCTGCTCTGATCTTGGTTATTTCCTTTCTTCTGCTGGGTATGGGTTTGGTTTGTTCTTGTTTCTCTAGTTCCTTGAGATGTGACCTTAGAGTGTGAGTTTGTGCTCTTTCAGACTTTTTGATACAGGTGTTTAGTGCTATGAACTTTCCTCTTAGCCCCACCTTTGCTGTATCCCAGAGGTTTTGGTAGGTTGTGTCATTATGTCATTCAGTTTGAGTAATTTTTAAATTTCCATCTTGATTTTTTTTTGACCCAGTGCTCATCAGGAGCAGGTTATTTAATTTCCATGTATTTGGATGGTTGTGAAGGTTCCTTTTGAGGTTGATTTCTTATTTTATTCCACTGTGGTCTGACAGAGTGCTTCTTATAATTTCAATTTTCTTAAATTTATTTAGGCTCATTTTATGGCCTATCAAATGGTCTGTCTTGGAGAAAGTTCCATCTGCTGTTGAATAGAATGTATGTTCTGCAGTTGCTGGATGCAATGCTCTGTATATATTTGTTAAGTCCATTTGTTCCAGGGTATAGTTTTAATCCGTTGTTTTCTTTGTCGACTTTCTGTCTTGATGACCTATCTAGGGCTGTCAGTGACTCCACTTGAAGTCCCCCACTATTACTGTGTTTCTGTCTATCTCATTTCTTAGGTCTATTAGTAATTGTTTTATAAATTTGGGACCTCCAGTGTTAAGAGAATGTGTGTTTAGGATTGTGATATTTTCCTGTTAGACAAGGCCTTTTTACCATTATATACTGTCCCCCTTTGTCTCTTTTAACCACTGTTGCTTAAAGTTTGTTTTGTCTGATAGAAGAATAGCTACCTCTGCTCACTTTTGGTGCCCATTTCCATGAAATGCCTTTTTCCACCCCTTTATTTTAAGTGTATATGAGTCCTTATGTGTTAGGTGAGTCTCCTGAAGGCAGCAGATGGTTGGTCGGTGAGTTCTTATCCATTCTGTGATTCCGTAACTTTTAAGTGGAGCATTTAGTCATTTATATTCAGTGTTAGTTTTGAGATGTGAGGTACTGTTGCTTTCATCGTGCTCTTTATTGCCACTGTACTTTGGTGTTTGTTTTTGTTTTTTAACTTGTATTTTTGTTTTATAGGTCCTGGGTGATTTATTCTTTAAAGAGGTTATGTTTTGATGTAAAAGATGTGTTTCAAGATTTAGAGCTTCATTTAGCAGTTCTTATAGTGGTGGTTTGGTAATGGCAAATTCTCAGCATTTGTCTGAAAACGGCTAAATCTTTCCTTCATATATCATGCTTAGTTTTGCTGATTACAAAATTCTTGACTGAAAATTGTTTTGTTTGAGGAGGCTGAAGATAGGTCCCCAATCCCTTTTAGGTTGTAGGGTTTCTGTTGAGAAATCAGCTGTTAATCTGATGGGTTTTCCTTTATAGGTAATCTAGTGCTTCTGTCTCACAGCTTTTAAGATTCCTTCCTTCATCTTAACTTTGGATAACCTGATGACAGTGTGCCTAGGCAAAGATCTTTTGCAATGAATTTCCCTTGTACTTCTTGTATTTTTTCTTGATGCTATCTATTTCTTTGAATACTTCTCCCTTCACTTCTTGTGTCATTTTTTGTATTTTTTTTTTTGCATTGGGCTTCGCCTTTCTCTGATTCCTTCCTGATTACCTTAATAACTAACCTCCTAAATTCTTTTTTAGGAGGTTGAAATCAGGGATTTCTATTTGGTTTGGATCCATTGCTAGTGAACTAGTGTGGTTTTTGGGGGGCGTTGAAGAGCCTCATTTTGTCATATTACCAGGGTTGGTTTTCTGGTTCCTTCTCATTTGGGTAGGCTGTGTCAGAGGAAAGGTCTAGGGCTGAAGGCTGTTGTGTAGATTCTTTTATCTCAGAGTGTTCCTTTGATGTAGTATTCTTCCCCTTTTCCTATGGATGTGGCTTCCTGTGAGCCAAACTGCAGTGTTTGGTGTCTTTCTTCTGGGTCTAGCCACCCAGCCAGTCTACTTGGCTTCGGGCTGGTACTTGATATTGTCTGCACACAGTCCTGTGATGTGAACCATCTATGGGTCTCTCAGCTGTGGGCACCAGTGCCTGTTCTGGTGGATGTGGCAGAGGGTGCAGTGGACTCTGTGAGGGTCCTTAGCTTTGGTGGTTTCGTGCTCTATTTTTGTGCTAGTTGGACTCCTGCCAGGAGCTGGCACTTTCCAGAGACCATCAGCTATAGTAGTGTGGAGAGGGACTGGTGGTGGATGTGCTTCTAGAATTCCCAAGATTATGTGCCCTTTGTCTTCCACTACCAGGGTGGTAGATAGGGAAGGACCATCAGGTTGGGCAGGACTAATCATGTCTGAGCTCAGACTCTCTGTGGGCGGGTCTTACTGGGGTTGCTGAGATTCCCAGGTCACTGGAGTTGTGTTACTTACGAGAATAATGGTTGCCTCTGCTGAGTCACGCAGGTTGTCAGGGAAGTGGGGGAAAGCGGGCATCACGGGTCTCACCCAGCTCACACGCAAACTGAGGGCCAGTCACACTCTCACTGTACCCTGCACCAGCAGTACCATATCCGTTTCCAGGCTGAGGGCAAATAGGGCTTGCAAACTTGCCAGAGGATATCCGCCTTCGAGCTGCAAGAGAAAAGGGCTTTAGTTCTTCCCCTGCCTGTGAAGTGTGTACGCCGGGTTCATGTATTCCTCCGAGTTCTGGCCAAGAGGGTTCTCACCCTGTTCAAACTGTTTATAAAGTTCAGCTGGGTAATTTCTTTTCCCTGTGGAGTTTTACCAGTGGCTTCTCTGACCACCCTCCTGATGGGTCCCTCTGGTGCCAGGCAGGAATGGGCTGTTTGGGGACCCAGTGAGCTCCCAGGGCCTTTATGCTGCTTCCTGTACCTCTGTATTTCACTTGGCGCTCTAACTTGACTCAGTTCCAGGTAAAGTCAGAAACCTCTCCTGCTAACAGACCTTCAGCTTCTCCAGTGGGGGTGTGTGTTTGGGAGGAAGTGTGTTCCCACTTCCACAGTTGGGACACTCACAGTATCTGGGGTGTCTCCCGGGTCTTGCAGGAGCAATCTGCTCCTTCAGAGGGTCTCTGGGTCCTCTCTGGATTGTTGGCTTGTTCTTGTAGTGATCTAAAGCTAAAATTCACAGTGCAAGCCTCTGCATGCTGCTCTCTCTAGAGCTGCAGTCTACTCCTGCCTTGTGTCCGCCACAATCTTCTGAATCCTCAATTTTTTATTACTATAAAAATGATATGCACTTGTGGGAGAAAATTATTTATTATCTCACAAATATTATAGATACCAATAGGGAAGGTTTATGCTGGTTATGTTAGCAAATTGATTTTGTAGCTTTATGTAAAGTGTTCTGTTTTCTCCTTTCTTCTTTTAAAATAAGAATCCATGATTTTTGTCAGCCAGAAAGCTCTTTTATGAATTAATGAATAAATGGTTCCAGAGCTTTTGGGATTTGTTAATTAAAATGTCTGTATAAAATGCTTTAATGAATTATCAGTTTTGATGTTTTTAAAATATAAAGCCCTCCAGAGCAAATTGTAATTGTTGGGGATAATTTTAAAACCTGGAGCATTTGGCATTCTTATGAAAATGGAAAGATTTTGTAAATGCTTTTTAGTTATATGAAGAAGTGTTTCTGCTTTCTTTTGAGATATATTACAAAATTACGTGGATGATGAAAATGTTTTTGCATATTTTCTGTGTAGAGTGAACTTCTCATTTCTGTCTTGTATTTTAAAGCCATGTAGATGGTTAGAATGCATTCTGTCTTAGGAACCCAAAATGGAGCAACATGGGATCTTCTGTATTGGTAGTCCCAAGAAACAGAAAGTCAGCAAAGGAAGGAAAGAGCTGACTCAAGGGAAAAGTGGGTTAGTTTTGCAAGTACAATTAATCTGTCTGAGGCACCAGTTTGTTAATGATGTTTATTAAGCATTTATTGAATCTTTATTATTGTTTTACACTGTGACAGGTGCTAGACATACCAAGTAGTATATAGCTTAGTTTTTGTCCTGCAAAGACTGATAAATATAAATAGACAAATAGTTACTGAAATGGTTATAGTCTAGCAACATACTTATGCCTAAAATTATTGGGAACAGAACATTGGCTGTGACTAAATTCTTAATTTCCTAGTTGAGCAAGAAGGGATAATTGTTGCATGCAGAGGAAATAAATTTTGCAGTACATTTACAAAATTACAAGGAGCTAGAAAAGTCTAGGGCCCAAATTTGAAGGCTTTGTATACTGTGTGAAAATACTTTACCGTTATTTTATTACTTAGTACGATTTAGACTGTGGTGTAGGATCGGGGTTGTTTATATATATTTTAAAATTTTACAGACCGTGATGGATTAATAGTTTTATGAAATACAATAAAAATTAATCGCAGAAAGATGAAATAAAGATACATGAAATAAAGTCCCAAGTTTTATTTAGACTGAACCAACATAAAATGATTCTTGTATTAGTCTGTTTTCATGCTGCTTTAAAAGACATACCCGAGACTAGGTAGTTTACGGAAGAAAGAGGTTTAATTGCACTTGCAGTTCCACATGGCTGGGTAGGCCTCACAATCATGGTGGAAGGCAAGGAGGAGCAAGTCACATCGTACGTGGATAGCAGCAGGGAAGGAGAGAGCTTGTGCAGAGAAATTCCCATTTTTAAAACTATCAGATCTTGTGAGACCCATTCACTATGATGAGAACAGCACAAGAAAGATTTGTCCCATGATTCAGTCATCTCCCACCGGGTCCCTCCCACAACATGTGGAAATTATGGGAGCTACAAGATGAGATTTGGGTGGGGACATGGAGCCAAACCATATTAATTCTGTACAATTGCTATAAATGTTTATAAACACTCAGTTTCTGTCCTTGCCTCATCATGGATTAGTAACAAATATTTAATAGCTAGTAATTCTTGGACTTGTAATGGTCTGTGGGCCATACTTGGAGTGGTATTGATCTTCTAGGTGAAAAATGGCTCCTGAAGATTTTTAGGCAAAGAATAACATGATTATATTTGTGTTTAACACAGTGAATTTTTGGGGGGATATGGGCATTGATTAGGTTTCAGGCAGAAGGGTGGAAACCAAGGAACCCTGGAATCATCAGCATTTGAGGGGTAGCTGGAAATGGAGGAGAAAGTGAAGGTGACTTTGTTTACATTAATAATTCATGTGGGGAGTAGGTTCCCCACTAGGCCATAAGCTTATAGAAGGAAGAGGCTATATTTCTTTTTACTCCTAAGATAAAATAGACATTTCAGAAATATTTGATGAATGAATGAGTAAATAGATGAATGAATAAATGAATGAATTGGGTCAGAGAGGTAAAGGCAGAACCAGGAGAGAGCAGAGTGTTTAAAACTGGAATAAGAATTTCAGGCTAGAAAATGTAATAAACACAACCAAATGCTTTCAAATCGGAGAAGATGATAATTTATTAATTATGTATTGGACTTAGTAATTTGAAAGTCTTTAGGGAGACCAGCTTTATCAGTATGGTAAAGTTAGAAGCCAGATTATATAATGTGTTGCCTATCTCTACTATCTGGTAAGGGGGTGAGTAAAAAGATCTTTTAAAAAATGGCACTTCATTAATCAATGTTCATTTATGTATTGAGGAAGAAAAGTAATCATAGTCTTTGGTATCAATTTATTATTGTGTTTCAATATAAGATCAAGAACAGATATGTATTATTTTTCTTCCATTTCATCTGGGGAACTAACATCTATTAAATGGAATTGGGATTGATTTTTTTCTACGTTTGATTCTGATTGAGAAGAAAATTAAAATATGAATAATTTGCTTGGTCTTATGTCAAATGGATTTTTAATGAATTTATTCCTTAATATTATTTTTGTTTTTAATTTTTAAAAACAGATTTAGGGGTTACATTTGCAGGTTTGTTACAGGGATATATTATGTAGTGGTGAGGTTTGGGCTTCTGATTTACCCATCACCTGAATAGTGAACGTTATCCCCAATAGGTCACTTTTTTCAGTCCTTACGTCCTTTCCATCCTCCTCGCTTTTGGAGACTGTAGCATCTGTTCTCTTTAGGTCCGTGTGTACCCATTGCTTAGTTCTCACTTTTAAGTAAGAACTTGCAGTATTTGATTTTCTTAGTTATTTCACTTAGGATAATTGCCTCTAGTTCTATCCATGCTGCTGTGAAGGATGTTTCCCTTTTTATGGTTGTGTAGTATTCCAGGACATATACACCACATGTTCTCTATTCGGTTGATTCCATGACTTTGCTGTTATGAATAGTGCTGTGATAAACATTTGAGTGCAGGTGTCTTTTCGATATGATAATTTATTTTCCTTTGTCATTCCCAATATTCTTTATTGATTATTAGAATCCTTCCAATAACATTCCATTTCCATCGTAGAATAAAGTTTACTCTTACTCTGTACCGTGCCAGGCTTATACTTGGCCAAAAGTTTGTAGGAAAAATATTATGGCTTGAAAGTATGGGATAGAATTACTTCTGAGGAGTCAGAGAACTGAAAGGCATTTGAAGGCTGTTAATAGGAAGAATAGGAGTTACGTGTATTATTATTGTATTTGCTACTTTAGCGAGTTTATCTGTCATTGCTTTATTTCCTATAATCAACTTTTAATAGAGTCTTTTAAATTTGAAAAGGCGCTCAGCGCTACATGTGCTGCGTAAGTGATGAGCATCCCATACAGTGCCGCCCGCAGGCACCGTTCATACATCCTCATCTTTTCATATTGTCTACATGAAAACTTTATTTGAAGTTTCCTTTTCTTGATTGCTTTTTAAAAAATACTAAAATAAACATTGGATATTTTTCACCCTTTTCCCACTGTAAAATGATTATGGTCCTTTTATAGTACAGAGAATAATGAAAATTCAAGAGATTTAAGGCAATCTACAGTATTATGTGAAAACTTAAATCATTTTAATGCTTTTCTTGTTATTAAATAAAAACAGTCAACTTTCTTCACAATAATTTCAATAGTTATCTCAATGTTTTTGTAGAATGAAGACCAGCAAGAAGTAATCCTTGTCCGAACAGATCAGTCTGGTAGAGTATGGCCTGTGAACACACCAGGAAAATCTCTGGAATCACAAGGAGGAAGAAGGAAGAGACAGGCGGTATGTTTAGCATCTGTCTTTGTTCATTACCTCAGAATTCCTTCTTCCCCTTAGGGCTTTCTTTGTATCAGACTACAAAATATTTTCTGAAATGTAGCTTTCAAATGCCAATATTGGAAGGTAGTAAATGATGTTGTTATTACTTTTATTCTTAGTTATATCTCTGCCTTTTACAGAATGGAAACTAATCCAGCTATGTTTTTTCAAATAGTTGTTAACATTGAGTGTTTAAGAGAATTTTAATTTTAGTGTACATTTCTTTTATGTTGTTTTCAGCTGCTTTCGGCATACTTGCCATAGATCTCAGGGAAAACATAGGGAAAACGAGAGCTGTTACTAGTGTTAGACAGCTAACTTGAGACCTCGTGATGGGGTATCCATACACAGTAATGGCTTAATTATGTAGGTGCTGTGATCCTTTATAAACCTAATTTTCTGTTCCATTTTCCAATTCTAGCAATTAGTTTTTGGCACTACCTTGAGGCCCTCGAGATGGCAAAAACAACATAGTCAGCTTTCCCAAGTTTGGTTTTTTATTTTAAATTTGGAAGATCAGACAAGTGGTGACTGCATACACAAAAGAACTGTTCATTCAGGATATTTCTGTCAAATGTTTATTTTTTGCCTTTTGAGTGCCTGTGTTGCTAGAGGTTCTAATTAATTAATTCAGCAAATAAAAGTGAAATAGACATGTCTTCTAATGTAATGGGAGGAATTTGGTGCTTGGAAAGGTACAGGAGAAAATAGTAAAGGTTTGAATTATATGAAATGATGGAACTGACTAGGGATCCATAAATGCATTGTTGGAAGGCATCGAGGGTCCTTTTTGAGTTACATGCTGCTGAGCAATCTAGGTATAGGAGTAAAGAAGGTAGACACTTTCATTCAGGATTAGAGTTTGCTCTTTGAGTGTAATGAAAAGACAAGAGGGCCAGAAATTAAGTGTGTGGAGCCGGGGGTGATTGAATTCATGGGATATGAGGTTTCAGTTGTAAAGACAAGAATAGTCATGTTGGGAAGTGTAGTTGCACCCCTGTTCCAAAGATCTCAAAGAGGTTAAAGACAGGGTTTTATTTGGGTAAGGGAATATGAGAGCAGCATTGCAAAGATTTAATTTGGGAGGAAATAAATAGTGTTTTTCTATTCCACACCTGGATGTATGGAACCATCCGAAAGGAACATCCGGGACTGAATTAGATGGAGACCAGAATCTCAGCTTTGCTTGATAAAAGCTGTTTACAGAACAAGGGTTTAGTAATTAGAAGTAGGTGTCTTAGTTTGGGCTAGTATAACATAGATTGGGTGGCTTAAACAATAGAAATTTATTTCTGACAGTTCTAGAGTCTGAGAAGTCTAAGATTAGGGTGCTGGCAGATTCATTGTCTGATGAAGGCATGCTTACTAGTTTGTAGCTGATAGTCTTCTTGTATCCTCACATGGCGGAGAGAAGAGGGAGAGAGAACAAACTCTCATGTATTTTAATAGAGGTACTGTATCAATCAGGGTTCCCTAGAGAGACAGAACTAAGAGAATAGATGTATATATGAAGTGGAGTTTATTAAGGAGTATTGACTCACACGATATCAAGGTAAAGTCCCATGATAGGCCATCTGCAAACTGAGGAGCAAGGAAGCCAGTCCAACTCCCAAAATCTCAAAAGTAGGGAAGCCAACAATGCAGCCTTCAGTCTGTGGCTGAAGACCCAAGATCCCCTGGCAAACCACTGGTGCAGGTCCAAGAGTCCAAAAGCTGAAGAAGTTGAAGTCGGATGCTTCAGGGCAGGAAGCAGCCAGCATGGGAGAAAGATGAAGGCCGGAAGACTCAGAGAGTCAAGTCCTTTCAACTTCTAGCTGCACTGGCAGCTAATTAGATGGTACCCACCCACACTGAGGATGGGTCTGCCTCTTCCCGTCCACTAATTCAAATGTTAATCTCCTTTGGCAATACCCTCACAGACATACCCAGGAACAATACCTTGTCCAATCAAGTTGACACTCAGTATTAACCATCACAGGTACTAATTTCAGTTATGAGGACTTCATGCTCAGAACTCAGTGGCCTCCCGAAGACCACGCCTCTTACTACCTTCATATTGAGATTTCGACCTGTGAATTTGGGGGCAACATACTCATTAAGTTCATAGCGGTGGATTTGCTAATAATCCACCTCTGTTTTTGATGTACTTACTCCATGTCTGGATAACTTCAGTCTTCCCACCACAGTGGTAAGGAATTTTAGCCATAAGGAGAAGAAGAGCAGAAAAGAGAGAAAAAGGGATAGAGCAGTTTTGTTCTTTCATCAAAACTCAGAAATCAGATAATATCATGCTTCCATCCCTGGGGAAGAGGAGAGGAAAGAGGCAGAAGTAGGGAGTGTAATTCTAATGGAAGTTCTTTCACATGGAAGCTGTAGATCAGGGATAAACTGGAAGGAAAGGTTGTGATATATAGTGGGATTTTTACATTGAGCTCCAGATTTTTATGTAATCCATTGAGAAATGCCTCAGAGACTTGTGTTTTCATTAAATTCATAATGTTCATTTTGTCATAGGTTTCAACCCATGAGGAAAAAGAAAGGGTCAGATACTTTCACGATGATGATAATCTAAGCCTAAATGATTTAGTCAAAAATGAAAAGATGGGAACAGCAGAAAATCAAAACAAGCTCTTCATGAGAATGGCATCTAAGGTAAGATACATTCCTAGGATACCTTTGAATTTTGAGAATCAGGTTATTCAGTGGAACAGCATTCTGCTTTTTGGAGAGATTTGGTTCTTTCTAATCTTTCTTCATTTTATTAAATTAAATCCTTTGTATGACTTATTAGAAACATGCATTTTGGAATTGATCTGGTTGAGAAACAGACATTTGAAATTTTGTTTTTAAATATAGATTATGGTTTATGTCTTTAATGCATTCTGTGGAGATTTTAATTACATATTTAATCTACCCTTTAAGAGAACATTTTAAGCCAGGGTTAATGATTGGCAGTGCACTGTTCATTAGGTGACCGGTCTGCCTTGTCTTAACATTCTTCCACTTCTTCATAATTGTCCCATGAAGAGGTTGAAGAAAATATTTGGATTAATATATTATGAATTATGGAGAGGCATTTGGGAATAGTCCTAAATCTATAAGAAAGTATAAATTATGGTAACACATCATTATGGGTATTATGAATTTTTGTTTCAAATAGCATTCTCCGTGGCAGTCTCTTCCACTGAAGTCTCTTTCAAACAGTACCATTAGCATTTTTTTATAAAATAGACATTGTATTTAAACTGTTCTCTAACAAGTTTTGGCAAATTGTGGCCACCCTGAGAAAAATTCAGCCCACTGCCTATATTTGCAAATGAAGTTTTATTGAACTACAGCTATACACATGCGTTTACACGTCATCTAAGGCTGCCTTCACGCTATGATGGCTGAATTGAGTAGTTGTGACAGAGAGTGGATAGTCTATAAAGCTGCAAATATTTACTGGATGGCTCTTTACAGAAAAAAAATGGCCAGCTTCCACTCTATAATACCAATGGTTACTTTTTGGTAGTGGAAGTTTGAACTGAGTCACTGAGATTCGGGCATGGGATGGGGAGACCTTTAACTGTATACCTTGTCAGACTTACAATCTTGTATTTTTTAACTTTTAATATTAACATAATTATGTGAGTATGTTACCCAGTAAAAAAAGTGACTTAATGAAAACTAAAATAAAGTAACGAAGGTATCTCTGTGTATATGTGTGTGCTGGGAAAGAGGGCAATAAAATAAAATTGAATTTAAACCAAGAGTTACTTGAAATCGTGCATTTAGCCTATTAAGATAATTTACCTGTATTTATTTTGGAGAAAATGCCAAAAATTTCCTAGGGTCTGGAATTTAAATGCAGAAAGAAGGAAGACATATTTTTATTAGTTTCCTTTTCAGAAGTGGTACCACTGTATATGGAGTCTGAATTAAATAGTTTTAGTAATCTTATAAGGCGTTCAAGTTTATACACAAGGGAAAAATCCTTCTTGAAAATTGCAATAGCTGTTTATCAATTCATCAATTGTCATTGAACACTTACTTTGTGCCAGATACCATTTTAGTTGAGTGATACAGAGAAGCAATTAAGTCAAAGTTTGTGTCCTGAGGAGCTTATATTTCTAGTGGATGAAAAAGACAGTGAACTAATATATAATATAAACCATGTAACAAATAATATATTACAAAATTGAAAGTGGTTTTGTAGAAAATCAAGCAAAGTAGAAGGAGCTGAGATGATATTTTCAACAGAGTGTTGAGGGAAAGCCTTTCTGTATAGGTGATGTTTCATCAGACTGAAAAAAGTGAGCAAGAGGTCCCTGTAAATATCCGAGGGAAGATTATTTCAAGTAGAAGAAACAGCAAAGGATCTGAAGCAGAGACAAGCTTGAAGAACATCAAAAGACAGCAGAAAGACAAATGTGATTGGAAGTAGAGGGAGGAAGAGAAAGAGAAGTAGAGATGAGATAGGAGACGGGGGTCAGATTACTTAGGTCAGGGGACCCCAATCCCTGGGCCATGGTTGGGTACTGGTCTGTGGCCTGTTAGGAACTGGGCCACACCACAAGAGGTGAGCAGAGCGAGCCAACAAAGCATCACTGTCTGAGCTCTGCCTCCTGTCAGATCAACGTTAGATTCTCACAGGAGCACAAACCCTATTGTGAAGTACACATGTGAGGCATCTAGGTTGCACACCCCCCCATGAGAATCTAACTAATGCCAGTTGATCTGAGGTGGAACAGTTTCATCCTGAAAGCACCTACCCCCACCACTGCCCCTGCTACCCTGTCTGTGGAAAAATTGTCTTCCATGAAACTGGTCGTTGGTGCCAAAAAGGTTGGGGACCGCTGAGATAGGGTCTTACAGGCCTACCTCAAACAAATGGAGAACTTTAACATTTGTTTTAATGATGGGAAACCATTTGAAGGGTGTTTTTTTTGTTGTTGTTTCAAGGCTGTGTTATGATTTGAATTATATTTTGACAGCATTTTTCTGGCTGCTCTTTTGAGAAGGCATTGGAGAGAGGCAGAAGTGGAAGCAGGAGATCACTTAGGAGGAGAATATTGTATTAGTTCAGATGGAGCCATAGATGGATTATGATGGTAAAACTGGTGAAAAGTTTTCATCAGACTGAAAAAAGTGAGCAAGAGGGAAGATTATTTCAAGTAGAAGAAACAGCAAAGGATCTGAAGCAGAGACAAGCTTGTCAGGATATGGGGTATTGCTGGTGCCATATATTGAAATGGGAAAAATTGCAAGAGGGACACATTTGGGGGCTGGGGGGAATCAAGAATGCTGTTGTGGACATGTGAATTATGAAATGCCCAGTCACATGGTAATGTGGGCTGACTGCCCCAGAGTTCTGGGTAGATGCTAGCTTTCCCATATAGATTTGGATGTGTTAGCGTTTAAATAGTATATAAAGCAATGAGATTGAAGAAATGATTAATGAGGAGAGTCTGAAGACTGTGTCCTGGAGAGGACAGAGAGGATTCAGCAAATAAAACTGAGAAGCGTAGCCAGTGAAGTACAGGGAAAACCAAGGGTGTGGTGTTTCAGAAGACAGGACGTTATGAATGACCGTGCCAGCTGCTTTTGAGAGGCGTGGAAAATCTTCGAAGACGGGAAATGGCCACTGGATTTGACAGTGTAGAGGTTTCTGGTGACTTTAATAAGTATGGGTGTTTTTTTTTTCCCCAGTAAGGAAAAAAGCCTGATTATGTTGGGTTCAAGTATGAACTTGAGAAGAATTGACCTTAGAAAGGAGCTGATTACCATCCATCAATTATATAAGGAGGAATGGCAGAGTATTAGTATTAGTATATAGATGTAGATAAGTTCTTAAATTTGGTAGTAGAAAATTGAACAAGAACCAGATGTGGTGGCTCACACCTGTAATCCTAGCACTTTGGGAGGCCAAGGTGGGAGGATCACTTGAGGCCAGGAGTTCGAGACTTGACTGGGCAACAAAGTGAGACCCCCATCTCTACAAAAAATAAAAAATTAGCTGAGTGGTGGTACGTACCTGTAGTTTCAGCTACTCAGGAAGCTGAGGTGGGATGTTCACTTGAGTTTAGGTGGATGTCTGAAACTGTGGATGGTACCAAACCCTATTCATACATACCTATGATAAAGTTTAACTTAGAAAGTATAATTTATAGACACAGTAAGAGTTGAACAACAGTAATCATAAAATACAACAAGTATAGCAATAAGCCAGCGTTGCTTCTCTTGCAATTTAAGGCTGTTATTAAGTGAGATAAGGGTTACTTGAAAACAAACTCTTTCGTACTGCAACAGTCAGTCATAACTGAAACGTCATCCATACACAGCATGGATGTTCTGGACAAAGGATTGATTCACATCCCCTGGAGGGAATGGAGGAGAACAGCATATTTCATCACACTACTCAGAATGCCACACCATCTAAAACTTATGAATTGTTTATTTCTGAAATTTTCCACCGAATTATTTTCAAACCACGGTTGACTGCAGGTGACTGCAGCCATAGGAAATGAAACCTCAGATAAAGAGAGGTTACTGTATTGTATGATTGTTTATTTAATATTGGCTGATTTGGCAATCCTTGCATCTTCATTACTTTCCTTAAACATTTTACATGTTTGATTTTTTTTTTTAAATTGAAGTTCACTAAGCTGCAACATTATAGAAGCTAGAATACTTTAAAAATTTACCAGTGATATTTGACCCTTAAAATTTGTTTCCAGTCTCTGTTAGCTGAAATAGAAAGTTCTGACTTACAAAATAATGTCCCAATTTTATAAAATGATGTTTTGAATTTTATATAAATCCATTCCTATTCAAATCGATTTATGAGAGGTCTTACTAGGAGAGACAGTAGGTACTCATTAAATGTTTATTCCTCTCCTTTCATTCATTTTTTACGTTATTTATAAATACATGCTTGTTTTGGTTTCTATATGATTTAGCTATTACCCAGTAATTTCAGCAGAAATTAACCAGAACTGGTGGCATTAATAAACCTACGAATTAGATAAACTATTGAATGTGCAACTGATACACATTCAATCCAGACTTTTATAAAAAGTTTTTATTGACCAATTTATATATTATTGAATTTGTAGCAGTGTTGTGTTAATATCTTGACAAGCATGTTATTTTTATCCAAGCAAATTGTTGTTGTTTTTTTTGTATGTGTTATTTAATGGAGGTGGTTTTTCTCAATATACAAAGCAATGCCAGTTCCTACCTATGTGCAGTGGGGCTAATGGAAGTACAGGTTGCTAGGGAAATGCTGATTTCGCATTGTGGTTTTAGTTCATCCTGCCTAGTAATTACAGCAGAATAGCAATTTGTTTTGTGTGTTTAATAATTAAAATCAGCTGTGCTAACAATTGGAAGCATTACTAAAAGCTTATAAAAAAAGAAAGTATTTGAAGTGTTGGCCATTTCCATGAATACTCTGCTTAATCTCTTCACTCGTAAAAGTTTACGAACCAAAGTAGCTAAGTTATTGAATTTTTAGATAGTAATATTGTTGGTATATAGGTTAGTTATGTCAAATATTTTCATGAATGACCCAAAAAGTTCATTATTCTGTGTTTCTTTTTATTATTAGTTCAAGACAGAGGTTGGCAAGCTTTTCTTGTAAAGGACCAGATAGTAAATATTTTTAGCTTTTTCTTGCAATCACTAGCACTGCTGTTGTAGCACAGAAGCAACCATACACGGTAGGTAAATGAATGGATTTGACTATATTCCAACAAAACTTTATTTACAGAAACATGTGTATGGCCTGATTTGGCCTGGTAGTTGTAGGTTTTCAATCCCTGGACTAGGATATATAATCTTCAAGGCAAATGTATTTGAATTTGGGTACATGTTGAACATACCTTATCCAAAAATTAAATATCCAAAATGCATTAAAATTCAAAACTTTTTGGACACTGAGATAGTGACACATTTGCTTTTTGATGGTTCAGGATACACAAACTTTGTTGCATGTACTATTTAAAACATTGTATAAAATTACCTTCAGACTATATGTATCAGGTATATATGAATCATAAATGAATTTCAAGTTTAGACTTAGGTCCCATCCTCAAGATGGAATGTATATGTAAACATTTAAAAATCCAAACAATTTAAAATCTGAAACACTTCTGGTTCCAAGCATTTTGGATAAGTGATATTCAATCTCTACTGTTGTTACTTAGTAATTCCTCTGAAAATGGACCTCAGGCCTTGGGAGTAGTCAGGATTAGTTGATATAAATTTTTTAAACAATACTCTGCTTATTTATTTAGTCCATACATGTTAATTGAATTCATTCAATGTATGAGGTCTACTAGGGACGTACTGGCACATGAAGAATAAATGATCCTTGACTTTACGGCGCTTATGAGGCTAGTGGGAAAAGGATGCACTAAATAAATAACTATGAAAATAGTTCAGTCAGTTTGGGTGTACAAAGTACTCTGACAGACAGGTGAAAAGTCTTTTGGAAGTAATACCTGGGTGTCCTAATTTAAACTGGGGACACAGGAAGGGTTTCATGTCGGACAGAAGTCTGATCCTGCCTGTGCTCAGTATTTAGGTCTGCCCTACTGCCTTTTGCTGTTGATGTGTAGTTCACTTTTTAATTAGTACCTAATATTTATTTTTTTAAATTTTTACTGCCCATTTTTTCCTTGCAGTTCCAAAATTCAGGTTATATTTATGTTCTTTCCAGTTGTATTTTACTATTAAATCTTTAGTAGCATTTCTTTCTTATAACTGAATCAAGAAAGAGATTTCATGACAAATATGAACTTAATTGCGTTTGTATAGGGGAATTATTCTTGGTTTCTTATCCTTGCTTTATTTTTCAGTGTTTTTGAATATGTACTACATAATTAATGAAAAAGGGGGAATAAGAACTATCCTGAAAAAGATGTGTAGAGAAAAACTCTCTCTCAAACTGTTTTTCCTCTACTCTTACATCACAGTCATCAGCACAGAAGCTTCTGTGAACAAATGTGTGAATTTTTGTTCTCCACACACCAAGCCTTGGACACCAGCAAGATGTCCTCCAATTCAGTTCTGACACTTGTCTACCTAGAGATAGTGTCTGATTCTGTAATATTGTGATATAGCTAACTTACAGAGTTGGAACCTGTACACTGTCCTCTTATAAAAGACAAAAATGTTTCCAGTCTCCTCACAAGGACTGCTAACCTTGGTTTCTGTAAACTGCTAGATTACTTGCAGGATGCAAAGAGGTAAAGCTGCATACCTTCTCTTATCTGCCAGAATTGCTGGCCTTTGTTTCCCAGAGTAAGCACCCCCAGATAATTCCATCCTGGCGCCAAGCAACTGAAAATCTATGGATCCCACCCCTACCCAGAGGATGTGTAAATGAATGCTAATCTTAGCATCTGTGAACTCCTTAAATGACAATCCGAATAGTCCCCTGGCCCTGGAAATGTCCGGAATCCCCTCACCCTCATCTCCGCTCAGAAGGTGATCTGAATCCACTGGCCCTCGGAATGTCTGAAGCCCCTCACCCCATCTGCTCCCCTCGCCCCCAAAGTGATTTTACAGGTATAAAAAGATCTTGTCACCCTTCTTTCTCTGCCACGGGTTGGAGAGACGTGAGTCCTCCGTGGTCGCCGGCAATAAACCCTGCAATTTGGCATACTTTTGTTCTGGTGTTGGTTTTCTGTGCTCAAGTTCAATGCAACAGTTCCACAGGTTGGGGGCTCAGTTCCCAAGTCTGTCCCCCAGATGCCCAGACTGGTACCAGTCACAAGTCCAGGCTTCCTGAACTTCTGACCAACCAGCTTCAAGTTGAGGTTCACATGACCCCCTCACCAGGTTTGATTAATTATCTGGAACAGCTCACAGAATTCAGAGAAACACTTAAATTACCTTTACTGGTTTATTATGAAGGTTATCACAAAGGATATAGGCAAAGAGACGTGTAGGGTGAGGTATGGGGGAATGGGCGCAGAACTTCTTTGCCATCCCTGGGACTGCCACCCTCCAGGAACCTCCATGTATTCAGATATCCAGAGACACTAAATCCAGGCCTCTTGGGTTTTTATGAAGGCTTCCTGACTTAAGTATTCCTTCCCCCAGTGCCTAAGGTGTGACTCTCTGGGGATGGTCTTAAGACCCACAATAGAAAAGGAGAAGATTAGAGTCCTGCCTTGGGGAGTGTAAAAGGAGGGCAGGAGAGAGACTCTTTCCTGAGGCCTGCCTCTGAGGCATAAGATACCCAACATTATAATACAAGACTGTAACAATATCTACCGGAGTTATGAATCAGGAACCGTGGATGAAAACCCGTGCATATCATAATACCACAGAAGTATATGTTGGTCTAATTTTCTTACCATATATATGCCAGTATCTTCACTATGTTGTTCTAGAACATAATAGGTATATAGTAACTTGTTTTTGATAAATAAATTTCTTCCTTCCTTTGATAAAGAAATTTCTTTGATAAATCATAGAACGAAAGAATTTTAGATTTGGAAATGAACCTTACTAATCTTGTTTAACCTTTCACATTTTACAGCTGAGGAAAGTGAGACTTTCAGAGAATTGAATGACTTATGCTAGGCTAAGTAACTGTCCTAGTCCCCATAGCTAACTAGTTGCAAAAGACAGCACCAGAAGCTTCAGCTTTACTTTTCAGTCCACAATAAGCAGTACTGTCATTCAAATGACTCATGTTAATGGATAGTTGTTGACTGTTGCCTAAATTTAATTGTCTTTGTTCAATTTCCATGTACCATTTACTGGTATTTGGGAATAATAAGCTGTGTATGCTTTGCTCTTTCTTAAAATACATTCTGTTGACTCCAACATTCTTTAAATATAAACTCTTCCATTTAAAATTTAAGAACGTCAGTGTTACCTTGGCAACGTAAACCAGGCACATTTTCAAGAGATCTATATACATCTTTCCTCATTAATTTTGTTAGTACTATGGGCAGTAATTTTATCCTTTTTGTTGTACTGATAGAACATTAAACATGGGCTGGAGGGGACGAAAAATGAAAGGTACAAGAGAGGAATGATAATGGAGAGAAAAAAAGACTCTAGTAATTAGGATTTTATCTTAAATTGTAAGAAAACAAGATGATTTTATTGAGTAATAAAATGTTTGTATTTTTACTGTTTTTTTTTCTCTGTTTGTATCACTTAAGGCTTCATATGTTTTCCCTGGAAGTAATCTTTAAAATACATATTACATGTTTCTCTAATAATATGTAGTTGAAATCATCTTTTTTTATTCTCAGTAAATTATAATATTAATATCAAATTTCAAGATATCAACCACCTGATCAGTTGTGGTCAGGTCTTAGTTCTTGACCCTGGTGAGATTTTATGAAGTCTGTTGGACACTCTCAGATTTTAATCCAAGTTTGAATTGTTGACAGTTGAGCCTAGTGGTTCAATAGTTTCACTCTGCATAGAGTCCAAAATGATATGAAGTTTATATTTAATCAGCAAATGCATCTATTTCCAATAAATTTAAGAGCTTAGAGCTTGAAGGACAGTTTTACAGTTCTGATTAAAATTTTGATGTAATAAACATTGACATAAACCTTTAAATGGTTTTGTAAGAATTAGACTGCCGTCTACTTTTCATTGTTGTTCGTTCTCATAGACATTGATAGATACATGGTGAAATTGTCTTCGGAGGAGGCCAGTCCAAGAGTGTGAAATCATGTATATGTTCCTGTGATATCCCCTACAGGAAATTTGAAAGTCAGATGTCATAAAATAATAAACACGATATTTTGCCTTTTTATGGAACTGAATAAGATAAATATTGACTTAGTTTATTCATTTTCCAAAAGATATAAGTTTGAATCCAGTTCAGGCTGTTGAGCAAAATAATCTTTGTTTTTCTGAACCTGACCTAGGGGTAAGGGGAGTGGAAAGAAGGTGGGATCATGAGAAGAATTTATTTAATGCTTTTTAGTTCAGGTTCTAGTTTTTTTTTTTTAATGGCAAAATATACTTAACATAAAATATACCATTTTAATTATTTATAGTATACAATTCAGTGGCATTAAGTATGAATACACTGACAATATTTTGCAACCATCACCACTAGCCATTTTCAGAACATTTTTTTATTATCTCAAACAGAAGCTTTATACCCATTGAGCAGTAGTTCTCCTTCCCCCTGTCCTGTTCACTGCCTTCTACCCCAAGCCGCTGGTCACCTCTTTCTGTTTCTGTGAATTTGCCTGTTCTAGGTAATTGATGATAAGTAGAATCATATAATACTTGTCCTTTTATATCTGATTTATTTCACTTAAACATAATGTTTTCAAGTTTTCCATGTATTAGCATTTTTCAGAATTTCATTGCTTTTAAGGCGGAATAATTCTACTGTATGTATGTAACATATGTTAAAACTCCGTTCATTCGTTCATGGACACGTGGGTTGCTTCCATCTTTTGGCTGTGTGAATAATGCTCTGGCATCTCTGTTTTCAGTTTGTTTGGGTGTATATTAATATCTAGACATGGAATTGCTAGATCATACGTAACTGTATGTTTGGTTTTTTGAGGAACCACCAAACTATTTCCAACAGTTTGAACAATTTTACATTCCCACTAGCAGTGCACAAAAGTTCCAACAGTGTCTTGACATTCTTGCCAACACTTATTTTTTTGTTTGTTTTTTTATAAAAGCAGTTCTGGGTGTGAAGTATTATCAGTTGTGATCACATCTTAATTCTTGGCGCTGGTGAGATTTTATGAGATCTGTTGGACAGTTCTCTCAGATTTTAATCCAAGTTTAACTTGTTGACAGTTGAGCACATTGGTTCAATAGCTTCACTGTCCACAGAGTCCAAAATGATATGAAGTTGATATTGAATCAACACATTCATCTGTTTCCAGTGGGTGTCCAATCCCGATTTAAGGGCTTGCTTGAAGCTTGAAGTTTCACGGTTTTGATTAAATTTTGATTTAATAAACACTGACATAAAACTTGAAGTGGTTTTGTAAGAATTTGACGGCAGTCTGTTTTTCGTTGTTGGTAATCCTTGTGTAATAATGAAGTACTAATTAAACAGATTCATTACAAACCATTTTTCCCACATAATGACACTAAAGAAGCCTCCAGTTTTCATAGAATTTTTATTCAAGGATCTGAGTGTCTGATTCTTAATAAAATGACAGTTAATTTGTAGCAATTCAGGTTTTTCTTTACGCAGACATCAAAATGGGAAAATAAATTAGCTTTCATGGTTAGAAGACATAAATGTATTTGTATGTTTAAAATTTAGGTTATGAATTTACTTGTGGTTACCACTTCTGTTACCAGGCTTGAATTCGGAAACTGACGGAACAGGATATCAGTAATAAGTGACTTTAACTCCCCAACATGTGTGGATGGTTGTCATTCATAGATACAGAAGCGCAACATGGGCAGTTTTCAGAATCAGAATCCCTCTGGAACATGGCTTCATAACCTTGGTGCTGTTGATATTTTGGGCTGGCTAAGTCTTTGTTGTGGAAGGACTGTCTGCATCTCTGGCCTCTAGCCAATAAATACCGGTAGCAACCCCTCTCACCCTAAGTTGTAACAGCCAAAAATGTCTCCAGACATTGGCAGATGTCCCAAATAAGAGGCAGGAGGCAAAATTGCCTCATTTGTGAACACAGTCTTGTGAGAATCTGGGAGAAAATGGTAATAAGTACAAGTTTTTGAGTACTTGCTGGGTGCCAGACCAATTACATAGTATAATACTTATAATTATCTCTTAGCAGCGGTATTACAACCCCATTAAATAGAAACTGATGCTCAGAGATCCTCAGTAGCTTGCCCATGACCACGTATCTCTAAGAATCTGGCTTGTTTTCCGTGTTTCCTATATCGTGCACTACTGCTATCTCACCTAGATTAGAAAGGCTCTAGTCCTCAGATGAGGGAGAATGATTTCTCCTTTGTTCTCCACATCGAATCTGGCACCCTCTTGTCAGTCTCCTTCTCTTTGTTCCTGTTGCCACACTCTCCTTGCTATTGTTTCTCATCTGGTCTAGGAAATAGCCTTCTAACTAGTTTTTTAGCATTCCTTCTTAACTTCCACTTCTTTCTTAACTCTGTCTCCCGGAAACCAGAATAATTTTTTGTTCAAAATGTGCATATTCTCCTTTAGTCCCTAGGCTAAAACATTTTGAATGAATTCTGTTGCTGTTAAGCTAACCACCACATTTTTTTTTATTCTTTTTTTTTTTTTTAATTGCCACCACATTTTTTAAGGTGGCCTAACAGACCTTGAATGGCCTGCCACTACCTCTTTAGCCTCATCTTGAATCAGACCCTTTTGTTTTGCTGCTTCTGCTCCCTCCATGGTGACTTGCATTCAGTTTGTCAGATGAATGTACTTTCTCCTGCCACAGACTGCATATACTGTTTCTACTATTTTTTAATTTTGCCATCTTTTATCCCCTTTTATCTAGTTGATTAAACAGAAGATTCATATAAATCTCATCTTTATAGTAACTCTTTCAAGGAAGAGTTATTTAGTCCCTCTGTTAGCGTCTCAAATTGCCATCACAGCTCTAACTTGACAGTTCTTTGAGTAATCCTTTATTTAGTGTTTTTCCCACTGTTCTGTAAGGTTCATGCCATTGGCTTTCCAATATGTCCTATCTAGCATAGTCATTAATGCATAATAGCAGTCAATAAATATTTGTTTTCTGGAATCTCATATTTGAGACTTGAAGTCAATTGCATGGAATTCCAGAAACCTCGTTTTCACTATTATACAACATTGCAAAACGATGATGAATAAAATGATGTCTGGAATGTGGGGTGAGGGCACCATCTTTCATCTCTTATTTTTGTTGTCCTTTTTTGTCAGCCTTCTCCACTTTTTAAAAATTTCAAAGTCTTGACAACACTGAGCTGTGGAGAAATCATCATTTTCAGGTTTTATCATCTAGAACTGTGGTCCCAGGGACAGTCAGATCCTGGGGTAGGTTTCCTGGAACGTGTGATTAATTTTTAGTGCACAGAATCAAGAATTGAATATAGATGTTTTTAAATTTCAAAAATAGTGATATTCTTTCAGTATATTTTAGTGTATAACTAGAAGCTCAGCTGCTTAACAAATGGCATGCGTAAATTTCTAGCTTGCCTGAATAAAAGTAGCAATGTGTTAATAGCACCTTTAAAAAAATCAGTCTGTAATTCATGTCTTACTTTATTGAATATATAAAATTACACATAAGCCAATGTCATATTGGAGAATAGTCTTGAGTCCTCCTTCTAATTCCTATCATTGTCTCTTTTCTAACAAGGAATTCAGACAGTAATTAGGATTTTTATATATCTTGGCATAATATGTATGACCCAGTAATAACATTAAAGACAGAAAATAGAAATCTTAAAATCATGAAATACCAATTTTCTCAAAAAAGAATACTTTTTGTTAAATAGTTTTCTTAAAGTTATTGAATTATACAGAGTAAAATGAAGAAAAGTACTTATGTCTCTCAGTAGTTTAATGTTAAATTATCTATATTACAAGACAAGATGACAGGCATTACTTAAAATGCTCCCAGTTCTTTTGGACATGTTACATATATTCTAATGAAAAACATTGCCACCTGTTTGTCAAAGCTAACATTAAAGTTTGTTTTTATTTACTTAGACGGTAACAGAGTAGTATAGAATTAAAAACCATCCTAGATTTTGGTTGCTGACAAGTCAGATCTCATGCTATTTATGTATGGCATCTGAAATATCCACTTCCATTTTCAGTGTTTAAGAAGAGGTTTTCTTAATTCTGTGACTCAACCTCAGTGATTTATTCTCTTTTTCCAACGCCATGCTGATTTTTTTTCCTTCAGTAAACAATCTCTTAGGAAAGGATGACTCATTCTTATGCCATAAACTTATCTCTCTAATATGTTAGTTTTAATTCTGAAATGTTTTATGAGGGACAATGAAGGCAAGTAAGAAATCAGCTTAAGGGACTCAACTTAAGGAAGTGAAAGAATCTGATTCTGATGTCATGGTAACTCATAAGATTTTAATGTGATTTAATGAAATTCCGTTAATGTGTCATGTGCCTTGTCTTACTCCCCTCCCCTCTTTCTTAAATAGGCTTGGTTAGTTAGCATGATTTATTGAGCATATCTGTTTAGCTGCTGACCTTTTAGCATTGCAGTGGTGCATGATTTTATAGAAGAACAACTTTCAGAAATTCAGTATGTCACCTGAGAGTTCCTATAGTAGGATGTATTTTACTTGAGATTTTTGCTGAACTTAATAGTTATGTAATCATTATTAGGCTGAGTATCAAAGGACTGTTGACTTTGTTGGATGCTTATTTGGTACTTATGTGAATAATTGAAACATGTGGATATATTTCTAACTGTATCAAAAAGCTAATATTACAGTTCCACCAGTGCACTCCAGCCTGGCTACAGGCTGAGATCCTGTCTCAAAAAAAAAAAAAAAAAAAAAAACCAACACTTGAAAGTTAGTTTGAATTATTTGTAAAAGAGCTAGGTAATATTACATTTCAGATAGTATGAATACATAAAGTGAAGACTAATACCACCGTTTTAATTATGTTGTCTTAATACATCATTATTTGCCCTTCTGTGTCTTTATCAAGTTGTCAGTTGGCTCTAGTTCCACTTTGAAAAATAACTTCTTATTGGAATCATTTTCTTTGGTTGAGTTTTAAATCTTAAATTAATTTTGAAAATATATAGAATCCGTGTCCTTACTTTCCTCTAGTAATAAGTTATTGTGAATATTTTGATTTCATAATAATGCAATATACAAATGAGAATTGGTAGTCAAAGCTGCAGGATTCAAAAAGTTGCTTCTAGCTAGGATGTCACTGTGGGCCAGAGAATAAGACAAGCATATGTGTCTTTTTTTCTGTGGTTTGTCATTGCGGTTTAAACAATGTGGCATTTTGTGTTTCTTCTCTTGATGCTAGTAAAATGTTTGTGGATTGTAGGCTAGCTTTTCTGTTTTTGCTCCAAATGTAACGACTATTTATTGATTACCTAGAGAGGGTGTCTCTGAAACTCTACTTTTATATTATAAATAATTCCAATGTATTGGTTATCCAGTTTTAGAAAAGAAATTTAATAAAAGCATCAAATTATGAGTGAAGAAACAGACTACCACAAGGAGCTTATGACAATAAGAACTGACAAAAGACTTTATAGAGAGCACAAATAATGAAGAGAAAAATGGATAACTAAAAAGCCATGTAACCCTTGCTGATATAGTTAGCATAGAACAACTGGTCTTACATTCTGACCAACCTAAATTCTGATTTGGAGGAGTTGCTGGAAATGGAAGAAAGGCCAGTGGTTCAATCCTGGGAGGTCGTATGTTTCCACAAATTTATCCTTTATCTCTAGGTTTTCCAGTTTGTGAGCATGTAGTCGATCATCACAGTCTCTGATGCTCTTTTGTGTTTCTTTGATATCGGTTGTAATGTCTTCTTTTACATTTCTGATTTTAAATGCGCTTCGCATCCTAAAGCACCGTTCCTGAATTATGATACATTATTATCACAGTAATTACTGTGTATTATCAGGAACATATTAAAGTTTCATTTATTATATTTTAAAAGGCGGGAAAGCTTATAACACTCTGGGAGTATTTCCTTTCAAAATGACTACAAAAGAAATATTTTTATATTTAAATGGTAAACTCTTAGCTATTTGGAAAATTTTGCTAATTAGAAAAACATATTATGCCAGTTTAAAATAACCAGGGTTGTATTCTGAGTATCAATTATAATTTGGCACCTCGCTCATTATCAGTTGTCAGTTACTGTTTAATAAAATCACGATATCTCTGTATCATTCTCTTCTATGTATGATTTATTAATGAAGTTTAGTAGTTACTGTGACGGCAAGTGGATGTGTATGCCAGACAAATTTTCAAAATAGAAGAATCTTTCGCATGCTTAAATACTTAAATTCTGATTTGAAAGAGTTGTTGGAAAGGGAAGAAAGGCCAGCAGTTTAGTCTTGGGAGGTTTTATGTTTCCAGGAATTTATCCATTTCCTCTGGTTTTCGAGTTTGTGAGCGTGTGGTTGATCATCATAGTCTCTGATGCTCTTTTGTATTTCTGTGGTAGCAGTTGTAATGTCTGCTTTTACATTTCTGATTCTGTTTATTTGGTTCTTATCTCTTGGGTAGTTTAGCTAGCAGTTTATCAATTTTGTTTATCTTTTCAAAGAGACAACTTTTTATATCATTGATCTGTTGTATTTTTTGGGGGGGATCTCAGTTTAGTTCTGCCCTGATCTAGCTTTTCTTTTGCTAATTTTGGGTTGATTTCTTCTTGTTTTTCTAGTTCCTTGAGGTGTGCCATTAGGTTATTCATTTGTTATTTTTTCTACTTTGTTGATGTAGGCATTTAATGCTATAAAATTCTCTCTCAGCCTTGCTTTTGCCATATCTCACAGGTTTAGATGTGCTGTATTTGCATTTTCATTTGTTAAAAAATATTCAGTAAAGTTTCAGGATGCAAAATCAATGTACAAAAATCAGTAGCATTTCTATACACCAATAACAACGTAGCTGAGAATGAAATCAAGAAGGTAATCCCATTTACAAAAAATAATACCTAGGAGTATATTTAACCAAGGAGGTGAAAGATCTCTACAAGGAAAACTTAAAAGCACCTGTGAAAGAAATTGTAGATGACACAAATAAATGGAAAAACATCCCATGCTCATGGATCAGAAGACTTAATAAAACTAAAATTGCCATACTGGCCAGAGTAATCTACAGATTGATTGTAATCTCTATTAACATACCAACATCATTTTTCACAGAATTAGAATAAACAATCTTAAAATTCATATGAAGCCAAAAAAGAGCCTTAATAGCCAAAGTAATCCTGAGCAAAAACAAACAAAACCCAGAGCTGCAGGCATCACATTATCTGACTTCAAATTATACTGCAAGGGCTATAGTAATCAAAACAGCATGGTACTGACGTAAAAAATAGACATACAGATCAATGGGAACCAATAGAAAATACAGAAATATAGCTATATATTTACAATCAACTGGCCTTTGACTGAGTTGACCAGAACATACAACAGGGTAAGGATACCCTTTTCAGTAAACGGTGCTGGGAAAATTGGTTTGCCCTATGCAGAAGTATGGAACTGGGCCCATATCTCTCTATGTAAACAAATATCAACTTAAGAGGGATTAAAGACTTAAATGTAAGACTTGAAACTATAAAAATCCTAGAAGAAAACCTAGGAAAAACTCTTCTGGACATTGATCTAGACAAATAATTCATTAGTAAGACCTCAAAAACACGAGCATTAGAAACAAAGACAAATGGGAGTTAATTAAACTAAAAAGCTACTCAGCAAGAGATACAGTAAACAGAGTGAACAGACAGCCTCCGCAGTGGGAGAAAAGATATGCAAAACCTGCATTTGTCAAGGGTCTAATATCCAGTAATACACAAGGAACTCAGTTCAGCAACAACAACAAATAGTTACACTAAAAAGTGGGCAAAGGATATGAATAAATACCTTTCTAAAGAGGATGTGTGAATGGTCAACAGGTAAATGAAAAAATGTTCAACATCACCGATCATCTGAAAAATGGACATTAAAACCACAAGGAGATATCATCATTCAGAATGGCTATTATTAAATTTTTTTAAAAAAACCAGATGCTTGTGAGGATGTGGCGATACCTCTTATGCACTGCTGGGGAGAATGTAAAAATTGGTACAACCTCTGGAAAACGATGTGGAGCTTTCTCAAAGAACTAAAAGTAGGACTACCATTTGATTCAGGAATCCCATTGCTAGGTATCTACTCAAAGGGAAAGAAATCATTATGTAAAAAAATACTTACACTTGTATGTCTGTTGCAGCAGTGTTCACAAGAGCGAAGATAATGGAATCATCCTGTGTCTGTCAGTAGATGACTGGATAAAGAAAATGTGGTATATACACAATGGAATGCTATTCAGCCATAAGAAAGAATGAAATCATGTTTTTTTGCTGCAACATGAATGAATCTGGAAGCCATTATCTTAAGTGAAGCAAGTCAGGCCCAGAAAGACAAATGATCAGATGTTCTCACTTTTGAGAGCTAAATAATCTCTACTCATGGATGTAGAGTATGGAATAATAGAAAATAGAGACTCAGAAGAGTGAGAGGGTGGGAAGAGGGCAGATGAGCAAATTATTTCATGGGTGCAATGTACATTATTTGAGTGATGGATACTCTAAATGCCCTAACTTAATTACTATACAATCTATGCATACAACAGGAGAATACTAAGAGGCGCCCTCAAGGATCTCCTACATCCCAGACATATTTCCTCTTACCTCTGTTGGGTAGTTCCTTCTATGTTACTGGATAGTAGACCCTTGATTTCTGCAATGTCCAGAAGAGTTTTTCCTAGGTTTTCTTCCAGGATTTTTATAGTTTGAAGTCTTACATTTAAGTCTTTAATCCATCTTAAGTTGATTTTTATTTATGTAGAGAGATAGTTGCCCAGGCTGGTCTTGATTTCCTGGGTTCAAGGAATCTTCCCACCTCCTGCTTTGGCCTCCCAAAGTGCTGGGATTATAGACAAACCACTGTGCCTGGCCCTGTATTTCTCCTTTTAAGACTGTAGCCTCTAGACCAGTAGAATTTAAAGTAACAGGAAGGGAAGCAAATATTTTGCTAGTTTATCACAAAGGGTAATAGTCACTCCTATTTTTCCCTAAGATTCCTAGACCTGTGGGTCCTAGTTTTGGATCATCAGCGTTTGGATGCTGACTTAGAGCATATACTATGTCCTGGAAGACATAGCCCAGCTCTACAAAGAATGTGCACCTAGCTGGGACTTGTAATTACATCTTCAAAAGGACAGTTCACTGTTCCGTGCAGCCAACTACTTCAGAATCATGGGGGGTTTTGGCAGAAGCAAGGCATGCCAGGAAAGCAAAGCCGTATCCAAAGTAAGTATCTATTCCCGTAAGAAGAAAGCACTATTCCTTCCATGATGGAAGCAGTCTGTTGTATTCACCTTGATGGCCAGGTGGCTGCCTTATCCCTCTAGGGAGATTTATCATATCAGGGGCTCATTATAGGTCTCTGTTGTTGGCAGACTGGGTATTCATCAGTGGTTGTAGCCCAGTTGGCTTTGGTGAGTAGAAGCTCACGATGGTGAGCTCATGTGTAACTTTTATGGGTGCATGGCTGTTCACAAGCTTTGAGACAATGGTAGGTGTAGCTAGTGGCATAACTATCGTCATGTGGGACATGAGTATCCTTGCACTCTCTATCCGTTTGCATGCCTTTTCCCCAGACCTCCTTGTCATCAGTTCTCTAGTTGTGTTTTAAGTCCCTGACCATCCAGCCAAACATGATGTTGGGGAGTCCTCAAGACCACCTTTGCTTCTGACAGCAACGGCAAGTATATAGGTTTCTAAGGCCATTCTTGAATTTAATATTTTGCTGGACAGACTCAGAATTGACTAAAAGCTGTTACTCTCATGGTTAAAGTTGATGACAGTGAAAAAATACAGATTAAATTTAGCTAACTCTCTCAAGTCTTCTTCCTTAAGCCCTAAGCAGTTGCTAACCTATTTTGTCTGTAGATTTCCCTGTTTTCGACATTTCATAGGAATGGAATCATAGAATGGTGTTTTTTTTTTTTTTTTTTTTT
>CM052657.1:4689134-4767820 GCA_028533165.1 Leontopithecus rosalia | reverse complement strand
TTTGGCTTTTGTTGCCAATGCTTTTGGTGTTTTGGTCATGAAGTCCTTGCCTACTCCTATGTCCTGAATGGTTTTGCCTAGATTTTCTTCTAGGGTTTTTATGGTGCCTGGTCTTATGTTTAAGTCTTTAATCCATCTGGAGTCAATAGAATGGTGTTTTTTTAAATGACTGACTTCTTTTACTTAGCATGATGTTTTTTTAGGTCATCCATGTTGTAACAAGTATCAGTACTTCATTCTTTCTATGGCCAAATAATACTACGTGTGTGTACCACATTTTCTGTATCCATTCATCACTTGATGGATATTTAGATTGTTTCTACATTTTGGCTATTATGAATAATGCTGCTATTAAAGATTCATGTACAGGTTTTTGTGTGGGCATATATTTTCATTTTCCTTGGGCATATATATCTAGTGGTGGAGTTTCTTCATCATGTGGTGACCCAAGCTTGTCCAACCTATGGCTCATGGGCCACATGTGGCCCAGGATGGCTTCGAATGCAACACAATGCAAATTTGTAAATTTTCTTAAAGTATTAAGAGATTTTTGCGATTTTTAAAAAATTAGCTTATCAGGTATGGGTAGTGTTAGTATATTTCATGTATGGCCCAAGATGGTTCGTCTTTCGTTGTGGCCCAGGGAAGCCAAAAGATTGGATACCCCTGTAAGCCATATGTTTACTATTTTATGAATCTATGTTGAATTGTTCGAGGAACTACCAGACCGTTTTCCAAAGCAGCTGCACCATCTTACATTCCCGTCAACAGTGTATGAGAGTTCTAATTGTTATTATCTGAGTCTAGCCATCTTAGTGAGTATGAAATGGCTAACCTACTGTTGTTTAGTTTGTGTTTATGGTGTACCAACGTGAGTTCATACAATGTACTTTTAAAAGGATTCTGTCTAAATGATGAAGAGGCGTATTTTCATGCCCCTCTTTTATCTCCTTTCATCCAGCAATTTAGTTCACTTTTTCCATCTTATGCTGAGTACATTCTCCACTATCTTTTACCAGTCTATCTGTTAAAAAATGTGGATGGTTAAGTGTCACGTAATGAGAATATGGAAGGCTGGAGGTCATAGAAGACGTATACATGATTGATAAGTTAAAAATATTTTGTATCAAAGCCCAAAGAAAAGATAATGAGTAAAAATGCAAATCGAGGATGTAGGAGGAGGGAATTAATTGTTCTTGGATCAGTGGGGACGTATGTCCTATGTATTGAAGAATAAGTCAGACTTAATTGGCAAGACTGTATCATTTGCAGTACACACGCTAAATCGGAGAGGTTTGACCACATCCATGAAAACTAGATTTAAGAGTAGAAATACCATCTTCCGTGTATAAAACATTTGATTTGAATTGGATGTTTTGTCTGATCATTTATGAACTTTTCAAAAACACAGTGGGCTATATCGTATGAAGGCCCAGTTATGTATGTGTAAATGTGTATTGTGCTCCTGTTAATATATTTTGGATAAGATAAATACTTACTAGATAGCTGTGTTCCTATTGATAAGTACCCTAACTTGATTTGGTATGTTTATTCTAGTTGAGATAAGTTTTCTTCTAGCTCTTTATTCTGCTTCATAGGCTATATTCACAATATACCTTTCTGTGTTTCAAACATTGGTTTCTTAAGGGAGAAAGCCTCACTTATATGCCAGGCACTGTGCAGTTTTGTAGTCAGACAAACCCGCTTTGATTCCTGGTTGTGTCCTTTAATAGATGTGTGATTTCGATTAAGTTACTTAGTTTCTCTTAGCCTCCATTTTTGATCTGTCAAGTGAGAATATAAATTTCTGTGTTGTAGAAATATTTGGATTAGAGACTACTTAAATTTTATATTAATATCTAGCATGTAGTTGGACCCTTATTCATGAAAATGATTAGTCCACCAGTTCTGATATTTTTTTAGAATACAGTGAATTAGGGTTTAGATGAGGATGTAAAGTTAAAACAATTATTTGTAAGGCAATACAGTTTACATAAATAGACAAACCTGGAAAACTCAAGAAGTATACAAGGGTTAATATGGAGAAAATGTGGAAGAAAAAAATAAATTGCTAGTAGAAACAAGGAAGTCAGTGTGCCCTAAGAAATACCTTGGTAATAATTTTTTTACCTGTCAGTGATGGTGTTAAAGAAATTTTCTTCTATTTACATTGGATTTTATTTTTTGTTCTTTTTCTAGTTTCTTAAGGTGGCCGTTGGCATCATTGATTTGAGAACTTTCATGTCTTTTAATACAGATGTTTAACGCTATAATTTTCCCTCTAAATTCTGCTTTAGCAGCATTGCACAAATTCTTATATGTTGTATTTTTGTTTTATTGCTGTTTAAATTCATTTCTAATTGCCTTTTAAATTTTTTGTTGTTTCATGGGTGATTTGGAAGTACACCCTTTAGTTTCCAAGTACATGGCAGTTTTCCAAAGATATTTCTTGTTACAGGTTTTTCATTTAATTCCATTGCATTCAGATAACATACCTTGAGTTACCAGAGTCTTTTTAAATTTATTGAGACTTGTGTTATGACCCAGAATGTCATCTATCTTGGTCAGTGTTCCATGTACAATTGAGAAGAATGTATATTTTGCTGCTGTTGGGTAGAATTTCGATTAATGTCAATTAAGTCAAGTTGGTTGAGAGTGTATTCAAGTCTATGTAGCCATTGCTTTTCTCTTTGTGCTACCAGATACAGAGAGTAGGGTATTTAAAATCTGATTACTGTTAGGATTTATCTGTTTCTTTGGCAGTTCTATCAGGTTTTATGTTGCATATTTCGAATCTCTGTTATTAGGTACGTAAACTTGAGGATTCTTATGTTCTCTTAAAATTTTTCTTTTCAACTTATGTAACCTACAGAATGTTATGTCCTTTTGATGTTATGACTTCTTTATCAGGTGACCCTTTATCATTCATAATACAGTATGCTATGAAATCTACTTTGTCTGACATGAATAGCAATAACTCTTGCTCTCCATTGTATACCAAGCATCTAGCCCTGGTTGTAGTACATAATAGTAATTGATTTCAATAAATACTTACTGATTTAATTCTTATTTAAGCAAATAATTTTTGTATGCCTAATATATGCCATACCCTAATTAGTCACTGGTGAAAAGTGAGGAATCCAAACTACTCATTTTTCAATCTTAGGGTAAGATTTAGCTGTCACTTCCGTCAAAGAAACTTCCTCCATCTTGCAGGCCCCTCCAGTGCGTACTTACACTGCTGTCAGTCTCAGGATGACGACACTGTATCATACTTTTCAATGGCATACAATTTGAAAGCCATTAAATTGGCTTTTTTTCCCCATTATTACTACATTCTACTAAGTGTAATAGAAGTATTAAAGTACTAAGTGTAAATTACTTAGTGTAATGGAAGTATTAAAATACTAAGTATTAAAAACAGAACAAAACTACATTTTCTTTATCATCAAATATAAAGCAATAGCAAGATACTTGGATGTTAGCAGACATTTTAAACAATTTGAAGACAGAGCAATTCTACTCATGTCAGACAAAGTAGATTTCATAGCATACTGTATTACGAATGATAAAGGGTCACCTGATAAAGAAGTCATAACATCAAAAGGACATAACATTCTGTAGATTACATAAGTTGAAAAGAAAAATTTTAAGAGAACATAAGAATCCTCAAGTTTACATACCTTATAACAGAGATTCAAAATATATAACATAAAACCTGATAGAAATGCCAAAGAATCAGATGGACTTTTGGCCCTTATGCATAGTGCAGTAAGGCAGTAAATAAAGTTCTAATTGCCCTGATTTGAAAGAATGAATTGTCCTAAACCAAGTAAAGTGAAGAAATGGGAGAAAATGATGGGGGTGTTTTTTTCACACGGTAGTCTGAAGGACAAGTAACATGAAGACAGGAATGAATAATGTTTCAGGAGGGACCATCAGTATAAAGCCCAGAGGAGCAGACACCACATTGTTACTATTCGACAGATCAAAGAGATAGAAGATTAACAGGGACATCTGTGATTTGAACTCAGACCTGGAACAAGTAGACTCGGTGAATATTTATAGAATTCTTCACCCCAGGTCCACAGAATATACATTTTTCTCAGTATCACATTACACCTATTTTGAAAGTGACCACATAATTGGAAGTAAATCACTCTTCAGCATTTGCATAGCATTTCACAGACTTAAATGAAACATTGGTTGGCTGTTTGTTTGTTATTATTTTCCCTTATTCCTTCCTGTCTCTGCTGTTAAGCACAATTATCGGCATAAAAGAGATTTTTGATACCTATTTTTAGATTGCATTCCAGCCTGGGCAATAGAGCAGGACTCCTGTTCTCTCTCCTCCTTTCTCTTTCTCTTTCTTTCTTTCTAATTAAACAAAAAGAAAGAAAGAAAAATGGGTAGAATTAAACCTTGAGGGTTGACCCAGGAAGACATACTACAACTGATGAGACAGCCTGTCAGGAAATAAGGATGCCAAGGACAGAGTAACTGTGCAGTCCTGTGCCAATGTAACAGGTATACATAAGTGTAAATATGCTGTAATTCCTTATGGGTGGCTGACATAATGACATCTTTGCTTTCTGATATAGATGAACTTTGTTTCATCCATAAAATTATTAAAAGTATTATATACAGTTACCTTAGGGCTGTGCATTTAAGGCAGATAGGAAACATAAATGAACTTCATTCCCGTCCCGGTAATGTCTTATTATGTACATGCAAATATTCCAAAATCAGAAAATGTTGAAATCTAAAACTCTTCTGATCCCAAGCATTTTGGAAAAGGGATACTCAGGCAGTGTTGTTTAACCATTGTAATGAGGAAATAAGGCATAGAGAGAGCACAGAGAAATTAAATAATATGTTCAAGGTTATATATACAGGAGAGAAAACTTTACCATGGTCATTTTGATTGCAGAATCTAAGCTTTAAACCATTATGACTTTCTGTATGTGTGATTTTGTTGACTTTCAAGTTCAAGAGTTCGAACTTAATTCTGTACACAGCATAGAACTCTGAGGATTATAAGGAGGTACATAAAATAAGAAAATAAAATTTGTGTTTTTGTATTTTGAAGGCATCAACCTGTCTGTAGTTCATGTTAGGGGAGGTACGGAGAAGGTACCTGGAGATGTGGTAAAAAAAAAAAATGTTTTATGTAATATATAGTGTATATGTGAATTTTTAAAGTTACAGTTTCTTAACCTCTCTGTGATTCAGTTTGCTCATCTATTAGTTGAAAATGATAATGATCCTACCTCATAGGCGTATAAAATATGAACAAGTCATATAGCATTGTATATAGCAAATATTAAGTCAACTTTAGCTGTGATGATGGTGATGATTGGCTCTAGAAGATCAAGCTTAAATATTAATTATGGTTTTTTTCTTTTAAATGTATGAGTTTTATCATAGAACTTACAGATAGGGATTTAGGATACCACAGTACAATGAAATCTTAATCACTACCTTCTACTCTTCATTACTGTTACTTTGGTTTTTCAGTTTATGGGAAAAACAGATGGAGACTATTATACCCTGGATGACATGTTTGTCTCCAAAGCAGCTGAGAGAGAGCGTCTTGGTGAGGAGGAAGAGAACCAGTGGAAAAAAGCTATTGCAGAGCATCGGAGTCTTGCTGCACAAATGGAAAGATGTCTGTATTGTTTTGACAGCTCTCAATTTCCCAAGCATCTTATTGTTGCAATAGGTGTTAAGGTAAGAAGTATTTATTAACCTTTACTTACATTCTCATAGAGCTTTTTTGTTTCTTCATAGAATAACTTGAAGAAGTTATTTTCTTTGATTTACCTGTTTACTGGGTCTTTCCCCTCATAGTTTTTAAACTCCGTGAAGATAGCGATAACTCTTGCTCTCCATTGTATACCAAGCATCTAGCCCTGGTTGTAGTACATAATAGTAATTGATTTCAATAAATACTTACTGATTTAATTCTTATATTAAGTAAATAATTTTTGTATGCCTAATATATGCCATACCGTAATTAGTCACTGGGGAAAAGTCAAGAATCAGATAGAGTTTTGGACCTTATGCATAGTGCAATAAGGCAATAAATAAAGTTATAATTGCCCTGATTTGAAAGAATTAATTGCCATAAAGCAAGTAAAGTGAAGAAATGGGAGAAAATGATGGGGGTGTTTTTTTCACACGGTAGTCTGGAAGGCTTCTCTAAGGATCTTTAGTAAAGACATATAAAATGGGAAGGACAAGTAACATGAAGACAGGAATGAATAATGTTTCAGGAGGAACCATCAGTAAAAAGCCCTGAGGAGGAAATGAGCTTGGCATTGATGGAACAGAAAGAAGGCAGGAGTGGAGTCAGTGAGAAAAGGTGGAAGAAGTTGAATGAATGCTGGTTTCAGGAACTTATAGTTTGGAAGATATACATATACATATTTATGTTGTTTATTGTATGCATACATGTATGTACACATATCCGTAGTCTTTAATATCTTTAGGTTGTTGAAGTAGCTAATTAATCAGTGTCAATTTTGGCTTCTTTTATTTTTTTATTCTTCTTTTTCTTCTCTTTTCCTTCATACTTAACAAAAAGATAAAAGTCAAAATCCCTGTTCTTCTATTTACATTGGATTTTATTTTTTGTTCTTTTTCTAGTTTCTTAAGGTGGCCGTTGGCATCATTGATTTGAGAACTTTCTTGTCTTTTAATACAGATGTTTAACGCTATAATTTTCCCTCTAAATTCTGCTTTAGCAGCATTGCACAAATTCTTAAATGTTGTATTTTTGTTTTATTGCTGTTTAAATTCATTTCTAATTGCCTTTTAAATTTTTTGTTGTTTCATGGGTGATTTGGAAGTACACTCTTTAGTTTCCAAGTACATGGCAGTTTTCCAAAGATATTTCTGTTACAGATTTCTCATTTAATTCCATTGCGTTCAGATAACATACCTTGAGTTACTAGAGTCTTTTAAAATGTATTATCTCAAACTTAGTAAAGGCCTAATACTTGTCTCCACATTTATTTATCTTAAGCTAATACTAACCCTCCTGTAGTCGTCCTCTTTTTTACTCCATTTCTAAATTCTATTGGCTGTATTTCAGAATGTATTCCTGTTCTGACCACATTTCATAATCTTTATTTCTACCACCCTGGCTCAAGTCATTATCATCTATTACTGGACTCCTGTTATAGTTTTAGTGGGTTTTTCTGCCTTTTTCCTTTGCCCTTTCTCTATACAGTAGCAAGTGATCTTTTTGACTTTAAGTCATTAGTCAGACCTGGCTTTCAGACGAAAGCTGGAATCCTTATCGTCACCTGTGAGGCCTACAGGCCCAATTCTTCCTCTTACCTCACTGTCTGTGAGCCTTCCTCTCATCTTCTCAGCTTAGCCACGCTGGCTGTCTGACCATCTGGAGAACATATGTGGTATGCATCCTCCTCACATGCTTTTCCGTTTGCCTGGGCGCTTCTTTCTGTGTATAGCCTTCCTTCCTTCACATATCTTCTCAAATGTTACCCTAATAGATAACTTTAAAGGGTGGCTTCTTAACATCTCCCTAGACACTATGTATATCTTTTTCTGCTTTATTTTTTTAGTACCCCTTATCATCATCTGAAATATTATACATTTTACTTTGCATTTACATTGCTTATTTGTCTTTCAGCTTGGGTGTTAGGATTTAATGTATGTATTTCGGAGGCACACAGACATTCAATCTGTAGCACCCCATAAGCTCCTTATGGCTTGGGATTTGTGTCCCTGCTCCTTATTGATTCCCTAGCATGTGCAACACTACCTGGCATGTACTAGGCCCTCAGTAATTATTGATTATTCAATTAGTAGCTCTGCTGTCTGTCAAATAAAAAGTATTGCTTTTTTGTGTGCTCTAATTTATTTAGGTATTAATTTCTTTTTTATGTGTCTGTTTTTGTTTAGAAAAACTGATTTTGATACCAATTTTAGGTGATTTTTATGTTTATACTGCTTTTAAAAATGAATTTTATTGCAACTTAATTGACCTATCATTGACACTTGTACCTGACTCTATTTCAGTAATTATGTAGAAAATTCAGTCATGTCTTTAAGTATTTCATTTTCTAAATCTTGTAAGTTGTCTACAGACATTTCCATGACCCTTAATCTTGATTTCTTTTTCTTTTTTTCATGAATGTGGTTGTGATTTTACTGTAATTATAGGTAGCTATCCACTCTACTCCTACTTTGTCAGCGAAGGTTTAAACATTTGAGTTATTCTATTAAATAAAGTCTGCCATGCAAACTATTTCTAGCTAAAACCAAGCAAAATATAACAGAAATAAGATAAAACCCTTTGTAATGCTTTTGTTCTCTGAAAACATACTGATTAACCCTTTTTAAAAAGATATACAGTTTGTGTGTAATGGAAAAATAGCACCAGTTTTTAGGTTACACATGTATGTAAATAAGCAGAGCGGTAAAGCCATTCTGAGATCATTTCCCCTTCCTCTTAGCTGAGTTAATTCTCTTTTCTCAGCTAATCAGACAAGGAAGGCCTGATAAGTAGGCTTCAGTTAGAATACCATTACCAGGCCTTGTGTCTTTTTGTTTTTGTGAAAGTTGTGTTGTTTCAAGGGTTTTCAAAGTATGTAGCTTCTTCATATTAAGGGTAATGTGTCATTCGTTCTGCTCTTCTTGGCCTAATCTTAATCCTTGTCTGCTATAGAATGGTGAAAATTGAGATCGGTGCTCTAAATGTACAGTTTAGAAGCTATCTTGATGGCTTTAAAAATATTAACATTTACAAAAACAATTCTTAAGTATTCTTCATTAAATATTCATCATTTTTTTTTCTTCTAGGGGTTCATCTGTTACAACTGAGAATAAATAGCAATAACATTTCACCTTTTGAATGTTTTCCTCATAGGTTTATTTATGTTTACCCAACGTACAGTCTCTTACTGAGGGGCACTGCCTGATAGTCCCTTTGCAGCACCATAGAGCAGCTACTTTATTGGATGAAGACATCTGGGAGGAAATCCAGGTCAGCATGATAAATAAATGTTCATTATCATTTTGAAACTCATGAACAATTTTTGTAAATTATTGTGATAAATTCCAATAGGTTTTAATACCTTCATTTAATGATTTCAGTTTCTGAACTTAAACATGTGTGTTTTCACAGTTGTGTATATCTGTGGATCATGATATTTCCATCATTTTGTTTCCCTTATCTACTCAAGATTTTGAGACCTTTTGTCTACGAAATAAACTGTGACAAAGTAATACTTATTTTTACTTAAAAAATTAGTCTAATATTTCAACACTTCTTTTGCAGCATGAAAGAATCATTCTTACCATAGTAAGCCAATAAATTGCAGCTAAAAGGAAAGACATTTTCAGCTAATGAAAAGAAATTTTAGGAGTCAGAGGTTTATACTTAGCGGTTGCCGTATTTTCCTGTAACAGAATTAGTCTTCTCTGCTGCTGTGTTTTTTTGGTGATTTTGTTACTAGCTTTAATTTCTGCTCTTTTTCCTTCATAATCTGGCCTAGCTTTTGGATTCAGGGACTTGTTTTTGTGGCTGGCTTTAAGAGAGTGAAAGGCACAACATGGGTGAAATTGTTGCTGAATTATTTCAAGACCTAATAATGAACAGGAAAGAAAGGAAGAAAACTCTTTATTTTCTAATGCCGAACAGCTGAATCGGGGCCATGGGGAGCCTTAATGAGGAAATGGGAAAACTGTAAGTTAGCGCTGCACAAGAGATGACTGGTCTTTGCACCATACTGACAGGTGTGTCAAAAGAAGAGATGTTCTCATGGCGTTTAATGAAATTTAGTCTTGAACACCTTGTAAGTTTAAAGTTTATGCTGTTAAAGTTAAAAGGGTAGATTGTTCTATTGCATCTTCAACTAAGCAAAAGTAAGAATGTAAGTGTTTTTGAGTGAAAGTTTGGGTTTTCTTAGTAGTGGATGCCGATGCCAATGGGTAACTTAAGGTACAAAGTATGAAAATTCAGTTTTTAGAATTATTTTGGAATGTTTCCAGGATGCCTTTTAAAAATTTGCACATATAAAAACTGATTTAACTTAGAGCAAAACGCAGTGCCAAAAATATTTTAAGTAATGTTAGGAATGCAGTGTGTATGTTTTATATTTCTACAAGAAATTAAGCTGCTTGATGAAAACAGTTTAAGTGGAGAAAGATTTTTATTCAATTTAGCAGATACTGAATACATAAATATAATACTTTAGGTGCTGTAAGAAATAAAGAGATCAGGCAATTCATTAATTCTCATAAATACATGATACATTTCTAGTATAGTTTACATTATAGTTTAGCAGATTTTGGAAACCAAATGCATTGTGGAAAATGGAGAAATAGAGGAAAAGCCAAATTGTTTTATGCAGATAATGGTGTTATAGCTCCTTTTTTGTGAGAAAGGAAAATAATTGTTGGAAGTTATAAATTGTTGTAGGTTAGCGAACTAATGAAACATCTGAATCCTGCCTTGGAGAAGTACAGTTTGCTGTTCTTGTTATTTTACTTTCCAATATGTACAACAAGTCAAATTAATTCTACCCTAGTGCATATCTTTGATTATTCACCTCTTTTATTGAATATATTAAAAAAATGATTCGACTTGTTCAAAATGTTGTTGCCAAATTTTGTAATGCAGGAGCCATTTCTTGCAAGTGGTTTTAAAAATCACGATTATCTAGTCATATTTAAATGAAATTTTAAATTTCCTATTTAACAGAAAATGCCAAGATGATTTGGCATAGCATACTTGAGTAATCACAGATTTCAAATAAGATCCAAATTGCTGGTTTTGTTAAATATGTAGTGAAACTTGGTTCCCTCTAAATTTATTGTTATCATTTTTATAATTTTTCTTGAGCTTATGCTGTAGTCAAACACTGTAAGCCCGTTTAAAAAAAAATCCCAAATTGGTAGGGTGGGGAAAAAGGGGAGTCACTGATGCTTATGTACAGTGAATTTCAGTGTGGAGAGATATGCGGGGCCATTTCGTTAGGAAATAGCCAATGTTAGTACCTTTAGGTCTTTTTCTTGGGGCTAGTCAGATCTTCAGAAAAGACTCTTTCTGCCATCTCCATCTTCTGCCGTCTGAGTCTGCTTGCCAGTGTTCTGGGAGCTGAATGGGGGAAGAAGGCTGGAGGTGGCAGAGTGTTGAACAATGGATGGACATTAAGTAACCTTTCTGATAACATCCCTGTTTTCAGACTGTAAACTCTCAACTGTGTCTGGTTTTCTAGCTCAGATACCTTGTTTTACCTTTTCCAGAGGATAATCCTTTTGTTTTCTGATGACAAGGAGGTGATCCGGCATGTTCATTGCTTTTTTAATGGGCTTTCCTCCAAGTCGTCTGCTTTTAGCCACACCTTCACCTCTACTTCCATAAGTACTTGGTGCTAGCAGCTCCTGAGCCTTTTGAAGTATCTGCAGTGCAGCACGGGTGTCTTTGCTCTCCCTGCTAACCTTCTTTCCCCTCCTCAAGGTATTAGCAAACTTCCTAGCATATGAGCCAGATCTTATAGAATGATCAGATTTGTCATTGTGTCCTCTCTGATTTCCTTTATTCAAGTATGCCCTTTAAATAATTGTTTTAATTTATTTTTGAGGTGTTACCCTGTGGAGAGAGTAGAGATAAGTGTGTTCTGCTCTGTCTCATAACGTTTACCTTGGGATAACTTGTTAACTTTATATTTAGACGTGTTATATTTTAAAAACTTGACTAACTAATAGCATTAATAATCCAAAATCCATCCTATACAGCATTAATAGTTGTAAGGAGTACTTTAATTTTAATGTCAAAATTATGTATTCATATGTGCTTGATTTTATTATACTGTCCTAATACAAAAGGACCTGCAACATTCTGCAGTATAGTTTCCTTAAACTGATTATAAGAAATTCTAGTCTGGATGCACTGACCGAATGAGGAATGGGCAATTAGGTGAATGATGATAGGTCGGACATGTGGAAAGTAGGGGTTACCCACAGAATGAAGTGTTTTTTACTAGGAATATGGGAATGTTTTGTCATCTCAGTAACTAGGAACTCTGTATCTCTGGAATTTAAAATGGTTTTGATTTATCTTATGATAGGGAGCTACAAATACTTTTTCCATGGTTTAGTTATTACATAACTTTTTAAAAAATGAATATTTTTATATAATGTATTTGTTATTGAATATGGAGAACATCATGCTTTTGGTAGAGTTGATCAAACTCAAATTATTTCATTAAACTCATATTTTTAAATTAAAATCTTTTATGTGTGTGTCTATGCAGAGAGAAAAAAGAAAGCGAGAAGCACTTAAATGTGTGTGTATTGAAGCTATTAGTGTGAGCTTTATATATTTTATAATACAGAACCATTGTTGCAACACTAATTTAGTATTTTTTCAGTTTTTGTTCATAATTCATAACATTTTGAGGCTGCCTTCTTCACTATTCTCCAGATAAAATCTAGAACAGTCATCCAGTAATTAAGCCAGAAAGAGAGTATGAACAAGCGTGAAGTAAGGATGTTTGTGAGGTAATTTTTAGATTATTTAACCTTTTATTGTTGTTGCTATTTTCTATGTACATCTTTTCTTCTTTAAAAGACTTTGAGTTACAAATATATAGTTCCACTCTGGTAACGATTTTCCTTTTTTCTAGTATATAAGGTTATCTTCTCACTCTAGGACCAGATACTGAAATAAGTAACTGTAAAGTTTTTTAAATAAATAAAAGTTTATAAGCGTAGTAACAAGTTACAAAATAGAGACAATCTGAAAAGCTGTCATAATACCACATTTGTATACTTTCCTATTTGATTCTGTTTTTTAGTCTTTTTGTGTGTGCACATAATACTAGGCATGTGAAGATGGTGATGAGTGGAAACCATGTGGGAAGGAGACAGGGGGCGCCTCCTCCTCCCAGTCAGGATGGTATCAGTGGAAGCCTAATGGCAACCTAGAACTCCCCTCTGCTACCCAGCAGTAATTAGTAGCCTCTTCCATTTTTGAGTGTCAACTGAGGCCAAGTTGGGAACCTGAACTTCTATTCCCATATGGCAGTAATGAGGTAATATCCCTCTTTCTTCTGATGGAGCACTATTAGGAAAAGCCTTAAAAAGCAGAAAATGTAAATAAGATCCAGTGTCTTAATTCTCAAAATGTCCAGATTTCAATTGAAAGTTACTTGTTGTAAAGACAGTCGCAACTTGGATGAAAAAGGTAATTAATAGACACCAACACAGAGATAACAGAGATGCTCTAATCATCTTACAGAGATTTGAAAGCAGCCCTTGTAAAGATGCTTCATCAGGCAATTAGGAAAATGCAACAAGTACTAGAAGGAAAATACAGTTTGAACGACAGTGTGTTTCTCACTAGAAACCACGGAGCCCAGAAGGAAGTAGCACATGTCTCAAGTGCTGAAAGAAAACAACTGTCAAGCAAGAATTTTGTTTCTACTGAAAACATCCTTCAGGTATAGGGAAGAAAATCAAGGCATTGTTAGGTGATGGAAAACAAAGAGAAATTGTCATCAGCAGAGATATCCTAAAAGAAGAGCTAAAGAAAGTAGTTCTTTAAACAGAAATGATAAAAGAAAAAATCCTGGAAAATCAAAAAGGAGGAAAGAAGTTTTGACTAAAGAAGAGGAGAAACCAGTATGATGACAGAAGCAGAGACTGAAATGATGTAGCCACTAGCCAAGAAATGCTGGCAGCCCCCCAAAACTTTTTTTGAGATGGAGTCTTATTCTGTCACCCAGGATGGAGTGCAGTGGTGTGATCTTGGCTCACTGCAAGCCCTGCCCCCCGGGTTCAAGCAACTCTTGTGCCTTAGTTTCCTGAGTAGCTGGCACTACAGGCACGCATCACCATGCCTGGCTAATTTTTGTATTTTTAGTAGAGATGGGGTTTCACCATGTTGGCCAGGCTGGTCTTGAACTCCTGACCTCAGTGATCCACCTGCCTTGGCCTCCCAAAGTGCTGGGATTACAGGTATGGGCCACTGCGCCTGGTGTCTGATGTGTTTCCAAGTGTAGGTAGAGAAAGTATTTAAGACAATATATTCTAAGTCTGGGAGAGTAGAAGGACATAAAGGGAATAAGGTGTCTGTATTTTGTTTGCATTGGTAAAATGGCCTTAGTAGACAGTGATTAAATATATATGTATGTGTGTGTAATGCCTTTAGAGCAACACTTAGAACCGCTTTAAAAACTATACAGTCTGACAGACTGAAAAACACTACTGATAAATCAAAATGGAATTCTAAAAATGTTCAAGTAACCACAGGAAGGCAGGAGAAAGGAACCAGAAAAACAATAGAGAAAACAAACAGAAAACAAAAAAGTAAAAATAGAATATCTCTACTATATCAATAAGCAGTATAAACATATCAGTTAAAAGATAGTTTGGTAGATGGGATTTTATAACTCAACTATATGCTGTCTCCAAGAACTCACTTCAGATGTAATAATGTCACAGGTAGAATAATATAAAAGGATGGAAAAATATCTATTATGCAGCCATTAATCAAAAGAAAGCAGGAGTGGCTATATTTATGCCAGATAAAGTTGACTTTAGAGCAGAGGAAATTACCAAAGAAGAGAGAGACATTGCATAATGACGGAAGGGTCAATCCACCAAGAAGACATAGCAGTCCTAAATGTCTGTGCACCAACACTGAGGCACAGAATGTGTAAAACAAAAACTGACAGAGCTGAAAGGAGAAAATGACAAATTCATAATTATTGTTAGAGACTTCACCGCCCCACCCTTTTCAACAATTAATAGAACAACCAGACTGAAAATCATCAAGGATATAAAAGAACTTAAAAACCCCATTGCACTTATTTCCTATGGTTTCTGTAACAGATTATCACAGAGTTTGTGCTGTCAAATTATGGAAGTGTATTTTCTTATTTTATGGAGGTCAGATTCCAAATGAGTCTTAAGGGTATGGGGCTAAAATCAAGGTATCGGCTGGACTGGTTGCTTCTGGAGACTCTGGGAGAGAATCTCTTCCTTACTTCTTCAGTTTCTGGGGGCTGCCAGCATTTCTTGGCTTGTGGCTGCGTCATTTCAATCTCTGCTTTATCATCATATTGCCTTCTCTTCTTCAGTCAAAACTTCCTCTGCCTCCCTCTTATAAGGCAACTTTTAATTACATTTAAGATATACCCAGGTAATTCAGGATAATCTTTCTATCTCAAGATTCTTAATTATATTTGAAAAGTCTCTTTTGCCAGGTTCTTGAGAATAGGACCTGGATTTCTTTGGGGGCCATTAGTCAGCCTACTTTAACCATCAGTCAGAAAGATCTAATCAATATTTGTGTTAAACTCCACTCAACAATATTAGAAAACTTATTTTTCTCTGAGCCTGTATCAAAATAAATTATATCTTGCCACAGAACTAACCTCAAGAAATTTAAAACAATTGAGATCATACAGAGTGTATTCTCTTACCACAGTGGAATCAAACTAGAAATTAATAACAGAAAGATAATAGAAAAATTTTCACATACTTGGAAATTAAATAATACACTTCAATCAAACTCAAAAAGAAGTTTCAGGGGAAAGTTAAAAAATAATAATCAAATTGAATTACAATGAAATTAAAAATGTTAAGATTTATGAGGCACAGCTAAGGGAGTACCGAGGGAGAAATTTATAGCACTAAATACTTAAGATAGAAAAGAGGAAAAACCTTCACCTCAGGAACCTAGAAAAAGAAGAGCAAACTAAATCCAAAGCAAGCAGAAGAACAGAAATATAAAGCTAAGAGCAGAAATCAATGAAATTGAAAATAGAAAATCACAGAGAAAATTAGTGAAACAATAGCTGGTGTTTTGAAAAAGGTAAATTTACAAACTTCCAACAAGACCAACAAAGAAAAAAAAAATAAGAGAAAACAAAACCAGTATCAGAAAGGAAACAGTATCAGTACAGATTCTGCAGTCATCAAATATAACAAGGGAATAATATGAACAACTCTAAATAAGTTTGACAACATAGATGTAGTAGACCAGTTCCTTGAATTACAAACTATTACAACACACTCAATATGAAAGAGACAATTTGAACAATCTTTTAACTAGTAAAGAAGTAAACCTCAAAATGGAAAACTTCTAAACAATTAAATCTCCAAACCCAGATGGTTTCACTGGAGAATTTTATAAAACTTTTAAAGAATTGACACCAATTTGATATCATCTCTTGAGGAAGGAACACTTTCCAGTTCATTTGTATTGGGAGGTGGTATTATCCCAATACCATAAGTTAGTATTATCCTCATACCGTAAGGCAGTTAAATCAAATACGGCTCAATATCCCTTGTGAATAGAGGTGTAAAAATTATTAACAAAATGTTAACAAATAGAGTTTGGCAGTAAACTCTATAATAAAAACAATAACGCACTATGTCCAAGTGGAGCCTATACCAAGTATGCCAGACTGGTTCAATTTTGAGAATAAATCAGTATAATTCACCATGATCATATCAATAAATAAGGAAAAAGCATTTGATGAAATTCATATGCATTTATGATAAAACTCTCAGAATCAAAGATTAAAGACTGATTGAAGGAAGCTTATCTAAAGCTTATTCTCTCCATAAGGCACATCACATCACAGTCTGTGCTAATGAACACCAGATGGCACTTCAGTTATTTGCTTAGGGTCCAATTTGAACAGGAAAGTCAACAACAGAAAGCACAAATACGTGGAAATGTGGCACTAAACAGACCCTGAAAAGCACACTTGTGTACACTGAGAACTGAGACAACCTAAATGCCCATAAATGATAGATTGGATAAAGAAAATGTGGGTGTATGTGTACCACGGAATACTATGCAGCCATAAAAAGGAATGAGATCATGTCCTTTGCAGGGACATGGATGGAGCTGGAAGCCATTATCCTCAGCAAGTTAATGCCAGAAGAGAAAAACAAATACCACGTGTTCTTACTTATAAATGGGAGCTAAATGTTGAGAACACCTGGATACGTGGCATTGGGGAACAACACACACTGGAGCTGTCGGTGGGAGAAGGGAGAGCATCAGGAAGAATAACTGATGGACGCTAGGCTTAATACCTAAGTGATGGGGTGATCTGTGCAGCAAACCACCACGGCACACTTTGTAACAAACATACACATCCTGCACGTGTACCCTTGAACTTAAAGTAAAAGTTGAAGAAAAAACAAAGCCTACCTCAAAAGATTACATGGTTCTGTTTAGGTAACATTATTGAAATGTCAAAATTAAATCAGGAACACATTAAGGGTGAAGGCAGAAGAAGGGGGAATGGGGACTGGGTAGGGTGTGGAATGACTGTGACTCTAAAAGAGTAAAGGGAGCTGACCGTGGTGGTGTGCACCTTTAGTCCCAGCTACTCAGGTGGCTAATCGGGGAGGACTGTTTGAGCCTGCGTATGAGGCTGTAGTGTGCTGTGATCACACCTGTAAATAGCCTGGGCAGCACATCATAACCACATCTCTAAAAATAAAAGAAGTAGTAAACTGGTAACAGTAGAGATCTTTCTGGATGGTGTTGGAATTGCTCTTAATCTTGACTATGTCAGTGTTGGTATCCTGGTTGTGATATTATAGTATAGTTTTATAAGATGTTACCTTCGGGAGAAAGTGAGTAAAGGGTACACAGATCTTTCTGTATTATTTCTTATAAATATATGTGATCCATAATTACCTCAAAACAAAAATGTTTAAACAAAATATTAAGTTATAAATCAAGCTGATAAACTAAATAAAATACATTTTATCTTCCTACTTAAATATACTTTCACAACATCTTACAAGGCCAGCTTTAATTTAGAATTCTTAGACACTTGTTCTTAAACTCCTGACCTCAGGTGACCCGTCTGCCTTGCCCTCCCACAGTGCTTGGATTACTGGCATTAGCCACCGCGCCTATTCGGAATTCTTAGACACCTTGAGAGGTTCATAGTAAGACATGGTGGTATGGGCAGAGCTGGGCTCTGGCACCCAGCCTTCAGCCTGCTCCCCTTCTTTTCCTTTTTTTTTTTTTTTGAGACGGAGTTTCGCTCTTGTTACCCAGGTTGGAGTGCAATGGCGCGATCTCGGCTCACCGCAACCCGCGCCCCTGCGTTCAAGCAATTCTCCTGCCTCAGCCTTCCGAGTAGGTGGGATTACAGACGCATGCCACCATGCCCAGCTAATTTTTGTATTTTTAGTAGAAACAGCGTTTCACCATGTTGACCAGGATGGTCTCAATCTCTTGACCTTGTGATCCACCCGCCTCGGCCTTCCAAAGTGCTGGGATTATAGGCGTGAGCCACCGCACCTGGCCCCTTATTTTCAATCTCTATCTCCATCCTGTACTCCAAGGGATGTCATGTGAATGTATGTGGACATCCTGGACCACTCAGCTCCATTTACCCACCCTCTACAAACACCTGCCCCTTAAGCCTAGGAGTGTGAAATACACACACACACACACACACACACACACACTGATTATATGTGTGTGTATACTTGTATATAGTTGTATAATAATGCTTCGTTCCTTGGGGAGAGAAAACCCTATTACTTTTCAACTTTGGTATATTTGGATTTCATATACTTTGTAGGATTACATTATTTGTGAAAATAGAGGACTACCTGAATATACAAAGTTATTAGTGATAGGTCAGTGGACAGGGAACCAACAAATGCAGATGCTGTGAGCACAGGGAAACAATCGGAAGTGAGTTCTCTACGTATTTCTGAGTTTAAGGATGCCCGTCTGAGCAGAGAACCGCTTTTGGCCTATGGATGTTTTCCTGTAATTGTTCTGTCAGTTCTGCATATTTTACCACTGAAATTTGATTTTTATCTCTTCTTTCTCTCATTTTATTGAAACTATAATATATACATAATGGGTTCCAATTTTTTAAAAAAATTTGCTTAAATATATGAAATTATATAGTAGATTTAGAAAGTAAAGTAACTATAACATTACAGAGTTCAGTATTAATGTTTATTTTTCACCTTAAAGGGATTTGTTGTACTTTTAAATTAAGGTTTTCATATTTCAATTCTCCTGAAAATGCTTTATTTTGAATCTCCTGTAAGTGTTTTTTTTACCTAGTTCTTTTGTTTTAGATGTTCAGAAAATCATTGGTAAAGATGTTTGAAGATAAAGGATTGGACTGCATCTTTTTAGAAACTAATATGAGCATGAAGAAACAGTATCACATGGTTTATGAATGTATTCCTGTCCCCAAGGAAGTGGGTGATATGGCTCCCATCTATTTTAAGGTATTTATAAGTAGTATTTGCATATATACTTATTTTTCGCTGCAGTGCTACTTTACAGATATTGTTGTCTTTATTCATGTATTTTTCTCCTATATACTTACATAAAAATTTATACGAAGAAATGAAATAGGCCAGGCACAGTGGCTCACTTGGGAGGCCAAGGTGAGCGGATCACCTGAGGTCAGGAGTTCAAGACCAGTCCGACCAACATGATAAAACCCCAACTCCACTAAAAATACAAAAACTAACTGGGTATGGTGGCGGGCACCTGTCATCCCAGCTACTTGGGAGGCTGAGGCAGGAGAATCGCTTGAACCCGGGAGGTGGAGGTTGCAGTGTACTGCAGTTGCACCACCGCACTCTGGACTGGGTGACAGAGTGAGACCCTGCCTCAAAAAAAAGCAAGCAAGCAAGCAAGCAAGCAAGCACAAAATATTCTGCTCTATAAATTGCTGTCAGAAGAATTTTGATTTTGACCTTTTTAAAAGCATGCTTATTTAGGAGTACAAATATACTATTAAATGATAACTTACAATTGCTATTTTAATTTCCTATTTCTCAGATGAAGTCATTGTTTTACTTTGAAATACTTTCAAGGCACAATTATAGTCAGAACTCTAGAAAACTGACTACTGAAATATGCTAGAGCCAAAGATAACAAATAGTACACATTACAATTGATGAGACAAGTTATTGCTGTTTTAGTATTTAATATTTCATGCTTTTTGTAAAAAGAAAAAATTCTAACCTTGATATGTAATTTTGGAATATAATGACTAGCCTTCATAACCAACTAAGTATGATTTACAGTATTCAAAGAGCTTTTATAAAATAGCATGTGTTTGATCCTGACCTAAATATGTTGTAATTTATAAACTAATACAGATGTGTAAATGTAGAACCATATATGAAACAGTAACAAGTCCAGAGATAAAGGAAGACAGTGTTTTGTGATCTGGTATAAGAAGATTGCATGTGAAACGTTTAGGCAGCATGGGATGACAGAATTTATTAATATGAACTGTAAGTTCCAGTAAAGAATTGTGAAATCTGTTAAGATTTATGAATTGGTAAAATGCTACTTTCTCTCTAGCAATTTTTAAAGACAATCTGATTACTTGATATGAAGAATTATGCTACTAAGGTATAAGAGAATAAGCCAGATAATCCCACAGACCCATGCCAGTCCTATGTTAACCAAACTTAGTTGAAAAGAGATTATTATACTTTTTTCAGTGTGCGAAATTTTGTACTTCCTCAATACAGTCCTAGATGTTTGTGACTAGAGTCATTTGAGGAATATGACCTAACATAGAGCAGCCACTTTTGCTCATAAGGGTTGACAAAAATGTCATCTCTTAGAATGGTGTATTACTTTACTACACTAAACCTTCTATGTGATCATTGAAGATGCTTTTGTATTGAATGTGCTATATTACAGTGTCAAGCCACGCCACTTACACCTTTTAAGTAGGGAATAGCACTGTATCTTTTCTATTTAAATTGAACTTATTTGAGTGTTATTTTATCTTTAAAATCTGCTTCATTAATAACAGTACTGTAAAAACATGAAGCTATTTTATATTCATGACTGGCTTTTAAATATTTCTTTAGTATAAATAGCAGTTACATTGCTTAGCATAAAAAGTCATTCCATTTCTATGTATTTTCTCCCTGCATTTAAAAAAATTCTTATTTTTTAAATTACAAATAGACAAATTATAGTTGTATAAATTCTGACATCAAAAACATAAAACGTGTGTGGGGTAAATAAAATCGTTGAGTTGCATGCAATCAAAGTTAAGTTGCTATCCACTTGAAATAGACTTAGGCTTTCTGCATTTTTAGAAAATAGGCTTTGTGTTCTAGAGCACATTTTTTTCCTGTATTTTTACGTTGTCATTACATGGGCAGAAATCGTGCAAGTCTTTGGTTGCAGAAAGCATGTAACTTACTCTGTTACTTTTTGGAAGAACAGTGCAACTAAATGAATTTATTTAGTAATCTCTATGACCGCAGCAAGGTCATAGCGATTACTAAGGTTCACAAATGATGTTCCATGTTAAATTGAACTTTATGAACACAAATTATGTTTCATATTAAATTGGTTGGTCTTATTAAGGATTGTCATGTAAAGTTGAACTCAAGTTTGTACAACAGTTAAGAATGAGTAAAATATGTTTGGCTAATGATAGGATTTTAAAAATTTAAGAAGTTCATATTTTAAATAACGAAAATTAAAGCCTTAATCAGTTCAGAATAATGGCCTCCTATGTCTAATATACCCCATAATTAATTTACTGCATGACTTGTTATAAGCTGTCTGCTTTTTATTTACTTACATGTTCTTTTTTCATTTAATAAATGGCTGTATTTTAGAAAGCCATAATGGAATCTGATGAAGAATGGTCCATGAACAAGAAGTTGATAGACCTCTCTTTAAAAGATATCAGAAAGTCTGTAAGTATCAATTTTTTTTTCTGGTAAAAGAAATTATCCTAGTGCTCAGCATCTTTATTCATTTCTGCATCTTAGTTTAGAAAGAGATCACTGGTTGAAGGCAAAATAACTAATTCCACAAATGAAGAAGTTATTTTTATCCTACCTGGTCTAGAAAATGCTCATTTCTTTGTAGAGGGTTTCTGTTTGTTCATGTGAATGTTTCTCCCTGACCTTTGGTCTTCTGCCACTGTAGTCCTTATAATTGGCTATGCCAGCCATTAGTCTGCCCTAAGCACTCCTGTGGTAAGCTTCTCAGCCCCTGTGGGACAAGTAGTGAGAAGGGCCTTCTTGGAATATATTGTTCTGTAATTATACTGAGAGAAAATTTTCCTAGAGGTTCTATTTTGAATTGGGAACTCATTTTTTTTTTCTTAAACAGAGGTTCACTATTATGTTCCTATAAAACTATAAAATAGTAGCTGAGTTAGAGTGTGGATTTTTTTTTGAGACTTGCTTAATCACACTTCATAGTTTAATCTTTATTTGCAGATCAACTTTTATATACAGGTTACATGTAAGTTGAGTATGTCTGGTAATGATTCTTTTTTCTTTCCTAGAAATACAAATTAAATGGAATAGAGATTTAATAGAATGTGGTTCCTTTTTGTTTTTCTATTGAAAAGGAAGTTGATTCTACAGATATTTACTGTGTGCATGTTATTTACCAGGCACTGTTCAGGATGCTTTTTGGGCATAGTGGGAAAAAGCAGAAAGATTCCAGACTTGATGGAGATTATAGTCTAGTGCTGGGGCTGGCAACCCAAGCCCTGCATGCTGAACCCAGTCTTCGCCTGTTTGTGTAAATGCACTTTTATTGGAACACTGCCACACTCATTTGCTTAGGTATTGCTTATGTTCTGCTTTTCATGGTACAAAGGCACATTTGAGCAGTCCCCACCAAGAACGTATGACCTGCAAAGCCTAAAGTATTTGATTGTGTGGTTGTTTTCAGAAAAAGTTTGCCAGTCCCTGTTCTGTTAGATGTCGCTAGAATACTTATTCCCCATTTCTTCTTTTGGGAAGCCAGACTCCTGTTAAATGTCACGTAACTAATAGGATTCCTTATTACACTTACTGTATTCCAATCAAAAGATTCCATTTTATTACATTATTCAAGATACATAGTTTTATTTCAGAGGTAAAACATTATCTACAATCATTTTCTCTTTTCTGCTGATGAATTGGGCCAGACGACACATTAAAAAACAAATAGAACAAAACCAAACAAACCCACTAAATGTACTGTTTACTTCTCTCCTTTATGTGCTTATAGAAAAAGGCATTTCATGTACATACATCTTTTGTGCTAGGTTTTTCACTTCTCATGTTATAATTTCTCATGCTGTTAAGTATTCTTTCAGAACACAATTTTAATGACAGTTGAAAATATTTCAAAGGAAAAAAATTTGGATGTATTACTGCCCATTTACTATAATGTATATACATTTTCTTAACTGGCGAACCATCTAGTACCTTATTATTTGTTTCTTTTGTAAAAGCTCAAGTGCCTGAATTAAGTAGCCAGGAGGTCTTAATATTTTAACTTAACATTATGAAAAATAAGAAATACAGATCCTGTAAAATGTGAATTGTATTTTCAACTTTAAAGCATTCCAAAGACAGCAACAATTGCTTTTATTAAGGCATCACATAGTATTGTATCTGAGACTAGTTGCGGGTCACGGTCGATGAGGGATGAGCCAGACGACCTCTTGAGATCCCTTTTTTCTGAGACAGAGTCTTGCTTTGTCGCATAGGCTGTGGTACAGTGGTGTGATCTCGGCTCACTGCAACCTCCGTCTCCCGGGTTCAAGTGATTCTCCTGCCTCAGTCTTCTGAGTAGCTGGGATTACAGGTGTGCACCACCATGCTCCGCTAAGTTTTGTATTTTTGGTAGAGATAGGCGTTCACCATGTTGGTCAGACTGGTCTCGAAATCCTGACCTTGTGATTAGCCTATGTGCTGGGATTACAGGTGTGAGCCACTGCGCCCAGCCCCTTTTAGATTTAAGATTTTGTAATTATGTGGATGGAATTAAGAATGGGAAGGGTACATGAGTGTAAGGATAATTCCAAAGAAGGTCACTTTTTAGTTAATAAGTGTTCCATTATGTTTTTAAAAATTAATAAAAGTATTTTTAAACATGAAGTGAATAATATTGAGTTATTTTAACATTATTCTTACTTCTGAAAGAACCTTATTATACTTCTTTTTAAAAGCTTTGTATCCTTAATAATTTCATGAAGTATTTTGCCTGCATCATTGAGGGTGGGGTATCTTTTTTTTTCACTGTGTAAATTCTTGGCTTATAATAGAGATTCATGTATATGTAATACAGTCTGACTTTTTGAAATTTATATCTTTCTGTGCTGTATGAAGGTAAACTCTTTTTCCACCCATTTGGTTCATTTTCTCTGGCCCATTTGCTTTCTTTTCAGTGTAATGTGAAGTTCATGGAAATAAACAGGAAAAACAGATCTGAGTGTTCATTGCAGAGGAATTACATGATAATAAGTAACTGTCAAGAAAAGTTGTCATCTTTCACAAGGCTCTTTTAGTGATATTGCATGAGAATTATTTCTGAACTTTAAAAATTGTATTTTAATTTTGTGAGAACTATAGAAATTGAAGAAACATCTGACATTTAGAGACTGATATTATAAACTAAGGAAAGCACTTCTCATGAAAATGTGATTTTACTAGAGGCCTTCAAACTCAAGGCTACTCATAAGAAGTCAGGAGTAACATCTGAAATAAAAGTGAAAAACCCAAATACTTCTTCTATTTTCCTACCATAAATAAAAATTTTGCTTTAATTCTGTCAGTGCCTTTAAAGAGCGGTATGAGAGTTTCAAATGCATTTTCTCTGGCCAGTGCAGGAAGAAGAAAGTGGTAAATGTACCTATGCTGTGACTTTGCAGTGCCTGCTGACTAGCAACTCTTCTAGCAAGCAGCAGGTTGCACCTTTTGCTTCCTGCAGGGAGAGAACGGGGAAGCTCGTGACAGCAGTTGCATTTTGTGGAAAGTAGCAATGTGTTCATTGTGCCATCTTGGCAAATATGCCATAGTTTGTTGAGCCTTGGCCTGTATAGCGGTTTACTATTGCTGCTGTAAGAAATTACCTCAAACATATTGGCCTAAAACACCACAGATTTATCTTAAAAAATCTGCTGATCACAAGTATAAATTGGGTTTCTTTGGGCTAAAATCAAGGTGTCAGCAGGCCTGCATTCCTTCTGGCAGCTCTAGAAAGAATCCGTTCCTTTGCCTTTTCTAGCTGCTGGAAGCCACCTGCATTCCATGGCTTATGGCCCCTTTGTTCATCTTCAAAGCCAAGAGTGTAGTATCTTCCATCTTTCTCTGACTCTGACCCTCCTCTCTCTCTTATTAGTGTCTTTATGATTACACTGGGCCTATCTGGATTAGCCAGGATAATCCCCTCATTTCAAGAAGCTTAATCACATCTGCAAAGTCCCTTTTGTCACGTAAGGCAGCATATTCATGGCAAATTGGGGACTAGGGCATTCATGTTTCTCATGCGACTCAGAGATGTTAATTAACTTGTCTGAAATACACTTATAAGAATCAGAGTTGCAGCTGGAGCCTTGTCTGTCTCTTTTACTTTATTTTTTCCTAATAGTCAAGGTCATAACATGATTATTATATTTAAAAATGCAGAAATATAGAAAGAAAAATTAAAGCCACAAATTGTAACCCATTGATCTGTATTTAATGTTATATACTGTTTTGTAAACCGATTTTTACTTTTACTTTTTAAATAACAGGAACTTTTTATAAGCCTTAATTTTAGTTGCCTTATAATATTTCAAGGTGACCGCTTTCCACTATACCATGCTGTGCCCTTCCACATTGTGCCTTTTTAAGGACACAATACACAATTTGTATAGTGAAGTAGGACTCTGTGGTTCAGTGCCAAATAAGTAAAGTAAGTATGTACTGTATGAGTGGTTTAGAGAGGAGAAATGTTACTATAAACTGATGTACTTGGATTATTTATAGTGGCAAAGTTTGGGCTTTGAAGCAAAACTTGCAAGGACCCCAAATCTACTTACTTGATAAAGCAAGAAGTTTTGGCTTTTTCTAGTTATGAGATAGTTTAAAGTGTGTGTGTGTGTGTGTGTGTGTGTGTGTGTAGAGAGAGAGAGAGAGTGAGGGAAAAAGGGGAGGAGTAAAGAAGGAAGAGAAAAAGACAATAGGGATTTAATCCTGGAGATATTTTGAAATAAGGCTGATAAACTAAGTATTGCTACATCTCCTTTACCAGCTCATAACAAAATTATGATTATTTTTGTATAATTTATCTTTGATAAATGCACAGCTGTAAAGGTTCAAGGGGAGCTCTTAGTATGTGGCCAGGTCTCTCTTGCTGTTCTGCATTGTGTGTAGAATTTAAGAAGGCATATGCTTATTCTCTATTTGTGTAGCCTAAGGGAAATTATTCTGCATTTGTGTTTTTAAAAAGCATCATTTTTCCTCCTGGTTTTCCCCAAGGACAGAAAAATAGTTGGTTTTGATTATAATTGGTAGATAATGGTGAACTGTCTGGCTGAAAGGCTACCAAAATGAAATATTTTACTCAGAAATGTAGGTCATTGTTTAAATATTTCTAGAATTGGAAATTAATTTTATACATTTGTCTTGAGGGATGCCTGAAATTACTGTCCCTCTAGAGAAGAGGGGAGGGATTAAACATAACTTCCTGATGTCATACTGTATTCCATTTGTGATTTGTCTGTTTATTTAGGTTCCCAGAGGGTTACCCTATTTCTCTGTGGATTTTGGCCTTCACGGAGGGTTTGCCCATGTAATTGAAGATCAGCAGAAATTCTCTCATTACTTTGGAAAGGTATGCTCACAAATTTGATAAAATCCCAGAGTTAGCAATTTGGTAACATTTTTCTTTTGAAGGGAGATAGAAACTTTGGGCATAGTATACAAAGAAGTTGATGAGTACTGCTCCACCCAGATTTTAGAGAGAAGATACCTAGCAACTATTAATAAAAATGTCCCAGAATATATATAACAGAGTCAGGAATGTTACTTGAGAACCAAACATTTCTTGACAGTGTCAACAGTTACTATAATGGCTGTTTTTGGAGGCAGCCAGGATTGTGTTGAGAATGATGAGAATTGCTAACACTTACTAAGGGCTTACAGTGTGCCAGCTGCATTCATTTAATGCTCACAGTAATCCTGTTGTGGGGAGATTATTATAAATTTCACTTTACAGATGAAGAAACTGAGCTACAGAGAGATTGGGTAACTTGCCTAGGGTAATGTGCTAATAAGTGACAAAACCTAGGGGTACATATAGTCAGGGTTGAACTGACTATATGTACCCCTAGGTTTAAGTCCTTTATTTTAAGGACTTAAAATATTCAATTTTTAAAAACAGTTGTATACAGTAAACTGGGAGATTGCCCTCCCTTCACTTAATATTCATGCATTCTGGTTTATATGATACAGTTTTGGAGTGAAAAGTAAATTTCTCTGTCAGCACTGTGTCACTGAGCCATTTTCCCCAAAATGTGCTTTTTAAGACACAGCCTGTGGGCTCAAGAACTTCCTGCAGTCTGCTACTTAAGCAGTTGTTCAGAGACAAAGAAAAGATTGTTGGGATAGTCTCTTTGCATTAACAGCTGCTTGGATGACAGAATAGACATCAAGCTTATATGGTACATGTAAGACAAAACTTGATCTTTTATAGACAGTTGTAGGTAAACTTTTATAAGCTAGTCTTTCTTAAACTACATTGTTTATATGGACCAATGCTGAGAAACTCTTGAACTAAATCTAAATTTGCCACATTTCTCTTTTCTCTTACCTCTCTTGACCCCTTCGCCTCTCTTCCCTGATGACAGGAAGATTCTCTTTTCCATGAAGCATCTGCTGGTCTATCCAACAAATAGAATTTTTTCTTTTTTCGAGTTTCCAAATGGTCTGTTTTGGCACTTACCTTCTTCTACTTTATGAGACAGTATGCTGTATAGCTGGGTTATTACTGCTGCCACCACAACTCCAGATTCTGTTCTGTCTGAAGACAGCTGATTGTTAGTGATTGCTGTATCCCTACCAATACGGCATTTGCTTGTGCATAGTAGGTCCCCAAGTAAGTTGAAGAAACTGCATCTGCGAGATTATGTGGTTTGTGTAGGTCCTCACCACACAGTCCAGTGGAGCTAGACTGACTATGCAAAATTTGACCCTTAGTCTGTGTTGTTTTGTTTTGTTTCGATTGCTTTGTTGCCATACTGCCCTCCCTTTAAGCACTTAAGTATTAGGAGTCTCCCCATGTCTTTCTGTACATGGATACTCACATGCCTAAATTTGATTTTTTTCTATAGCTAACAGCACAGGAAGAGGCTCTTGAAGGAAATCAAGAATGATAAGCAGATAACCCAAAAGCCATTTGTTTTAGGATTTGAGGATGTGATTTTTTAAGTGAAAGTAATATATAATTTTTAATTCTATTAAGAGGTTTACTTAAGCTAGTATTAAAATAGAATTTTGTTTCCTGAAAAAAGATTTCCTGCTAATAGTGGAAGAAACTAATTTATAAATATGCTTGGTAGCAGAGAGAGAACATTAGCCTGGGTTTTAACTGCAGTTGAGCAATAAAGTTAATAATTGCTACAAGTTGATTGACTCTTTTGCAAAATTGTTTACTAGAGTCTCTAATAGAGACCAAATTAATTAAATTGTACTTTTTCTGCTTCCCCTTTGTTACCATCTAGTAGATGAGCTAATAAGCAGCAACAAAATGGACAAATTGCTTGATAGGAGATGCAGCTAACTTGAACTCCTAGAATCACAGGGTTCGCAGAGTTAGAATTAATTGAAAACAGTATTTTTTAAAATTTCAACTAGTATTTATTATTGAACATTGTCATGGAGAACTACTTGTTATATTTTGTAGCAGAATAAACAGAAATAGTTTCATTATTATTTACACATGCTTGTGTTTTTGCTTTGCTCATTCTTTAAAAGGAAGTCATTGGTGGGATGCTGGATGTAGAGCCACGACTTTGGAGGAAAGGCGTCCGAGAAGGCTTTGAGGATCAGAGGCGAAAGGCATTGCAGTTTGCTCAGTGGTGGAAACCGTATGACTTCACCAAAAGTAAAAAGTGCTGAGTGTACCTTCCGTTCTAAGATCTCTCTTCAGATCCCGGTCAGTTTTATTTCCACTGCATCTAATGAAGCAACTGACCCTCAGGTCCCAGGCAGAGGAGTCACAGCAGCAGACTGCTCTGAGTCTGTGACAGCTGTACGTCAGGAGATCGCGTCGTTCTTCTTCACCTGCTCCTGTGGACTTCAGTTTAGTCACCAGGGAGTAGAAACACACATGTTCGATGATCTGCTCACGTTCCTGTTCTGTCCCTTCTTCTTAGTATTCCAAAATTGTTCAGTTAATTTAGAGAAGGGCTTTTCTGAAGGGATATTTAGAAAGCATAGGAAATCCTTGTTTCAGAGGGAAATGGGTTTGCTTCATGGTTGTTAAGTCTATTGTCTGCCTTCTTGTGCATTTTTAAAAATAAGACTTCATGTATTCAGTAATGAGTTAATTTTAATGTCAGGATTTTATAGAAAAGCTCTTAATTTTCTAATAGCAGTATATAGTATCACTTCTATTCTTTTTGTTAAAGGAAAAGGAAATGTCCCCAAAGTATTAAAGAATTAAATGATACTGAAAATATATATGATTCAAGTTTGTTTTTATTTCTGGATTTTTAAACAGTATCTTTGAATTTTGGTGGTTCTAAAAGTAACCGTTCCAAATAACTCATTTTAGGGCGGCTTGGGGTTTGCATGTAAGTTAACAAATTGTGTAGCCTAATCATTGGTTTTGAGTTGTACTGATTGTCACAAAATCTTAAGTCATGAGAGTTTTTATTTATTTTTCTTTTTGTTTTATTTTTATTTATTAAGACAGAGTCTGGCCCTTTCACCCAGGCTGGAGTGCGGTGACCCAGTTGTAGCTCACTGTAGCCTTCGACTCTTAGTCTCAAGCTGTCCTCCTATTTCAGCTTCCCAAAATGCTGGGATTGCACGTGTGAGCCACCATGCCTGGATGAGAGTAAGGGACATTCTGTTTTCCCTTACTCCATCCAAGGAATGTAATTTTCATTTGTTCTCAACTCACACCGTAGTCATATTTTGTAAGTAAACAGTTTTTATGTTGTGAGTGCTTCTACTTTTTTTCCAATAGAAATTATAGTTATAGTAACTTTTTTTCAGATACTGGCTTTTTGGAGTTGAACTTTGATGTTTTGTATAAAATGTTGGCTACCTAGATTCAGTGTGAAATATACTCCAGTGTAACTTATAACTCTGCACATTTTTTTATATTAGCATGTAATTACTTCCTCGGTACGTTAAAAAGCAAAATGTTTGTGTTCTGTCTGTAGTTGTTAATTTCACAAGTTGAAGTTTAATGTTTTCAGTTTTTGAATATTTGCGGCCTACACTTAGGCATATATATCAAGGAGATGTTTGACAGTATTGATTGATTGCTAGTTTAACACTCTTGGCTTTGTTCCCAAATCTTAAAGGAATCAATAACACTAATTTATTCAATCAGTGAGTTAACAAACATTTGTTTGTTAGAGCACTGTGTTATGTGCTGGTAAAGCAAAAACAAAAAGTACTTCCTCTACCTTAAATTATTTTATAGTTTAGTGGAAAAAGAGATATAGACATAAATAATTACGGCACAATGTGGTAAGTCCTCAAGTGAGATATGTGCAGTGCTGAAGGACTATTTCATGTCTCCCTCTCTTCATTCTCAGATGATGACTGTACTTTGTTTTCTACTGAGAAAATAGAAGCAAACAGAAGGAAATCTGTAGCACACCTGTCAGTATACCTGCATTTACAGCTATGAACCCTACTCTTTCTCTTCGTACCTCCAGATACATTTTTGTTGTTCTTATCTAGGGCCAATCCACTCATCTATGCACTGGATTTTATCCCTTCTCAACTACTAAAGTGCCTCTTCTCTCTGTGTTATTAATTTTTTCTCTTTACAGGATTATTCCTATTAGCATACAATAACATTTTTATAATGTGTAAACAGCAAATCTTGGCATTGCGTCTTCCCTCTAGCCCTTCCTCCAGTTGATGGAAAACTCATCTTTAAAGAGTCTGTTTTCTCTCCTCCGTTCTCATTCTGTTCTCAGTGCAGTGAGAATGAAGTTTGGCTTCATCCTCATCCTTCCACTAAACTCTTCGGGTCAAGGTCATTGGTGACTTTCCACGCTAGCAGATCCAGAATCAATGCTCAGTGCTCATTTTTATCTATCAGCCTGTAAGTGACATACTTGCTCATTTCCCCTTTATGAAACACTTTCTTTACTTTGATTCTAGAACATTGTTCTTATTTATTCTTCTTTCTTACTAGTTGTAGTCTCTCCGTCTGCTTTGCTGGTTCCTCTTCCTCTGCTCAACCTCTAAATGTTGAAATGCCTACTTTCAAACCATATTTCGTATACACTGCACTCACTTTCTTGGTGATCTAGAAATACCATTTCTAGGCCATCTTGGGGCCTAGGCCCAGATAGTGGCACAGCGTCATTTTTTTCTGTGTGTCAGAGTTGTCACAGAGCCCACATGTATTCAAGAAGTGGGATCATAATTCTACCTCTTGATAGAAGGAGCGTGAACACCAGTTTACGCTCTGGCCACATATTTATATTTCTCCCACATGAAAATATATTCAAATCCTCTAAAGAAACTTTCATCCCAGTCAGTCATTAGGCTTAGGCTTGAGGTTTAGGGTCTCTTATGAATCAGATCCAGACGGAGATGAAAGTAGTCAGGTGTGCTTCCACTCAATCTGAAGATTTGTGAACTTAAGAGACATAAGTTCTGCACCCCCTCCACACAAACACCAAACACAGTAGTAAGAGAAATATACATTAACGGCAGGAGGCACATTCATGGAAAAAGAAGAAAATAGGAAGAGTGTAGCAGTCACTGTTCACTAGAAATTTTAAAATTAAGTTGAGCATATATTGTGTTTCTTGATGAGGTCATCTGTCCTACTTCATGAGAAGATTCTGCGGCTCCTTGCTCTGTCATCTGTGCTCTTGTTTTAACCCCGAGTCAGCCTTTATTTTTTATAAGAACTAACTCAAATAGTATGCTTCCAGCCAAGATAGAGTGGGCCCACTACCTTGCTGCCTGAAACAACCAACAAACAAACTATATATAAAGCAATGATTTCAAGACATGGGACATCGTACAACAAAAGTACAGTGATCCCTGTGAGTTGGGAAACAGGTGAGTCCTACAATTGTCCTCTCTTAATGCTTTGTGACAGTTTCCAAGCTATAGTCCAAGGTTGGGGAACAGCTTTTTGAACTATCTAAGTTGAGGAAATGGAGCTGTGAGCCTAGATAGACCAAGACAGAGAAACAGATTACTAGACGAAGGATTGCTCCACAGAGAGAAAACACTAGAGGTATGCAGAGGGTCACCTTTGAGTGTCTGTGCACTGATTAGTGCATGCAGTGAAGAAACTACTAGAAGCTAGGCCAAGATTGAGTCACCTCCAAAAAGTTAGAGGTGACATGTTCCATGATAGGGAATTGGATAATTTCATGATAGGGAATTGGATAGAGTATACATATTAGTAGTGTGTAGTATAGAATAATTGTCTCCGTAGTATAGAATAATTTTCCAAAGACTGAGTATTGATCTAGTAGTCTTGACAAACAAATCTTAAATGTAAGAGGCAAAAGGATCACACTGTTTCCAAGGCACTTAACTGCATTTTAGAACAAAGCTAAAAAACACAGATAGGAATAAAGATATATCCAGCAGTCTACACTATGTGCCCTTTAGTCACTCAGTAATTGTCTTCATTATCAGATTGATTGTGATGTTATTGCCATGCTTGTGTTCAAGTAACTCTTATTTTAATAATCGCTCTAAGCACAAGAGAAGTGATGCTGGCAGTATAGGTATGTCAAGGGGAAGTTGTAAAATGTCCCCATTAAGTGGAAAGGTGGAAGTTCTTGGCTTAGTAAGGAAAGCAAATAAATTGTATGCTGAGATTGCTAAAATCTATCAGAACAAGTTGTCTATGAAATTGTGAAGAAGGAAAAAGAAGTATGTGCTAGTTTTGCTGTCACACCTCAAACTGCAAAAGTTACAGTCACAGCGCATAAGTGTTTGGTTAAGAGAGAAAAAGCATTAAAATTATGGGTGGAAGACATGAACAGAAATGTGATCCAATTAATGGCAATTGGGTTCAGTACTATCTGTGGTTTCGGGGATCCACTAGGGGCCTTGGAATGTATCTCCTACACATAAGAGGGCACTATTTTATTGCTTAGAAGCAAATCACACAGGTCCTCCTCACACTTAAGGGGATGGGGTCATACAAGGATGTGAAAACGAAGATTAGAACACAATGGAGGCCACCTTCAGAATCTATTCACTGGCATTTAAAGAAATTCCTGGAAGCGATGTCACCAATATGGCAGAGTAGTAGATCTACAAGCCTTAATCTCCCCATAAAAAATACAGACAGCCATTCACAAACGTGAATAGCCCTGAAAGGGCTCAAGGATCTATTTAAGAAGCTGCAGCAACACACTGGAGGAAAAAAAAAGTTATCCACAGAAAGGCTTGCTGTTGAAATTGGCATACTTGAGGCACCGGGAGATGGTTAGGAATGAAGAAATGCAGAGGATATTGGTATCAGCTGGACGGGTGAACTGTGGTTCCCAGCAGCCTGCTCTGCAGAGGACAGTGGCATCTTTTGCAACAGAGGTAACCAATAGTCATTCCTGTTCAGGGACCCGATAGAGGGCCCATAACCCCTAAGAGTCAGTTGCTCTTGTGCTGTTTGGGACTGGAGCTGCCACATTTACCATTCCTATGTATGCCCCCAACCTCTGAGCTGTGGCTGTTCCACAGGTGCCCACAATCCTGACCCCTGCTCTGAGGGTTTGCTGTGTATATCCATGTCTCATGCATCAGAACCATACCAAGCTAGATCATGTGTGGGCCCTGGAGCTAAGGTCTCTGTGCATGCCTATGCTCCAGCTACCATAGAGAGCTAGCTGGCACCCCTAACCCTGGAGCCAGTGTAGCTCTATTCATTTCCGTAATCCTGTCCCAGGTTCCCTGGCTTACCAGTTACTTCATAAGCACCAATAAGGAAGTGGGGTGCTTTTATCCCAGCCTGAGTGCCATTAATACTCTAGATCCCAGAGCCATAGACCCTCTGTGCATGCTCATACTTCAAGACTTGGCTTCATGACTGCTTTACATGCTCCTCATCAGACACCTATACCACTGCCACTGTGAGCAGACCCACCAGCCAGACCTTGTGCCAAGACAGATCCCATTGGCCAGAGATTCACTGGTGGGAGAATAAGAGATTGGGAGAACCTAGTTGCCATCACCACTGACGATCCCAATAGCCCTCACCACTGCTGTGGACATTCACACTACTGGCTGCTGAGGATCTCTGCAATCTTTGTTCACAATGACCTCAGTTGACAGAACTCCATGGAGACTATGCTGCTGTGTCCTGTCTGGAACCAAAACCACTGAACCCCACCCAGCAAGGGGCCTAGCACCCTTCCATAGGGGAAGCCTTTCCCCACTGAAACCAGTGCATAAAATCTGAAAGAGATGACTACCCCCACCGAATGCACAGACATCAAAATAAAGCAGTAAGAAACATGAAAAGTCAAGGAGACATATCACTACCAAAAGAACAATAATTTCCTAATAGCTGCAAAGAAATAGAGACTATAAACTGCCTAACAGATATTTTAAAGTAATTGTGTTAAGGAATCTCAGTGAACTTCAAGAAAATACAGAGAATCAGTTCTGTGAAATCAGGAAAACAATAAATCAACGAAATGAGAAATTTAACAAGTTGAAATCACTAAAAGAACCAAACAAATTTTGGAGCTAAAGAATACAATGAATGAAATGAAAAATGCAATAAAGAAAATAGCAGAACTGATCAAGCAGAAAAAAAAATGTGTGAACCCAACATATTATTTCAAAATAGATGGTCAAAGGAGAAAAGAAAAGAATGAAAAGGAATGAAGCCAGCCTACAGGATTTGTGAGACATCATCAAAAGAGTTAACAATTGTATTATAGAAGTTCAAGAAATAAGGATGAGGATTTTTCAAAACTTGATTTGAAAAAAAATAATAGCAGAAAGCCTCTCAAATCTGGGGAAAGATAACTACTACTATGAGAAGATCAAACGTCTCCAATAAGATTCAATCTAAAGATTACATCAAGACTTGGGAGGCCGGGGTGGGTGGATCACGAGGTCAACAGATCGAGACCATCCTGGTCAACATGGTGAAACGCTGTCTCTAAAAATACAAAAAATTAGCTGGGCATGGTGGCGCGTGCCTGTAATCCCAGCTAGTTGGGAGGCTGAGGCAGGAGAATTGCCTGAACCCCGGAGGTGGAGGTTGCGGTGAGCGGAGATCGCGCCATTGCACTCCAGCCTGGGTAACAACAGCGAAACTCCATCTCAAAAAAAAAAAAGATTACATCAAGACATGTAATCAAACTTAAAGACAGACAAGATCCTGGAAACAGCAAGAGCAAAGAAGCACATTACATTTAAGGATAATATCAATAAGACTATCAGCATATTTCCCAGTACAGACTTAGGAAAGAGTGGGATGATATATTCAACATGCTGAAGAAAAAAAAAACTGCCAACCAAGAATATTTTACCTGGCAAAGCTGTCCTTCAGATGTGAAAGACAGAGAAAGATTTTCTCAGTCAAACAAAAACTGAGGGAGTTCTTTACTAGTAGACCTGCATGAAACTAATAAATGTTGAAGGGAGTTATTCAAGCCGAAAGTAAGGGACACTAGTAAATGAAAACATATGAAAGTATAAAACTCACTGGTGCCAGGCGCGGTGGCTCACGCCTGTAATCCCAGCACTTTGGGAGGCCAAGGCGGGTGGATCACGAGGTCAAGAGATCGAGACCATCCTGGTCAATATGGCGAAACCCCAGCTCTACTAAAAATACAAAAAATTAGGTGGGCACGGTGGCATGTGCCTGTAATCCCAGCTACTCAGGAGGCTGAGGCAGGAGAATTGCCTGAACCCCGGAGACAGAGATTGCGGTGAGCCGAGATCACGCCATTGCACTCCAGCCTGGGTAACGAGTGAAACTCCGTCTCAAACAAAACAAAACAAAATAAAACTCACTGGTAAAAGCACATACATAGATAAATTCAGAATACTCAAATATTGTAATGGTGGTATGTAAATTACATCTTTTTAGTAAGATTAAAAGATAAAACTTTTATAATAACTACAATACTTTCTAAGTAATATACAATATAAAGAAACCTAAATTATGACAAAAAAACAAAATAACATAAAATTGTGGTTTTTCTATATGATCAAGTTTAGTTATTAGCTTAAAATACAGCCTGTTATTGCTGTTATTTGATGTAAGTTCTATGGTAACCACAAAGCAAAAACCTGTAGTAGATACACAAATGATAAAAAAAAAATAGGAATTAAAGTGTATCACTCAAAAAAATCATCTAATCACAAAGGAGAATAGCAAGAGATGTGAAAGGATCAAAAGATTTATCTTTTTTTTCTTCCAAATTTAGGTTGAAATCCTAGGGTCAAAGGATTTATAAAAATAACTGGTAAACAACAAAATGGCAGCAGTAAGTTCTTACCTATCAGTAATCACCTTGAATATCACTGGGTTAAATTCTCCAATCTAAAGACATCACTATTCTTTTGAAGGACTGAATGGATTTTTTAAAGACCTGATTTTATGCTTGTTACAAGGCACTCCTTTTACCTTTCATAACACATAGATTGAAGGTAAAGGAATGGAAAATGTATTCCATACAAATGGAAACCAAAAGAAATGGGATAGCTATACTTAGGTAAAAATGATTTTAAATAAAAAACTATACAAGGAGATAAAGGTAATTGTATAATGATAAAGGGATTAATTTATCAAAAGGATATAGCAATTATAACTATGTATGCACTCAATATCAGAGCACCTAAATGTATAAAGCAAAGATATAAAGATCTGAAGAGAGAAACTGCAATACAGTAATGGTAGGAGACTTCAGTACCCACTTTCAGCAATGTACAGATCATGCAGACAGAAAATAAGGAAATGTTGGAATTGAGCCACATTTTAGACAAATGGATCTAATAGATACATATACAGAACATTTCATCCAACAGCAACAGAGTACACTTTCTTCTCAAGCACACACACCGCTTTCTCCAGGATAGATCGTATATTAAACCACAAAGTAAGACTTTGTTGTTGTTGTTGTTGTTGTTGGTTCTAGCTTTGTAAGCCAAATTGAAATAAGCTCAATTGGTGAGTCAAGCCATCATTAATGTGACTGAATGTTTGGTTTGAATTTAAGCAGATTAAAGTCAATGCCAGTATCTTTTTCAACCACAGTGGTATGAAATTCGGAATTAATAGAAGTGTCAGAAATTCACAATATGTGGAATTCAACCAAATGCTTCTGTACAACCATTGGGTCAAAGAAGAAAGTAAAAGGGAAATTAAAAACTATATATCTTGAGAAAAATGAAAACAGAAACACATTCCAAAACATATGGGTAGCAGCCAAAGCAATCCTAAGAGGAAGTTAATAGCAATAAACACCTACATTTAAAAGAAAGACTGAATAATCTAACTTTACATTTAGGGAATTAGAAAAAGAACAACTTAAGCCCAAAGTTAGTAGGAGGAAGGAAATAATAAAGATCAGAAATAAATGAAACATAAACTAGGAAAACAACAGAAAAGAACAACAACACAAAGTTGGTTTTTAAGATAAAATCAGCAGAACTTCATCTAGATTAAGAAGTGAGAGAAGGCTAAAATAAAACCAGAAAATGAAGCAGAGACATTACAAATGATACTACAGAGATGTCAAGGATCATATGAGATTGCCATGAACAATTGTATGCTAACAAATTGGATTACCTACAAGAGATGGATGAATTCCTAAAACCATAGAATCTACCAAGACTGAATCATGAAGAAATGAAAAATCAGACCATTAATGAGTAAGAAGAGTGGATTGGTAATAAAAGCTCCACTTATTTTGTCTTATAGTGAGAGTGGCTTGTTATTATCTCCTGTTATTCGCGCATTCCTGTCTTTGTCTTCCTGCATCCCCTGCAATTTTTGCAGTGTTATTTGGTACCATACATATTCAGATTAGGTCTTTATTGTGAATTATAAGGAGATTTGGGCTGGGCACAGTGGCTCACACCTATAATCCCAACACTTTGGGAGGCCTAAGTGAGCAGATTACTTGAAGTCAGGAGTTAAAGACCAACCTGGCTGGCATGGTGAAACCCCATCTCTACAAAAAAAATATACAAAAAATGAGCCAAGCGTGGTGGTGGGCGCCTGTAATCCCAGCTACTTGGGAGGCTGAGGCAAGAGAATCGCTTGAACCTGGGAGGCAGAAGTTACAGTAAGCTGAGATCTTGCCATTGCACTCCGGCCTGGGCAACAAGAGTAAAACTCCATCTCAAAAAAAAGGAGATTTGGGGGTCATATTTATTTTTTTGGCTTGGATTCTTCTTTGCCTAGAATGAGGATCACCTCCCCTATTTTCTTATTGTTTTCATTTCCCTGTATTTTGTGATCCATCCCATTATTTTTAGTCTTCTTACATCACTTTGTTTCTTGTATATTGTTGGTTCTAGCTTTTTGTTGTTGTTGTTGTTGATTCTAGCTTTGTAAGCCAAATTGAAGTAAGCTCAATAGGTGAGTCAAGCCATCATTAATGTGACTGAATGTTTGGTTTGAAGCCTGTCCTAAAATTTTATTATTACTGTATTTGCGATGTTTATTTTCTGTGCAATGTATACTATTTGTAATTTTATGGAAAAATTTTACTGATGTTTAAGAATTTTTATTCTAGTGGTTACATTTGTATTTATACTTTATTCTCTATTTCCTTATTTAATATTTATGACCTAGTTTGTCATGTTTTAATGTCCTTAATTCACACTTACTGCCTATGCAGCAATCAATGATTTTAATGTAACTTCTTCCTGCTCCCATTTTTTAGTTGCTTTATTCCTACATGATTGCAACATATAATGTTTATGTATTAGTTTTCCACTCTTGTTCCCACTGTTGGTTTAGTCTGAAAGCTACTATTAAATATAGTAAATATTCACCATAATTTTATCTTGCTGAAGTTTTTCAGTCATCTCTTGTTGAATGAAGCTCATTCACTGGTAGATCTTCGTGAATGGCTCATGGGTACATAATTGTCTAAGTTATATGTTTGAAGCTGTTTTTCTATTACAGTGTTTATACTGAAGGACAGCGTGGCTGAATATAAAATCTTGGTTCATGCTTTCAGTTTTTTGAAAATTTGTTGTCTTTTTTAATACATTTTTTGAGAAATCTGATAGCAGTCTAATTATTTTGCCCTTGTAAATTATTTAATCATATATCCCTGAATCCTTGAAGATTAAAAGTTTTTTTTTCAAGTTTTAAATAGTTTTACTGAGCTATGTCTTGGAGTTAGCATTGAAAATTTGCTTTTCCAGTTACCTGGAAATTCCTTTCAAAATGTAGTTTCAGATCCTTTTTGTTTCTGATAATTTTTCATGGATTATAATTTTAAATACTAATTCTGTTCCATTGTTTTTTATTTCTTCTTCAGGGACTCCAATTATATGTGAGTTATTTATCTTTTGTTCAACTTTCACTCTCTCTGACCCTTTTTACTTTTTTTCTGTATCGTATTGATTCATTTTTGCATCTATTCAGGGCCTAAGTTTTCATTCGTCTATTTTCCTTTGGGCACCTAGGAATTTAGTCTTCATTTATAATTCCCCTCCTTCCATTTCTTTCTTCAATTCAGTTATCTTTCAATTTATTCCTGTTTTTTTTTTGTCTATTTCTGTTTTTATATTTTGAATTTCCACATCATGGTGCTTTTTCATATCCCCAAATGCTTACCTGAAGGTTTTATTCAATTTGATATGTTGTGTTACAATTTTCTTTTGCTTTAATGGTTGCTTTTTGGTAAAGAATTTTCATTAGCCAATGCATGTTAATTACTGTTCACCAATTTCTCATACTACCATTATACAGATTTATTCTATTTTCTTTCATTCATTTTTCTTGAATTTGAGGGGTTACAAGATTCCTAGTTAGAAAGCACTCTCTCAGCATAGAAAAGTACACTTTTTTAAGTGTGTGTTTTTTAACTTTATAGCAGGAGGAGGGATTATGAACGTTCCAGTTTTTTGTTTTTGTCTTGCAGGACCCTGAATTTCTCCTGTTGCGTCCTTTCCCCTCACCATCCAGTTGCCAAAAGGCGCCTCACCTATTCTTTTTGTCTCCCTTCCCTCCCTGAAGCTATCCTGTACTAAGTGTTGTGACACTAAGGTGCTTTATATTTTTTGTACCTAGGATAAAATTGCTATCTCTGCTGGTGATTTTAGACCGATTTTAGGCCTGCCACTAGATCTGTTTTTTCTTATTCTGTATGTTCTTCTTTGGACTGCTCTTGCTTGCTACAAAGACTTAAAGTAGAAATGTGAGAGATCACTCACTTGGATTTGATACTTTTAATTTTTTTACTTATAAGTATTTGACATTTGGCTATATTTTTCTTCTTGTTAGGCTGAGGATGTGATTTTTTGGTAGATTTATTTGTTCTTGTTTTTCTGTATCGTTTATTATGCACATAGGTATTTGCCATCTTACTTTACTACACTGAAGTCCTCTGCTATTCACTCTTAAACCTACCTCATTGAAGCCTCCAGTAACTATTTATTGTTGGAATCCATAATGAAAGTATTAATCAAATTGCCCAATTCAAATCAAATTAACCAAAAAGACTTTCTTCAGTCTTCCTCTTAATTACCTTCTCTGCAGAGCAGAACATTGTTGCCCATTAGGTGAAACTCCTTTTATTTCTTTGGTGGTCCTCTCTGTTTTCTTATGCCTCTAATTGTTGCTGTGGTATGCCTACTGCTGTTGTTCGGTATGCTCATTAAATGAGTTCTTATCTAAATACACCATAGAGCACTTCAGAATCAACATATCCAAAAGGACATTTTATTCATCTTTCTCTAGCAATTCAAATTTTGGTGAATGAACAATGAACAATCCAGTAATTCAAATACAGGAATTCAAACAATCCAGTAATTCATGTAATCCAATTACATGAACAATCCAGTAATCCAAACTAGAAACTTGAGAGTCATCTTTTTTACACCTCCCGCTTGGTGTCTGTCACCTTCAGTAAGCAATCATGCCCCAAGCCATAGTACGTTCTTAGCCTCTCCGCCATTCTCCCTGTCCTCTCTGGTATGGCCTCTCTTCAGACCGCATCCTCAGCTCTCTTCTGGATCACTGGAACAGCCTAACAACTGGATCACCTTCAGTTTTGCTTTTTCTTCCGTATGACTATCAGAATTATTTCTCTGGAAGATCACGTCAGTCACTTCTCAGTGGTTCTTCATCACCTATGGGAAGAAATCCAAACTCCGTAGCATGAGAGAAATGTTTTTCATAACGGCTTTATCCTGCTTTTTTATTTTTTCTTTCATATCCTGCCCATCTCACCCCCGCCATTCAATGGAAATCATACTAAACTACTTTAATTCCTCTAACGTGTTGCGAGGTAAGCCTCTTTGCCTTTGTTCATACTGTTTTTACTCAGACCACTCCATTCCACAACACATATACTTAGGCGATCCCTTCTAATTTTGAAGACCCCATTCAGCCCTGATGTTAACCTTCTTTATGGAATCATTCCTGACATGATAGGAAGAATTGGTCACATTCTTCCTTGTTCCTCAATTGTACCAGGCACAGCATTCTAATGTAGCACTTATTACACATTTTAAAATCTGTTTACATGTCTCTGCTCATGTAAGTTTGTAGGACTGGTACCTGAAATATACTAGGCTTACCTTACTGACATTTTGAAAAATAAGATAGCTTTCCAAGGCTTGCTTTCGCCTTCTGATTTAGGACTGTTAACATTGGCATCATCAGGAAGAACTTCAAATAGTATTATTGGTCAGCATCTTCTGGAAGTTTCTGCAGGTTACACATCAACTTTTCCCTGACAAAATAATGTTGCGTTTAGAAACACAAGCAAGTAGGCAAAGAAGTTACATTGGAACTAAGAGATGAATTACTGAAGGAAAAAAGCGAAACCAAGAAACATGTGATGAAATTCAGGTAATGTGTTCAGATGCCAGAGGACCAAGAAATGTCCCAAGAGCCATTAACATGATCTTAAAGAAACTTCTGCTGGTGTTCTTATGCCTTTGAAGCAAACGCGATTGAGGTGGCTACCTTAATGTTTTTAAGTATAAATTGTTCATTCTCTTATCTACTTTAGCATACTAGTGTTCTTATCAAAATATGAAACTTAGCATCAAGTTTAACATTGAATTTAAAACACATACATTTGTATTTCTGCTCTTTATTTTCTAAAGTTAACTCAGTTAAGAACTCTCCATAAAAGTATTTGGACATGGGCTTTAGCCACTTTTTAAAACAAATATTGTGAAGAATGTTTTATTACATGAAGTTTTATGATGTGAGTTTAACACCTTTGTATCAGTAAACATCCTAGATAGTACACGTCAATATGGATTTTTAAAATGTGTAGTTATGCTTGTGCAGGATACTATAAAATGAAAATTACTGTTCACATGTGAATACTTCCGTATTTAGTCATTTTACATGAGAATATTACTGCTTGAAAGAAAATCATGCATGTCTAAAACGGATTCTGTTCATTTTATAATTTGTATACTAATTTTAAGATACTATTGTGTATATTTCCTTCACTTATTTTAATTTCCATTTTCTACTGCATTTCTACCAATATAAAAAACATAAATAATTCAGTTGGTTCCTTTCTAGAGGGAAAATTTGTTGTGAGTATAGTGCTTGGAATCTTTTGCTGCTTCCCTTTGTGGCTTTCAATAAAACCCTTATTTTCTTGTCCATTTTGTCTCAAAGAATTTTAAATGGCATTGTCTAAACTCAGGAGTATTGTATGGATTGATTGGTGTGAGAAGTTTCTTTCGTAAGTATAGAGGTTAAGTATATAAAATCAACTCTTGGTCATATGCATAAAACACAATTGAGAAGTAAAACTTGCCATCAACTCTTGGTTATACGCCACAAAAATTGAGAAGTAAAACTTGCCATACATGTTAGTAAAACGGATTTATTATAGCTTGAAAGGCGTTAGGTCTCACATTATTTACATTCTTACTCCTTTTAGCTCTTTTGCTTTTTTGTTCTCTTGTTTTCAAAGGTTAAAAATAATGTTCCTGGCGTTTTAATGGAACATTACTAAATGTACATTCCTGTGTATTGATCAAAGACCAACCTTAATTAGTGAAAAATCTAATCTTTCTAGACCAATAAAAGAATAAAATTCTCTTATTTGAATAATAAGAGAATTAAAGAGCTTATTAAACAAAAACAGCTGCTGACAAAGCATAGCAAAGACTGACGAGACTGGCCAGAATTTCCTCTTCTTCCAGGACAGATTGTTCTACGGTATTTCAAGGCTTCCTTATTATGGCCAGGTGACTGGGTTCTAACCAGTGGAATGTGAGTGGAAGCCTTCTACTCAGAAAAGACACACAGTTCGCATGCCGTTTCCCCTTCTGTGACTTGGTGCAAACATGCACGGTGACTTTGGAAGCCACATTTTCATGATGGTGGAGCCACAAGAAGAAAGGAGCCTACGCTCCTGAGTCACCAGGAGGAGGAATATTGCCAGTCCATCAGTAACATATTTTGGGTTTATCAGAGCAATCAGTAAAATACTCTCCTTTTAGAACCATTGTACATTTATTTATTTTATTTTATTTTCAGTTGATGTTGCTTGAGCCTATATAGAAATGCGTACCTTGAAAAGTGGAGTTTTCTGAACAAAACACGTTTAAGGTATGTGGCATTGGCTTTGTGGTTGGGTAGAAAAATTAAGTTAAAATTAGTTCCATTATAATAAAGATGTATTTTAGTTTTAACAAGTAAACTTAAATTTCATATTGTCCCACTTCATAACACAGAGGAAGAACAATCTGTTCTTTCAAGTTCAGCCATTTGTTTTTAATAGCTGGGGTCCTTGATTAACTTATGGATAGCCCTTGTAATTAACCTATGGAAAGCCCCCTCTTTACCTTGTAATGGTAAACGGAGCTCTGCTTCTGAATTTACTTACATTGTCTGCTTTGAATGTGAGTTTTCTTTACTTGTAAGATATGTAGAGATCATATATGGTACCATTTCATTCATTTGTGTAGTATAACTTTGATAATTCGTATTTGGCCATTGAGTCGCCTATTGTTATAACTACTTACTGTTCCTTAAAGGAGTTGAATAAAATAAATTCTGTCATTAAAAAGACAACTGTGCAAACAGTGTTTTGCATGTCATCATAGTGTTAAGTTTAAAAAGAGAACACTGAGTTTTGTGTGAAAAATTATATAGGCTAGGTGTGGTGGCTTATGCCTATAAACCCAGCACTTTGGGAGGCTGAGGCAGAAGGATTGCTTGAGGCCAGGAATTAGATACCAGTCTGGGGCATATAACAAGACCTGTCTCTACAAAAAATCAAAATAAATTAGCGGGATGTGGCAGCACACACCAGTAGTCCTAGCTACTCCGGACACTAAGGTGGGAGGATTGCTTGAGTCCACGAGTTTGAGGCTGCAGTGAGCTATGCTTGTGCCACTCTGCCCCAGCCTGGGCACCAGAGCAAGACCCTATCTCCAAAAGGTCAATATATAAAAGTAAATTTAATAAGTGAACTATATAAAGGTCAGTGTGGATGGAAAGAGAATTTTTTTTCAAGTGGGATTATGGGTGACTTTTAAAAAATCATTAAAGACAAATATGTATGTATGATAAAGGAGAAGTGAAAAATTAAAATATTGTTACCTCAGTGTTAGCCAGAACACTAAGTCACTATGCTGCTCCAGATTGTGTAGTATTTTGCTGGAACAAGTTTCAGTTTAGAGAGACAGTAAAAGAGGAATTTTATGCCCATTTTTTTATACACTGCACACCCTAGAAACTTATTTTTGTTCTGTGAAGTCCTTTTTTTCTGTTTTGGAGGCAGAGTGTTTCTCTGTCACCCAGGCTAGAATACAGTGGCATGTTCTCTGCTCAGTACAACCCCTGGATTCAAGTGATTTTTGTGCCTCAGACTTCCAAGTAGTTTGGACTACAGGTGTGCACCACCACTTCTGGCTAATTTTTTATTTTTAGTAGAGATGAGGTTTCACCATGTTGGCCATGCTGGTCCCAAACTCCTGGCCTTAAATGATCCATCCTCCTCAGCTTTCCAAAGTGCTTGGATTACAGGTGCAAACCACGTACTCAGCCATGTGAAGTCCTTTTGAATTAATGGTCCTTCTTTACTAATGTTTATTTTATTTTTAAGGCAGAACCTTCCAGAATCCCGTTTTGTATTTTTATCTGTACTTATTTTGGTCTCATAAGTTATACTATTTTTCCTGAAAAATTAACATAATGCACAATGAAGAGTATGACTTTGTTATTACTGGGATAACGTGCCATTGATTGAATTTGGTTAAAAAGTTTCTGGAGCACTTTTCTAAGTGTAATAAAACACTGGTTTTCCAAAGAAGCCTCAGATATTTTCCTAAAAGTTATAAGAGAATCAATAATTTAAATACAAGTAGTATACTTATGTTAGCTAGTTAATTTCATCTATATATTACCCTCACATTTTTCTTAGACTCTTGTTAGCGGAATAACAGTTCAGGCAGTGTGGGGATGATGATAGTGACAGTGACGGTTTTTGAACCTCACTGATTCCTCCTATAAATAGCATAGATCAACTAGAATAGTGAAACCGGAAACCAAAAACACACCGGTAACATCTTCAAAACAGGATATTCCCACAGCCCTGTTACAAGCATGCAGGAACAAACCACCACCATCTGTAAGATCTTCATGGTATCAGCATTTGACTGAAGAAAGTATAGGGAAACAAATGGGCTTTGATGTCACTGAGTGCAGAAGAACCCTCAAACTGCCAAAGGTGCTTACTGTAAAGCATTATGGGGTAGTGTGAAAGGAGCAGCAAAGACTGGAAACAGAATCCCAGTGCTGGGTGGGTGTAACAGAGTCATATGGCAGTGTCTGATGGCTAGGAAGTAAAGAAAAGCTACTCTGGCCTATCCCTCCCTTTAGAAGTAGAGGCAAGCTTGCTTCATTTAAGTGAATACATTACAGAATATCATCATAGTTAAATCCCATACGAAATTATTATATGAAAAGACAGGATAGGAGCCAAATAATATTTCTCCTAACAATAAGATTTCACAGACATGCCCTCAAGCAGATAAAAACTGTAACTCAGTATTCAAAATGAGCTTTGAAATTTACCAAAATGATAGAAGGTATGAGGAAAAAAACAAATCAGAACTTGAAAAACATCATACATGGTGTGAGAGAAGAAAAGGAGGATTTTAAACAAAAACTTCCAATACTCGGAAAACATTTAGAAAGAAATATTTCAGAAATGAACTAGAAAAAAATGCAATCCCATTTATTTGCTGAAAAGGGATATGTAAAGCTGGGTAATTTGTAAAGAAAAGAGTTTATTTTACTCACAGCTTTGCAAACCGTGCTAGAAGAATGGTGCCACCATCTGCGTTGGGTGATGGCTTCACGTTAAAGAAAGAAGGTTCACGAACGAAGGTGACGGGCAGCCAAGCTGGCTATGTCCAGCTCTCACGTGAGCAGAACGGAAGCAAGGGGTGAGTGAGGAGGGGCCGGTTCTTTTTAACAGCCAACTCCTAATAGAGCCAGAGCTTACTCAGTGCCCCCATACTCCACCCCAGGGGAACATTAATCCACTCAGTGAGGGACCTGTCTCCATGGCCCAAACACCTTCCATTAGGCCTCGCCTCCAACATGAGATTTGGAGGGGTGAAATATCTAAACCATACCAATCACTTCATACAAATATAATAAGATATAATGAATCTTTTAAATAAGAAACGAAAGAGATTTAAGACAAAATGAGAGATGTAGAAGGTAGATATTGTATAATTTTTTTAAAAAACTTTGAAGAAGAAAACCAAGGCAAACATCACTAGGTCCAGATAATCTCATGGGAAAATTTTATCAGACCTTTAAATATCCAGTGATCATAATGCCATTTAAATTATTTCAGTGTGTAGAAGAAGAAAGAGAACTTCCAAAATTGTTTTATGAAGTGATGATGCTATAATCCCTAAACTTGACAAGGATTGCACCAAAAAATAAAACTACATATCAATTTCTTTGTAAATATCAATCCAGAACTTACAGGTTAATAATAGCAAACACTTACATATTCCTATATTCCAGGAATATGGAATGATTCAATATTAGAAAATGTATGTAATTGATCATATCAATGAAATAAATAGGGAAACTCATGATTACATTCCCTAAATCCTGAAAAGGCGTACAGGAAAACTTGGCACACATGTTAAAGAATGTTCAATGGGAGAGGAATTGAATATATCCTCATTAGCTTTACAGCTAATGTCAGGAGTAAGACAGGAATGCTCATTGGTTCTACTCTTTTTTTTTTCTTTGAGACAGTGTCTCACACTGTTGCCCAGGCTGGAGTGCAATGGCGTGATCTTGGCTCACTGCAACCTCTGTCAACATGAACCGGGTTCACGTGATTCTCCTGCCTCAGCCTCCCGAGTAACTGGGATTACAGGTGCACACTACCACACCCAGCTAATTTTTTGTATTTTTAGTAGAAACGGGATTTCACTATGTTGGCCAGACTGGTCTGGAACTCCTGACCTCGTGGTCCGCCCTCCTCCACCTTCCAAAGTGCTGGGATTACAGGCGTGAGCCACCACACCCAGCCTTCTTTTTTTTTTTTTTTTTAAAAACAGCTTTATTAAGATATAATTTATATACCATACATTTCACGAATTTAAAGTGTACAGTTCAGTGGATTTTATGTATTCACAAAGTTGCACAACTGTTACCATAATCATAATTATAAAATTTTAGAACATTGTCATCACCCCAAAGGAAACCCCATAACCATTGCTAGTCATTTCTCATTTTCCCCCAATTGCTCCAGTTGTAGGAAGCCACTAATATACCTCCAGTTTTAATAGATTTACCTACTCTGGACATTTCAAATGAATGGACTCATATAGTATGGGACCTTTTGTGATTGGCTTGACAGGATAACGTTTTGAAGGTTCCTCCATGTTGCATCATCGATATTTCATTACTTCTTCTTTTTTTTTTTTTTTTTTTTTTAGACGAAGTTTCGCTCTTGTTACCCAGGCTGGAGTGCAATGGCGCGATCTCGGCTCACCGCAACCTCTGCCTCCTGGGTTCAGGCAATTCTCCTGCCTCAGCCTCCTGAGTAGCTGGGATTACAGGCACGCGCCACCATGCCCAGCTAATTTTTTGTATTTTTAGTAGAGACAGGGTTTCACCATGTAGACCAGGATGGTCTCGATCTCTTGAACTCGTGATCCACCTGCCTCAGCCTCCCAAAGTGCTGGGATTACAGGCATGAGCCACCACGCCCAGCCGATATTTCATTACTTCTTATTGCTGAATAGTATTTCATTGTATATATGAACTGCATTTTGCTTATTCATTCATAATTGGTAGACATGTTAGACTGTTCCCAATTTTTGACTATTATGAATAATTATGGCATTATACATGATGCTGACATTTGTGTCTACGTATTTGTTTGGAAGTATGTTTTTATTTCTCTGGGGAATATAGAAAGGCATGGTTGTGTGGTTGTAATAACCGAGCGAGTTAGAAGGAAACACCACGCTCTGAGTTCAAATTATTAGTCCTTTATTCAGCCGGTGACTGAGAGTCAGCTGACGCTCAAAATCTCTTGGCCCCGAGGAAGGGGCTTGATTTCTCTTTATGCCTTGATTTAGGTAGGGGAGGGGACAGCCTAGCAGAAGCGGAATTTTACAGAAGCAGAACAAGCAAGTTAGTAGGGGGAGGCTGGTAACCAGAGGGCAGGAGATTTCCAGGATTGTAGGTTGCTAAGGGTATTTCCATACAATCACTAAGTGAGGTAGCAGGAAAGTTCCATACAATTAATCACCAAGGAAGGTATTCACAATGGCAGGTAGACTTGCCAGGCAGGATGCGGTTACAATGGTCACAGGTACTGTGAACAGTGTGAACCACTCTTAAAGCTCTGAGTGCACTGTGACCCAGTAATGCACCTGAGGGGCTGTGGCAGGGAGGGAGAGACTTGAGAGAGCATTGCCAGGTTTGCAGCTAAGATGGACTCAGTTAGGCTAACCCAGGTTAGGTTATTACATGGTAACTTTACATTTAAACATTTGGAGGACTGCCAGACTCCCAAGTGACTGAACATTTTGCATTCCTACCGTAAACTTATGAAGGCTCTAATTTCTCTATATCCTCACCAACACTTGTTATTATCTATGCTTTTGATTTTAGCCATTCTACTGAGAGTGAAGTGGTATCTCATTCTGGTTTTGATTTGCATTTATCTAATGGCTAATAATATTGAGCATTGCTTGTACTTATTGGCTATTTGTGTATCTTCTCTGGAGAATGTGTATTCAGCTTGTTTGTGTACTTTAAAAATTTCATTACTGTGTTTTTATTATTGAACTGTGTTTTGGCTTAGCCTGCCTTAACAAAATACCATAGACTGGGTGACTTAAACAACATAAATTTATTTGATTACTGTTCTGGAGGCTAGAAGTCCAAGATCAAGGAAACAGCATGGTCAGTTTCTGGTGAAGTCTCTGTTCCCTCTTGTAAATGGCCACCTTCTCACTGTGTTCTCATGTGGTGAGGGGAGAGACAGAGCAAGATCTCTTGTGTCTCTTCTTATAAGGGCACTAATCCCATCGTGTGTGCTATACTCTTATGACCTCATCTAACCCTCTTTGTCTTTCAAAAGTCCTATAACCAAATACCATTACAATGGGACTTACAGATTCAATATATAAAATCTGAGAGGACCCAAATATTCAGTCCATAACAGATTTGTGAGTTCTTTATATACAGTACATATAAGTTGCTTATCAGATATATGATTTCCAAACATGTTCTCCTATCCTATGGGTTTTAGAAAGATATCTATATGGCATCCTTTGAAGCCCAAAAGTTAATTTTGGTGAAATCTGATGTATCTAATTTTTTGTTTCTTCTTGTGCTTTTGATGTCACATCTTAGAAGGCTTTGCCTACCCCATAGTCCTGAAGATTTAATTCATATTTTAAGAATTTTATGATTTTCATTTCTACATTTAGGTCTGTCATCCGTTTCAATTGTGTATGGCATGAGAAAGAGGTCCAGTTCTTTTCGTTTATAGATAACCAGTTGTCCCAGTACTGTTTTTGAAAAGAGTACTGTTTCTTTCATTGAATTTGTTTGGCAAACTTATCAAAAATCAATTGACCATAAGTATAAGAATGGGCTTCTGGACTCTCAATTGCATTTCATTGGTGTATGTCTCTCCTTATATCAGTACCACATGGTCTTGATCATTTGCTTTGGTGGATTCCTTAGGGGGTTATATATACACAATCATGTCATTTGTGAGAAGAGACTGTTTTACTTTTTCCTTTCCCTTATGGATTCATTTTATTTCATTTTCTTGCCTAATTCCTTTTCTAGAACCCACCCTACAATGTTGACTAGAAGCTGAAAAACTGGACATTGTTGTTCTTGATTGTAAGAGAGAAGCATTGTGTCTTACCATTAGGCATGATGTTAGCTATGGTTTTCATAAACACCATTTATCAGGTTGAGGAACATTCCTTCTCTATTAACTTCCCAGGCATGCGCTAACAAAAGTGCTGTAAATTTGGTGGCGTAAATACGGTACGCTATTGTCTCATTTCTGGGGGTCGGAAGTCTGAAATCGAGGAACTAGCAGGGACACACTCCCTCTGGGGGGTTTAGGAAAGAATTCTTCCCTGCCTCTTCCATCTTCAGCTGGCTATCAGAATTCCTTGGCTTCCTTGTCCTGTGGTCACATTATCTAATCTCTGCCTCTATCTTCACACCTTTATCCTCTTTGTCTGTGTCTGCTCCTTTTCTGTCTCTTATAAGGACACTTGCCATTGGATTTAAGGCATACCTGCATAATCTAGATTGATCTCTTTTCAAGATTCTTCACGTAATTACATCTATAAAGATCTTTCTTCCAAATAAGGTGCCATCCACAGTTCTGAGGATTGGGACACAGACTTATTTTGGAGGTACTGGGGGTACCGTTCAACCACTACAGTCTGCCCCCTAGCTCCCCACAATTTACATTTATCGCACATAACTTCTTTCATTCCTGATCTTAGTAATTTGAGTCTTCTCTCTTTTTTAAATTTTCTTTCTTTTTTTCTTGGTCAGTTTAATTAAAACTGTATCAGTTTTTATATCTTTTCAAAGAAACAATTTTTGATTTTTTCTTTATTGTTTTTCCATTCTCTGTGTTATTTATCTCCACTTCCATTTCTATTATTTCTTTCTCTGCTTGCTTTGGGTTTAGTTTGTTCTTCTTCCATTGTCTTAAGGTGAAAGGTTAGGTTATTGATTTGTAATATTTCTTCTTTTTAAATATAGGTATTTATAGCTATAAATTTCCCTCTAAGCACTGCTGTGCCTGTACCTAATAAGTTTTGTTATATTGTTTTTCGGTTCATTCATCTCAAAATATTTTTAAATTTCCTTGTAATTTTACCCTTTAGTAATTTAGGATTATGATTAACTTCCACACATTTGTGGACTTCCCAAATTTATTTCTGATTTTGATCTAAAATTTTGTTCCATTGTGGTTGGAAAACAAAATTTATATGATTTCAATACCTGTATATTTATTGAGGCTTGTTTTGTGGCCTAGCATTTGCTCTATCATAGAGTATGTCCCATGAGCACTTGAGAAAAATGTGTATTCTTCTACTGTAGGGTAGAGGATTCTATAGATTTCTGTTAGATCTAGGTGATTTATAGTATTGTTCAAGTCTTCTATTTACTTGTTGATATTCTGCCTGTGTTATTTTTTTTTAACTGAAAGCAGGGTAATAGAATCATTATTGAAAGTGGGGTATTGGAGTCTCCAGTTATTATTATCGAATTGTCTATTTCCTCTTTCATTTCTGTTAGTTTTTATTTGATGTATTTTGTGGCTCTGTTGTTAGGTTCATATATCTTTATAAGTGTCATATCTTCCTACTGGATTATTCCTTTTATCATTATAAAATATCTCTTATTCTCTAGTAACATTTTTGTTGTAAAGTCTACTTTGACATTACTATAGCCACTTCAGCTTTCTCTTAGTTGCTTTTTGCATGATGTATCTTTTTTCATTCTTTTACTTTCATTCTAATTGTATCTGAATCTAAAGTGTATCTCCTGTAGACAGAATATAGTGGAATTTATTTTTTAAATTCAGTCTGATAGTCTGTGCTTTTCTATTGGATTTTTTATTCATTCATATTTAATGCTATTATTGTAGTTGGATTTAAGTCTACCATTTCTCATCCATTTTCTTTATTTCTATTTTTATTTTAGCTTAAGGTCTGGGGTACATGTACAGATCTTGCAGGATTGTTACATAGCTATACACATGCCATGTGATTTGCTGTCTCCATCCCCCTGTCACCTACATTAGGTATTTCTCCTAATGTTATCCCTCCCCAACCTCCCCACCACTGGTATCCCTCCCCTAACCTCCTACCCCACAACAGACCCCAGTGTGTGATGTTCCCCTCCCTGTGTCCATGTGTTTTTATTGTTCACCATCCACTTATGAGTGAGAACATGTGGTGTTTGGTTTTCTGTTCTTGTGTCAGTTTGCTGAGAATGATGGTTTCTAGATTCATCCCTGTCCCTGCAAAGGACATGAACTCATTCTTTTTTATGGCTGCATGTATTCCATGGTGTATATGTGCCACATTTTCTTTATCCAGTCTATATTTGATGGGAATTTGGGTTGGTTCCATGTCTTAAACTTAAGAGCTTCTGCACAGCAAAAAAAAAAAAAAAAAAAAAAAATTGTTAGAGTGAACCAGCAGCCAACAGAATGGGAAAAGATTTTTGCAAGCTACCCATCTGACAAAGGGCTATTATCCAGAATCTACAAAGAACTAAAACAAATATACAAGAAAAAAATGAACAACCCCATCAAAAAGTGGGCTAAAGATATGAACAGATACTTTTCAAAAGAAGACATTTATGTGGTCAACAAACATGAAAAATGCTCATCATCACTGGTCGTTAGAGAAATGCAAATCAAACTGCATTGAGATACCATCTCACGCCAGTTAGAACGGTAATCATTTAAAAATCTGGAGATAACAGATGCTAGAGAGGATGTGGAGAAATAGGAACACTTTTACACTGTTGATGGGAGTGTAAATTAGTTCAACCATTGTGGAAGACAGTGTGGCGATTCCTTGAGGATTTAGAAATAGAAATACCATTTGACCCAGCAATCCCATTATTGGGTATACACTCAAAGGATTATAAATTGATCTGTTATAAAGACACATGCACACGTATGTTCATTGTGGCACTGTTTCTGTATCTCTTATGCATTTTTTATTCTTTTATTATTTTCAGCTTTCATATTAAATGAGTAATTTATAGCATAATTTTTTAATTTCTCTCATATTTTTCACTGTGTTATAAACATTTATTCTATTAATGGTTGCTGTAGGGCTTCCTTCCTGAATACATATTAATGTATTATAGTCTATTTCAGAATTATAATTACATTTAGTGAGATATAGAAATATTATTCTATAGAGCTGTATTTTTGCTTTCCTTTTTTGTGGTATTATTGTTATATGTATTATGTCTATATGTTACAAATACAACAGAATATTATAATTATTTTATATAATACTATGTCTTTTTAAAAAGCTAGGAAAAGAAGAGAGACCAAGTATATATATTTATAGTGTGTTATATCAATGTTCTTATTTGTTATTTCAGGTTCTCTTAATTTGTTTCATTGGTTTGAGTTTCCATCCAGAGTCATTTTATTACTCCAGTAGAGCTTTGTTCTCACCCATCTTCTTTGTGCTGTTATTTGACATATATTACATTCCACTATAACATAGGCCCAACAATATATTATATACATGTTGTTTTATATAATTGCTTTTAAAATCAGTTAAGAGCAGAAAAGAGAATAGATATGCACTTATACCAGTTTTATAATAACATAACTTTTGCCAATGCTATTTATCACTGGCCTTTGATTTTTCGTGTGTAGATACATACTACTGTCTTGTGTAGTTTACTTTCAGCATGAGTAATTTCTTTTAGTATTTCTTATAAGGCAGGTCTGCTAACAGTAAATTTTCTCAGTTTCTGTTTATCTGAAAATGTCTTTATTTCACTTTCATTTTTTTCTAGCTTTATCAAGATATACTTGACAAATAAAAATTATATATGTTTAAGGTGTAAAATGTGATATGTTGATATATATAAACATTATGAAGCGATTACCACAGTAAAATGAATTAACATATTCATCACCTTGCTAAGTATCATTTCCGTGTGTGTGTGTGTGTGTGTGTGTGTGTGTTGTGGCTAGAGTATTTAAGATAAACTCTCTTAGTGATTTTTGAGTATAGGATGCAGTTTTATTAACTGTAGTCATCATGCTATATATTAGACCTCCAGAACTTATTCCACAAACTGAACTTTGTTTCCTTTGACCAACGTTTCCCCATTGACGTTCGTTTTTGAAAGATAGCTTTGCTAGGTATAAAATTCTTGACTGACAGTTGTTTTCTTTGAGAACTTTGAATATGTCATTCTGCTGCCTTCTGGATTCCACTGTTTGTTTCTGATAAGAAGTTAGCCATTGATCTTATTGGGATTCTCTAGTAGGTGAAGAGTTGTTTTTTTCTTCTTGCTTTCAAGATTTATTCTTTGTCTTCTAGAATTATTTTTTATGATGTGTCTGGGTGTGGTTCTCTTTGCAATGATCTGACTTAGAGTTTGTTGACTTTTTAGATATGTAGGTTAGTATTTTCCACAAAATTTTTGCATTTTCCAGTTATTATTTCTTTGAATCTAGTTTATGTTTCTTTCTCTCGATTCTCTCCTGGTATCCCAATTATATGCATTCAATGTGCCTAATAGTGCCCCACATTTCTTTGAAGCTCAGTTCATTTTTCTTCACTTTGTTTCCCTCTCTTTTGTTCATACTGCATAATCTCTATTGATCTGTCCTCAAGTTCTCTGATTCTTTCTCTTGCCAGCTTAAATCTACTGTTTTTCCTCTCTAGAAAATTTTTAAATTTTGCATTCTCACTTTCAACTCCATAATTTCCATTGGCTCATTATTATAATTTCTGTATCGTTATTGATTTTATTTGTTGAAGCATTCTCAGCATATAGACTTTTATTTATTTTATTTTATTTATTTTGTTTCCTTGAGTTCATTGAAAATATTTATAATAGCTTCTTTTAAATCTTTGCTAAGTCTGACATTGGGGCCTTTTCAAAGGCAATTTCTGTTGTCTGCTTTCTCTCTGGAATATGGGTCAGATTTCAACAGAAAATGACAAGCAGGTCTTGCTTGTCATTTTCTGTTGAAAACTGGACCTTTTATATGATGTAGCTTGGCAACTCCAGATACTGGTCTTTTCTCTCTGGGGATTGTTCTGTTGTTTGCTTGTTTATTTGTCACTTGGCAGGATTATTTTAGATTTCCCTCACAGTGTGAAGTCTCTGATGTCATTCTTTAAAAGGCAGAGTTTCTAGCAGGAATTTCTTTGGCAGTCTTTTTCCCTGATCTCTTTGTTGTTTCCCCATATTGATAGCACACCCAGCTGTTAGGATCCTCTAATTGTTGGCTAGTACCTTTATTATTTTTAGCAATTCCCTGGGACAAAAACTTCTGCATGGTCTGACCCAATTATATTTTAATTCCTTTGTTAAGGTTATATGTAAGGTCAGTCTTTTAGCTTTGTTCCAACTTCAGGAGGGCTCTTCTCCCCTGTCTCTTTCCCTAGTGCTCTTGTAAACTTCTAATTGTTCTAGGGGTTAACTTCCTGCTCTCATGGAGCTACAAACCACCTTTTATTGCTTGCCACTAAGATAGTCATTGTTTTTGGTAGCACCCTTTTGGCTTGAATTTTCCACATACTCTGTTCCCTTTGGAAACGTTTCTGAGTTTTCCATTCTTATTTCCTGTCTTTCCAACCTGGGAAAAGCCTCTGTACCACTTCTTAGAGCTTATGTTGGAGACACTCTACTTGTAGTGACATCCCTGCTTTATGATTAGCATTCTGGGTTGGTGGTAGCCTCTGGTCTAATGAGCTTGCCTCAGCTGGGATGTAACCTCTGCCTGTGAATGTGGTGAGGCAAGGGAGTAAGGCCTTAATATTTTCCATCTGCCATTCCTTCACTATAGCCTTTGCCCTAAGAGTGAGGGCTGAGTGAAGGAAGAGAGGCTTTGCCCTTGGCGGCACTGAAAATAAAGCCTCTGCAATGGGAGTAGGGAGGAATGAGAATTGCTAGAAGCTTTTCCCTTTCACAGAAATGCCGAAGCCCTTGATTAGGCTCTGAAGAGAGAGGGATCCCTGGTTCTTGACTATATCTGCCCAAAGTGTAGCATCTGTACCTCTGAGCTGCAGGGGGAGGGGAAGATGGGTAGGAAGGTAGATGGCAGAAGGGAGTAGTTTGTGACTCATTGTCACAGATTCTTACTGCTTTTGCTGAGATTTAGTAGGTTATCTTGAATAAGTATTTCTTCATTTGCTATATGTCTTGATGACGATTTCCAGTGGCTAAATGTTTTGAAAAATAGTTATGGTTTTAATAGTTGTTTTGATGGAGAAAAGGTCTGTGATCTACTTATGCTACCATCTCTAAAGTTACTTCTCTCTACTGTGCTACAGTGTTTTGTTGGAGGTATTAATCTGTGTAATCAAGGAACTGAAAGTAACGAGAAGCACAGATTTAGAAAGAATGCACTGAAACTATATTTGTGGTGATAGCCCAAAAGAATAAATGGAAATAGTACTTGGAAATCAGTGAGGTTAATCTGTCTATCTATCATATGTATGTGAATACACACACACACACACACACACACACACACACACACACACAGTCACCAACTGAAGATATGAGAAAGATCCTCTCAATAAAATTCCCTAAGCATAAACTACAAAAAATGTTCTAAACCTGGATGAGGAAAACTACCTAATACCTCTGAAAGACACCAAAATAGAGCTGAACACATAAAAAACTATTATGTTCTTAGGAATTTTTAATATAAATTAAAGATGCCAATTCTCCACAAATTAATTATAAATTTAAAGTAATCTCAGTCAAAATAAAATCGGATTTTTTTTTCTTGAACCAGACAAATTGATTATGAAATTAATTTGGGGGAAGGAAGAATATCCAGGAAAATCATAAAAAAGAAGAGCAATGGGGAGTGAGATGGCTAACCTGCCAGACACTAAAACATGCATGGAAATGTTTATGGTTAAAACAATATGGAATTGAAACAAGAATAAACAGACCAATGAAAGATCATAGAAAATAGAGGGAAAACTAAGTCGGATAGGGATAATTAATATTCAATAAAAGTGAATTGGCATCCTCAAATGATTGGGGAAACAATTTACTCTGTGGTAAATATTTTGGGGATAAATTGATAATTGTATAGAAAAAGGAAATGGATCAGTTCTTTATAGTTCGCCAGAAAAAACCATATAAATGGATCAGTTTTAAATGTTAAAAATTATGGTCATTGAAATACTTGGGAACAAAGGATCAATGCATTTATAACCTGGGAATGGACAGCACTTTCTTAACTACCACACAAAATGCAGAAACAGTAAGAAAAAAGACTGATGCATTTGATTATAGAAGTTATTTTTTAAAATCCTATTCTGTTATTCAGAGTCTCACCTCTAAGAATCCATTCCAAAGATATAGTGGCAATATGAAATTGATGAGGCGGCATTATTTTTCATGATATAAAGCTGGAGGTAACCCAGAAAACCATCAATAGCAGATTAAACAATGGTTGATTAAACTATGGTATGTTCACAATGGAGTATTATGCAGCCATGAAGGAAGCAAAGCGTACATCTGTATACCTAATCTCCAAGTTATATTTTTAAGGTACAAAAAGCAAGATGAATAAAGAAAACAGAGCATGCTGCTATATCTATAAGGTGGAGGAAATGTGTGTGTGTGTACGTGTGTGTGTATGTGTGTGCATGTGTGTGTATGTGTGTGTGTATGTGTGTATATGTGTGTGTGTGTACGTGTGTGTATGTGTGTGTATGTGTGTATATGTGTGCGTGTGTATGTGTGTGTGTGTGTATTTGGCTGTATTAATAAGTGGTAGTCTCAAAACAATGTTTAATGAGTTAATTATAGGAAGAGATGGGGAATGAGGTGGTGGGACAAGGATAAGTGCATGGCTTCTTTGAATATATCCCGTTTTGTAGGTTTGAGTTTGAAGTCATATAAACATTTTGTATAGTTATAAAACAAGATTAAATAATTAAAATGAATTTCCTAAAAATCAGAGAATGAAAAATGAATCTGCTGATTTCAGAAACCATTCAGAGCTATTTAATTATTTGCCTTTTTTCTCTTTTATTGCTTTTCACATTGAACGTCAGACCTCAAGCCTGAGAGAAGTGGCTTTGAGACTCTAAGTGCCCCAAGGAGTACCCCCATCCCTTGAGCTAAGCAGGGTGTTTTATTTTTAAACTCAATAATTTGTATATCTTGGTGTGATATATACTAAGTTTAAAAGTAACCACAATAAGACCTTAAATTCTTTCCTGTAATCATTGATAGCTATGGAGTTTTTTGTCTCTGTTTTCTGAGACTGGTGAATGTTCTTCCTGAATAATTTTTTTTTGATTTTTTTTTTTTAGACAAAGTCTCACTCTGTCACCAGGCACCAGGCTGGAGTGCAGTGGTGTAATTTCGGCTCACAGCAACCTCTGCCTCCTGGGTTCAAGCAATTCTTCTGCCTCAGCCTCCCGAGTAGCTGGGACTATGGGCGTGCACCACCACACCCAGCTAATTTTTGTATTTTAGTGGAGATGGGGTTTCACTCTGTTGGCCAGGATGGTCTCGATCTCTTGACCTCGTGATCCACCTGCCTCGGCCTCCCAAAGTGCTGGGATTACAGTTGATTCCGGGTGAGCCACCACACCTGGCCTCCTTCCTGAATAATTTAAGTGAGGAATTATTCAGGGCTAGGACTAGAGCGAGGGAAGAAGGCATTTGCCTCAGGCACAAAATGGAAGGGATTTAAACAAATACAGTAATGAGCTGTGATCACATCACTGCACTCCCACCTAGGCAACAGAGTGAGACCCTGGCTCAAAATATATATATGCACAATATTTAAAAGAAATAAGAATGCCAAAAAAAATAAAAATTTTAGATAAAGGCAAGAGCAGGGCCAGTACCATGCTGTGTCATATTGGAGCCTGAGGCACAAGGAAAAGTCAATAATTCAGATCTTGTGGTTTCAAGTCGGTTTGTTGTTTGTCATTGATCCTGCTTTGGAATTACATTAGTGTCATTAAGAACCAAGATTTTCAGCATGGGAGAAAGGAGATGCAGGTATAAGACTCAGAAGATTTAGTAAAAACTCCATTGTCCTGAATTTAAAATATAACTTCTGATGGTTTTTATCTTAAAATATGTAACTAGCTATATGACTATAACTGTCACTATATATGTACATAAATTTACATGCATACATACACAGTTGATTCTCTGTGATTTGTCTTTGTGAATTCTCTTACTTGCTAAAATTTATTTGTAATTTGAAAAAAATCTCTATTCATGACACTTTTGTGGTCATCCATGGATGTATTCAGAAAAATTATTTGCGTCACCAGATGCATAGGTTCCCAGTTTGAGGTCGAATAAAGCACACTCTGCTTTTTTGTCCCAGCTCTCAGATTGATTGATTGATTGAGACGGGGTTTCATTCTGTCACCCAGGTTGGGGTACAGTGGTGTGATCACTGCTCACTGCAGTCTCCACCTCCTGGGCTCAAGTGATCCTCCAACCTTAGCCTCTCAAGTAGCTGGAACTACAGGTGCATGCCACCTTTGATGGCTAATTTTTTAATTTTTAGTAGAGACGGGTTTTCGCCATCTTGTTCAGGCTGGTCTGTAACTCCTGGCCTCAAGTGATCCACCCGCCTCGGCCTCCCAGAGTGCTGGGACTAAGGTGTGAGCTACTGTGCCCAGCAAGCACTCATACTTTAAGGAAGTGGCCCTTCTGCAGTCTGCGTTTCACTCAGGCCTGAGTCACAGTGTTACCTGTAAATTCTATGTTAATGAATCAACAGTATATATTAAGTAACGTATCTTGATACAGAAACGCACAGTGTTACCTGTAAATTCTATGTTAATGAATCAACAGTATATATTAAGTAACGTATCTTGATACAGAAACGCACATACAACAGGTTATGTCATGATTGATTGACAAACAAATATAATCAGAGGCTTACAGGAATCTAACTCTGCATTTCTCCTATGAGCGATGTTTCAGTATTCCCTAATTCAGTGTGCTCTGTAACTCTATAGAACATGTCCACTGTGAATAATTAGAATCAGCTGTATATAGGAAATACAGGAACTGTATGTAGTTACTGATAAAAATAAACATCACCTGTGAGGAGTTTTGCAATAACAAAACAGAACCCTGAATCTAATCAAGCAATACTCTACTACTAATTTACAGGAAATAAATTACCTATGTATGTGCATATACATGTACTTCCTAGTCTGTCCACTGAAAAGATATAGAAGAAATGGGCACCCAGGAGGAATGAGCCCTCTCCGTTGCCATATTGCTACTAAATTCTAGATTTAGAACCGGCTTTTTGGATAAATAGCCAGTTCAAGGCACAGGACAGGAGATGTACAAGGTGAGCCCAAAACAGTTTCATCAAAAGAACACAAACTCTAGCATAATTAAGTTCCCACTAAATAAGCCCGGGGCAACATGAGCATCAGAAAGAATAACAACTCCTGCGGAGTTAAGTACTTCAGATAGAGTCACGCACTGCATAATTATAACGGCTTTGGCCAGTGACACTGCACATTGGACAGTGGCTTCATAAGATTATAGTGGAGCTGAGAATTTGAATTGCCTAATATTTGTTACCTTATACATTTATTCATTATTTCAGAGTATATTCCTTCTACTTATATATGAAAAAAATTAACTGTGAACAGCCTCAGGCAGGTGCTTCAGGAAGTATTCCAGAAAAGGCATTGCTATTGTAAAGACGACAGCTCCAAGCTTTTCCAGCGAGACAAGATATGGAAGTAGAAGACAGGGATATTGATGGTCCCAATCCTTTGTGGGCCTAGGCTAGTGTGTATTTGTCTTTGTTTGTTGACAAACAAAGTGTAAAAAGTTAAAATAAAAATTAAAACATTAAACATAGAAAAAGCGATGAGGATGTAAAGTAAGAAAATATTTTTGTACAGCTGTGCAATGCATTTACATTTTAAGCTGTTACTATAAAAGAGTCAAAAAGTTAAAAAGATAAAAAGTTTTAGTCAGTTATGGTTAATTTATGATTGAAGAAAGAAATTTTTTTTTTTTTTGAGACAGAGTCTTGCTCTGTCACCCAGGCTGGAGTGCAGTGGTGTGATCTCGGCTCACTGCAACCTCCACCTCCTGTGGTCAAGCGATTCGTCTGCCTCAGCCTCCCCCGTAGCTGCGATTCCAGGTGTGTGCCAACATGCCTGGCTAATTTTTAGGAATTAGAAATTTTGTATTTTTAGAAACAGGGTTTTGCCATGTTGACTAGGCTGACCTCAAACTCTTGACCTCGTGATCCACCTGCCACAGCCTCCCAAAGAGCTGAGACTATAGGCGTGAGCCACCATACCCGGCCAGAAATATTCTTAAATAAACTTAGTATGGCCTAAGTGAATAATGTTTATAAAAGCTGCATAGTGTACAGTAATGCCCTAGGCCTTTACATTATCTCGCCATTCACTCATTGACCCAGCCAGAGCAACTTCTAGTCCTGCAAGCTCCTTTCATGATAAGTGCTCTATACATTTTTAAGTACCATTTTTAATTTTTATATCATATTTTTACTGTACCTTCTCTATGTTAGATACTTGCCATTGTGTTATAATTGCCTAAAATATTCAGCACAGTAACATGCTGTCAGATTTGTAGCCAAGGAGCAATAGGCCATACCCTGTAATCTAGATGTATAGAAGGCTATATAGCATCTGTGTTGGTCCTAATACACTCTATGATGTTCTCATGATGAAATCGTCTAGTGACAGATTTCTTAGAACATTTTAAGTGACACGTAACTCTATGTTTAAATCCATGAGTTCACACAGGTATACAAATGTCCAACAATAACTTTATCATCACCTTTGGAGGATGCTAAACAATGGAATCATTATTTTGAAAACTGGTAAATAAATAGAAGTGTTTCTCATGTAAATTATTTCTCAAAAGAAGACATACAAATGGTCAACATTTGTATGAAAAGTGTCCAACATCACCAGTCATCAGGGAAGTGCGAATTGAAACCACGATGAGGTCATCTTACCCCAGTTAGAATGGCTATCACAGGACAAAAGGAAATGCTGGCGAGGTTGTGTGCAGAGCTTATAGCCTGCAGTGAATGCCAAGACAGGCCCAGCTGAGCAGGGCTAGGGCATAGCTCTTTTTTTTTTTTTTTTTTTTTTTATTGCTCAGTTGTATGTTACTTGTTTCTTTTCTCTGGCTGCTTTAGGAGGCATAGCTCTTCTGAGAGAGTCCGCCCCCGCATCCGTCCACCAAGTATTTATTGAAGGGGCTTGTATTAACTACAAACATCCGCTAGATGGTCATTTGAGGTGGGTTACTGAGGCACCTATGACCTTGTATACACTCAAACTCCATTCTCAGGAAGCTCTTTTCAGCATTTCTTACCACACCACACACTCCACTCCCTGTCCTGCTTTCAGAGTCAAGGAGTTTCATTCCCATGCACAACTAACCTACACAGTGCCCCTTTTTCCATACCCCAACCTCAAATGCCATGTACCCCTTACATCTCCCCCTTGTTCAATACAAGGTAAGCTTCTATCACTCTTCTCTGGTCATAGATGTGTCCGGTGGCAGCATAAAGCCATCTGCAGATGCCTAGCAAACAGATACAAAAAGGGTAGGTGTAGCAGCCATCACCCAAATGCGCATGTTTACCCGGATAACCAAGTGTCCACTGTAACCACTGAAAGCCTTCTTGTAATTGCTGAAGGATACTTGTTTCTAATTGCTGTGACCATTCTTCAAGTTGTTTCTTTAATTCACATTCCAGAGTGGAAATTTGAGAAGACAAATGGTATGATAAGCCCCTTGCAGATGTGATTTTCTAAATAACGGTAAGGTGGAATCTCCTTCCCCATTCCAGGTTAAATTTGCAGGGAGCCACAATTCTGCTCACCGTATCAAGATCATGACATAGGTTATATTTAGCTGTATAACATTTTGACGAGATAAGCAGGTAGCATACCCGCTACTGGAAGAGACTTTAATACTATAAAAGGATTGATTCTGCTCTATGTAAGGAGCACCTTGCCCAAACAAAAGTACACAGGGGTGTGTAGTACAAACCAAGACTGTAGCAGGAACATTATTCTGCAAATAGAGGGTGTGGGTGCCACCACTGGGAATGTACTCACCATGCGAAAGAACTAGTTTGAAAAGGGAAGACTCGGTCTCCAAACTTGGGTCTGAGCCGGGCTTGAAGTTTATTTCCCTTTCAGTTGTAATACTGGTCCTGAAAGCCCATTCTCTGACCAGGTGATAGAACTATTGGAGGGACTCCCAAATCCAATAGTCTGATTTGCAGACCCCAATCAAGTAGGGTGTCGTAGTCAAACGGAGGCCCTTCGCATGGCACAGGTTGTCTAGTGGAGACCACCGGACAACCTCAAACTTATATCACCAGTCCCTACTTGGACGGCATATAGGAAGATCAGGCACTTGTGCAGCTTCGTTAGAGATCTTAGTAAGATTAGCAGTGACAGCAAAATAAAGGTCAGATTTGCAAGCTTAGCACCCTTTTTAGGCTGATAGTAAAGAGACTCCTGAAGAATGAGAGTAACACACTTACTATGTGCTGTTGTGGAAAAACTAAGAGGGAGATTCGTAGGCAATAAAGTCAAGAAGTCATTAAGTTAAACACATCTCAAAGTTTCAGTTAAGGGGTAAGACAGGGGCATCCATCGACCTCCTTTCCAAGCAGCATCGTTAGATGACAAAGGGGTCAGCATCCCACCGTGTTAATAACATTAAAAACAGGGGGACTCAGACCATGACTCGTATAAACGTGTTCTTGAGCTGATTCCACTCGGCAACGGACACGAATTACCAGCCACCCTAATATCCACATCTGTCTGACGTTCTCAGAAGTTTCCCCAATTATCACCAGATACATAAGAAGCCAGTTCTCTGCAGTTGCAGGGGCTTCCATGGCGGCTAGCGGATAGTTGCTTGTTGAGCCAGTTTCTTTAGCTGTCCTCAGGTAATGCCGGGCACCTTCTGAGTCATCACTGTTACTGCCGGTCGATTCTCCAATGACAGGTCCTGTTCTCCAGGAGAGAGCCCATGTTCCCCCTTTTTTGTTTATTAAGATATATTTTAAGAGTTTGATGAGTTTATTCAATAATGGCGTGACTGGTTAAGTTATAGGGGATGCCAGTTTTGTGTTGTATGTGCCAAAGTTTCAATGCGTATGTAAATTGAGCACTAAGATAGTGAGGTCCATTGTTAGTTTTTATAGTTTGTAGAGGCCTAAAGTTATAATAGATTTAAACAAATGAGCAACTGTGTCTTTAGCTTTTTCTCCAGTAGCATGTATTAAGCTTGTATAAGTGTCCAGGGTAACATGGAGAAATTTGAAACCTTTAAAAGTTGGATACTGAGTAACATTAGTTTGCTAGACAGCATTAGGCATTACCTCATGGGTTAGCACCAAACCCAAGGAAAAAGGAGAGAGAGAATGCCATTGGTAATTAGGACCAACTTTAATAGTAATGCGAACTTGAGCAAGTGTTACATGAAACTGTTGTTTAAGACCGTGGGCATTCGCATGAAAAAAGCAGGATCAGCTTGAGCTCGCCAAAATGCAGGAAAGGCTGCAAACCACATTCGTGGTTGTGCCGAGCACCGGCTCGAGCCTTCGCTTCTGATAAGGGACCGGGTGACCTAGAATGAGAGCAAATACATGTGATATAAAGATGGTGAGGATGGGCACAGAGGAGCTCTTGCGCTGCAAGAAACAAAGCTAGTAGAGATTCATTAGTAACGCCCGTCACATGTGCAAGATTTAAATGAGTAATACAATACTAGACGCCATCTAAGCAGAATGACTATATTTATGTCTTGGTGAGAAAATAGTTTGTAAGGCCAATGTGAGGGCACCTACCTCTGTCTGTTGGGTAGTTTTAAAATGTTCCTGGATTTTGCATGGCATCTTGCCACACTACAGCTGTTTTTTCAATTTTTCCTGAACCATTTGTAAGGACAGTGGTGGCATAAAATAAAGGCTCAGAGACAACAATAGATGCAAATTTAACAGGCACAGTTTGTAAAAAGTTCAGGAGCTCAGAGGCTGGTAAACGGAAGCGATATGACCAATAACGTCAGCCATTGCTACTTGCCAATCAAGATGACAAGCTAAGAGAGTACGAAATTGTTCCTTCTTAGCGGCGGGAAAAGAGTAGCAGGCTCGTGTCTTGACAATTGGACAGAATGTCGGCGCCCCTTTATGAGAAGAGAAGCTACTAAATCTGTAATCTTTTGCATATGTTTAGAGGGGTTATGAGACAGGTAAATAGCACGTAAAATACAGAAATGGCACAAGATGAAGCCTACCTGCTGAACTAAGGCACGGAAGGTGTTAGGGACGAGCTGCCTCAGAAAAGCCCCTCTGTGCAAGCTGACCCCTTCCCCCCACTCTGATTGTTCTGCAGCTGCACTCCCGAATCCTACCTAGGCACCACATCGAGGCTGTCAGACTGCTACAGTTAAGTAAACCCTGATTGCAGCCATCCGAGCTGCTCGAGGGAGGACAGGGAAAACAGTGTGGAATTTATCCACACTTGTAAATTCCTGTTTGACACATCTGTAAAAAATCCTGGTTTCTCTTTTAAAAAGAAAAAACTGCCACCACAAAAGTCACAGGATGATGTATTGTAGGTCTGTTACAGGTTGACAAACTCTGTGCCTGTTGTCAGTGGATAGATTATCTCAGTCCTGAAACTCCCTTATGCCCCTCTCACCCCACATAAACCCCTTGTTTTGTAAGCTTGGGACTGCGTCCTCTGTTATGGAGCAGCCTGGCAGGTTAATAAAACTTGCTTGCCTGACTTTGAGCCTATTCTCCTTTCTCTCGGCCAACTTTACAGAAGGGATAGATATTGTAAGTGACTTCTACCGTCTTTTCTGGCCTTAGAAACTTATTAGAACATAACTGCAAGTCGCCAGGATAATAAACCTGCATTGAGTTAAGTGTGTAAAAATAAAAGAAAAAAACATTTCACAATGTCCTTAGGTGCTGACCATTTTCCTGCATTAGCCTTTAGCTGGAATGTCTTAGAAGTGAGCTCGGGAAAGTAGGGCTGTGGCCAGTTTCTTCCCATCAGCTCCGGGCTCCTTAGGGAGCGTCTCTTTTTAATTGCCTGCACCTGTTGCGGCTCTTACCCCGAGAGGAAGGAAGGAAGACTGCACGTGGTAGTGAGAGGTCAGAGAATGACCGGGTGGTAAAGTGTGTGTGTAGGCACAGAGGCAGAAGGCAGGAGGGTTACAGGCTGGAAGAAGACGGCTCCCCTCATCCTCCAGAGCACCGAGGCTTGGAGCCAACCCTCTTTAGGTAAGGTACTGAAAATATACTGGGGTTTTTGTTATTTTTACTACCCCCAAGCAGAGAGGCTCAGAGGAGGAACAGGCAATGCAGCACAGGGTCTGTTTCAAAGTTTCCCAGCCACAGGTCTTTAAACATTTTATAGAAAGGCAAAACAAACATTCCTTATTGCTGCATCTGTCTTCTGAAGATGACAGCAGCTGGCAGAGCTGGTCCACCTCAGCCTAGTTGGCATTTAACATATGGCTATGGGATAGCTCCCTTTATTAGCGGGCTTCTCCCCCAGAGCTCTGTACTCCGGGCTGCTCCACGCTCCTCGGCCCACCTTTGGCTAAAAAGGTCCAAGGTGCCCAAGGACTGTATCTTAGCCCTTTCCGTAGAGAAGGCTAGGAACTGCTTGTCAACTGGGACATGCGAGGGGTGGCAGGGAAGAGAAGTAGGCAAAGCAGCAGCACAGCAAGCAGCACGCCACTTTCTGGGCACAGTTACTAAGGCACGTGGCCATGGTGAGGAGGATCCTCAGGACCGAGCTGGAGCTGCTGCAGCCACCTGGGGACTCGGTCTGTGCCTCTTGGCCTCCTCTCTGTCACTGCAAGCCCAGGAAGGGGCAACTTGTGTAGACTGTTGGTGACTAAGTGGGCACTCCATGGCATCCTAGCAACTCTCCTGCCCCAGGCCTCTGGGGGCAGCAAGAAAGCCAAAGCTATCTGGGATAAACCCAGGAGGCAGCATGTGACTTTCCCTTATACGCCAGGGAAACAGAAAAAAGACAAGGCCAGAAAGGCAGATGCTGGAAGTTGAAAGTGAGAACTTGCATGTTAGGGAGACATCACAATCAGCCACTTTCCTTCCCTCCTGGAGGCGCCCCTCCAGCCGGGAAGCTTGTCAAGGAGACATGGCCACCTGATCACATAGATGTTAGCTGATTGGGGGTCTTATCCAAGAACGGTCCCTTGGGCAGCCTGCAGTCTCCTCAAGGGGGTTGGGAGACACTGCTGCCTGAACGGGGCCAACAGATGCAGGTCCCTTTAAGGGTGCAGGAAAAGAGGGCAGTAGGTTTTGTCTAGGGGGAGAAAAAGGCTCTGGTTCATTCTTATGCTCACTAGAAGAAAATCTCTTTGTTACTGCCCATAGAAGGGAATGAGGGTGAGAGAGGAGTTTCTCCCTGTTCTGGTTCCTGCTTTTCCTTCTCCTTTAAATCTGAATCCCCTTCAGGTGGAGAAGATGGGTGGTTTGACTCACCGCAATCTGGCAGATAAAGAGGATACAACGCAGAGCGCACCAGCGCCCAGGGGGTCAAATTAGTAACGTTAATGAAACGGCCGGGCGCGGTGGCTCACGCCTGTAATCCCAGCACTTTGGGAGGCCGAGGCGGGTGGATCACGAGGTCAAGAGATCGAGACCATCCTAGTCAACATGGTGAAACCCCGTCTCTACTAAAAATACAAAAAATTAGCTGGGCTTGGTGGCACGTGCCTGTAATCCCAGCTACTCGGGAGGCTGAGGCAGGAGAATTGCCTGAGCCCGGGAGGCGGAGGTTGCGGTGAGCCGAGATAGCGCCATTGCACTCCAGCCTGGGTAACAAGAGCGAAACTCCGTCTCAAAAAAAAAATAAAATAAAATGACCTTGCTCATATCCTCTTTTCAGGCAGTGACCTACCAGCTCCCATAACTCTAAATCTAAGGTTCCTTGATTAGGAAACCAAGGGTATTCCTGCCAAGTTAAGAGCACAAGCTCGTGCAGAGCTCCAGGCTCTACAGTGCACTGAATAGCCTTAAGTAGCTGTTGGACTGTTTAAAAAAAAATACTTTCTGCTCTTTGGTCATTTCTTGACCTGTGATAACCTAGCCCCTGATATTTTACGCATGCATCCTGTCCTCCTGTTGGGAGTCGGGACTGTCCCTTTGCATGTACATAAGCTTGAATATGTTGTGGTGCACCCCCCACATTGTGGACAAAGAACTCTAATACACTGTTGGTAGGAATGTAAATTAGTACAGCCTCTATGGAAAACAGCATGAAGATGTCTCGAAACACTTAAAATGGAACCACCATCTATCCAGCAATTCCACTACTGGGTATTATCCAAAGCAAAATAAACTGCATATCAAAGGGATACATGTAGTCCATGTTTACTGCAGCACTATTCACTGTAGCTAAGATACGGAATCGGCCCAAATGTCCATCAGTGAATGAGTGGATAAAGAAAATGTAGTATATATACACAATGGAATACTATTTGACTGTAAAGAATAAAATTATATCATTTATAGCAACATGGATGGAACTGGAGGTCATCATGTTACGTGAAATCAGGCACAGAAAGACAGATACTGCATATTCTCCTATGTGGGAGCTAAAATGTTGATCACGTGGAGCTAGACTGCGGAATGATAGATAACGGACACTGACAGGATATTTGGGTAGGAGGAGGAATGAAGAGAGGCTGGTTAATGGGTACCAACACATAGTTAGACAGAAGAAATAAGTTCTTTGTTCAGTGGCAGAGTAGGGTGACTATCGTTAACAACAATGTATTGTATATTTCAAAACAGCCAAAATAGAGGACTTGAAATGTACCCAACTCTTAAAAGTGCAAACACTTCAGTGATTGATACCCAAAATAGCCTGACTTGATCATTACACGTTCTATACGTGTGACAGAATTTCACAAGTACCCCATAAATACGCACAAACATAATATATCAAAACATTTAATTGAAAAAATACAGAATACAGTTATGTACAACATACAGTTTACTGCTGATTTTGGTCTCTTTATATAATCAGATCAGAAGAGAAGGCACCACAACTTTAACAGTGCTTATCTATATGTGATAAATTACAGATTATATTATACCTTTCTGTAGTTTATAAGTTATTCAGTGCTTCTCTTGTTTTATTGTATAATCACTAAGAAAGAATACACATTTTTCACAAAACAAACTCAGAAGCACCTAAGATACACTGAAAAGTGTACAGACTCTCTAAATTATGATGGTTCAACTTATAATTTTTCAACTTTACGATGGTGTAAGAGTAATCTGCATTCAGTAGGACATTAATAAATTACATGAGATGTTTAACATTTTATTATGAAATAGGTTTTGTGGGCTGGATGCAGTGGCTCATACCTGTAAGCCCAGCACTCTGGGAGTCCGATACAGGCAGATCACCTGAAGTCAGGATTACGAGACCAGCCTGGCCAACATGGTGAAACCCTGTCTCTACTAAAAATACAAAAATTAACTGGGCGTAGTGGCACATACCTGTAATCTCAGCTATTGGGCAGGCTGAGGCAGGAGAATCACTTGAACCCAGGAGGCAGAGATTGCAGTGAGCTAAGATCGTGCCAATTCACTCCAGCCTAGACAACAAGAGTGAAACTCCACCTCAAAGGATGATTTTGTCCAACTATCTGCCGACGTAAGTGTTCTGAGCACATTTAACACAGGCTAGGTTAAGCTATGATGTTTGGTAGATTCAGTGTTTTAAGTGCATTTTCCACTGATTGATAATACTAAAATTACAGTGGGGTTATTGAGATGTAACCCCATCGTACGTCAAGGAGTATCTGTATTTGAGGAGTCAGAAAGTGTGGACTTAAGCCAGTCAGCTCAGTGGTCCACAATAAGTTTTTTTATTTATTTATTTATTTATTTATTTATTTTTTTTTTAATTTTATTTATTTTTTTTTTCTGGGCATGATATTCTTATCTAGAAAATAGTCATGGTAATTATACAGTTGTTATGTAAATTAAATTAAGGAAATAAACCTTGCATATACTGTATACTCAATTATAGGACATTTCCCTGTAACAACAAAATTTTAGTTAAATTTTTTTTGTCTTTTTTACCCTCATATAATATAGATAATAGTTTGCAAAGACTTCTGTACTCCTGAATATAATACTGCATTTTCAAACATAAGGGAAACATTTATTGGAATGTTATAAAAGCTTGATTTTGTTGTATTCTTTGGATTGTCTTGGTTTTAATGGCTTGACTTCAAGCCATTAAAATACTGGTTCATGCAGAAATTATTGTTTCTTACGTGGAAAGAAGCATTGGAGAATGAAATAATAAATAAGATATATTTGCTGTCATAAAGGATATTTCACTCATACAGCCAACAAATGCACAAATGTCTTAGGCTCCATAGGGACAATAACACAATTTTAGAGTGCGGAAATTGCTTACATTTACACAAAGATTTTTCATCTCAATTTAAAAGGACAGTCGCCAAATTTATGCAAAGGTTTTCTGTGAAGTCTGGAGCAAAGAAAGCAAGTTAAAGGTCTGGTTTTGCAATCGGGCTTCCTTCTGTTTGCCATAGTTTATTAATTAAATAAGAATAAAGTCAACTTAGCAAATATTTACTGAGTACCCATTATCAGCAACAAACTGTGTTGGGAAGGGTGGAAATATGAAGAACAATGGACTTTTTATCTTCAAGGAGATTCAAGTTTTAGGAAGTTAAACTATAAAAAGCTTAATCATGTTAAAATATTTATTTACTATTTTAAAACAGCTAAATAACCTGCATACCACATCAAAAGGATCTCAGGGGAAGGAGAGGCAGTTCAAGTTGGGACAGTTTTGGAAAATTGGAACTTCAAATGAGTCAATGAATAGAATTAGACCAGACAGAGAATTGCGAGAGTGGGACGTACTGGATGGGTGAAATAGAGTGAGAAAAAGTGCAAAGGCAGACTATATACAAGGCATGCTTCGGGACCAGCAAGTAAAGTGTCTACGAAGGTCATCTGAAGGATTCTCGGGAGATGAGAATATCTAGAAAGATTTGGGACCAAGTTTTAAAAGTCTCAGAAGTCGAAGTAATTATGGCCTTTTCCCTATTACTGTTGCGGCATTACTGCGGATTTTTTTTTTAAAGATGACTTGAAGTAGTGTGTTAGGATATTGATCTGGAAGGAAGTAAGTAAAATTCAAGAATGTCATTTGGAAGGTCTTGTAGTCACACTGTTATAAGGAAATAAAGGCTGGAATGAGTGTTGCAATTTTGATCAAACAGTCCACAGAATTATCAATGCAGAGACGAAGAAGCAGTTGCGGGCGCGGTGGCTCATGCCTGTAATCCCAGCACTTTGGGGGCTGAGGCAGGTGCATTGCCTAAGCTCAAGAGTTGGAGAACAGCCTGGACAACATGGCAAAACCCTGTCTCTGCTAAAAATACAAAAAGTTAGCTGGGCGTGATGGCACGAGCCTGTAGTCTCTGCTACTGGAGCAACTGAGACATAAGAATCGCTTAAACCCAGTAGGCAGAGGTTGCAGTGAGTTAAGATTGGGCCACTGCACTCCAGCCCAGGTGACAAAGGGAGATCTGTCTCCAAAAAGAAAAAAAGATGAAGGAACAATGTTACTAAGGTACTAAAAAAGAAGGCTGTGTAACATAGTGAGAAAAAAATAAAATAAAATTACCTGGGCTTGGTGATGCTCCCTGTAGTCCTGGCTACCCAGGAGGCCAAGGTGGGAAGATTACTTGAGCCCAGGAAGTCAAGACTGCAGTGAGCTTGACTTGGCAACAGAGCGAGACCCTGTCTAAGAAAGAAAAAGAAAAAAATAGAGTTACAGCACTTTTTCTGAGATACTTCTCTGTGCATTTTCTCTAATAACTGCAGCAGCATCTCTGCCCAGGTAGGAAGAAATTGGAGCACACTTCTTTGTATGCTTTTCTTAAAGGGCAGCAGTCAAATGAAATGAAATCTCTTACACCACTTTCTTTTATCATTTGTATTTTGTATTATTAAAATGGTCCAGTTTATAATACTCGAGAAAGAATCCATGAACTATAGACCTAAACTAAACTGTAGAGTCAGATTTTGGACAGAAAACGTTGCTCTCTTCCCTGAGTTAAACATTCTCAGAAGTTCTTGGTCTTTGAAACATCTTTATAAAAATTGATAAAACAGGCCGGGCGCGGTGGCTCAAGCCTGTAATCCCAGCATTTTGGGAGGCCGAGGCGGGTGCATCACGAGGTCAAAAGATGGAGACCATCCTGGTCAACATGGTGAAACCCGTCTCTACAAAAAAAAAAAAAAAAAATTAGCTGGGCATGGTGGCACGTGCCTGTAATCCCAGCTCCTCAGGAGGCTGAGGCAGGAGAATTGCCTGAACCCAGGAGGCGGAGGTTGCGGTGAGCCGAGATCGCACCATTGCACTCCAGCCTGGGTAACAAGAGCGAAGCTCCGTCTCAAAAAAAAAAAAAATTGATAAAACTGGAATCTTTCAGCGGTAACTTTCAAATGTCATAATCTCTACTAGTAAAAAGGAATTTTTTTCATGATTTATTGATATCTCTCAGCTCCAGAATCATTATCTAGGATTTATCTCTATGAAATATGCAGTAACAGAATTTATTGCATAGTTAATGTTTTCCATCAATCTTGCCTTTCAGTTTGGAAGTCTCCAGTAGGACATATTTTAATGATAAACAGTAAGACATGCCAGCCTTTCTATCAGTTATGTTATATGTACCGAATGTTAAGGTGTTGTTCATCGTTTACTCAATGATCATATTTCATTATAATTACTATCATTTAGTTCAACTCAGTGCCAGACTGCCCACTGAATGCTGTATACAAATCAACCACTAAATATAGCTGGATGTATTTTAGCCTTTCAAATGAAAGTATTGTCTCAACCCACTTCAATTTATTTTGATTTTCCACTAATCTATGAAGTCCTATCTGGACACATCATGGTATAACGTAAAGAGCATTGAGTATGGCGTGGTGTAGTCATATATTCATAATTATGTGGCTTTATACACATTATTTAAATGTCCTGGTATACATATTATGAGGCAGGCACAGTGCGAGGCTCTGGGAATGGTACACAAAGAAGACAGAACTTCACCTGAAGATGCGGAGAGCTTAATGATAGTGGAAAGTGGAGGTGTGGCAAGCAAGATCTCAGAAAGCTATTGAAATTCAGTTCGATGATGTGTATCGAGTGCACAGACCAACAAAGACAAGGTTGTAACTATCAGTTCTCTCTTTCCAAATGTTACCTATTTGGCTTCTTTATGGCAGACCCAATTTTATATAGTGATAATTGGATAGAACTCCAAATTGCATTGGTAAGTGCAGTTTTGCTGGCCATGAAATCTTATTTAGGGCAAGGTTTGAGTCTGAACTATTCCATCTGTGCATTCTCCTTAATATGCACTTTGGGTTTCAGTAAGGAATTCACTATTAGATATTTTTCAAATATCTAATCGAATTTCCTGCTTACGTGAATTTAACAAATTAGTCATCTGCCTTTCTTTTGAATGTAACTCAAGGGAATGTGGAACAGGCAACCTTGAAATGTATGAAATCATTAGCTGGCATGATTTCTGAGAATGCCTGTACATCTATACAAGGTGTTCATAATACTCAAAGGATCTTAATTTTCTGTAAGTAGGACATAAACTGCTCATGTTTCTAGACCTAAATGTTTAAAACTCTTTATGGTCTAAATTTCATCTCAGATACTCTAAATGAAAACCAAATGGGCCACCAGCAAATCAAGATGAAGGGATTTGAATGCCCGTGACAGCCTATGGCATTCTATTAGAAGATGAAGACGATTTTCTCTCAAGCGGTTTACTATAATTTAATATTATGAGATATTCTTTGAATTCAAAGACCTGCCCCCAATAAGACAATATTTGAATAGCAAACCTCACTACTTATTTATCTGGCACTTGAACTTAAAATATGCCTGGGTCCCAAAGGAGCTAGACATCTGTTAATATAAAATACAGCCGTGTTTATATTAATAAATATGAATGTTTATTAATATAAATGTGAATATAATACTATAAATATAAATATGAATGTTAATGTAACCATGGCTATGTGTATATATATTTTTTGAAATTTAAAGAAAATTTATTGAAGAGCTGAAAATTCCTAAAAGATTGGCTTTTTCAGAAAACTAGCTACACAGTGTATTGCATCTCTCATGTTAAAACGTGCATTAGACACAAATACACCATGAAACAAGCCACCATTCTTCAATAATTTGAGCAAAGATAAAATGAACTATGGCTATATTTAAGAATGCAATCTGTTGGCCGGGCACGGTGTCTCACGCCTGTAATCCCAGCACTTTGGGAGGCCGAGGCGGGTGGATCACAAGGTCAAGAAATCGAGACCATCCTGGTCAACATGGTGAAACCCCATCTCTACTAAAAATACAACAAATTAGCTGGGCATGGTGGCGCGTGCCTGTAATCCCAGCTAGTCAGGAGGCTGAGGCAGGAGAATTGCCTGAACCCAGGAGGCGGAGGTTGCGGTGAGCCGAGATCGCGCCATTGCACTCCAGCCTGGGTAACAAGAGCGAAACTCCGTCTCAAAAAAAAAAAAAATGCAATCTGTGGTAGACGGTCACGTTTATTTAATCAGTGAAAGAAAAACATAGAATAAGTATTTGTGCATGTATAAGTTTTATCTACCATATTTACTTACACATATCCCCTTTTAGAGCCAAGATTCTGCCTTTTAAATTATCATTGATAACAGTCATACAGTCCTCCCAGCTCAGTCTCCTGAGTAGCTAGGACTATAGGCACAGACCAACCATGGCTGGCTAATAATTTCAAAAATTTTTTTTTGTAGATATGAGGTCTTGCTGTGTTGCTCACACTGTCTCAAACGTCTGGGCTCAAGCAGTGTCCCTACCTGGGCCTCTCAAAGTGTTGGGATTACAGGCATGAGCCACTGCACCCATCCCCAAGATCAGCATCTTAAGGGTTGATCTTCTGAAATCTTTGTAACATCAGGTAAAGCAGATCAGAGTGGGACTGCCTGCACTTTTTGTGCTGAGAATTTAGTTCTCCTCTCTAGAAGAGTATCACTAAGATTTACAGTTTTTGTAAAGCGTAAGCAGTGTATTTCCACACAAACCAGTAACTTGTCAAGGGAAACATCTGATAGGTATTTTCTTAACAAAATGATCAAACTTAGCTTTTCCAGCAGAATGGGATAAAATATCCTTTTTATCTTTGGATGTGATACATGAGAAGCTTAAAACATCACCCATATAATATTCTGGAGTTTTTAAAAATGGCATCTACTCATCCGAAAACAATCCAAATTGTAAGACATATTGTGAAACAAGCGGCCCTTACTCTTCAAAGTGTCATTGACGTAAAAAGACTCAAAGGGCTGGTGAACTTACTAGATTAGAGGAAACTTAAACAATAGGACAACTCAATTCAATGTGTGACTTTGGATTAATTCTTAGATGAGAAAGAGAAAACAAAAAAGCTACAAAAATATATTATTGAAACAATTGGGAAAATTTGAACCTGGACTTTATCTTAGATACTAGGCATAAAAAAGACTCAATATTAAATTTCCCGAGTGTGATTATCGCATTGTGCTTAGGTAGACGTGTCAGAGTACATTTTTCTTTTCTTTTAGGGATGAAGTGTCAAAGTCTGCAGATAACTCTCAAATGAGAGAAAAAAAGGTATATAGATGTATATATATACTGAAAGATAAAACAGATGAGATGAAATGCTAAAACTGGCAAATCTGAGGGAATAGCACACAGGTGATCAACGTATTATTCTTCCGACACTTAAGAACGTGTAAAATTTTTCAAAACAAAAAATTTGCAAAATGCACCTATGAACCAGAGAAAATTAAAATTAGTACACAACATAGTGTGAATGTTGTTATTAATTGTATCATGTTTAATTCTCATTTTAATAGGAAATATATATTTGAGACAGTTTCCCTCTGCCATCCAGTGTGGAGTGTAATGGCATGATCGTGGCTCACTGCAGCCTTGATCTGCAGTCCTCACACCTCAGCCTCCCAAGTTGCAGGAATACAGGTGCACACCACCATGCCCGGCTATTTTTTTTTTTTTGTAAAGATGGGGGTCTCACTATGTTGCCGAGACTGGCCTGGAACTCTTGAGCTCAGGCAATCCTCCTGCCTGGGCCTCCCAAAGTGCTGGAATCACAGCCATGAGCTACTGTGCCTGGACAAGAGATACTTTTAAATGTCATATTTTCAAACTGGATGAAAGCCATTGAAAATATAACCTAGTTACAGATATAATTCAAAGGGTCAATATAATGCCCTCACTGTAACATAAAAGAGAACAAAAGATTCTGTTATTCGATGGGCTAATTCTCGGGCACAACTACACTATTAGAATGCCACCACAAATTTCCAGAATTTCCCCTAGAGGGTGGCACTGTCCTTGTAGTGCACAACTGCATTAACTGCTCGTGAAGCAGGGATATTACCCTGAGACATTGCTGAGATTACGTGACGATGCGCATTTGCTGATGGGTAAGAAGGCCCATGGAACATCAGTCCGTATGCATTCATTGCCCTGAGGGTTTTGAGTTTTTAGCTATATTCTGAGGGATAATTAGGGGGTGAATGAGTTACAGATGAACTGTGGAAGCGGGTACAGGGTGTCTTGGTTCCCATAGACTTTGTTTAAATTCTGTGGAGGAATGAAGTCCTGGGTAAGAGCTGAAAACTCTGTTTTTTCCCTAGGGTTTCAGAAGGAAATGTAGACACCAGTATGTTGTTTACTGATATGTTGACAACACAGCTGAATGCAATTTATTTTGTCTACGTTGGTTTCTTAAAATTATACCATGGAGGAAATCTTTTCCCATGCCCTGGATGAAACTTGGCAGCTCATAGCTTTTCCGATTACCATTATTGTTACCTAATAGTGGATAACTCGAAGTTGCCCTGATTCAGTAATTGATTAATAAAATGTTCAGTCCAATGTATTAGGAAATGCTTCTTTCTAAGGTAAATACTTCTGTTTCCTTCGGATTCTTCAGTTAGAACCTAGAGTGGGCAGTCCCCTACCCTCTCTGGAAGAGGGTGTGGTTGACCTTTTCTTCATTTCCCCCTTCTTTCCATTAGCTACTCGTATTTCTGACTGCTCCAGAGGCAGTTATAACTTGGAGTGGAAAAGCAGAAAATTGGTCAGAGAGTGTCACTGTAGGTCTTCAGATAACTGTAGTCTCTCTGGGTCTAGCAGATATTGAAAGTGGACTGTGCTGTGGTTGTTTTCATGGCACTCTGGAGGTCCCCTGCTGGTCCCACTGAAAGTTCTCTGCAGACTAGAGGTGAAGGAGGTAGAGTTGAGCTTTTGCTCTCCCTTTGGGGAATGGGTGGTTCTCACAACACTCAGTGGCTTTCTCCAAGTAAGTATTTTCACAAATCCTCTCTGACTTTCTGCTGCCTTGATTCTTTTATGTCCTTCATGTGTCTTTAGAATTATCCAAATTCCTTTCAAAGTCTGCATCCCGTACTTTACTTTGGATTTGTATCTATTTTATGATGGCTCCTCAGTAGAAACTCCCGGTTTAACATTTCATTTTCCTTAGATTCCTGGGAAACGGTGCAACAGTGCGAGGAACCTAGAGATGGCAAAGTCAAATTTAAATTTGATTTTTGGTTTGAGATTTTACGACCAGCTTTGTGATTGTGAACAAGTCACATAACCTATTTTTAAAATCAAAGTAGCATATCTTAATAGGGTTGATGTGGGCTATGAATAGGGTGTCCTGCAAATCATTTTAGCTAGAACATGGTGAGTTCTCGGTAACTTGTTGTTAGTGCTGTTGTCTTTCCCTTTTCTCTGAAGAACAATCTGACACCTTCAGAACTGGCAGATTTAGGACATAAGAACAAATTTCCTTGGAATGGATATTAGTATTCTTATGGATGGCCCCCAAACTGTAGCAATGGCGAAACACCCTCTGGCTTCATAGGTATCAGACTTGGACCCAGGAACTGGAGTAATAGAGGTGACAGGGTCAACTGTGAGTATCTAGTATATAATGAACTGGAGTAATAGAGGTGACAGGGTCAACTGTGAGTATCTAGTATATAACAGGAACCGGAGTAATAGAGGTGACAGGGTCAACT
>CM052657.1:4648983-4688634 GCA_028533165.1 Leontopithecus rosalia | reverse complement strand
GTATCTAGTATATAACAGGAACTGGAGTAATAGAGGTGTCAGGGTCAACTGTGAGTATCTAGTATATAACAAGGTGAGACTTCGTGGGAGCAGAGTCCTGCAGGACCCTGCTGTGGGACGTTCAGTGAAATCTGCTATCACTGATTCAGTGAGCCCGTCATCCCCACAGCCAGTGGTTCAAAGTGAAGGGAAGAGCGTATCAGATTTCCTAAGGTGTAGAATTGTGTTTTTTCTTCTTAAGGGGGAAACACTAAAATGGTTGGAATGCTTTCAGCTTCAAGCAGAAGAGTACGTAAGAGTGACTTGTGAAATGAAGATTTTCAATTATCTAACATAACAAGCAGTGCAGGCAACTGCGTTGGTCCACTGACTGCACGATGGTGAGGCCAGCCTCTCTGCTGTTTTTTTTAGCCTTCCATCTTGGTCACAAAATGGTTTCTGCCTTTCCAGGCATCAGGTCTTCATCAAAAGCAGGAACAAGGGGGACAAGTTGGTGTCAATCACATATGTGCTTTTTGTCAAGAAAGTTCCAGTTTTCTAGAACCACCTCCTACACTACCGAGACCTCTGTGTGCTTGCATCTTACCTATGAGGATCGTGACACAAGGCCTTCACTACCAGCTGTAAGGAAGGTTGGGAAAGCCTCTCTGGGGTTGGGCGAGAGTGAAAGAGTCCAGAACAGGGGTGGTTTTTCAACGGACAGAGTCTGCCACAGATGCCATCATCGTCCCTTGGGGGTGACCGTCATTCTGGATCAGAAAACCAAAACCCCAGCAAGTCTGGACAAGCTCGAGAAATTCTCCCACAACTTCGAGTAATGTGGGTAAGAATGGTGAAGAGAACGTCAATATGGAATGACAGTTTAGCAATTCCAGAAGAAAAGACAGGCAGAAGGAGGAGAAGCAGCAGTCAGTTCCGTAGTGACACTGGCTCCTTGAACTGAGGACAGGTTATCAGATCAAAGGCGCTTGCCGCAGATGAGGTAAAATTAATGAGTATTAGCTCATGGTTGATACTGTTGAATTTCAAATTTTAAGAAGAAAAAAAGTCTAAAATCGCCTAAAATCATCCAGCCTGAGGAAACTATATTATCCGTACAAGAAGAAAACTCACGTAGGCATCAGATTTCTCCACAATATTAAAGGGCAGAAAATGGAAACAACAGCTATAGATTTCTGAGAGAAAATGATTGATTTAATAATTTCTCAACTCAAAGACGACGTCACAGATAGTTTTCATCCATGCACAGCTTTCAACTATTTCACTTATATGCTTTCCTGAAAAAATTACTCCCTCAATTTTTTAAGTTGAAAAAGAAATGCGCCAAAAATGGGCAATGAAATACATAATAGAAAAGAAGTGGCAGGGCACGGTGACTCATGCCTGTAACCCCAGCCCTTTGGGAGGCCAAGGCAGGTGGTCACCTGCGGTCAGGAGTTCGAGACCAGCCTGGCCAACAGGATAAAACCCCGTCTCTGCTAAAAATACAAAAATTAGCTGGCCAGGGTGGTGTGCACCTGTAATCCCAGCTACTCAGGAGACTGGGGCAAAATAATTGCCTGAACCCGGGAGGCAGAGGTCGCAGTGAGCTGAGATCGTGCCATTGCACGCCAGCCTGGGTGTCAGAGCGAGACTCTGTCTCAAAAACATTGTATATATCATTGAGCAACAAAGTCACTAAAAGTTTATGTCTCAGTAACTGCTTTGGCTTTGAAACTTTTATGAGTTAAATATTCTCTAACTAGAAAATATATGAAATAATGTTGATTAATATCTGAGATATTTAAAAGAAAAATTGTGAAGTCTGGAGTGGGGGGATGGAAAAGGGGAGGAAATAAATCAGCCAAATTTTTGATCTTGCACCAGTGAAAAGACAAATAATGGAATAAAATTATTAGTATGGTATTAATAGATTCTTTCCTCTCCCCCAGCCCATGTAAGAAAATGTTATCTTGCTTGACAGACTTTCCTCTGCCTTATGTTACTGCCAAACTAGTTCCTGTGTTTTGGTGACATATAATTGGAAGATGTACAGAAAAGGACGCATCCTGAGATGCTGAGGTTATAGATTGGGAGAAATGAGGGAGCTAGAAAGAGTCAAACATTTCCCAGAATGGAATGGATCGATTTGAGGGCTTTTCTCCCCTTTGGGATTTGAGTTTGTGAATAAGAAGCCCTAGAGGGTGTGGGAGAAAACTGAATAGGAGAGGAAAGGAGATTCAAGGTGTGTTCACGGGGGTCATGCATCAGAACCTCTTTACATCCTTTGAAAGATGAAGGTAGAAAATGCAACTCCTTAAGACTCTCTTGAGTCTTAAAACAGAGCTAACATTCTGATGAACTTTGCTTTATGATACCGTGCAGAGAATGGACCACAAAGATGACAGCTTCAGTAGGGTTGCACCTGGGGGATTTGTCTAAAATTGTGGACCAAAAGCACAGCTTTCAGCTGAAATTCAGAATGAAACCATTGCTTTGTTACCAGAGTCAAGAGCACGTTATTACCAGACTTTACAATAATAGTGGCAAGGAGAGAAACTCCAATAGCTGCTGGGAGAACACTGGTCAGGCCCTGGTGGACGTGCGGGAATCTGAGTTGTAAATGATGTGTCATGGGGAATGGGTGTGCCTGCGGCAGAACTAAACTCACGTAGTGCTAGGCAACTTCACTAAATCTAGAAGGTCTAAAGGAGTCCTCTAAGGCATAGTGCAATCAAAATTATGTTTTACTGCAGTGCCACAGATCCCCAGTTTCTCGAGCAGTTTGACCTCTGCAAATCCTCAGGGGAAGCCAAAGCCAGATCTAGGTAACTCAGACCTTGGCTGGCCAGTCCCTCATGCCAGAACTGGATCCCATGAGGACATGGCAATGGCCACATAGACTTAATTTAGAATCACCGATAGGCTGTTTTCCAAAAATGGAAAGTAAAGCATCAGAGACTGAAGAAAATCACTTTATATTATGATTAGAGAAAGTTCACAGATGAACAGGATTTAGCATCAGAGGGATGTTTCCAGCCTACAGTTTCTTAGGACCTAAAGAACTGAGCTTTATGTGCAGGGTGAATCAGAGAGAGGGACTGTTGAACAGTGTTTGTTAAACCCAATGCAGTGTACAGACAGGCCACATGAGTCATCGGTTCAGTAGGGCGGCAGACATTATTTCATTTGGGATGTTGGTAAGGAAGTGTATGTTCGATTATTTTTAAAACATTAAGTATGAGATAAAAATGCGAGTAGAGTCATTCTGACTAGCTCTGTTAGAAAATCCCTGGAGTAAACTTTGGTTTGGCTTCAGCTGGTTCTCTGTAAAAATTAATATCCACTGGGATCACCAGGAGAAGAAGTCAGAGAATGAAAACAGCGCTATTAATGCCAGGAAGGCAGAGATAAGAGAAACCCCATGTGGAGTGAAAGCTGCAGCACGCTCTTTGGACCTCACGTCTATCTGTGGGATTTGGCCAACCTTACAAGTAAGTGGGTACCAAGTGGCAAACATGAAAGACGGTAGAGAGCAAATCGAACATTTCTGGTGACCAGTAATGCTTAAACCGTTACACAGTGTCAGTTATAGTTTGTATAAATTCCTCCTATTTAGCATATATGGATAGAAACTGCAATAGGAAAGTCTACAAATGGGATGAAATAGAACCACAATAAAAAATTCCAAAACGCGGCTTTGAGGGTGCAGTCACCAGTTTCATGTAGTGTTAAGCACACAAGCTTTGGCTAGCTATAAGATCTGGGAAAATATATCTGTCTGAGCCTCAGTTTCCTTGTGTGAACTGGAGATAATAATACTTATATGGTGATCGACAAAGGGTGTGTGTGTGTGTGTGTGTGTGTGTGTGTGTGTGTGTGTGTATGTGTGTAATATCACAGAACAAAGTCCTCAGAAAACGATATTCTAATATACTGGTATTATTATTGTAAGTATTGTAGTTTTTGGTATATAGTACAACTGACATTAATTGTATACTAAAAGAGAGTTTACAAGCTAAAAAGTTTACTATATTTTCTCCCAAAGAAAAGGGTAGGGCATAGTAATATGCTTAGAGAGATGAGGAAAGATTGGGCAGAGGGAAGGTGCAGGTATGGGTCGGTGATGATCCTGACCGGCAGAGATTTCCACATGTAAACTTGTGTAAACTTGGAGAAGATGGGCCTGGAACAGCAATGTGGGGAGGCGTGCTCTGGTGGAGAGGAGCTGTAAATGTCAGTGTGCGCCTAGCAGTAGGAAACTAAGGAGAGAGGATCAGATTTGGTCCAGAAGTGTTCAAGCGAGAGAGAGAATCAGGAGCCGACTTGGAAACCGTCTCTGTGGAAGTCGGCTGGTCTCCCTGCATGTGCACCGTGGCATTCCCGCTGCTCAGGTCTCATCCTTTCTGGCTCTGACTGTCCCTTGGGGCCCCACACACTTTGCAGACTCTCAGGTGGACTCTCACGGAGTCCCACGTGTATTCCAGACATTGTCTTCTCATGAGTCGGTCTCAAGTTTTAGTCTTTCGGGTGCTAGCCACACTCTGATCTGCCTAGAATTTCTCAGCGTGGGTATGCATGTCCTGATCATACAGATTACATAGAGGATGTATGTGTGCGTGCCTTTGGCATACATGAATATGTGCCTGCAGTTATTTTTGGGAAGCATAGAAGGAGTTTGCAGTATATGCCCAGCCCAGTTCTCTAGTTTGGAACTAAGAGTGCTTTAATTCAGATAGCTTTTTAATTATACTGTGGAAAATGATAAAAGTGAACCAAGTGGGATGGAGGAGTGGATAGGGCAGAAAATAATTGGGGGCATCACAGTGAGTGGACTGAAGTGAAGTCCTATCAGTTCTCACAGGGAGTCGGTTTCATTCTTAATAAGCAGCCTTTATGGTTATAAAGGATCATAGAATATCAAGTTATTTAACAAAATCTTCCTCACCTGATAGAGAACTCTGAGTACAAGTTCATATTTTCATTTAATTAATTCTGCTTTTTCAGGAGGTAGGGGTGGGACCCAACAAATCCCTTTCCCTAAGTGGCTGAAGTTAAGAGAGAAAGTTTTTCTGAGAACACACCTGGAAACGTGTTATGCAACGTCGGTAGAATGGGCTGTTGCCGTGTGGAGTCCAATGTGATCATTTCCTCATTTGTCTCATGCTCAGTCTTTGCTTTCACTTTTCTTCTTTCCTTCAAAGACAATCAATGTCTCAACTTTATAGTTTTAAATGAGCTTTCTCTAGATCCACATCAAACTAACAGAGGAAATCAGGTACATTATGTAGAAGAAATGGTCCAAAGTGAACACCCAGGCAAGGTATGAACAAAGACTAACCTAATCTCAGCCTTTCAAAATCAGATGATCCTGCATCTCTAGAGAGTCTAACTGTTATTCTTTTTTTCTCACCTCTTAGATGATTTCTCATCTGATAAAATAAACCCTATAAGTTTCCAGCCCTTATTGCTATCAAAGTTTATTAACAGGATGATATGACAAAGGAAAATTCCAACATGACGGATTTAAATATCTATACTCTGGGCACACAAATGCTGTGGTGGTCAGAAGAAGTACAAAAGCTGCAGTGCTGTTTTGGTTTAGGAGGCTTGGTTTGAGACCAACCCTTCAGAAAAATGGGGCGCTGTAATCATTGTTGACATTTAGCAAGCACTTCCCCTGTGCCATGTTCTTTGCTAAACATTTTTATGCATTATCTCATTTAATTTTCACAATCTTTTTACTAGGTAGATACTCTGCATGCTCTGCTATTCTACACACAGAGGAGCTGAGGCTTTGAGGACAAGCAGTTCAAGTCACACAAAGGCTAGCACGTCCAGTTCCAGAGGGCACGATCCTATCATTGACCGGGAGAAAGCACCCTTTGGAGCTGAGGAGTCCACACTTGGCACAGTTAACACAATGGTCCTGTGGGTAATATGCGGCGCTAACATTCAAGTTCAGATCTTTGTGACTTTAGATGCAATGTGCTTTCTGTGCTATACATACAAGAAGTTGGAGGCCCTGTTGTAAGGAACGAGCGCAATTCCTTTCTAGAGGACAGAAGCCTGTTAACAGCCTTCAACCTGGAATCTGGAGGGAACCTGTATTATCTCAGGATCTTCTTGTTTGGAAATGAAATGGTCACACCCACTCTTTTCTTATCACTCAAGTCACTGGTAAGTATTCATTTTCCAGCAGGCTTCAAAGCTGTAATCCAGAAGGACAGTAATCTAGATGCAATTACTATAATAAGCTCCTTTAATAAATTCCCTTTGAGTTCACGACAGACCTCATTTATGCTTAATTCTGTATGATTGTTGAGGGACAAAGTCTAAAGAATCTCCCACGTTTGTTCGCTTGTTTTCTAACAATGAAAAATGCAAGCGTTTTAAATTTACACTCTTCGCTTCAGCGTATTTGGTTGGAGGCTACTGAACCTTACGCTGACTGCAGGCATACAGCGAGTGTGTTCTCATAATTGATGCCATTCCATGTCCTGGTTAGCTATCTACATGTTTGGCCTTTTGACAAGATAGTCTACACAATGCCGTAACAGCATTCATTGCCTTTTAAAGCTAAGAATAGACAATAAATAGTCTGGCATTTTAATTAGATCCTTGCCTTCATGTGCATTTCAGCTCCAATCTAGCAAAGCTGAGTAATAGTTGAGTGTTTGATGCGATTTCAGATACCCCCATCTCTCCAGTTGCATCACAATAGACCAAATAGAAATGCAGGATATGAGCAGTTTTGCTCAGTTTTTTTTTCTTAAATCGTATCTGGCTATTTTTCCCTTAGAGCTTTTTAAATTCAACAAATGTTTCCTATTCTTCTAGCAGTGCAATGATGCTTGTCAGTGGAGTACCTGTTCTCTTAATACATAGTTATTTTCTCAAATGTTGGTATTAGAAAATGAGATGATGAGTCCAATTTTTCCAGGCTCTCTCTCTTTCGCGTCTCTCACACCTGACAGGCGGGTGCTCATGGTGCTGTATATGTGCTGTCCTCCTAGGAACCTGGGACCAGCTGACATTACCTCCTTTCAGTACATGGAGCTGAATAGGGGGAATCACAGCTGGCTGCCTTGGGCCAACCCGCATCAAACCTGGGCAGATTATCCAATTGGATTATTGGTTCAAGTAGGCTAGACAGAGAGATAAGGATGTAGGAGGGACATAATAGAATAAACCAGGGAGATTAGGTGAATGCTTGAGAATTTGAAGCAAATGGCAAGGGTCAGATCTAGAAATTACTGAAGCCTTGTTGTGATTCACGCTATATTACAATTACAGGCAACATTTGGTTCCTACCCTCAGAAAACTTCAGATAATAAATGCAATCTGGGGTGATGTGTTAGAATAAAGGTGTGCACAAGTTATTGTGAGGGAAATTAAATTACCTAAGGAAGATGGGAGCAGGAGGAAAGTCAGGGGCTTTTTAATAAGAAAGGACACATGGGGGCTGAGTCTTGCTGGATGAATAATCTTTTCAATAAGCAGGAAAGAAGGGAAAACATTCTGGAAAGGAGAATGTGTCAGATTTGACCGCAGTGATCTTAGCATTTCAGTGGAGGGACAGTTTTGGGTTGTGGAGTGAATGAAAGGTAAAGAAGTAGAGACCGCGAGTACTCGGTTTTTCTAGAGGCTTGAAAGAGATGTATAATGCCTGGATGAGACAGGTGGGTCGTGTATTATCTTCATTTAACAGATGATAAAACTGAAGTCCTGAGCATTTGTAATTTTCCCAAGGTTGACTGTTGGTCAGTAACAGAACAAAAATCAAGTCTGTGGCTTTCAGATTCCCAGTTCGGTTCTCTTCTGCTTGACCTGGATTGACTTATCCCTTAGTGCAGGGTACAGGGTCATAATCAGATATCCATGTGACTATGATATATTTCACCCAGTGGGTAAAGGATGAAAGTTGGGCTAGGGAGAGGGGAGAATTGTTTTTCCTGTTGGTCTGAACTTGTGGACTGCACACAGGTAAACTTCATTTTAAGCCTCATTTGGCATGTTTTCCTGGCTGGGTGTGAATCTGTCCAGCAGCCAAGTCCTGTTTTTCTTCTTTGCTTTATCCCTGACAGCCTTGTGCTACCACTGTGATTCCAACTCATGACCCGAATAAGAATTATAAACAGTAAATTGCATTCCCATGTATATCCCTATTACAGGCCAATGACGTCTGTCTGAAATACTTTGTCACTTGGATAATATGCATTGACGGAACCTTATTTCCTTGATTTAAAAAAAATGCATTTTATTTGGTGTTTTCTTTAGAGATTAAAGCAACTGTTCTTGCAGGGATGCAGAGGCTGCTGGAGTCAGAGCAGCCATCTGCACTAATGAGGATCACACAAACGTCCCTTGCGCTCATGTAAAGATAAACCTCACATCCAGGCGTGAGGAAACTAGGCATTGTTCCTAATTCAGGTACCATGGACTTAGGGCCTTCTTCACCAAAGACAGAGCATCTTAGAATTAGATGCAGTGCTTTGCAATGCTTGGAGACTAAGTTCACCAGAAAGATGGTATTGATATTAGAAAAGATTAAGCCTGGCTGGGCATGATGGCTCATACCTGTAATGCCTGCCCTTTGGGAGGTCCAGGTGGGTGGATCACCTGAGCTCAGGAGCTTGAGACCAGCCTGGTCAACATGACCAACCCCATCTCTACTAAAAATACAAAATCAGCCTAGCCGGGCATGGTGGCGTGCACCTGTAATCCCAGCAACCTGAAAGGCTGAGGCAGAAGAAATGCTTGCACCTGGGAGGCAGAGGTTGCGGTGAGCTGAGATCGCACCACTACACTCCAGCCTTGGCAACAAGAGCAAAACCATGTCTCAAAAAAAAAAAAGGGAAAGAAAAGATCAAGCTAAAGAGTGCATTCACATATCTTGTGAATTAGCGTGACTCCCAAATGGACTTTTTGTCATAAATAAACACAAATATTTATTCCTCAAGCCACCAATTTGCCTTGTCCTGTGAGAAGTAGCCAATTAAAAATGGACATTTTTTTTGGAACAGATGCTAAGATTCTTAAGTGTAAGAACCTGTCATGCTTTCTTGGTAACTTATTAAAATTATTAATAAGCTATTATAAATTATTAAAATATTATCAAATTCATATGTACACTAATTTATATGTAGTAATTGTAATCCCATAGATTAACAAATGTTATGACTTAATACTTATTTATTTTGCATATTGTCATGCCCAGTAAATAATTTCTGATCAATTTCATTCCTTTTGCAATTCATTAGTAAAATAACTACAATTTTTAAGTTGAACTAATTCCCATTCAATCAAAGAAGCAGTAATAACAAGCATCAGAGAAATCTGACTTCCAGAGTCTTTGGCTGCAGAGCTGTGCTGAATATGAAATGGCTAGGAGAAAAGAATAGAGATGAGCGTTTTACTTCAACATTTTAAATTTTTTGCCTGTCAGTCAGATTTACTGTTTGGTTATGGCTGATCACAGTGGGAGGCATAGGTGCAAATAAAATAGATATTTTTGAGCTTTGTTTATTTTATATGCAGTTATATTCTTCTATAAAATAAGAACTTAGCGGTGCTAAGATTTTTTTTTCTTCCATTCTACATCCTGAAGTTCAGTCCTAGCCTGTGTCATCCAATCATTTCCTAGCATCCTTGTGTATTAGGAGGAAATCAGTCTAATATTTAAAAATTCTAAGTGGAATTCAGGAGAGTTTAGAATTTTTAATGTGAACCTACATTTTCTTGAGCTGGAAGCCCTTCATTAGTTCCCAGCTTTGTGAAAAACATTTCCATCTTGGTGTCACCGACCAACCTCCTGGCCTGATCCCAGCTCTGGCTGAACCAAGAGAACTTGTGTTCACATGGCTAAGCAAGCAAGGTTCCAGATTGGAGTGGAGGCAGTGTGGCTGGGTGCCAATGAGGTAAAAGTTCTTCCCAGCTTCACAGCTGTCTTAAAGCTGTACTCAAAATCTTCATAAGCTGCAAGTCCAGACGACGAATACTAATTGGCCAAATATGTTCAGAGGTTTTATTGGGCAACATGGCTTGAATCCTGATTCCCACTGATTGCCAGAAAGTGTAGGAAAGCTACATATTTGGAGCAATGGCAAATTTTGCCATCTGTAAAAGTGAAGACTATTTCTATTTTAATGAATAAATTTGAAGACAATATTTGAATCCTCATTTCATCAACAGAGTACAAGCCTAGCTCTGTACCTGACGTAAAATGGGTGCTTAATAAATGCTCGCCAATGGAATAAAGGGAGGCTGTACCCTGCTCACTGCATTTCCTACTTTCTCTCCTGTATTTTTAAGTTGGAAGGGAACGAATGCACTTGCACATCATCTTCATAGCATGTGTCTTTATCCAAATTTATTTTTTGGAGGCTCAAACTAGTCAAAAAGCATCAAAGGAGAAAAGTAATTGGTCTACCTCTTTCCCCGGTCTCTATAATGCAATCATAAACAATTTCAAGTTAGTTATACACAGCAAAGATAGGAATCTGTAACTGAGCCTTCATTTCTAGCCTCTTTATCTTCCACATTCTCTAAGGAAAATTCTCTCAGGCAAATTATATGAAAATCCTGAAGGACTTGTGGGTACCTGGTAGCTAAGATCAAATGAAACAGAAAATAAAATGATTCTTCACTCTTGGAATGAACTGGCAAGTCTCCTTTCCAAATATAATAGGCTGTTAAATGGGACATATGCTGTTTCCTTCAAATTCTAGCTAAAGCCTCAAAGCTAAGGATGATAGAGGCGATGTACCCACACTTTCTAAAAAGAGATGCCAGACTCATCCACGCAGGGCCTGCAAAAAGATAGTGGAAAGGTACCCATCATTCACCTCCAGGCTGTGTAGGAGGCGACTAGAATGTCAGGAGACATTTTGGTACTTGATAAAGGTTGAATAAATGAATTAGAAGAAAAAGAAGGATAAAAAGTACAGAGGGTGAGAATAATGTCAATACAAAATAAGAGTATACGGTTAGTAATGGGGTTTCCAGTGGGAAATAATATTATACACCATGAGAATCCTGTTGAATTACATGAACTTTTGTAACCCAGAAGTAGTTGTAAATCCTTATAAATGGATCCTATAGATTCTCCAAAGTTCCCAACACAAGTATGTGATATACCTGACATGCAAACTCAAATGTGTGTGTGTGAACATGTATGTATGTAAGTTCTACGTTTATTGGGCTTTATTTTCTACACATTGTGACCTTACCAACAACTTCTTCCTCCACAACCACATTTCTCAGCCAAGAAAAGGAAGAGTATTCTAATGTAATATTCTTAATATTTGCAGTGTTTCTGGAATTGTTGAGAAAACTACTTAAACCTATGGAAACTATTGTATTGGGATGTCATGTGAGAATATTTCTGTCGTCCCAGGATTTCAAAGTTAGGACTAGAAGGTCCACATATACCGATATTCTGAGTCCAGAGAACTGCCAAAGTCGGCAGCAGCCAGTCATGAACATTGCTGACTGAACGGACTCTGGTTCAGAGAAGCGGCCTGACATCGCCTCTCTGCTCCTCCATTCGCCTTTGTTCTTCTCCCTCTCCTCGTGCTTGATAGAAGGACGGATCTAGGACAGGGGAGGCTGCCTTTGGTAAGTGAGATGAAGTGCATGTGACAGACCGTATTTTCTCCCCGGAAGACCTTCCTGTGTGGGGGACGATAGGGAGTGCTGTCCTTTCCTGCAGGGAAAGGAGAGAGGCCTGGGGAGAAAGAACCCATTGTAAAGATGAGAGGGAGGGCTGGGAGAGAGACTGGACTCCAGTCGGTCCTTGCCTAAATAGCGGGCCTGTAATCTGCTCGTGTTACTACAGCAGGAATAAAAAGAGAACCCAGAAGTATTGCTAGGGTAAGGGGACTGACAGGACCAGAATATCTTCTCTACCTCCAGATGCAGAGGATGAATCCCACATGGGATGATGGGTCCTAAAATGTCTCATCTCATAAATGCCTTCCAGGGTCTAGGGACTGCTGCTCGGGAGCAGGTCCCCCATTAGCAGGGCAGGTTGGAATGGCCACCAGCTCACAGGAATCCCACAGAAAATGCCCTGGAAAAGTGGCCCTTAGCACCCAACGAGGGAGCTGAGGCCTCCCTCAGTTGGGGAAGGAGATGTCTGATTCTCTCTCCTTCCTTCCCACCTGACTGGGAGTAAAGGGGGTTGTGTAGGAGCCAGCTCGTCCCATCCTCCACCACAAGCTGCTAGAATCACAACTGTGAGGTGAGCCAGACTTAGGGCTGGAGAGAGACGGAGTAGGGGAAGTGCTTGGACTCATGATACTGAACTTTAAAAATGAACAGAACTGATCCTTAGACATTTTTGAGATGTCTAAACTAAGACATTTTTGAAAAACCAAAGTGACTAAAATGTTATGAAACCTAGTCAAGAGGAAGGATGGGTTTGGCATAGTATTATTGGGCTGTAGCTATTAGGGAAAAAATGTTTTTTTCTTATTTTTCCCCCATAATCTCAACAATTGAAATTCTTCAACACACTGATTGCACCATTTGACATTTGCTTCCTTTGGAAGCCACCCTGATTCTTGGAGAAAACCAGTTTTTTTCCCCTAGCTGGTTTTAAAAATAATTGCTAATAGGTTACAAGATCTGCTTTTCCGGAGACAGTCTTTACAAGGTGCTCATTAGCAGTTGATATTTAATGTGAGTGCTTTCTAATGTAACTTCATTTAGAGTTATTTTTATTTAATGAACCCTGGAAAGCTCTAATGAAGCGACACATCCCTGCACGTTGTTTTCATGCAGTTCCTGGAGCAGAGGAATCGTGTAGACCCCTAAGCGCAGCAAAGGCGTGAGAAAGGCATGAGAGAAGTTGGGTTGCGGCAGGTAGAGACTGTCTGTTCCCTTCAACGTCAGTACAAGACAAAAACAGCAGTTTCAGAAATGGTGAGTTGATGTGAACTGGAGTTAAGCAGGTGTAAGCTGGAGTGGGAGGATGAGTCCCACACAGCGGAGTGATTTGATCTCTTTTCTTCCTCTTCTGTCTCCCCTCCAGGCCTGTCCAGGTCCCGTTTCGTTTCTTTATTAAGGCTGTCTCTTCTTATTTGGTCAGTCTGTCATTTCTCAACGAAAATCCTCTTTTTCCTCCTGCTTAAATGAATCGTGAGTGTAACTGGTGGCCTATCCAGGGAAAAATTAAACAGGGTGCACGTTGAGAGACATTCTTTAAATGTCCACAGTGGACATCACGGGTCACTCAAAATGGGTCTTGTACCAAAAAGTGTCTTGGCAGCCTCACGTTAGTTCTGCAACATGACGTCACTTAGACCATGCCGAGAGTCTCTTTTAGTGCTGTGTGTTTGTAGGGAGCTGGTCATCTTGTCTTAGGAGATGATGTAAGAAGCCTACTGAATCTGATTGGCTGAAGAGAATGCCTTAGCCCTGAGGAGGTAAGACAGACAGTGGCTGTGGGCACTGCGGGTAGGGTCGCTTCAGCCCTGACACAGTGGCTGGCACTACAGTGCCTGGTGTTTCTCCAGGATGTGACTGTGGGGGTGAGCTATGAATCCCACCACAGATACGCAGAGTGCAACCCAGGGATCACTGCGGGGAGAAGCCCATGGAACAGTTCAGGCTCTTCTTTGAGCTCCACTGAGAAGTTTAGCAGCAAAAAGTAGCTTTATTCTTGCACACTATTGCCTTAGGCAAGCTCTGTTGACGCTTTTCTTCCCTACTTCTGCGTGGAGTCCTGGGTAGATCACATGGGTTTATCAAGTCCTTTCAGGTACCAGTGAATTCTGCCATTTTTCTAGTAATAAAAGTGTGGACCAGTCTCATATATAAACCTGAGTCTGTCAGCCAATCCAAAGTTTCTCCCTTTCCCCAAGCGAATCCCATCCAGGCTGGGAAAGCTGCGGTGGAAAAAAACATCACGGTGATGCTTTAATCATGTCCCTCCCCATGCTCAATTCCCTAAGTCTCCTCGGGCCTTACCAGAGTTAGCAAACAAATAACACACACACAAGAAACCTCACTTGTGAACTGATATCTCTGGAGGTGCCAGATGCCCCGAAGCTAATTTTTTTTCTCCTGAAGCGGTTCTGTGGGATGGTCAGAGGATCCCATTACTGGAGGTCTCCTTCCCACTGTTCCCTGGTATGGGTGCACCCCCCTCTGAAGGGGATCTGACTTTCCGAAGTCTATCCCACACAGACTCCTTTTAGGGGGTCACCTAGTCCTCCTGATGGCCCTATAGGCTGGGATTTCCAAAATGTCTTGAATCTACCTACCTTCTGGAGGGTCCAGATCTTTGGAGGCGCGGCCACCTTCTGTAACAGCCATGCTTGAAGCAGCCCTGGTTCTTTGCTTTGTCATTCAGAGTTACTCCAGCTGGCTTCTCACCTTTTAGCATAGCTACGTCCTTGCTTTGTCCAGACTTCAGGAGAAACATGTCACCTTCTCAGTGATCCCGTGAAGCTCTCTACCCCTTCCTGAGGAAGGCGTCTTATTTCTATAGCCCTATTAGTTTATTGCCATAGCACTCAGACAATATTTCTACTAACGAACTCTTCACAGTCTCTGGTTCTATTGGCAAGAAGCAACAGCTTCAAGCGAAGTGACCCAACTCTAGTTTCCTCTGTCCCTGGTATTGGAAGAGACTTGACCCTTGCTTTAAGCGGAGTAAATCCTTGGGTTCTGGAACATTTTATGAAGGGAGGAGCCTTGGAAGGGAGAGACTGGACTTCCTGTTAATTAGTTGGGGCAGGCTAGGCTCACACCTGTAATCCCAGCACTTTGGGAGGCTGAACGCGGGGGAATCACTTGAGGTCAAGAGTTTGAAACCAGCCTGGCCAACATGGTGAAATCCACCTCTACTAAAACCACAAAAGAGATCAGCTGGGTGTGGTGGCACATGCCTGTAATCCCAGCTATTTGGGAGGCTGAGGCAGAAGAATTGCTTCAACCCAGGAGGCAGAGGTTGCAATGAGCTGAGGTTGTGCCACTGCACTCCAGCCTGGGGGACAGAGTGAGACTCTGCCTTAAAAAAATAAAAATTAGGTGGGGCTTGAATAAGTAACTTGAAACATAAAAGGCACATGACGCTTTTTATGTCCAAATTCATGAAGCAGTTCCTATGGATTATACGGTTCCAGGAGCTGTTCTCCTTAGGGGTGAAGTAAGACCACAGTAACGGGTTCTTGTAACTTACTCCCTCCCCATTCCTGCACATCCTTCAGATCTCCTTAGATGAACCTCCCATCACACGTGTCAAGAAGCTGTTGCTTCTTGCCAACAGAACGAGCGACTCTGAAGATTTCATTAGAAGAGAGATTTTCTGAGTGCTGTGGTGTAAGACTCCTTCCTCGGGAAGGGGTAGAAAGCTTCACAGAATCCCTGAGTCTTGGGAGTCACCAAGTATTCAGTGGGGACTCTGAATCTATTATTTAATCACATTTTTATGTCCTGCCTTAGCTCCTAAGAGTATGTTGACATGTCTGAGGCATTTCTAGTAATATGCTGTGCTATGGTATAGAGAGCAGAAGGGAGCTACATTTCCTGGGGTGTCAGAGTATAACGGCCTTTCTAATGCTGTGCGTGCAGTACCGTTAAGAGTTTTTAAAACAAATTTTGTGGGTACCCAGTAGAGGTATATTCGAAGTTTTTATGCTGGCAGTTAATAAGAGTCGTATTTGTAGCACGTGATACATTTATTTTGGAAGCGGCAGTGGGGCCAGGCAGCCAGTGAGAAAGCTATGTGTTCACTTCACAAACTTTACCAAAAAAATAAAGATATATATATCTCTGTGCCAAGCATTGGGAATAGAGCAGTCGGAAAAACAGTCACAGAAACTTACAGCCTAGTGAGAAGACATCATTACAAATAATCACACCAGTAAATATGCAGCAGGTATAAATCTTAGTTCATAAGCTCAGCATTTAAAAATGTTTATTTAAGTCAGCTTAGATTTGTATTAGAGGTGTCAGCTTGACCCATGCTGAAAATCAATCTCAGCAATTTTTGCCTGCTCTCCTCACGCTTGCCTCTGTCTCTCACCAAAAGATACAGACGTTTTGTCTGTGGCATCAAATACATTAGGAAAGTGCATCCCAGTGATGGCCACCTGTTCACACTGGGTCACGCCAATGGACCGCTGTGGTAGAAGGTCTCTTGCGGGCTGATGCTCTGCACTTGGGGCTGGGAATCTTTGTGAGGATGGAGCACAGGTGCCTGTGGTCCAGCAGTGCCCTCGGAGCTTTCCCTGCCTCCCTGGGTGCCGCAAGGAAAGGAGTGTGTGCTGGCCGCCCCAGCGCTCACTGAAGACTTAGCCCTCTTCTGGCTGCTGCTTCCATTTTGCTCTAGGTCTTCCGTCTAATCTCAATGGGGAACTTTTAGGCAGAAACAAACATAAATTAATAATAAATTGTTCTACCTTAAAGAGTAAGTAGACCTCACACTAAGTACCAGGAAGGAAAAGGACATGGAGCTGGCCCTGAGAGTATAATAAAGGACCTGTTAAATTAGCTGTGGGGTGGGGATAGGACATCAGAAAATGCTTCTGTGAGGAAGTTACACTAAAGCTGAGACCTGAGTGACTGTGGGAACAGCGAGTGTCCCAGGCAGATGGACCATTTTAGTTTCCTTGACTGCCATAACAAATTGCTATAAAATTGTTAGCTTGAAATGACAGAAACTTATTTTCTCGTGGTTCGGGCAGTCAGAAGTCTGGAATCAAGGTATTGGCAGGGCTGCAATCCCTCCAAAGTTACCAGGGGAGAATCTTCCTTTTTCTCTTCTCACTTACGGTGGCTCCACGTGTTCCTCGGCCTGTGGCTGCATGACTCAAATCCCAATCTCTGTCTTCCGATCACCATCTCCTCTTCTTGCGTTTTTTGTATCTTACAAAGATGCCTGTCATTGGATTTAGGGCCCACCTAGGTAATCCAGAATGATCTCATCTCAAACAACTGCTAATGGGTGACGTGAGAATCCTGTTGAATTAATTACATCTGCCAAAATCCTTTTTCAAATCACGTCACCTTCACAGGTTCTGGGGGCTTGGTATGGAGGTATCTTGTTTTGGGCCATCATCCAATCCACTATGGGGACTAACAGTGCAAAGTCCCCGAGACGGCTTTCCTGGACTCTCAGGGTAGACCACCCCTAGGTCACTACCGTGCCATACAGCATTTGTATATTTTGTTTTTGAGATGTTTTGCGTACATTGGTTAGAGGCAAGAACCAGAGCATACATTCATTAGAGGAAAAACTTTATATCTACGATACTTGCATCCTACCCCTACCTCCAGTGGCCAGCACAGCATGTGCACTTGAGACACTTGAAATCACTTGTAGATTTAGGGCCATGCTCATTCCCACTATCTGGGGGACAAAGCTAGGACATGACACGTTTTGAAACTAAAATGAATAGTAGCATCCTAAATGAGTAAGATTGCTCATCTGTGGAAATCTATTCAGGAGGAAATGATTCGGATGAGTGATCCCAATAAGATGAGGGCGCTTCTCAGCTCCCAGCCAGGGACCCACGATGCTCCCTCCAAGAAGGAAGGCATCAGTTTAGAGTGTAGCTAATGAACGACAGGCTGTCATCGTGGAAACAGTGACATGTCTGTCTCAAAGGTATGCTGCAATGACAGAAGTCTTTGGTGACTTTAAGGAACACTGAAAAAGCAAGTGTTTGGTAAGAATTTGTGATTGCCAATCTGTCACTGTCAGAGGCACAGAGACACTGTGTCTGGAGGATGTGAGTTTTCTAGTCACGTTTAAAGCGGCGCTGCCTCGTGAAGGAGGGGTAAGACCAGCAGCATCTCCCAGATTCCTGTTTGAACTGCACACTTGCCATGAATCTTCTGGTGACAAGTTGGTTTCTCAGGCAATTTGACAGCTGGGGGTGAGGTGACAGGAGTGGAGCTGGGGAGCTGTACCCTGCACAGTGGACGAGGGTCTCTCAGCCACCATGAAGGTCTGCTTTCTGTCCAAATGAAATTGGCTCTCATGGGTGCCTTGTGATTTTAGGAGCAGGAATCAGTTCTTAGAATGTGGCTGATCCTAAGGAGAGCAAATAAAATTATCTGAATTTGCCAGACCTGGAACTAGATCCTGCTCTTTTGGGTGTCTGCCTGTGAGGGGCCCAGCCTCAGGCATCCCACTTCTCTCCTACCCCTGAAGTTTGCTGTTTAGGACAGTGATTGGGGAACAAGGGAAGGGAGGAAATAGCAGCCGATGAATAGGTCCAGCCTTGACAACTGACTTAGCTGCTGAGGAAAAGATGAGTCGAATGGGGTGAAAAGACAGAGGTGTATCCGGGAAGGTGGACATAATGTTTTCAGTGAAATCATGCTTGGAGCTGAGGTGTATCCGGGAAGGTGGACATAATGTTTTCAGTGAAATCATGCTTGGAGCTAAGGTTTCTGCTACTGCTTTGAATGATAGTACATTCTTCTTTGAAAGGCATGGAGATCATCTTCAAATAAATCAGACTAGAGACAATCACACAGCACAGACGCCAGACTCACAGATAAGCATCTACAGCAGCACAATCCCAGGGATCTCTTACATTTTCTTTAAGAAGCTGAGATGCCTTGGTTCCATTGGGCCCTAGGGGCAATAAAGAAAATGCTGTTGAATTTATGGTTAGATTTCATCTACTTAAGAAGCCTGGAGAGGAATGTTTTTTTAAAGAAAAGAGAAGAAAACACAGTGGGTTCTAGCAAAGGCACTCTGCTTTTAAGCAGATGCACATTCAGTTGCAGACTTTGTTTTCCCTCCCAATTAGTCTCCAAATGAGTAACTCACAATCTCCATTCGCATGGTTCATTTTGTTTCCCAGTGAAGTGAATGATTATTTCTTGGTTCAGAGAAAGTCTCTTCAAGGACACCAAACACAGATAGCATTTGATTCCTTTAAAAATTAAAAACTTTTGCTTATAGTAATACAATCAGCATTTTGGACTGCGATTCCAGAGTGTTTGCCTTTTTATCCCCATCAGCCCTAGTGGATACATAGGTCACTCAAGTGCCTACCCTATCTTAGGCATTCTCAGAAAAACTGACGGGGCAACGATGAGATTCCCCTCCCTGGTAACATGTGACTGGCGGATGGTCAACCACAGTCTGAAGGAGTTTAGTGTGACGAGCTTTGTTCAAAGAAGGAGTTGGACTGGGTAGATTCCCATTCTCTGGAACTCGAATGGGAAAACAGCGGGATAATATCTGTAGTGGAGTCTATGCTGATGAGTAATGTAATAGAAAGAGGTGGATCTGAGGGTCATGATGGGCTGTGAGTAATTAAGCCAACACTGGAAGCAAGTTAGAAATAAAAATTAAATTCCAAGCCCCCAGCCGACCGATGGACCGTCTCCTGACCAAGGAGGACCCAGAGTAATTTTGAAAACGGAGTCCTTGGCCGGGACAACACGGGAGGCCAAACATGCCTGTTATGCCCCCTCCCTTACTAACTGCCATTGGGCTTCCTTCCCTAAGGACTAAACAGAAACCGGTCCTTCCTAGAGACCACCCCTAGTATCAATCAACTGCCTGCCTGCTCCCTCTCCCAGCTGCAGTTTTCACAAAACAACCAACTAGCATTTCTTCCTGGGAAGAGAATACTGACCTTGGTGTGCTTCCGGTCAATCTACAGAGCATGCAGAGTAAAGGTGTTTGTGTCCTCTGCTTTTAATGTCAGGGAGCTGAACCCTCCACCCTCGAATCATGCCGATGCCCCGTTATTTGTACATTGTGTCCCATGAAGGGGTGTGAAGCTCAATTGCACTCACACGTTTCTCCTTTTGTAAATATTTATGACTACTCCTTTAGCTTATAGAATGTGCTTGTTCAGCCCCCCTGCTCAGTATAAATTCCTGTTCCCTTTGCCCCTCCCTCAAAGTGTCTGTTTCTGGCTTCTGGCCATAGGCTATGCTTCCTGGTCTGTCAGAGCGACTCCACTGCAGGCTGCCGTCCTTTATGAGAAATAAAGTTCTCCTTTCTAAATTTACCTCGCCATTCTGTAGTTGATGTGGTCGGCCATGAAGGTGGGATGCATGGAGAAGCCCAGTTTCCCCCAGCGTGACTGGAGGTCAGCAGACCCACATCTGCAGCTCAGTTGCCATGGAGGTGGGATGCATGGAGAAGCCCAGTTTCCCGCAGTGTGACTGGAGGTCAGCAGACCCACATCTGCAGCTCAGTTGCCATGGAGGTGGGATGCATGGAGAAGCCCAGTTTCCCCCAGTGTGACTGGAGGTCAGCAGACCCACATCTGCAGCTCAGTTATCTCCCTGACTGCTCTTGGAGGAAGCTGGCTCATTTGCTTCAGATCTAAGATCTCCTGCTTTTAGGTTGAAGATTTCGGAGACTTTCTCTACCCCTTGCCTTTTCTTCTTTCCAGTCCCAACTCAGTCTCTGTCCCGCTTCCCACTGCCCAGGCCCCAGAGGGAACATCTTTGTTGACTCCAGTTTTGGGAGGGGACCTTTGCAGCCTTCTTGGTTCCCGCTGTCTGAACCCTTGAAGAGATCTCCCCTGTTAGCCCCAGGTTTGGGGGCGCTTCCCAGTCCAGCTGGACTTAGCTGGTCTGTCAGGCTCCGGGCACTCAAAGGGACTCCTAGTTACAGTGAGTGCAGTTATAGAGAACTTTAGGTCTAAGGGATAGGGAGCCTTAGTTTTGAAGGGACAGTCTCTTCTCAGCCACCATAGAAGATCCCATGGGCATACATGCTTAAGAACCATGGAAAGATTTTTTTCTTTTCTGAGATGGAGTCTCACTCTGTCACCCAGGTTGGAGTGCAGTGGTGCGTCCTCGGCTCACTGCAACCTCCAACCCCCAGGCTCCAGCGATTATCCTGCTTTAGCTTCCTGAGTAGCTAGGACTACAGGTGCCCGCCACTATACCAAACTAATTTTTTGTATTTTCAGTAGAGACAGAGTTTCATCATGTTGGCCAGGCTGGTCTTGAACTCCTGACCTTGTGATCCACCTGCCTTGGCCTCTCCAAGTGCTGAGATTATAGGTGTGAGCCATTGCACCCAGCCAATTTTTTTAAAGGATATGTAATAGTGTTATGGTTAACCTTAAAAATTCTCTTGACCAAGTTAAAGATAAAAAATCTGACCTAAAGCAAAGTTAAAATCCTTTGTAAGCTCAAACTGATTACGTAAGCTGTCCTGAATGAATGACAGGAAAAGCTACTCTGCCTTGTGGTCTAATAGTTAAAATTCTGTGATTTCGCTGCCGTGGCCTGCATCTGATTCCCTGTCAAGGGAATCCTTTTGATTTGATATTTGTGTGACTTTTGCCATGTATTGATCCTTTCCCCTTTGATGGACAGCTTTTGATTTTCTATCCTTTCCCCTTTCATGGACAGCTTTTGATTTTCTGTCTGTCTTCTGTGGGGACATGAGGGCCTTTTGGGTCTTTGTAAGTAGATGGTCAGCTGTGATGCTGAGACCCTAGAGAATATGGCCCAGCAGACATGTGGGCTGGACTCCTTTTGGTGCAAGTGAAACTTCCCTTTCTTTGAGCTGTTTTTTGAGATGAATCTGAATCTTGTGGGACTGCTTTCAAACCTCTCTGGAGATGCCCCATGTGTCCTTGTTTGAGTTATAACTTTGGTTAAGCCTTATTGATTCACTAGGGAGGTTACCTTTGGAAAAGAAATTAAAAAGTTGGCAGTACTTGCTAAAGTCTGGTAATAAGAAATTTGAGAGGTTTTTTTTTTTTTTAGAGAGCTCTACGGTTAGAAGTTGGCATTATTAAAAGCTGGATATCCAAGGTATAATGATCATTTTCTAATGGGGCTTTATGCTTTTTCTCTTTTTGCTTCCTCTTTTGAAAAGAAATATGTTTTCTTCTCAGTTGATTGAATTCTGTTTCTTCATTTACTTCTGTCTGTCCCTTGTTTCTCTTGCCACCTTCAGTGCCCCCTTGGGGACCTAAAATAAATTCTAACGGCCTAGGATCCCTTAAGGGAAACCGAAATGCTGACTCCTCCTTGGGAGGAAACTCTGTTTTTTCTTATGGAGCCCCAAGAGTTGTAAGGAGACAGATGACTCCCAGGTTTAAGACTCTGCTCTCTTTTTGCATTGCATTACCTAATGTCTGGCTTTGGTAATACCAGAGATTACTTTCTGCTGTCAGAAAACGTGACCTTGGTGTGGGTGATGATTGCCAGTTACATCTGTTACAGGTGTTAGAGGTGGCCGATGGCAGTCGTGTTATCTACAAACAAGCCTTGACTCCGTTCAGATCTAAGTCTGTGCCTTTGAGATGTACATTTCCTGCCTTGTTTCACCTGAGTCATGTCTTTGGAGATGCAAATTTAGAGCTGCTAAAATTGTTTAGGGCATGAAACAGGTAAACAAGGGACTGATAGTCTAAAGTGGGGGAGAAACTTTGAAAACTGGCAAATGAAGTCTTATAAATCTTTAAGATCTGCCTCTGTCTGTGTCTTTCATATACCAAAATATATGAAAGAGCTGACACAAAGGGCTCATTCTGATACGAATATCTGAAAAATAGAAGCTAGCTCAAATACCTTTTAGTTCACAAGACTTTCATAATCTTCGGTAAATAAAACTAGTCAAAATTATCTTTGTGGCCAGGCACAGTGACTCACACCTGTAATCCCAGCACTTTGGGAGGTTGAGGCAGGCAGATTGCTTGAGTCCAGAACATGGTGAAACCCTATCTCTACTAAAAATACAAAGATTAGCCAGATTTGTGGCACTTGCTCTGGAAGGCTGAGGTGGGAGAATCTCCTGAGTCGGAAAGTCAAGGCTGCAGTGAGCCATGATTATGCCACTACACTCTGGCCTCGGTGATAAGAGTGAAATCCTATTTCGAAACAAACAACACACAAACAAAAAGCCAAAATTCTCTTCCGTGATTTAAAAGGTTACAGTTACGTTAAATTAAGTAATCCTAGGCTTTTTCGCTGGAAACTAGGGCTATGAAGAGTTAGAATAGTAGTTAACATATTTAATTAAAACTACCAGATGTAATAAGAGAAACAATTCTACATACAGAGTGCATTAAGAAGTTAGTTACAATGCGTTTTTGGTGAAGTTTATGAGAAAAACATGTGGATGGGCCGGGCGCGGTGGCTCAAGCCTGTAATCCCAGCAGTTTGGGAGGCCGAGGCGGGTGGATCACAAGGTCATGAGATCGAGACCATCCTCGTCAAAATGGTGAAACCAGTCTCTACTAAAGATACAAGAAAAAATTAGCTGGGCATGGTGGCGCGTGCCTATAATCCCAACTACTCGGGAGGCTGAGGCAGGAGAATTGCCTGAACCCAGGAGGCGGAGGTTGCGGTGAGCCGAGATCGCGCCATTGCACTCCAGCCTGGGTAACGAGAGTGAAACTCCGTCTCAAAAAAAGAAAAGAAAAACATGTGGATGTGATTTTTGCTAAAGGAAAAAGTAATTTTGTTTGGTCAGAGGCTATTTAAAGTTTGCTTCAAAATGAAGGACAAAATGATACAGGTGAAATTAAATAGAGAAAACATAAAAAGATGGAGAATGAAGAATGTTTGATTCCCATGTGGCCCCTTGGTCACCTACGGTAGGAAGCAGCAGCTGTGCTGCATTCAGTCACTAAAGGTGAAAGTTACCACTGGAATTTAGAGATGGATCCAACTCTGGGGGAGTTGGTTCACTGCGTGCATAAGGAAAAGCGAACTAATAAGGAAAAAGCAAAATATTCGATCCCTTAGTTATTGTTATTTATCATAGTGATTTAGGACTTAAGAAGGAATTGCTCAGGCAGATAGTGAGGATACTAGAATCCTCAGTGAGGTTTTCCCTTTTAATGAAAAGTGGTTCCCAGATCATTTTCTAACAAAGAGCAGCCTGTGAAGTCGAGCTGCAGATACAGATTCCGGCAGTTGTGCCAGTTATGTTCTAAGTGATGGCCCCATCTTCCCTTTTCTTTGTCAGCCACACGTACAGTAAGGAGTAGACAAGGTGGTGCCCTACAAATGGAAAGATCATTTGCATAAGAAGATTATGAAAGTATAGCTGGGCACGGTGGTGCGTGCCTGTAATCCCAGCTACTTGGGAGACTGAGGCAGGAGAATTGCCTGAACCCAGGAGGCGGAGGTTGCGGTGAGCCTGGGTAACAAGAGCGAAACTCCGTCTCAAAAAAAAAAAAAAGAAGATTATGAAAGTATCTCTGAGACTTGTGGTTCCCGGAAAGATAGTCAATGTTGGGGGAAGGGAAATTGGGTTTAAATGCTCTGGAATAGAAGAGCATGCTTGGGTGGGTGTAGGACACGCGGCTCCCTGTTGTACAACTGCAGATGGACATATGTGATCCTGACACACAGGAAGTCATTCTTGAGGAAATGGCCAGCCTGGGGCATTGGATAAAAGCTACTGTAAGATCTGTTCTCTCCAAGAAAGGGATTGCAGAACTCCTTATAAATGCCTGGTGTAGTTCCCAGATAAAGCAGCTGATCTGCTTTGTACGCAAGCCATGTGGAGCTGGATTTGTGATATTATGGACAGTCACCCGCCGAATATGCCCATTACCCATGTCATGGTACATATGCTGTGGTTAAGGGGGTCCCTTCTGCATGGGCCCTCCATATGATGATGATGCTAGGTCCCAGGAGCCTTATAGAATCTGCTGTTCCAGCTTTCCCTCATGTTTCAGATGCTAATAAAACATTAATTAACAAGAAAATAGGAAAAGCAAATGGGAGAGTCCAAGGACTCGTCTCAAGAAGGTGGAAATTTTTTAAGAGTAATTAAAAAATAAAATGAATACAGAAAACATTGATGGGGTGAAACAAGAGGAAAAAAGAAAGGGGAAAGTCATGGGACTCATCCCAGCAGGGCAAAAATCTTCAGATGGTTAAGAGATGAAATAGGGGGTTGGGTGTGGTGGCGCATGCCTGTAATCCCAGCGCTTTGGGAGGCCGAGGTGGGCAGATCATGAAGTCAAGAGATTGAGACCATCCTGGCCAACATGGTGAAACCCCATCTCTACTAAAAAAAAAATACAAAAATTGGCTGGGCTTGGTGGCGCACACCTGTAGTTCCAGCTACTGGAGAGGCTGAGGCAGGAGAATCACTTGAACTGGGGAGGCAGAGGTTGCAGTGAGCCAAGATTGTACCAGTGCACTCCAGCCTGGGCAACAGGAGCAAAATTCAGTCTTAAAAAGAGAGAGAGAGAGAGAGAGAGAGAGATAGAGAGAGAGAGAGAAAGAGAAAGAGAGAGAGGAAATAAATAAAATGGAAACTGATGAAGTTAAAACAAAGATCTTAACACAACGCTATGGAAGGTTGGGTGGACCCAAGGGAGACCCTGCTGGTCTCCCAACATTAAAGGGCTCCAAATCAATTTTTCATATTTACCCCAGGCTGGAGATATTTCTTAAGAAAAGTCAGAAGGCAAAGAGCGCAATGAAAATTGCCTGGAGCAATGTCGAGGATTGACAAAAGGGCTCCTGAAGCTTTGGCTGAGAAGCCAAATCTTTTTTCACCAGAGAAAGTAAAATGGTCCAGGGTGGGAAAAAAAGTAGTTCCTGAGCTCAGAACATAAAAACGTAAGGTTGATACAATTATCAAAGCTGGAATGTTTAAATAGGCCTCGTGTAAAGTAGTTGTGACCCCTATTTGCATAAATGTTTTGTGAAAATGAATATTACATCCGGCTCGGGGAACGTTTCTTTTACCTGCTACTATAATATATAAGGCATGTAAATCCACCCATGAAGCAGTATTAATTGTACTTTCTAAGTGAGAACCCAAACCATTGCCCAAGCCTGCAGAGTGTAGACTGGAAGCTGGAGTGCCGGTACTGCTTGGGCTCCTTATAACTTCCCAAAGGGCCCAGTTCTGTACTTCAGAGCCCTTGTGGGGCATTTATTGAGGCTCGTGACAAAAGGTGTGAGCACCTCTCAACAATGACTGCTGAAACTTCGGACTAAAGAATTTCCACTTGAGGGGCATTTACTGACCAGCTATGGGATGTTAACTGAAGCTACCCCCAAAAAAAGAATATAAAATGATCTTGACACCTGAAATACCATGCTCTCTGGGATGATGTCACAGAAACACCCTAATGGGGATAGCCGTGCTCAGAAGTCCATAATAGAATTGGAATGGCTTATCATGCTACCAGAGGAATGCAAGGAGGAGATACTCATAAACAGGGAGCCTTTTCCCCACTAGAGTTGACTCTGGACTGGTGCAAGGAGTGGCTGGATTCTGCACTGCCTCTCTCTCACCTGACTGACAAAGAGCTACTTGATTTGAGGATGGCAGTTTCAAGGTGGACAGACAGCATCCTGATGAGAAGCCTGTTACTCTAATTGTAAAAAGTCTACTTTTGTCAACAGAATTTACCTTTCTCTCTACTTGAGTTCTCTAAAATTTGGAAACTTTCCGTGGGTATTCTTACTTTACGGCAATGTGGTTATTTGCATAAGTTCTGTAAGACTCTCTTTTCTTTTGAAACGGGGCACAGTTGGAGACGCTGGTTATTTCACCAGGGCCTGAGGTGTCTGTACCCTGGTGAGAAGGGTTATGCCGCAGGCTGCAGCCCTTTATGAGAAAGAAAGCTCTCCTTCCCAAATGCGTGAGCCTCCTCATACTTAGTAAAATATATTACCTAGAAAAACAGTTACATAGGGATGGGAAGAAGAAAGCCACTTGGAAGTGGGAATAACGTATAAAGAAGAGTTATGTTAGGGGTGGGACATTAGCTTGAAGATTCAGGAAGCTCAGAGACGCCTGCATGGCCTTTGATTTTAGATTGTCTTGCATTTCCAGGCTCTATGAGGCCCTGGGGCTCCACTATAGAACCTCTTTCCTGAGGCCTGGTCACTTTTCTTGGTCACCTGGCTAGATTCCCATTTCCCTGGTTTCATGTTAAAGAGCTTTGCGGCCGGGCACGGTGGCTCAAGCCTGTAATCCCAGCACTTTGGGAGGCCGAGGAGGGTGGATCATGAGGTCAAGAGATCGAGACCATCCTGGTCATCATGGTGAAACCCCGTCTCTACTAAAAATACAAAAAAATTAGCTGGGCCTGGTGGCGCGTGCCTGTAATCCCAGCTACTCAGGAGGCTGAGGCAGGAGAATTGCCTGAACCCAGGAGGCGGAGGTTGCGGTGAGCCGAGATCGCGCCATTGCACTCCAGCCTGGGTAACAAGAGCGACACTCCGTCTCAAAAAAAAAAAAAGAGCTTTGCATTTAAGATCAGCATTTTGGCTCTAATGTTTGTTGTTGTTTATTTTGAATTACAAATGGAATTTATTGGCTCCAGTACCCAGTGACTCCGTAGATGGGGCAGGTTTCAGGGGTTTCCAGTGACAGCAGGCCTGCTACTCTGGGAGTGTACCTCTCTGCCAGTCCCTCACCTGGGCCGGCCTCTGCAGGTTGCCTTCATCCTCAGGCAGGCTTGCTTTCTGCTGGCAAAATGGCTGCCGGTAAGTTCCTGGAGTTGCACTGATTCTCTTTCCTCTAACTGCTGAAATAAATTTCTGGGCTTCCCTCTGATTTGACCAATCTGGGTCACGTGCCAACTAGAGTCATAAACCAGTAACAGAATGGGGACATGCCAGTCTCCCCTTCATTTCAGAGGAAATGAAAGAACTGCTGAGGAGGAAGCTGCGATATCCACTTCATTTTCATTCATCACAGACTTTAAGATGCTTAAAACCACCAATGGCTCCCCAGGGCAACGAGAATAAAATAAAATGTTCTTAACCGTGGCATAGGAAATTCTGCATGATCTGGCCCATGCCTCTTTTCCAGGTAGGTCTTGAATACTTCTTCATCCTCCTTCGGCTCCATCTACACTGAGTTTTAAATTCCTCAACAGCTCCGAATTATTTTCCACCTGAAGGGCATCAGACATGCTGCTGAAAGAGGCTCTACTTGGAGCTTTCTTAACCCACTTTTCACCTAGCTATCACTGAAATAAACTTACAACTCATGAAGATAAGGGTCTTGAAACAAATGTACATAGACCTATGAGAGAAGACCAGGCAAGGGCTTGGGGTGACCTAATTTAGACTGGAGAGGAGGCAGGGAGGAAAGTGCAGAAAAGACCTTCCTAAGCTGATAAATGAAGGATAAATAGCTGTTATTTATTTAATATCTGTTTTTCCTGCTAGACTGAGCACTCTGTGAGGGCAAGGACCATCCCTTGTTTTGTTTACTTCATTATGTATAATGTACAGAACTAAGTTCCATAAGAATCCACAAATATATATTGAGCATCTCCTGTGAGCCAGCACAGAAGATGCTCAATATGTATTTGTGGTTTGACTAAATGAATATTCTGAACACCTCATGAGGTCATTTATTGTTTCCACACACCAAAGAGAAAACCAAGAGTGAGAATGGAGAAGTTACTGACCAATGTCATCAGGGCTCACCCTCCAGGAGGTGACCCAGCCAGGACAGAACTCACCTGCAATTCCAAGATCTTATCTACTTCTTGTGGGGCCCCTAAAGAGAAGTTATGGGTAGATTTCTGCTTTGGGTTCAAGAAGCTAAGAGTACCTCTAACACCAGCTAAACTGGACATTCTCCCAAACATGTCTTGAAATTTCCACCCCAGCCCCTTTGCTCCTTCTTTTTGTTCCACTTGGAAAGCTTTCCCTGTCTTAGTATACCTGTCCAAATCTTTTTTTTTTTTTTGAGACGGAGTTTCGTTCTTGTTACCCAGGCTGGAGTGCAATGGCGTGATCTCGGCTCACCGCAACCTCCGCCTCCTCGGTTCAGGCAATTCTCCTGCCTCAGCCTCCTGAGTAGCTGGGACTACAGGCAGGCACCACCATGCCCAGCTAATTGTTTGTATATTTAGTAGAGACGGGTTTCACCATGTTGACCTGGATGGTCTCGATCTCTTGACCTCGTGATCCACCCACCTCGGCCTCCCAAAGTGCTGGGATTATAGGCTTGAGCCACCGTGCCTGGCCCTGTCCAAATCTTACTGTTCAGAGCTCACTTCAAATATATCTTTTAAACTCTGTAGATTTGTTATGATGCCATCCTCTGTCTTGTGTTAGTGATGTATGTATATCTCTTCCTCCAGTCAATTCCATCCTTGAAAGATGGGATTATATCCTAACTGTAGTTGTAAACCCTAAGCTCTCAGCACAAGAACTTGAATATAATTGGTGATCTTTATTTTTACTTTTAGAGATGGGGGTTCTTGTTATATTCTTAGGCTGGTCTTGAACTCCTGGGCTTGAGCAATCCTGCCTCACCTTCCCAAGTAGCTGGGATTGCAGTTCTCTAACTGTGGACCCTGACTGTTGGTGCTCATTAAAATTGTAGGTTTTGATTCTGAAGCCTGACGTCGTGCTATCTTTCACACACAGTGTGTTTCTCAGGCCGTATTCGGTATGTTTGACAGAGACTCTTTCACTCACTGAGGAATGCGGACCAGAAAAATCCTCTTGGTTTCCTGGCTTATCTCTGCTGCTGACTGGGCAAGTCATTTATTCTGTTTTTTGTTTGTTTGTTTTTGAACTTGGAAAATGGAAGATAATATACATACAAATTAATTTTTGTGTATAAATAGATACATGTAAATGTATATATGTAAATGTATAAATGCGAGCTATTATGAAGTCTGACAGTTACCTCTTGAGAGTCTTGCAGGTGTTGGCTGATGAAATATGTTAACCAGCTTCATGCCGTGATTGGCTTCTTTGCATTGCTTTTGTTGCTCCAGCTCTTCATGTTTAAATGGATGCATGTTAATGGTTTATCAAATAAGTACACGAGAAAGAAACTGAGAAAAACATACTCTGTTCCAACACTGCTATAATAACTTATACCAAACCCTTCCATGATCTAGCTCTTCCACTCTTGATCACTAGGCTATAAACTAAGAAGCTAGACTAGATCAGGCTTGACTTCTCAATCTTGGCTCCTGACTGAAAGCCCAATACACACACACCACGTCATCAGTATCATCACAAATGCCCTGACCACTGTGTGAATTCCTGGTGACCTAGAATTCACCAGGGATGCCCAGGATGCAGGCTTGGGGGTCTGCAATGATGAGCTGTATTCTCTATGGCTTGCTTTGCTCTATGAAACTCTGTGCTTTGAGGATGGCAAGGCTGCGTCCAGAAAGAGCCTTTCTTTTCCTTTTAGAAAGCAGTCTCCTCGAATTGACCCTATGCGATACCTGGCTGGAAAATGTCTTGACTCTGCTCATGCCATCACACTAGGTACAAATATAAAGCACCATTACTCTTGAATGACAGTGTGCATGACACATATACCTTAAGCCCCATGGGGGACAATCTGACCAATTCTGTTAGTCAGAGAGAAAGAAAGTTTTGTAGATTACTGTCATTTATTTTGTAGACCTTTATTGTATTTGCCTTTCAGGGAAGAAAGAAATCTCTAGTGAAACTTCTATAATATTCAGTTTAAGTGACTCATATTCTTGCTTAATTATTATAAAGCTTTTTGGTAGAATTCTTTCTGGCTGTAATTTAAGTTTATAGAACCTTTGCCTTCAAATGCAATAAATATGTCACTACCAGTGAAGCAGTTTACACCTGAGGCTACTGCCTGACACTGTAATATGGGGCTGACATTCTGATGAAGAGGCTGTGAGTGGGAGTCAGGCTAATGTCAACTCCAGCAAGCACAAAGGCCACTGTTAGACCAGGAGGGGCCTGGCCTGTGAGAAGAAAGTTGAGGCCTGCCTCCTAGACTTCACGGCGCCCCGTGCAGACACACCGATGAGCTGTTATAAGTTCACCCAGCCAGTCTGAAGTTTCACCTTCCTCTCCAAAACTTCCTCACCGGGGGGTTGGGAACATCAATAAACAATTCAGCAGAGTTTGGGAAATTGTGCCTTTTAAAGCTAATAAATGGTCACTTTAAGTCTTATTTCAAAAATAACACATGCTCATCGTAAGACATTTAGTCAGTATAAACAAAAATGAAAAAAAGTCAGATGATGCTTAGCTTATCTTTTAGGTCTTTTTTCCGGGTCTACATAAACATGGGATTTCCACAAAGTAATACTATAAGGTTCAAAACCTGTCACTTTGCATGATGTATCATGAATACATTTCTGTGCCATTAAATATTTTGAGCTCTAAAAAATTTTAATGAATGAAAGCATATTCCATTTTTAGGAATCTCCAACAACGTCCCTTGGCAATTTTAAATGATTAAACATTCAAGTTGTTTTAAATTTCCTTAGAAGTAATAATTATTAAGAAGACTTATTCTAATTTGATAAGTAAATAACATATTTTTATTGCAATGTATTTGAAACCAGTGAGACTGTATAAGATTGTTGTGAGTTTTTTAGTCACTTGAATTACTCCTTTTGTGATTTCCATACTTGTCACATTTATATTAATGTGTTAATTTTTTTCTAATTAATTTCTAAGAGATTTATATTCTAACAGTATATCTATTTCATTTCATATTATTATTATTTTAAAAACAATTAGCCAGCTATGTATGTATGTATGTACATAGCTATGTATGTATGTACATATATACATACATACACAGAGACACACATTACATTCTTGCATGTTATATGTCTTACAAATGTTGCAATAATTTTATTTATGGGAGGCTTTCAAAAAACATATTAAAAATTTTTAAATTAGTTAAAACTTTCAAACTTTTCAGTATTTTTTTGTGTGTGAAATGCTCAGAAAGCCTTTTAGATTTAGGTTATTTGGAGACTCACACGTTTTTTAAATGTTGTTGAAATTTTTTTGGGTTCATGTTTTACATTTAATATCATCTGGAGTTTATCTTGGTATAATGTGAAGTAGGGATCTTACTGCCTTGCTTTGTAGATAATCCAACATTATTAATTAATTCAGAATTCTCCAAATTATTTGAAATTTCATCTTGAATTTCTAATAATTTCAATTACTTAAAATTCCATGCGATACATTTTTATATAATTGTTTCTGTTTTCTGACCTGTGTGGAAGTGGCTGGTTGTTGCTGAGCGAGAGAAACAATAAGCGCAGGTCGGCTAATTACAAACTTGAGGTGGGGTATGCCAGTCAGAGGCCCCCTTACAGCTTTAGATCCTCATCTCCTGTGCCCAGTTCCCACACTGTGGAGGATCAGGCTCAAGACAAAACTGTAAAATTGGCAGAACTTCATAGAGGGCTGAATTCTTAGCCTCACAAAATTGTCCACACCAAAATCAGGGCTGTGGTAGGAGGCAGATCCTGGACTAGGGTTGGGGTCTTCTGGACAGATAGACCTGAGAACCAGAAACTCTGATTCCTCTGAATCTTATGGGCCTTTAGGAAGGGTTTCCCGCCTTTCCTGGAAGAATGGAATCTTCCCCTTGCTCCCCATGTACCAGGTCTCAACTAAAACTGATACTGTGCCAGAAACTACCCATCTTCTTGAGGGTCTGCCCCTGACTCCCATTTAGCCAGCAGATCAAGCCTGGGGACTCATTTCAACAAGGGCTGACTGGGAAAAGGATGACCCTGCTAGTTTTGAAGAGGGATTACTTCCTGAAGAGGCTGCAGAGTCTGGGAATTTATACCAGTCAGAATCAAAAGAGCATGTCTGAGAGGGGGAGTGAGATAAAGCTGGATAAGACAGAGTTTGGTGAACTGAGTGACTCTTCTGTTTTCAGTATGAATGACCTCACACTGAAAGACAGTTCTCTATGCTACTGGGATGGCTCTTGGAAGCTTGGAAGAAGCTTATTTATATAAGCAAAAAACTTCTAAGTCAAAAGAACAAAACAGTAATTTGAATTATAAAAGCAGAGAATCACACCCCTTCAATCAATTTTCAGACTTAAGCCAGTTTACAGACCCAGAACCTCTAGAATGAAGGGGAGGCTGGGTCCCCTTGAGGAAGGACCCCACAACATAACTGATAATTTATGCAGTGAATCTTTCTCCCATCCTTCCCCAAGGAGACTCCAGCCTTTTGCCAGGGCAACTCTGCACTGGGGAAAGGCAAATAATCAGACATTTCAGGGACCACTGGACACTGGCTGTGAGCTGACATTGATTCCAGGGGACCCAAAACGTACTGAAAAACATAGTATGAGCCCATCTCTCAATCCTTCTCCTTTTTCTTTGTTTGGATAACAACTAAGTTTGTGCAGGTGGATGTGGCAGTAGATTGAGTCTGATTTGAGCCAAGTTCTCTCCTGAAGTGTCTTCCAGGTACAGATTGAGAAATTTAGAAAATAGAAGAATTAGTTCTCATATGCATGCTGTATTTTCCAGGCAGGATAATCCTATCCTATGAGGTTCTCAAGCACTTAACTGGCCAATTAATGTGGTCAGTGCTTTGAATTGCATTTAACCACCAGACTTTGTGTGTGCTCTCTAATGTCCCCTGAGGAGGACATGGGACAATAGGAGATCCCTGATTTTTCTAGCAACATCCCTAACCCTTGCACATTTTAGAAACATACAATCCACCAACTCCGTACACTGTTTACTTTGAGCTTTGAAGAAGTTTTAGTTGTTATCTCTTCTCAATGTAGCTGTTATTTCAGGTGTAGAATGACCTGCTATAATCAGAATGATTTGTGTGAAACTCTACATGGGTGATTTATCTGGTGACTAAGAGCTAAAGGGGAAAATCAATATGGATTTTACAACAACAACAACAACAGTAATAATACCAACATTAGGTTAAGGCGGAACACAGCTAGTGTTCCATTAAATTGTTCTGGGGTGGTGCTTGGTACAGGAGCATTCTTACGCAGGTTGGTATGAGAACTATTACACATTCTCCAGGTCAGAAGAGGTCAGAAGACAAAGCAGATTGCCAGTGAGATTGGCATGCAAGAGATCCTTCTTTTCCTTTAGGCAGTTAGTCAAGAGCCTTTCGTGATCCACTAATAGGATATTAAAAGCATTTGTGAGTTCACTCTTGGCTCTGAGATGTTGGGATTGATGATGAGATAATAAACAGTTGTACAGTTTGGGAATTTGACATTTCCACCCTCTTTCACAGAGAGCTGGGGAATTCTCCTTGGGGATATTTCTTAAATAGAACTCGAACCCATCTACTTCTTTAAATCTTCTTGATGCACTTTGGTGAAAGCCGTCCTTCACTCTTACTTCCCCGATCGGCCATTCTCCCAACAGAGCAGTCTTTTCAAAAGCATACAACACATGCAATTTCTCTAACCAGACTCGCCAGTGACTTTTCATTTTATTTAATAAACATTTGAGCTGTTGATTATGGCCTACTGAGATCCACAGAATTTGGTTTTGTCTTTCTTCTAATTTCTCCTTTGTGTCTCATGTTCTACTTTCATTGCCTTCTCTCAGTTCATTGAACACACTGAACTCTTTCTTGCCACTGGGCCTTTGCGCTTGCTCCTTTCTCTCCCTAGAAAGATCTCTCTTGGCTGCCCACACGTCTGACTCCTTTTATTCTTAAGGTCTCAGCTCCAATTTCACCTACTTAGAGGAAACTTGCTTGATACTTCTTTTTTCTCCAATCATTCTTTATCATATCACCCTTTCATTCACTTTGTAGCAGTTGCAATAATTAGAAATTATCTTCTTTATTCATTCCTTTAATTGTCTGTTATCTATCTCTCCCAAGTAGAGAGCAACTTTATAAATGCAGAGAATGCCCCAAACCTGGAAGAGTGCATGCCCCAAAACTTTAGTTGATGAAATTAATCGCAAGCTGCAATATAAAGATTTTGCAAATGACAGAAACATAAACTTAGGTTTCCACTCTTAATTTCCATAGCTACTAGTGGTAGTTTTCTATATCTGTTTCTTGAGATGTAGGGGGAAGACAGTAACCAACATTAATAAGTCAATTGAACTGTTGAATTGATGTTCCAAAATTCTTAGTAGTGAAGAAATCTTTAAAAGGCAAGGAAATGAAGAAAGAAAATGGGTTTGAATGCCTAGAACTTGGCTTTGTATATCAAGAGCCAAAACCTTGAGGGAAATAAAGTATAGAGCTTATGTAGAAAACAGTAGATTCAAAAGAATGCATGATGGGGTAAAATCAAGTTTTTTGCTTCTTGATTAATTGGGAGAAAAACACTTTGGGAGGCTGAGGCTGGTGGATCACGAGGTCAAGAGATCAAGACCATCCTGGCCAACATGGTGAAACCCCGTCTCTCCCAAAATACAAAAAATTAGCTGGGCATGGTGGCGCGTGCCTGTAATCCCAGCTACTCAGGAGGCTGAGGCAGGAGAATTGCCTGAACCCAGGAGGTGGAGGTTGTGGTGAGCTAAGATCGTGCCATTGCACTCCAGCCTGGGTAACAAGAGCGAAACTCCGTCTCAAAAAAAAAGAAAAAAAAGAAAAAAAGAAAAAAAAATTGGGAGAAAAAGTTGACCAACTGAAGGGAAGAGAGAGAAATGCTAGAGAGGGGTGCCAGAGACTTAGTAATGGACATGGGACCCTTGGAAGGCTCTGATAGTCTTGGGGATTAGAGAACATCAGAGGACTGAAGTACCACGTCCTGTGGAAACTCTGCGGAGATACCCACAGCAAGCCATATTCAGTGTGGTGGTAGTGGTGGCGGGGTTTCCAATAGTTAAGTAGAAATGGTGACCTCTCAGGACTAGCAGAGAGAAAACTAGCACCACTGTCCACTTCACCTTGAGCCTTAATGATGTTTCTTTTCTTTCTTTCTTTCTTTTTTTTTGCGGGGGGGGGGGGAGACAGCCTTGCTTTGTTGCCTAGGCTGGAACGCAGTGGCGTGATCTCAGCTCACTGCAACCTCCACCTCCCAGTTTCAAGTGATTCTCCTGCCTCAGCCTCCTGAGTAGCTGGGACTACAGTTACATGCCACCACGCCCAGCTATTTTTATTTTTGAATTTTGAATTTTTAGTAAAGACTAAAGTTTTTTTTTTTTTTTTTAGTTTTTATTAAAACTAAACATGGTTTGCCATGTTGGGCAGGCTGTTCTTGAACGCCCCACCTCAAGTGATCCACCTGCCTCAGCCTCCCAAAGTGCTGGGATTATAGGCGTGACCCACCACACCTGGTCTGACCCTTAATGCTGTTTCATCGTCCCAGGTGGTGTGATTGAAGAGATAGGCTGAGAAGGGCAAATGAGTGTTGGGGGTTAGGGGAAGCGAGAGGGTGCAAGGGAAGCGGGGAGAGAAAGAGAGAGCGAGAGAGAGGAGAGAGAGAACGAGAGAGAGAACGTGAAAACTCATAGCAAGAATGAGATGGGACACACAAACCTGTGAGGTCTTTGTAGGGAGGACTGCAGACATTGGGTGGCAGGTGCAGTGGAAAGAGCTGCTGAAACCAGGGTCAGCTGGACAGAGGCCAGCACAGAGTTCGCCATGCCGCAGGCGCCTCTCCAATGTTGCCAGGATGATACAAAACCCCTTGCTACCTCCCATACTTTAATTCAGTCACGGAGAAAGGGAAGGTAAAACTAAGGAGGAGTTTGGCAATCTTAAATTAACTGATTTTTTTTTAAACCCCGAGATGGGGTTTCACTCTTGTTGCTCAGGCTGGAGTGCAGTGGCATGATCTGGGCTCACTGCAACCTTCGCCTCCTGAGTCGAGCAATTCTCCCACCTCAGCCTCCTGAAAATTACACTGAATATTTCAGCCAGAAAGAGCCATTTTGAGTTTTAAAGCAGGAATGATTTAATTTACTTTGAATTACAAGATTTGGTTTTCTTCCCGTCGGTGAAAGTGGGAGCTTGGAAGCTGACAGTCCAGTTCTGAGAAAAGTAAGTCATGTTCTTGCAGATCTGAATTCATGATTATGTTAAAATTCAACGCATACTCCCTAAGTTGCTCATTTAAAAATCTGTATGTGTATATATGCCTGATGTTGCATGACTAGTAAATGGGCTTTTTTCCCCCCTGCAGATACTCATAGGACTTTATGACACTAAACGAGAGAACTAGGTCAGGCTTCTTGTTCAGAGTAAAGGACAAGACTAAGACAGAATTATGCTTTTCTTTATCCTGAGGCTTTGGGAAGAGAGAAAACACTTTTGATGGGATTTAGAAACGTGATGTAGGAAGGAATTTCTTTCCGCGTATTTTTGTTGCAGTCACCTCTCCTTAAGGAAACCTAAACTAGTCAGACTGTAATAGAAATCAAAGAAGGAAGAGGGTTCCTAATCTGATTAGAAAATCATTCTTAGCAACACAAAAGCAGTACTCCGCTTTTCTTCAGTGCTTGTTTATGGATCATTGGCCATTTGACAGGGGAAATTGGCAGAAGACACAAAACCAAAGCAGTGAGAACAAGTAGCCAGTGCAAGATCAATCAGGAAAGACAGCCTGTTGGTGGTTGCCATTCACTGAGAAAGTATAATTTCATTTGCAAAGCTATCAACATAATTTTACCTGTCGGACGGTGAAAGGAAGGTGACCTTTTAGTCATATCATGTTTCTTGCTTTGAGATTTCATCAAAAAATGTAGAAAAATCTCTTCATTATGAGAGCCCAGGAATCTAGCACCATCTCCCTGACTTGACCACAGCTGTTGCTTTGTACCTCTACTTCTGCTGGTATCAACCTGGAAAATCTATAGTTATATTGGGTCATATCTGTTGTAACCAAGTTTTCTTCCTCCATTGAATTTCAGTCATGTTTCTGCATCCTGCAGCCTGTCAGTGTTTGAGGTTTTCCCTGTGCGTTCTTCCATACTCTTCTCACCTGTGTGGGCGTTCGGATTACCATCCTCAGAACACATGCTCCCTCACTCTCTCGCTCTTTCTCCTTTCCCTCTCATCCCCTTCGACTCCTTCCCCAACTACCTAAGACACCCGCAACCCTGCACCCCACTTCCTTTTTAAAAGTTGACCCTACTAAGCAGGAGGCAGTTTCTCTGCACAGGAAGATACAACATCCTCTTCAAGGGAGACGGTTGGAGATCCAGGTGTGTGTTTTGGAAGTGAGAGGAAGGTGCCTGCAAAGGGAGAGGCTAAAGGGAGAATAAAAAAGGATGTGGGCAGGAAAAAAGGTTAGAGGGAGATAAGAAGCCTGGGAGAAGAATACGGAGGGGAGTGGAGGAGCTGTATTCAGGGCACAGCATTACCTTTAAATAGAAGAAGAGGAAAACTTTTCCTGTGAGATATGAGGTATTGAATTAAGAGGGGGAGATTTTGATTTGGTTACTTTGACCTGGTCAATTAGACACTGATTTCCACGAAGTTGGGAGAGGTTTTGGGGAAGTCCCAAATACTGAGGTTGATTCTTTGATAGGGGTGGGGTGAATATTACCTCTATTTAGTCATCTTTTCCCGTGTTGCAGACCCGGGACCGTTGCACCTGTCGCTGTTACACGTGGCTGTGATTACTCCCATTTCACAAGGAAGGAGCTGAGTTAACTCGGAGGTTCTCCTTTGATAAAGCAATTGTACAGGTGAATATCAATGCTCTCTGCAAAGAGCAAATAACATTATTTTTACTCTCTGTTCCAAAGTCAAATATTGAGGTTTACATGGTCTTACCTTAGGTAGGAGGTTAAGAATTTTAAGAAATTTTAAAGAAAGTTTGAAATACAAGGTCAAAGGTGGAATAAGGAAAGATGTGCATGCATGTGTGTGTGTGTGTGTGTGTGTGTGTGTGTGTGTGTGGGTGTGTGTGTAAGGAGGAAATGGTATATAAATAAGGGTAAGGTCTGGACACTATATCTGAGAAAGTAAAAGAGAAAATAGTTGAGTAGCTGCTCTTGTTAAAGGCACGAAAGAATTAGCTTTGATTTGGAATCTTCTCCACACAAAGATGGGAAATGTTTGAGGCGATGGATGTCTCAGTTACCCTGATCTGATCATCACACATGGTATGCCTGTATCCAGATATCACGTGTACCACATACAAATGTGAATAATCATAATGAACAAAACAGGAAGTTTGAAATCGAATTTGGCAAAACGTAGCCAGTAAATGTGATAGTTTTCAGTTCTGATTCTTCTCATTCAACGAAACTTTTCTGCAGAAGTCAAGGAAGAAAATACAGATGCTTCATTACGTAGATTGCCAGGCATGCAATTCTCATAGGCACTTGGGTTTGCATCAGAGAGCTGCTGGAGTTGTCCACTATTTTCAGGCTGGAATGGAAGGAAGTAGCACTAGATTTGCAAATCCAGGTGCATAATAGATGTTGTGATTCCATCCGAGGCGTGGCAAAATGTGCCTTGATTGTTTTTCTTGGAGAGAAACTGAAACTACTGAATGAGGAAAGCGGACAGATCCAAAAATGTAAACCATAGGCTGCTTGTTGAAGGCAAAACTCTGAGGACCATAGAGTGTATTTTTCGAAGTCTCTCACTTTGCCTTTCTTACTCTTCTTCTGGCGGGTGCCACCCCATCCCACCCTTCCCACACTTACACCACCCCTGGCATCTCTTATACGGAGAGTTGCTACTACCCCCTCATCTAATTTTTGTAAATACATTTTCAGGGCAAAAATTATGTCACACGTATATTTGCGAATGTATTTTTATATGAAACAGTGACACAAATTATAATTGTAAATATAGGTGTAAATATGTACAAGTCCTGATCAAAATGACCCTTCTTCCTTATTTTTTCAATTCCCATTTCCTCCAGCAACATTCTTTTTCCTCAGTCCACTAGTCTCACCTAGAAAATTTATTTGATAAAATGATATAAAGTGTTGTAGGCTGACAATACCTGTTGTCAATATTAACGAACTTTTTTGGGTGTGAGCATCCAGGATCTCTTCCTTCTTTTGGGAATCTTACTCCCCC